>OY292426.1:12400000-13600000 GCA_958496245.1 Perizoma flavofasciatum | reverse complement strand
GACAAAGCGTGACGAAATAAAGTTCACGACACAGCAGACACCGTCGGAAGGACGTCACGTGTCACGTCATGTCGTGTCGTGAACAAAGCGCCCATGCGATGTTGATGGGTGCACTTGCGCGGAAAGAGGGAATTCGAGACACTTTGCACGCTGACAGATGAGCGTTTTGTTCGTTAAATGTGTTCCTAGTCGGCAGCTTACTCAGTTCACGGATTGATAAGGCAATTCATTACTTAAAATGTGTTCTTATATTACTGAAAGCATAAAAATTAACACCACTGAATCCCATAAAAATATATTAATGAGTGACTCCTTATTTCATTTTCTCATAAAGGGAGATGAAAGTAGAATGCACCATTCTATGTAGGTACAATAGCACCCTAACCGCAAAAATATTTTTTTGCTCCCTTATAGAAATTTACTATTTGGAGCGGGTATAGTTCAGCAAAAACACCTCAGAAAACAGCTTATTATGAAGAAGAATGTATTCATGTTCAGCATTTATAATAATAAATTTATTTATACAGTCAAATCAGTGAATTTTGTTAGTTTATCTTATAACTAAGTTAGTACTAATAATTAATAGCGATTTGGTCCTCTGGATGAGTTTCCATACCAGAGGAAAACCAAATTATTCTGCAATCGCATTTAGGATGCTGTTACTGCAATGAGGCTGTTTTTTTTGCGCCAGATGGCGTCAAAGGTGTCGGTGCGCGCCTCGGCAAACATATCTGACGCACTGCAGAATCGCGGATACCGCAACAGCAGCGCCCTAAATGCGTTGTTATATTGGACCCGCAAAGCATATTGTTTATACTACAGCTTGGAGAAATCCACTTATGCCTGCTAAGCATGAAGACCCAAGTCAACGGTTTTGACCGGGAAGACAAAAATATTTTGTCCCTCTCTTTTGTTTGACAGAATAGGCGACAGAAATAGTTTTTGTCTTCTCTTTCGTAGATAAAACGTTGGATTGGGTGTTTATGCTAAGCGGGCTAAGACCAAGAGAGAGACCCAAAGAGTACCAGGAATAACGATCCTCGGCCACATCTTTTCACTGACTTCCCGATACTTTTCAGATGTCATTGGATCATTTTAGACTCGATAGGTCTATAGGCCAATTAGGCCGGCCTTCTGAGTCATCCGATTTGTCACCATTCGAAAACATTTTTATTTATTTCCCGGTGGTTGTCGATATTTAAAAAACAAAGCAAAAAATGGGAAATTGTATGAGATCATAACTTTTGAAACTATGATGGTTATGAACATATATTTCTAATAAAAAAGGAATATATACCATGATTTGTGAGCTTACATTTTTCGGTATATATTGACAGGAGGGGAACAGGACAGGACAGGACGGATGGGAGGAACTCACTTTCGGGAAGGTGTATAGTGCAAAACTTGTCACAAGTCAAATCTGAAAAATCCATTGGTCAATTACGTTTGGTATTTTGAGCTAGTTGTAAAAAGATAAATGAAATGAAATGAAAAGAAACGAAACGAAATGGAAAACACTCATAATAAAATATAGCATAACATAAAAAAAAACTATCTAGTTACCTACCCCTAAATAACATAACAATTTATAACATAACACTTAATTAACACTTTATTATACATCACATTATGTTGCAAACCGAGCAAATTACAAGCTAATCGCGGATGTAAAATGAGCTGTTTTATTGGCTGTAGGCACTCGTATAGATCGTACTTGTAAAGATTTTACAAGAGAGTGTGATTACACACTCCTAGCTAACCCTCAGCATGGCTCATTACCCGGTATTTATCTCGGTCGTACGAGATGATCTCGATTGTCTGAGCGGAACCTACTCTAGACTCATCAGGCGGGGATGGTAGGTTTTTTTATGAAAAAATCGTATGAATGTCTTTTGTGATCGCAGGTTCCAACAAAATGTCATCCACTTATTTCACGTGAATATGTAATTACTTTTTATCCGCGACGTATGAGGTTATAGGCATGCGTTCATCATTAGAGGTTGTTTGATTGTACGTTTGTTTATATGCTTATCTGTTATCATTTATCTCCGTAACGGCTTTTCCGATTAAGTAAATTATGTTATTAAATATCACAATTAAACTCAAAATTGCTTGTTTACACTGCATAGAAACAAACAACAATGGCATCGATTCTATATTTTTGTCGCTCTCTTTTACTGATATTGCAAGCAAGAAAGAGTTAGCTACAATTTTAGTGCTGTCAAATTAGTCAGATTTAAGTTTTCCATACAAATTTAGTCGTCATTTCAAAACATGCTGACTCTAAACAAAAAGAAAAGCGACACGTAAACTGATTTGACAACACTAACATTGTAGCTATCTCTTTCTTGCTTGCACTATCAGTAAAAGAGTCACAGTTTAAATTTAGTTTAGTTAGTGTACTACAGAATCGATGCCATTATCTGCTAACAAACTCAGTCAGACCTTATCATAACCAATTGAAATGCGATGATTTGTATGAATTTAAGGATGGTTATTATATAGGTTTTATCGCCACAAGAAACAAGAGGGCGTTGCAATTATCTGAAACACGTCGAAGGTTATCAATTTTGCATAAATTAACTTGTTATCATTTCTGGCTAGGTAAATGAGTTCACCTTGTTTGATTGGCACCACACTTACAGCTGATTGAAGGGTTGTCAATAAACCAAGCAGAGTTAGGTTTTAGGGCCCGAGAGGAACTGGCTTAAATTCACGGAAAATATTACATGCACGTTATTTTTAGCTGACGTTTCTATTATGATCCTTGTGATTTCAATAAATAAAAACCTTTTAAAGATGGTAGACTAAAATCATGTCCAAATTATTTATAAACGTCCCCAAGAAATCTTAATAATTTCACTGTAGGAGTTACCGAGTAAATTACTTACCTATTTGTTCAGATATAATAATCGTCGATGCAATCGCCTTGTCTCTCTAAATCAAACATCAGCATAGCTATTTTTAAAATATTTTTAAAACAGTAAACTGAAATCTTTTGAAATCTACCTTCTGAAAACTAGCGTTCAGTGATGGTAACACGTCCTGTTGATATTGTTTAAGACTTAAGTATCTCTACTTTTATTTACCGGCCTTTTTAAAACCATTACCTTTCATCGTGTCTGCCAAATAAACGTTTATTCTATTCTATTATATTCTAAACTAGTTTCTGCCCGCGGCTTCGCCCGCGTGGTATGTTAATAAAAGACGCATATGACCGTCTCCAGGCTTCAAACTATGTCCACCAACTTTTGAGTGAATCGAACCAAGGATTACAATTTTTTATTCAAAGTTTAGAACTTAATTGCAAACCCCCATAGGGTAGTTTTGAAAAAATAAAAAATACGTGTTTCATTATTTATTTAAAGTTTATTTGTACCGACTTTTGAGTGAATCAAACCAAGGAATATTAGCCCTCTAAGGGGTTGATTTTCGAAAATAAGATTAGCCTATGTGTTATTTCAGAATCTAAACTATCTGCATTCCAAATTTCATCAAAACCAGTTTAGTACTTACGGAGATACGTTGTAACAAACATTCACACACACAAACTTTCGCATTTATTATATTAAGTAGGATCTCACTACAAAAATGTAATACATAAACCCGTGAAATTCACTTTACAAACCCCATATCTTCTAGATTTATCGTGTTCACAAGTTGGCCCCTCTCCTTTCCACCACATAAACCTGCTACGATAAATGATAATTATTATATTGTTCAAGTATTTCGAAATAGCTGAATAAAATATAGGCATTGTTACGGTTTGTGGGACATTTCATAAGAAAAGAGAGGTTTGAATGTAACCCCAAAAATAATACGATTGAGATCTACAGCACTAGATACTTAAACTAATCTTAATGATAGATAGAAAGATAGCTATCTATCTTATCTATAAAAGTCTTTTATATGTATAAAAGACTTTATTTGAACTTCAGACACACACATACAAAATACAATAATTATACAGTAGTAAAAATAAACAATAATAAAATACAGTTAACTATTTTCAATAATATAATTAAAATCTAGGTATAATGTCTATGTGTGCTGCAGTACGTCAAAAAGGTCTTGGCTCAGCGTGATATTTTGCTTTAGAAGCAAAAACACTGATTTTCAGCCATCACCTATTGAGAGCAAGCAGAACGAGTTTCAACTCAATCTGTTATATGTACCTAGCAACTAAATGTTTCTGTTTTTTTAGTAATAATGATTTTCATATAATGTGGCGTTTCCTACCTCGGACTTACGGTAAGTACGTGATGTAAACTATGACAACAGAGTGCGAAGCGATAACAGATAAGTTTTATTTTTGGCAAACGAAGCGCCTCGGAATACCCTCAATGATGAAGCTACCTAATGCTTAGCTTCGAAGAAAAGTGTTATATGATATATTTTAAGTTCATAATAACGCAGTATTTAAAGAGTATCAAAGCAAACCCTGTGCCTAAAGGCAAACTGAAAAGAGAACATTTTACATACACAACCTTTATCTTATTGTTCTATGACATATCGATCAGCTAATTGCACTAAGGAAAATGTTAGTTAAAATTAGATGTTTTCAGTTAAAAATCGATAAATCACCTGTGTATAAGCCGATGTTAAAAATCTTGTTCCATGATGGTACGGGCCATGACCATGAACATGAGGCCAGGTTAAGTTCAAAAAACTGCTGATTACAGAATGTTCATAAACGTATAAACTAATTTCCTGAAAATATGTTTTTGGATACTTAGTGTTTTTTTTGTTGAACTTATTCAATTTCATACTCAGTACTCAATACATTTATTGCTTTCACATGGTAGGTAGATGGTGTTTATAGGTAGTTATCTCACATGAACCCTGTCTAAGGGTATAGCAATAGATAGGTAGGCAGACCGAACCTAGTAGGTACAATAAAATAAAGTCAAGGTAGGCAAAGTATGAAGGTATTTGGAATAACATAATTAAGTAGGTTTAGTCACTTTTTCTTTTGTTATAATTTTCATTAGTCAAAATAAGTACTTACGTCACTTTTTATTTTTAAGAAGGTTTGTTAGCTTTCTTGTCTAAATAATCTTTAATGTCATAGTATCATTCGTCAATTAAGGATGAATTCATGGATAACATTACTCTCTTTTGCGACAGTATATGAGTAATCCTGTATAAGCATATAGCGTTTTGAGAAAACATGAGTCTACCTAATAGGCAAACGTAGAGCAGGCGCTTAGCTTGTATATTGCCTCTTCCTCTGAACTGAACTGTCTCCGCGCCTCAATGAGCTCGGCAGGCAGAGGCGAGGGACTATCTCGAGGGGAGATCGTTCAAATTCGGACAGTTTAATGCGAGTTTTGATGTTTTATGTTAATTCAGTCGGGAACTTTGCAGCTATCGAATCGAATAGCTTTGAACTCCAGACAATATAACAAATTATATTTCGATAAGTAACGAAGTATCCTACCTACCTACTACATACTGTATTATAGTAGGTTGCAATGGGCAGTATATACTTATTACCTTGCTTGAAGGATCGACAGAACTGTTTGGTGTTTTGTGACAAGGCTATTGAATGAGAACATAGAGCAATACACGTGAAGTAGGAAGACTCCCACAAGAAGGACTGACGACTCACCAAATAGTAGGAAAATCGAACGTGATAAATTATATTAAAAAAACCAGTGAGAAAAATACCTTCTTTACAGAATATTATTTTGACAATGATCTCTTGTGACGTCACACTCAATAGTCAACTAAACAGCTGTTTAGTTGATTTTAGGGATGTGCTAAGAGCAGGTAGTATGGTAACTTTGATGGTCATTTCATGAATGAAAAACATGGTAATCCAAAAGTTGTAGAACAAACAATATTGCCCACCACGGTGTCAATGATTTCCTTCCGGCATTATATATACATTCCGGGACACCCTGTATATACATAATCATAGTACGTAATCCAAGTGTGGGGACGGAACTATGTTTGTGCCCGTTGCATGTTTAATTTAATTATTTAATTTAATTATGTATTTGTTGAAGACCCTACATAATCAAATTCCAAGAGTTCAGTATTTTTACGGGAGTTCATATTTTTATTAGACTGTAAAAGCATACATCAAACATTTCTAACGTTTGATGGATGCTTTTACAGATGGAGGCTTCGTATCCATAACATTTTATATTCTTTAATAACATAGTCTGCGTTGACCGCTGGTTTTATATTATTTTCATACGTTCCACATAAGGATTGACATCAAACGCATAAAAATACTTCCACTCATTTGAATTTCATCTCACGACAGACAGCTCATACATAATAAACGGCCGCGTGTCTCAACGAGTTTTATGATATACAGAATAACAGAATGGTAGTCTTCAAAAGGTATATTTAAATTAAAATGTGCCCTAAATTTTAAAGTTATAGTCAATAGTATAACGCGTTGCTTTGTGCACTACGCAGATGGAGAGCGTCGCGATCACTCACCCTGATGAAGATTCTCGGAATGAGTCGAAACTTAGTCGGTGCCTTTACGTATAGTACGGTACCTACGTAAAGTTCCCATTTTTACAATATAAATAATTAAATTCCCGATAGTTTTTGGAATTAAAGTCAGAAGGTTTTTATTCATTGAAATCACATAGAAATATCAGGTTAAAAACTACGTGAGTTTACGAAGACTCTTGGCCTTGCCTAGAAGAATCAGGTAACAAACTCTACTCTGTTTTTTTATAATCCTTCGTTAAGCTATAGTTTTGTCCCAATCAAACAAGTTGAATTCATTTATTAATAGAGAGTCAAAGAATTAAATAAAGTCTAAAAAGGATCAACCAAAGTTCTTTCAAATATGGACTTCAACCATTTCACCATGGATAGAGCTGACGCTGTCCGAATTTATCGTGCGCTGCCGATAAATGAAGACTTCGAAGTCACTTCAATGCTCAATACGCTGAAACTCATTCACTCCTCCAAAATAACAAAATACATTTATAAGATCACGTAGCTAACGTTCTTCGATTATTCTGAAAAGCCTATATTCCTCACATACACTCGAACACATTCTCGTAGAATCTCCCTCCACTACACGCGTCTTATTAGATGAAAGCGTACATTCGTTCCGGCATGTCCCCGGGACGCCATTCTAATAAATCCCCAGGGTCCTGCAAAACGTCCTGCACTGCTAGACAAGCGACAATCCGACATACGAACTAACGAACTACTGAAAAATTGGAATGGTATAGGCCACTAACTAATAATTCTGAGAATTCCTGGAAATAATACCTTTCCGTTAAAGAATTAAATGAAAAAATTGATTTGATATGACATAAAAACAACAAATTATGCATATTATATGATGGTGGGACAATTAAGGAACAAAAATAAGAAGGTAAGAATAAAAGAAGGTGTAAGAAGGTCGCCCCACGAAGATTCCGAGCTTGAATCGATCGAGTCAATGTTACTGCCAAGCCATTAGTTTCTAAATTCACACACTGAGATTCAATTTATCCTCGACGCAACAATTAGTTAGTCCGTAAGATCTCATACTATAAATTCTTATGAGAATAAATTCTTAGGCTAGAACGGCTACTTGTCTAGGACAATCTGGATGCATCGCTTTCCCGGCTCCATGGCGCCAACCCGGATTTATATGCAAAATTTGATTTCGCGACGGATAAAGTTGCAGTTTTACACGAAGTAATGTGCATTTCCGACAAATTTGTGGGAAATTGACATCGTCATGTGGAGTAAAACAATATAGGTTGTTGCTAAATTGAATATTGGCATCGATTCTATAGTACACTATTTTTTATTTTTTTTATAACCTATTGTGTCCCACTGCTGGGCAAAGGTCTCCCCCAATTCCTTCCATCTGCCTCTATCCTTGGCGGTCTCCCACCATTCCGTTTCGAACGCATCGAGATCATCACGCCAACGCTTTCACGGCCGACCACGACGTCTTCTTCCATCCTCAGGCATCCAAGGTGTGACTGCTTTTGCCCACTTCTCAGTTTGCATCCGGCTTACGTGGTCCGCCCACTGCCACTTGAGTCTTGCTGTTTTGCTACCGACATCAGAAATTCCAGTTATAGAACGCAGCGTGGTGTTCCGTACACTAACTAAACTAAATTTAAACTGTCGCTCTCTTTTACTGATAGTGTACGCAAGAAAGAGATGGCAAGAATTTTACTCCTGTCAAGTCAGTTTACGTGCCGCTTTTCTTCGTGGTATAGTCAGCATGTTTTGTTATTATGACTAAATTTGTATGGAAAACTTAAATCTGACTAATTCGACAGCACTTAAACTATAGCTATCTCTTTTTTGCTTGCACTATCAGCGACAGTTTAAATTTAGTTTAGATAGTGTACTACAGAATCGAGGGCATACATTGAAACATGTTAGCGTTGAATTTTCCTTTTTTTGTAATAAATAAAACAGTTACGTACAAGTCCTGATCTATAATTGGATTCCGCGCCCTATATACCAATGCTCGGGTTTCAAGACTTCAAGAATTCATGACACTCATCAAAGCGAATCATTAGAAATGCATCTACGTACTCATAAGTCAATTCCGACCTTAAGTATATCAATCGTTGTTGACAACTTAATGGATTATATAAAATGTCTTTGAGGGGATGAAACAAAAAATGCTTCAGTCGTAGATGCAAGGATTTATTTATTTATGGGCAAGGAAAGCTGGCTGGGGTGGATGATGGTATCTCTTGCTATAGAATACTGATGTATTTTACAACAGAGGGCTAGTCAAATCCTCACGCTTACTTTTACGAAAATTTGTCAAGGTGAAACTTGGCAGTTGTTACGTGAAATTTCCATACAATTAGTTCTTTCCGCAGGCGTTAACGCCAACAGAAAGTGCTTGGTTTCTAGACATCCAGGTCTTTTTTTACCGTCAAAAGATAGATAGTTTTTGACTAAAACCCTGTCCGGTTAATTTAAGGCCTATGCCATAATTTTATAAAACTTATAGAATTATAATTATCGTGATTTGGTATCATTTTAAGATATTATTACGATTTTTCTTAGTATTATTAAAATAATAAAAATTATACTAGAAATTTTAACAAGTATCATCTAGCCTCAAAGTAAGCATTAATACCTATATAAATAAATTAGATAAAGTGCGTTGTATAGTCGTAATATTTTTTTTTAAGAGTAGTAGCGGCAACAAAAAGGCTGCCATCTTAGCCATATTGTAAACAGGAGAGAAGTTAGGTTTTTTTTAATTACAAAACGGCGGTTCAATTTGTTCTTACGGCTACGCATTGTAAGCCGCATTGGAAAACGCAACGCTTTTGTTTATCCTCCAAATTATAAAACAGCACTGTTTTGTAAAACAGCTAGCGGTTATGTAAAACAGCAAATTAAGAAATCCTTTTCCAGTGACGAATCAGTCAATCACATATTTTTTCAAATGAAATATCTACCTATTTTTTCCAGAGGCCTGTTGTAAATTCTCAAATCATTTATATACTACAATATTGAAAATATTTCCTCAGGCCTCTGGAAAAAATAGGTAAATACTTCATTTAGTGTGTTACAATGTGTCGCAGATTGATTTCTTAATTAGCTGTTTTACATAACCGCTAGCTGTTTTACAAAACAAAGAGTTAACTAGAGCTAGTTAACTTTCATTTGACTTTACCTTAGAGGGATGAGTCAAAAGCGAAGGTAATGTAGTTTTATTTGTATTTAAAAGATCTACGATCTTTGAGTACTTGAAACTTTCTTGCGCAACAGGATGCGGGTGGAAACTTTTAGCAGTAATGAGTTTCAATGTTTTGTTTTCTTCTAGTTGTTGTTTCCTCAAAAAAGTTGCTAATTAAGTCTAATTTGGTAAACATTTATACACATAAATAGTCAACTCATATACTATTTTCTTAAAAGAGTGTACCTATAGTGGTTTATAAGGGATCTATAGAATCTGTTTCTGTCTTTTATAAAATTTGAATGCAATAAAAAAAAAGATAATGCTGGACAATTACACACAGCATCATCTAGTAGCAGAGCAGAGCTTGTGTTATGGGAACTACATGACTGATATACTACTTATATGTTTTTTTTGTAAATACATACATATTATATATAGAAAACACCTAGACACGAGACAAATATCTGCAGATAGTACAAACATTTGTCCCGTGGCGGGAATTGAACCCGCAACCTTCTGCATCTCAATCACAAAGGTACATTTAAAATTCCTTAAGAATCTCTAGCAAAGTAACTATGATTATTGCATCGCAAGTATGTAATCCCTTAATACTCATATAGAGTTTTTTTATTCTTATTTTCAGTTATTATTTAAGGAAAAACTCCGTTTCATTGCGCTCTGCCAGTGACTAGTTCTGAGCGGATCCCATACATTTGTGCGCTCTTTCAACGCAGGACAGGAAAAAAATCGTTCTTTCACTTGGATGCATACAATCAACAAGCAGGAAACAGCGAACTTTTGAAAAATTTCCGCCATATCCGGCCTTTGTGCGCGGCAAAGAGTTGAAATGGGCGTTCAGATGAGACAAACATTTTTGGTAATTTCATTAAAAATAACAAAATAAATTAAGCGCCGTGGCTATCTATTTTGACTAATGACATAACAAAAGAAAAATTACATGTGATAAAAACCAAATGACTAAACCTACTTACTTGTTTTAATTATTATTTAATTCCGAACCGCTGAAATTAGAAGTGCCTACTGAATCTCATACATAAACACAAATAATTACACAAATTAAAACAACCAATACTCAATAACCTCCCTACTGATGCGAAGTTTAATAAGTCAAAGTCAAAGACAATAGGTTTTTGTTCATGATTTGACGACCTCTGTGGTGCAGTGGGCGAAGGCTCACCTAAGATGCAAAAGGTTGTGGGTTTGATTCCCGCCGCGGGACAAATGTTTGTATCAGCAAATATTTGTGGATCTATTATTTATTTACAAGGATCATAGAAACGTCAACTTAAAAACTACGTGAATTTAAAATTTAAATGTGATTTTTTTTGTAATAACTTCTACCTAACGCCTACCTTCTAACGGACAAATAATTACCTACTCCACAAGTTAAATATCTTGCTTACCTACTCTATTTGACAGTATCTACTAGTTTTGTTTAAGAAAAGCTCGGCCTGTCTACCTATCTGTTGCTATACTCTTAGACAGGGTTCATTTAAGATACCTATCTATAAATACCATCTACCTATCTTGTGAAAGCAATAAATGTATTGAGAGTCTTCAAAGCAAACTGGTATAGATAAGTAATCGTAAATATTTATTTATTTAGGTGCCTATGCAATCACCAACATAATGCACAATAAAACTAATTTAAATTGGTTGTTTATTAAGCATTCTCATAAAAAAACATTTGTTTTACGAAAATTTAAGCGTTTAATTTACGAGTAATGTTTGATGAGCTTACCTTTTATTTTTTTGGCTTATCTCTTCAAATCCTGTCTACTCTTTGCCAGGTGTCATTTTTCCGCTCTACGGGGGAGTAGTGCGACAATAGGAATGGAGGGGGGGGGGGGGGGGAGTGTTTGTGATGTTTTCATTTTTCACTCACTTTTCATGATTTTTTACACAAAAAACTTGTGAAAAGGCCCGTTTTGATAGAAGCCGTGAATGACGGGCTATTTCAGAAGTAATTCGTTTTCACTAGATAAAATGGCAGGCATTAGCTGTCGGCCTCTTTCCGTGTCATTGCTACAGTTTCGAAATTTAACTGGACATGATTTAACTATACGTTGAAATAAGTACTATTTCGTGTTTGATACCTACCCTACAGCTATTAAAACTGGGATTGCATAAAAGATAAATAGATAAACTCTACTCGTTCTGCTTGGTCTCAACAGGTTTTTGGCTAAAAATCAGTGTTTTTGCTTTTAAGTAAAATTTTTTCACTGAGCCATGGCCTTTTTGTTGTGCTGCAACACACACAAACACAAACTTACTGACAATAAAATGTATATTGGTGTGTGTCTGTAGCAACGAATAAATGTTTTATCTATCTATCTATAAACTCTTTAGAGCATAACACCATTCTACAGTAAAAACAAAACACAAAAGTATAACATAAACTACAAAACAAGAAAGAAATGCACAATACGCGGTCGCATCGCTGAAAGCTATTTCTTAAATAGAAAAAAAATATATGCTGGACATTTTTCACACCGCACCATCTAGCCCCCAAAGTAAGCAAAGCTTGTGTTATGGGAACTACATGACTGATATACCTACTACAATTTTGTAAATATATACATTTTATACATATAAAGAAAGATATAAAGACGCAATGTCTATACCAAAAAATATAATTGAGTAGGAACACAATACAATGAAAAAATACCTATATTTATATTCAAATAGTAATCGTCAAAGTAATTTAGCCACATTTTACTAGAAGAATCAAAGGTCACTCAGGACGTATGTCTGTCTAGGGATCATACACCGTCATTATACGGGCCCTTCTCGAAACTAGGGATAGGACGCAACGATAAACAAAAAGCCGGCAATGCCATATAAGGTCCACTTTACCTACTATTTACCAAGCTTCATAAACAGATCCTACTGCTATTACAAATGCGAATGTTTGTGAGGATGGATGTTTGTTACTCGTTCACGCAAAAACTACTGAACGGATTTTGATGAAACTTTACAATAATATAGCTTTATACATCAGAATAACTCATTTTTTATCCGGGTATAACGCGGGCGAAGCCGCGGGCAGAGGCTAGTAAGTAAAAATGATGAAGAAATAAAAAAAACATGCAAAAGTTTAATCAAAAATTTAAAATAAACATGATCAAGTCAAAGCTTACCTCTACATATAATTAGGTATACAAAAGCTTACAAATTAATGGAGTAAAATTGAATTTATTTAGACAACTATGTACATGTAGGTATATAAAAAAATGATATATAAAGACCGTAAACGATCTATTGATAGGTCAACTAGATCACTACAAGACGGAAGCGTTCCCAAAATGCTCAATGAAAAAAAAAAATTGAGACTATTCAAAACATGAATATTCTCAATTCGCTTTAGTGAATAACAAGTTGATAATAAACTTAATGGTAATACGGAAAACGAAACACGAAACCTTAATAATTTAAAAGTCATTCAATGTCATACAAATGAATGTCAAAAAACCGACTTCAAACTCAGAATGACACTTTCGAATACAAAAGTAAAATTACCTGCAAAATATGTTTCGGCTACCCGTGATTACATTGTTTTTAAGTTTTACAGGAAAAATAGCAATCCTTCAGGAATAAAACTTTTGTGGGATCACTTCTTCTCATTTCACTCAAGATCATTTTCTATACAAAAAAAAATCATTAAAATCTGTTCATGAATGTCGGAGTTCTGAGGTAACAAACATTAAAAAAATACAACCAAATTGAGAACCTCCTCCTTTTTGAAGACGGTTAAAAAACAAGAAGTATCCTAGAAAAACCTGAAACACGGAACATAAAAAGATATTTGACATCAGGAAAACCCCGATTCCAGAAGGAATCGAGTTTAATCCTGTTCCTTAGTGAGTTTATGATTTTTTTAAATGCCATTTTTTATTCAAATATAATTTATTAGCCTCTGCCCACGGCTTCGCCCGCGTTGTACCCGAATAAAAAGTAGCCTATGTGTTATTCTGATGCATAAGCTATATTACTGTAAAGTTTCATCAAAATCTGTTCAGTAGTTTTTGCGTGAAAGAGTAACAAACATCCATTCTCACAAACTTTCACGTTCATAATATTAGTAGGATTTCGTTCTGTTGAGACGGGTGGTTTAAACTCCGACTTTTTCATCGAAATTATCTTTCTCGGCCCTTGACCTGTAATTGTTTCCTCGCAAACCCGCTACGTATCAATTTGCAAGCAATTTGGACGGCAAATGTCTTGAAAATGGAGTGTTCAGTGATGGTGAACGAATATTATACCGGAATAATGTACACGGTAAATAATTTCGTGTTTATTTTGACGAATTTCACGAAGAATATCGCTTGGAATTTCATCACAAAATATTTGTGCCCCTGAGCCAGTGGTACGAAACGAAATAGCCTTATAAAATGTATTAGAAATATATGTAAAACTTACTCAGTCATTTTTTTAAAGGTATGGTAACTTGACGACCTATGTAGCGCAGTGGGTGAAGGCCCGCCTTAGACTCAGAAGGTTGCGGATTCGATTCCTGCCGTGGTACAAATGCTTGTATGATCTTCAAATATTAGTCTTGGGATCCTGTTATTTTCTATGTATAATATATATATTTATTTACAAAAAAACATCAGTCATGTAGTTTCCATAATACAACCTCTGCTTAGTTTGGGGTTGGGTGATGATGTGTGAAAATGTCCATCATTATTTATTTATTAAAGGAAAACTCTTTTCTGTCCCGACAATGTGCTATGAAACGTCTTCAAATGAAAGTTAAATTGTTGCTTAACTCGATTAGCAGTCGAGGATCAAAGCTAGTTTAATCTAGTTTGCGAATCATTCAAACGTTAAAGATAAGCTTTAAAGTTACGGCCGATTTAATATTAATTTCAGATGGAAGGACCCTCATTAATGCAATGAAATTTTGCTTTCAACAAGTAAATCAAAAATAGGCTCATTATATATTTAGCTGTTAAAAAAAACCTGCCAAAGAATTCAAAATATACCTACCTAGACATACCAAAACCCCATAGGTACGCACAAAATATGAGATAAAGAACTGTAATTTCCATTAATGCAATGATGAAGTGCCACATATTTATATATCTTGTCAAGCAAAAACTTGACAGAAGTCACGTGACATTTCCACAGATAATATCATTTCCATACGATTCAATTTTTTTGGTAAAAGTTAACGCCAACTGTAAATGTTATTTGTCTAGACACCCAGGAGGTATCAATCGCGTGTTGCCGACCCTGAGACATAACGGGTGAAATCATGTGCATCATCATGTGTAATTACACCGACATCCATACCCTTCAAACCGGAAGACAGCTACTTGAGCATTACTGCATATGAACCGGACCCACACAGTGTGTGTAGAAAGGAAAATCGTTCGATGGACCTATTTTATGGAAAGCCGGCGATGAATGCCCAGCTGTGGACTTCTACAGGCAGTTGATAATGACAAAAAATAATTAACACCCAACAGGCACGTACATAATCCTGATCCCACACTAGGATTCCCTGTGTCTTGAGTATCAGGCACTACGAGTACCGTGGTACCACAACAACCCGGAACTAATTTCCGCAGAACATGCAAACATTTGTGCCGCAGCGGTAATTGACCCGCACCTCTTGCATCGCAGTTGGTGACTCGCCGAGCCACCAAGGTCGAGATTCAAAAGAACGCAAAAAAAAATGTGCGACCGAAAATAAAAGACTCGTTAAAATCCACAACAACAGTTGTAACTCTTTTAAGTGACAGTTAAAATTTATGAACGAAAGATTCAACAGCCACCACAGATAAAAATTTCAAGTAAAGTTTGACTTGCAGGATATCGCATTAAACCTGCTTTTATTATCTTTCTATGGCTCTATGATGTGCATTCAATAAAAATATTATGAGCAGTTTATTTGATTATACAGTAGGTACGTTAAGTTTTGTGAAATGGTTGTCTAGTAATTTAAGGCTACCATATTGTAATCTATATCTGAAGTACAAAAGAGAACAAGATAATTACAATACTATATTATAAAAAAAACATTGTTGGCCAGAGTTTAGATCCGGGGGTCATTGGTGTGAACCTGGTCGTGCAACAATGGATTTTACTCTCGAAAAATGTACCTATGTGCGTACTAACACGTGCTGGAGACATTGAACGAAATCATTAAGAGGAAAACGGCATGCCCTAGAATAAAAAAAACAGTGTGGCTTGTCACGTAGTATGCACAAAATACTCAATGCCATATTTCTTTATATACATATACTTGATATCATATAAGGTGATATCAAGAGGAGGATAGTCAGAGGCTTGCATCTGTCTACCTCAAAGATTAACGCACTGAGTATGTTTCTTAGAATGTCCATCAAGGTGAATTCAGTCGGGAGCGTGTTTTTTTAGTTTTTTGTAATATTTTAAAAGAAAATTTATAAATGCTTGTAGCTAAAAATTTCCTCACAGGTCAACCGATTTAGTAAACTGAGTTTCTGACTTACCACATTTCAGACACCTGACTTTTGTATCCGGGTACTTACCACACAGACGAAGCCATGGTCAGAAGCTAGTCTCACATAGATGTGCAGTACTTTATTAATGCGTATAATCTGTAACAGTTCCACGTAAAATAAATCAGCCAACAGACGCATGCATTTTATGCATATTTATGAAATGCACGGGCATTTCTGTTTCAGTTATAGGTAGGTACTTATAAGTAGGCTGTCCAAACATAAATTATTATTTTTATGTATTCCCACAAATTATCCCACCATCCTAACTTCCAAAATTTGTTGTATATATATATATATATTATTTTTATGTCGTGTTAAATAAATATTTTCTTTCTTTCTTCTTTCTTTCTTTCATGCATAGCCCTGACCCCATACTAGGATCCCCTGTGTCGTGGGTCAGGAACTAAAAGTACCGTGGTACCACAATACTCAGGAAGAAAATATTGCAGAAAATGCAAATATTCGTCGATCCATCACCACGCAGCTGACTACTCACCCGCCGGGCCTCCGTACTCAGGATTACAAGGGAGTATTTTACCTATTTCTTATCCTACGTCCTCCATTTAAGTGGCAACTTGCCGACTCAGAAGTTCAGCAATTGGCAAGTACTGTTCATTGTTTGACTGACTAAGTTTTTGGTGAGATTTCGTTTTAGGCCACGAATCATTTATAATGCGATTTGATGGTTGAATGTATAAGCATACATCAAGTTAAACAGTTTCCGCAAACTAAAGAAAATGTCCTGAGGATCGAGATACTTACCTACTGAGTTTTATCTTTATTGTGAGTTCAGGCTCTGCCAGACGAAAAATAATACACAATGAACTATAGAAAAAAACTATTTTATGAACTTCCAGTTCATAAAATAGTTTTTATGAACAAATTCAAGAAATAATAGCATCCTTAAACCAAGTGAACAGATTCAATAGGTACTAAAGATGTCTGTAGTTAGATTATCAGGTTGATTTTTGTCTGACGACTTTGAGGAATGGATTAAGTCTTCCATAATTTTACTGCCCAAGAAATGAAATTCTTATATTTCCTGTCATTAAATATTAATGATAGGCTGAATTGATTCAAATAAAAATAGCATAAAAAGTACCGTTAGGTGTATTGACTGGGAATAGCACATAGCACATAATATAGGTAATATTTATTTAGTGTACCTACCACGAGGGTGTAACCGAAGGCAGTTTTTTTTATCAAAGGGCTCCTTTTTATTATCAAGACAAGAGACAAGAGAATTATCAAAACTGCTTGTCAAATGAGTCCTTAAAACACACATTTTTCTTTACCTATTACAATAATCAAAATATATTATCTGTGCCTAGGTACGTCCATACGTGCCTGTCACAAATTGAGGCAATAAGCACCTTTTGTCTCCGGATGGGACTTTCGTTGAATGTTTGCAGTTTCAAACTCCTGTAAGTCCGCGTTTTGTATAACAATCCAAAACGAACTTTGGCGAATTTTGGTACCGTTTTAAAAATGATGTAAGTGACAGAAAAATGAAGATTTTTCTGTCACCTTTATACCTGTACCTAATAGCTCATATATAAATAAATAATAAATAAATAAATAATGCTGGGATATTTTTCACACAGCATCATCTAGCCCCAAACTAAGCAGAGCTTGTATTATGGGAACTACATGACTGATATACTACTTATATACATTTTTTTTGTAAATACATACATATTATACATAGAAAACACCCAGACCCGAGACAAATATTTGCAGATACAAACATTTGTCCCGTGGCAGGAATTGAACACGCAACCTTCTGCGTCTCAGGCGGTATGAGTAGATACCATTCACCGTTCATCCGGATTGGAGGAGACGACTCTCAGGGAATACCTATCTGTGTCTATTGCCAACTTAGTTTTCATTTATTACATAAATTATATACCTACTTTTTTTTAAACTGGTGAAATAAAGCAGCAATTTTCTGTTAAGAATCCATGGATTGCAAATTTTTATCACGCACCATAAAGCAACACTAAAAATATAAACACTGACTAAGCTAATTGAAAATTGCTGCTCGACTATTTTGCAAAGTTGCAGCTCACTAATTACTTTCACAAATATTTACTTTGCTAGCTTGCGACGAGTTAGGTTGTGTTTATGTTGGGGCTCTTGTTTCTTGACAGAATCAAGGTTTACCCTCGCTTAAGTTGAAAAACTTTATGACACAATATATAAAATTGTAAGAACAAGAGACGCGGAGAGAGCAAGTCGCGATCACTCACCCTGATGAAGACTCGGAATGAGTCGAAACTTAGCCGGTGCCTTCATCGATAGTGCAGTACGTGAAAATTCCCGTTTGTACAATAAGAATACTCAAGTTCACGATAGTTTTTGGAATAAAATTGTTAGAACAGTAAAAAAAATACATATTTTTTTACAAATTGTACAACACGCACGATGTGTCGGTCGCTGCAGCAAAACTTTCGCATGTCCTTCTCACACTGAATAATTTACATTTAAACTTAACTATCCATTTCTATACATTTCTCATCACTCTTTGTCCACACTCACTTTGTCTTCACTGTTTTCCTTCTGCAACACTGCGATCGTGAGGTCACCCCTCACTTCCTAGGTCCTATCTGAAAATCAGCGCTGCTTCGCCTTGGCGGAAAGTCAAAGTCAAAGTCAAAATTCATTTATTCAATAAAATCACAAAGACCACTTTGAAACGTCGGTTTTTATCTAGGTGCCTGTTCCTCCGCGACCAAGCCAGGAAAGAAAGACAAGAAAACAAGGCTGGTTATTCTTTTTAATGATCCTTTTGCAAAACAATAGGTTCGAGTTGGAGCATTTTCAATCCCAAGAGTTTTTGTCATCTAAATAATCAGATATTTTATAGTATGCCTTTTTATAAAGCTTTTGTTTAATTACGTTTTTAAATTTGTTAATTGATAATTTTTGTATATCTCTTGGGAGTTTGTTATAAAAGCGTACACCGTGCCCTTTAAACGATTTACTAACTTTATGGAGTCTTCAAGTGGCAACAGCGAGTTTATCTTTATTTCTAGTATTAACATTGTGCAATAAGCAATAAGCAATAGGACCTTTTCGACTCCTACCATTGCAGCATAGACTGCCCTCGTTAGCACTGGTTAGCACCCACGTATTGTACTCTTCTGTAATAGTAGTGTTTGTTCGTACAAGGCCTGACATAAGGCAAATGGCCCAACGGTTGGTAAGCGGTTACCGTAATCAATGAACGATTGCAACACCAGTCTGCTTAACATGAAGACCCAAGATAACGATTTTATCTACCGCCGAGAAGACAAAACAAAATCTTCCTCTCTTTTGTTTGACAGAATAGGCGACAAAAATAGTTTTTGTCTTCTCTTTCGTAGACAAAACGTTGTCTTGGGTGCTAATGCGGGCGGATGTATTGCCCGTTGCCGAGCCTGAAACACAACTGGGGAAAATCTCATATGACCGTAAATTCACCGGTACCCTTCAAAGCTCTACTTAAGATCATTCATTTTGCTAACGAGAATTTTCACGTATTGTAGAGGGCACAGACTAAGTTACGAACCCCCGTTATCCCCCCGCATAGAGCCACTACACCGCGGGCGTAGTACCTACGTAATACATAAAAAAATATTTAAGATGCTTCTTTAAAGTAACTTGATGTGTTTCAAGCATTTTTTTCAAGCTGTGATCTTTTCAGATCAGTTGAGCTACCTGTAGATAGTTTCGAACTTTTACTCAATTTTGTAACACACTTTAAGAGAGTATTTTTTGAACTTTCGCGATTATCGCTGTTGCAAAACACCAAAAACGTAATGATAATAATAAAAAAGGTAATTTTACCCGAGCGATTTATTATTCTGTGAACAAAGTTACCTTTACCTTATTTTTATACATATACTTTATATATATACCATATTGTACTCTATTTTTAACACACAAATTAAAACTTACAAAATGCAGAATGATATAACACGTACAAATGCGAGCTTAACTAAAAAAAAAGTTTTCTTCCATTAAACCTTGACCAAGAGAGAGATTAATTATAGAGATAAAGTGTCTGTGTAATTTTAATAAAAATAATACATAATATTTATTTTCAAAAAAGTTTACATTTATACACTTACAATGAAATTAATAATATTTGTGTGTTTTTATTGTTAGTTGAGACTGTTGAGTGTTTATCATTTCTTTTAAATCATTCGTACCACAAATGGTATGTCCCATGTCCCATGCGTTAAAGAGCCAAAAGTTGTGAAGCGCCCCCTTGCGCCGCATCCATCACGGGCCCTGCCGCGGCCTGCGGGCTTAATTGAGTAATGGCCTGCGACAACCAGCATTGATTGATCGTGACTAAATATGACGTATCGACTATGATTTCACTGTATGTACTTTATACTATATTTGCAGTATACATGTCTATTTTCTCGTGCTTAACATAAGATAGAAATAGTTTTTGGGCAGCCATCGCATGATAATTTACCTGCATTTTTACCATCAACGTAAGAAGCGAGGTCGCCGTAAAAAGTTGTTTATTTTTTACTTATATGTTTTTCTGCACTTTTGTACATTACCATTTATCTCCATAAAAAACAAACATTACGCACCTTACCAAGTAAGTAAGTAGATTATTTCTACAAGAAAGTGTTCTTTCTTGTAATAGAATTCGTAATTTTTTGTCTATCAGACAAAAAATTACGAATTCTATTACTTTCTACCATAAAAAATTTCTACCATACCCATAATTCTATTACTTGGTACCATAAAAAAAAGAATAAAGTTAAAAATTATTCATATATTATATGAATACACTTTTTTTAACTTTATTATTTTTTCAAATAAATCATACTTCCTACTAATATTATAAACGCGAAAGTTTGTGAGGATGGATGTTTGTTACTCTTTCACGCAAAAACTATCGAACGGATTTTAATGAAACTTTACATTAATATAGCTTATACATCAGAATAACACATAGGCTACTTTAATCCGGGTACCACGCGGGCGAAACCGTTAGCAGAGGTTAGTAAACTATAAACCAGTTTTGTTTATCTGTATTATATTAAATTTAAAAAATAACCAACCAAAATTATTTAACTGTGAACCACAAAACGATTTAACTATTTCATGCTGAATAAACCAGGATCTACATTCGTTTCCAAGACGCCAGTAATACATTAGGGCGGTGTACACGAGGCGTTTCCGATACAGCGCGATAAATAACGCGTTGGCCGCAAGCGCGTGCTACGGCGTAACGCTGTCGTAGACTTCGGTGCAGTGCACGAATCGAGAGCCTTTGGATAGTTCACTTACTTTCGTAGGCTTACGTAGACCGTCGTAGGCTTTCGTAGACCGTCGTAGGCTTTCGTAGACCGTCGTAGGCGTTCGTAGAACACCGTAGGCTTTCGTAGATACGCCTAGACGTTTGTGGCTTTTTACGTCGACAGTTCGTAAAAAAACTGAATAACAAACAAAGCAAACATACTTGCGACTGTACTCTCCATAATAGACATCCTTAGATTCTTACTCCATACAGATCAATGACGACCTCGATAGTGTGGCGGGAGAGTAGCTGGCTGTGACGCAAGAAGTGCGAGGCTCAATTCCCGCTGCGGGGTAAATTTTTGCATGCTCTGCAGATATTTATTTTGGTTCTGGATGTTGTGGTACCAAGGTACTCGTTATTCCTGATTCTCACTAGTATGTGTCCGCTTTATTGGAACACTAGCTTATTAATCACTGTGCGGATAAACTATTTTTATTTGTAAAATAATAAAATAGCAAACTACGTTTGGTAACCGGCCAATTTTTGTGAAGTGATTCTCAGTACTCTCTGATGTATAGTACTGCAAACTGAATAAATGAACAAACCCTGTATTGATTTGGGGTGATGTGATTTATCATAGGCTATATTTATATGCTAGAAAGATAAAGAAAGAAAAAATAAATTTGACTACTACGGAGCGGCGGGAGAAGATTCTAACTTCATTTACCTATACAGCCGAAATTTGTCATATATAAAATTACAAGGTTATATAATATCCCAAAAATTTAACCCCAGTGGGACTCGAAACTCCAAACCCTCGCTTCGTACTATTTTGTTTTTCGAGTCTTTAAAAAAAACATTTAAAAAAATGCTTAATAGTTTTACGCACCTTTAAAATAGGACGAGTTAGGAGACGTTAAACTTCTTTCGAATTTGGACTGAGACTGGCTGGTCTAATGCAGAATAGCGTTTTCAGCTGCTTACTTTTTGATTTCTTATGCAAAAGAATGTTATAACGAAGGTTATACGCGGAGGCGATACCAACTAAGCCATCAGGTCGTTCACAGCTTAGTCGAAATTCTTGGGTTGCTCCACCTGCAGGGAAACTTTGCATTAATTCAATATTTAGAACATAGGACGAGAGGTACAGCTTTTCTTAAAATTTTATTTGCTTTACTTTGCTTCGTAGCTTAGTTGATATATAAGCGTACCGATCGGGAGGAGTTTTAGTACCAGCACGGTTGAATATATGAGATATTATAAAAATTAAGATCACCCTTAAGTGTGGGTTAACACTTAAAAAACCAAATAACCAATTCACATTTTAACAATTATGATGTAAACAGTCCCAAGTACTCTCTAAAGAAGCATCTTACTTATCCATGTTCACTCGACTCTTGCCAATAGCCGTGGCGCCAGTTTCTTTGACCCTGTTCCAGTCTTCCGCCGGCACTTACCACAAATCTCGGTAAACAGATGAATAGGGCGTGTAAGTACATCGACAGATGAATAGGGTACATGTAAACTGCCTTATTGAATGGGATGTATCGCTTTATAGCCTTCCTAATGAATACGTTTCTGTATTTTTGCCTGCGAGGACGATATGCCCGCATATGCGTTTGCCGTAAGAGGATGTTTATGTGGTTGTTTTGTAATTTGTTTTCTAGTTTGTATGTTACAATTTATCTGCACGACTGGTTATTGGATTGTATTGCAATCGATTTATCTTTAAGGATGATTTATAGATAATTTATATTTTTTAATATGTTATGGATATATATTTTTTAATTTATCTTTTTGAGCAGTTTCTATAACATCCCTGAATAACTGTATTAATTTAGGTTGTTAGTATGAATTAATATCTATCACAAACCAAAGCTTAATCACGTCAGACAAAGCCTTCGTCAGCATCATTAGCCAAAGCAAAAGATCTAAAACTATTATATTTCGGACGAACTAAAACGATATTTCCATAAAAAGCCGGTTGGTGCCTACTTACTATCGAACTCAACATAATATTAACACATAAGTAGTAAATATGGACTCTCAGGCGATCATGTCCTTTTGGCAAAGAGATGATCGAGAAGAAGGCTTACCCAGCAGTAGACTTCTTTACGATGATAATCGTGATATTATTTCTTTTAAATTATTTCCAAAATTTTGGATTTCGATGGATGGAAATTATTGTGTAATAAAAACACAATAATATCTAGAAAATCTAGGGTCATCAATATATGCCTTGTTTGGAACGACCGCTAAAACTGTAACAGACATATTTTATAGGCACTTATTTTCTTACCATTCCTCTATCCTATTTAAAATAAGGATGGATAAAATTGACTTATTCTTAAATAATTAATGCAATGCAATCCTAAAGTCATTTTTTTTTAACTATCAAGTCAATAAACAATAGCCTTCACAATGATGATAGCCAGCTAACGTGACATCAGACAGAAACCGGTAAGCACCAGCTGAAAACCTGCTTTCTTTCTGAATGCACCTTTTTCGGACCAACTAATTGGGCACAAAAACAGGGGCCGTAAGACCCGCCGTGGGCCCGCCGGACCGCAATTAGTAGTTTAACGACTCGTGTTAACTAATGGCTTGGAAGTGCTGCCCAGTAATTACTGAGGGAGTGCTAAGATTCTTACTGGTAACTCTTTTGACACGGGGTAACTTGCTTCAGTTTTAGATCAGAGTTTATTATTTTAAGAATACGAAAAAAAGCCAAATTTTTGCGACTTTATGCTCACAGCTGGTGTTTGATGAGTAAATTGTAAAGTATTTAAGTCATACATTATGTTTTAGTAGGTAGGTGACAGTTTTTGATCTTTATATTTTTATTATAAGTACCTGGATGCATGTTTTAATACAAAGACGATGGTTTGTTTCCGTTTTGCGTAATAAAATTTTCTTTCTTTTCTTTAAATTAATATTTTTTATTTCTTTCAAAAGGGATTTCAAATCTAGTCTTTACTCTGTTAACACATAAAAACATGCCTTCCGTATTCAAGAAAAATGCAAATCAATAAGGCATGGACTCAAATATCATGGGTACTGGGGTACTGACTCGAAAATGAGCAGGCAATAAGTAAGATTTACAAAATTTTACCAGTTTATGATAACGTAGTATATCTGTGAGACCGGGTGGTTTACAAACATTGCATATCTTGTTCACACGCGTGTTTGATTCTAGTTAAAACTTCTGCAACATGCACAACACTTCCGCCATCGACTGTTCATGCAACATTGCTTTATATTGCGGAGTTTGCGCACAAATCCAGTGTATGAGACTGGCGCCACAAACTACGTAAGTCAGGGCACCAGTAGCGGGAAATCCTTAACATGTATTTTGACTCGTTTTAAAGTACACTTTAGAGGCTTGTGACGATTAAACCTTACTAAAAACCACCCTTGATTACATCCGAAATAGGTATGCTGTTTTGGAGATAATAAATGGTTACATAACCTGATGATAATAACTAGATTCTGCCCACGGCTTCGCCCGTGTGGTATTTGGATAAAAAGTAACCTATGTGTTATTCTGATGTACAAGCTACTTGTATATTACCTACTGTAAAGTTTACTTTAAATCCGTTCAGTAGTTTTTGCGTGAAAGAGTATCAAACATCCTCACAAACTTTCGCGTTTATAATATTAGTAGGATAATAATATATATTTTTTATTGAGACAAATGAGTCAATTTTGTTATTAGGGATTTGGTCCACTGGATGAGTTTCCATACCAGAGAGCAACCAAATTATTCTGTAATGGCATTCAAGATACTCCAAATCCATATACAAGCTCCTTGGCGGCGCAAGTAAAAAGATCACATGCGGAACAAATTTTCTGAGCTGCAGATATTTCTCTCGGGTCTGGGTGTTTTCTATATATAAATAAATAATATAAAATAAATAATGCTGGACATTTTCGCACAGCATCATCTAGCCCCAAACTAAGCCGAGCTTGTATTATGGGAACTACATGACTGATATACTACTTATATACATTTTTTATTTATTTAAATAGATACTTAATATACATAGAAAACACCCAGACCTGAGACAAATATTTGCAGATACAAACATTTGTCCCGTGGCGGGAATTGAACCCGCAACCTTCTGCGTCCCAGGCGGACCTTCGCCCACTGCGCCACAGAGGTCGTCTCTAATATAATATGTATATGTTTACAAAAAAGTAAAATAACAAGCTCTGCTTAGTTTAGGGCTAAATGATGCTGTTTGAAAAAATGTCCAGTATTATTTATTTATTTATCTCAAAAAGTCTGTGCAGACGTGTTCTCTCTGAATAGGTAATTCCCTACAATCTACCAGTCACCACATAACCAAGTTACTGGTTGATACATCGCACGCAACAAATAAGCAGGGTCCGTAATGCGGCCCCGGCGACCGCAAGCCAGTGGTTTCAATTAGATTGTACATTATCTCATGCTCATCTCGCCTCCCTTCATGCGTCTGCGATCTTTCTCACTGATACTGAGTAAGTTGGGGACAAATGAGGAATGGTGTTTTGAGCAGATAACTTTATGTTATACAAGCTTTTGCCCACGGCTTCGCCCGCGTGGTACCTGGATAAAAAGTAGTCTATCTGTTATTCTGATGTATAAGCTATATTACTGTAAAGTTTCATAAAAATCCGTTCAGTAGTGTTTGCGTGAAGGAGTAACAAACATCCATCCTCACAAACATTCACGTTACACAACATACGTTGTGTATATTGTAAGTAGTATGATATACAGAACATGTGTTTTGCCCGACGTTGTCAATTCCATTCATCAAATTGAATATTTTTTTAAGATTTGAATACGGTAATTAATCAAATAATCGGTCAATATAACGAAAAAAAATCTAATACTCTTAATAAAAGTGTTCAAATATATTAACAAAATAAAAAAGCCTGATTCAGCAACGAATATATTTATTTTATAAAAATAAAATATACCAAGTACTACTCCTGCCGTACGTTTCGTTGACCGTTTAGAAGTTTTCACCGTCCACTCTCCGCAACCACGCTTGACAGTGTAGGAACACACAGAAGGAGAAAAATAAAGAACGTGGTACGAGTATGTTCATAATAATATCCTAAGATGCCTGATATTACTACGAATTTTATAAAAGGCACCTACATACATAAATATATTGCAATTTCCATCAAAGTTGCGTGTACGCTCAGCCATTTTCACCCGGCTGCTTGCAAGGAATCCCTTCTTTGAGCAAGGGCGCGCAAGTTTTATTATTTCCTACACGCTTCCTGTTTTCTTGATGCCGTTTATTTTATGGCCATGTTTCACGGCGCGATCGGATATATATAACGGAAAAAGAATTTTATTAGATCGAACCACGATATGCCTAGTTATCAGTGATTCTTGCAAAGCTATGGAGAAAGCCGGGGATCGATTCTTATAAAAAAATTGCAACTTGAAAAGTATCGTGGCTATGAGGATTTTTTTCAGATTTACCCACAAACCTTTCAACCAATCCAGTGATCATGGTCCATGCAACAATACTGAAATATCGGAAAACAACAAAACAGAGATAACAATACTTTCTTTGAAAACATTAAAATTCAGACTAAAATCTGGCTGAAACGAAATTATCCTATATCGAGACTAAAAATGAGTTTCTGGTCAATAGTGTAGGTCCCTACAGATAAAATTATTACAAGAACTCGGCTTCGGTCAAGAGAGTACTTTATCCGACAAGTATTATAAACTAGTCGTTGCCCGCGGCTTCGCCCGCATGGTATGTTAATAAAAGTAGCATATGACCGTCTCCAGGCTTCAAATTATGTCCACCAACTTTTGAATGAATCGAACAAAGAATTACAATTTATACAAAGTTTAGAACTCAATTGTACATCCCCAAAGGGTAGTTTTGAAAAAAAAAATACGTGTTTCATTATATACTTTAAAGTTTATTTGTATAGGGCGGTAAAGTTTCTATGAAAAAAAATTATAGTTTGATTCGCTCAAAACTCTGTAATTCTTGCCAAATATAATGTTTGGACGTGTCTCTGATTATCCCTAACTTGGTTTCCTTACAGATCTGCGTACTGAGTATGGATCTGAGTATCTCCATCATGGGATTACAATTGAAAGTACACGCCCACAACTACCTTGAAAGTAAACTCTTATTTTTATGTGTTTCGTATATATAATATTTTTAGTACCGTAACAAATAACTGGTTAAATATTCAGAAACATACACCTGCACATACATTGTAACTTTGTCAAATTGAAAATGTCGGAAACCTTGCAGAGGCTTTAAATTTTTCCTTTGACAGCCAACTTTTGGCACACCGCGGCATGTGACCCTTTTACACACAGGTTGGTATGCTTTAAATGAAAATAATTTGAACGCTTTTTATCCGAAAACAGTTTAACAATTCATATGAACATGCAAACATTTGTACCGCAGCGGGGATTAAACCCGCATCTCTGATGTCGCAGTCGGCTACTCGCCCGCCACAACCGCCGCCAAAAAACTAACAAATACTTAGATCCTACTTACAACCTCCCGAAGTTCAACCCAGTTTTTACAGCGAGAGGAAGGATTTCAAAAGGCAGGGTGACAATGGCGAGATAAGGCGGGGGCACATTAATATCAATCACCAGCGACCTCCTGTCTATAAGCTGTGATAACGCTTTGAATAGACTTCGAGGTTTTTGCGGACGAAGAAACCGGTTACGGTTTTTGGAACTATTAATTTAAGCCTGGTGACACACTGCTCAAAGAAAATACTATTTGAGATAGATACTATTTGATTGAGATATCTGCTAAGCGGTGCATATTACAATTAATTAATTCCTATTGAATGTTGTAAACAACGATTAATTATTTTTATATACATTAAAGACAAACGGTCTGTCTCATAAAAAAACGCTTAAACGAGATATTAGGTGTTGATTAGCTAAAACGTACTCTAAGTGGATAGAGTATACTCTAACGGGTGGTGTTGCATAATCAAACTTTATCTGCGCGATAACAAAAGTGTATCTTAGAGAAGTATCTTGGATTATTTTCCAAATTAAGGCAACAATTTATTTATTTTTCTTTCGGAATCTACCGGTTTTAGAGACTCGTCACTTCTCCCCCTTATTTTTTGACAGCAATGACTTTGTCATTTTCTATTTTTTTAAATAGAAAATGTTGACTTTGACATTTTCTATGTCATTTTCATATTTTTTTTTACAAGTCAATAGTTTTTTTTTCATTGAGGGTCACAAGGATCATAAAGAAACGTCAACTTATAAACTACGTGCATTTAAAATAGTATATTGAATTTACGCCCATCAAACATATAACACAAATTCATTACTGCATCATAAATGAAAAAAAAACTACATCAGAAAGAAAACAGTTTCTATTAACAGCCATTCAAAGCAAAGAAAAATAAAATGAAATGAAAGTAATTTGTTCCGACAACATAAAAGCAACATATTATGCAAAAACCCTATATTCTACAAAAATAAAAACAACAATATCTCAATAGATATTGAATAAGTAATTAAAGCGCTTACTCAATAGTAAGCGCTTTAAGTGAAATTTACTTATTGCGTGCACCTTGCTTATATAGACGGTTCAGTGTCGCCAAAAAGGTAAGTAATTTATCTGCAAAGCATAGCTTTACTGTCATCCAATAAAGTCGAATACTAAAACGGCAGTAACTTCGACGATTTGATGAGTATATTAAAATGACAATTACAGGTATAATTAAATTACGTTTGCCGACGAGAGAGAGAATTTACGATAACTCATAAATTCTACAATTGAGTTAGTGCCGTCTTATAATTCAGATTTGCAGTGAATCGTGAAATATCCCCTACTAATGGTGTTTAAAATTAACTCACGTAAATATTTCAGCCAGCCTGAATATACAAACTCAGTACGACGCAGAAGGTTGCGGGTTCGATTCCCGCCGCGGGACAAATATTTGAATCTGCCATATTTGTCTCGGGTCTGGATTTTTTCTATGTTTAACATGTATGTATTTACAAAAAAAAAGTTTATAAGTAGTATATCAGTCATGTAGTTCCCATAATACAAGGTCTGCTTAATTTGGGGCTAGATGATGCTGTGTGAAAAATGTCCAGCCTTATTTATTTATTTATTTATACTTTCCATCAGACAAACCATATACTAAAGAAACTACCTAATTATCTGAGCCGTGTTGGCCTAGTGGGTGGTATCCCGATCCAGAGGTTTGAGGTGTGTGCCATGACTTAGTGTTCTAATAAATGGTGATGGGCTTGCCGCTTAGCTTTTAGTGTTCTTTACTCCCCACCTTTTATATTGTTTGACCCTGTTTCAAAAAACCGACGTTTCAAAGTGATCCTTGTGATTTTAATGAATATATGAATTTTGACTTTGACTTTGAGTTCTCTCTGTGTATGTATGTATAACGTTTACGTTTTTATGATTTCCCCAATGTGTGCCGGGTCTCAAATCGCTGCATAATAATAATGAAGAAAAATATCATTTTTTAATCAATCATCATAAAAATAATTAGAAAATAAATAGTTAAAACATTTTTGTTAGTGACAATTTTCTTAGCTTATTACTGCTATCAGGGCATCTAGATATAAATGATGGAAATGTTTATCCAGCAGTTAGATGCCTACCACATGATGGTTAAAATTAGAAGGTTGTCTGGAAGAGATAGCTTTTAAGCGATAAAATCGCCCATTGTTCTTCTATTTATGTTAAGTCTTTGTTTAATTATGCTGTCTAGTGGTGTACAGTAAAGTATTTTCATTTATTCACCATTTTCAAAATAAATGCTAACATCATTTTAATTATGTGTGAAAATTATTTATTATTATTTAATTATTTATTTTCATAAATAATTAAATAATAATAAACCTAGCTACTATTCTATTATTTTACCATTCTATTCTTAATAAGGTTATCGAACTTCATGAGAACCGATGGTAAATCCCAACTAAGATACAGATAGTATTTATGTGTCTGTGAATCGCGTAGTGGATGCATAAACAATGGTCAATGGCATGAAACAGTTTATGCCTGGTTAGGACCCTCCTTTAGCTATTGCTTGGAAGCAGATATAGCTTGGTTAGCAAGCTATACGATAAATAACTGAACGTGCGGGGAATTTAGACACTTATAAGCAGAACGTTTGAGTTTGAACATCACCGAAAGGCCAAATTATAACACGACTCAAAAAAATGTACCTACCTACTAAAAAAATGTACAGTACTACGATTTAAATTTGATGCTTCGGCAAAATTCATCTATCAACGGAAATACGAACAATAGTGATATTTATCTAGAGCTGTTACAACAATTATGTATGCATTTTTTATAGTCCGAGAATAAAATATTTAAGACACCAAAGAACATAATCATAAAAAAGTTAATCACTAGATACCTAATTCCCACGGCTTCGCTCGCATGGTACCCGGATAAAAAGTAGCCTATGTGTTATTCTGATGTATAAGCTATATTACTGTAAAGTTTCATCAAAATCCGTCCAGTAGTTTTTGCGTGAAAGAGTAACAAACATCCATCCTCACAAACTTTCGCGTAAATAATAGTAATAGGATATGTAGCGGCGGTATTTACAGAGGCCTTGTAATATAATACAGGCTATAAGGCTCAACATATTAATCCCAATATTTTTTAAGTATTGCGATGAATAGTTTGATGTTCATGACATGTGCTCTGTCCCCTTTATTTAGTACATTTCTTTGCAAAGTTTCCTTGTAACTGACAGCCTCTTTCCCGCCGAAGTGAGGACATGACTGTGCCTTTTAATTCCCCCTCCCCTGTCAATAGCCAATAATGGTGCATTTCCTGTTTCCTCAACAAATCGATGGATTGTCAAAGATGCTAATGTTTGTTTGTAGACGTATGAATTGACAAGGTAAACAATAGGAAAAACCTCGTGAAACTTGGCTTAAGCTCCGTTGAAATACTTTTTCAAAACGCGGGAATGTGCTAAAAGTAATATTAGGACGTGTCTCTGACTTCACCCTGGTTATGTATGAGAGGCATTAAAAAGGTTTTATACTAATAAGAATACTAAGTAAATTGTAGGATATTTTATTTAGTTACCAGCAGTGGACCACAGGATGTAGATGATGATAAAATTTTCAAATAAGCAACTCTTTAACGAATAATTTTTCGTTTAAATTACCTTGTTTTCCCTAACAAAGCACTCTAAAACTTTAATCTCTTCTCTTAATCTCAATGCTCTTTCTAGTAAGTTCATAATCATTTCCAAGAATATCTCATTAAATAATTAATTCGGCTCATTCAAAGCGTTTATCTCTGCCAAGAGCCCAGAGGGCTGTTCATGAAATTTAATTTTTCATCTCGTCGCGGTGTTTTTCTTTCTTGGAAAAGTGCAAATGACGGTTACGGAGATTTCTAAGAAAGCAGGTCGCTGGAACGTTGATTCGGTGACAATGGAGGGCTTCGCAGACGAGCGATTTCCGCAACAATATGTACCTACAATAAATTCATGCTGTAAAACGGGAATTTTCACATACCGTAATATCGGTGAGGAAAAAGTTCCGACTCATTCCGAGAGTTTACATTAGGATGAGTGATTGTGACGCTCTCCTTCTTGCTGTTTTTTCAAAAAGAATTAGGTTTTTTAATCTGTAGCAGCTTTGTCTGAGAAGACATTTGTATGGAAAAAAACACCAGTAACAAAAGATCATAAATAAAACACCACATCATAAATAAATGAAATAAGTTACACACTATGATTAAATGTGATTTTGAAGTGGCTGGGGTGTACTTTATAATTTGTACAAATTAATACGTGGACTATTTATTATAAGATCAAGAAAATAGCTTTTAAAAACCGCCCGTCTATCCGCTCTAAAAAAACAAGCACCGCTACATAGCCGCAGTTCCCTCAGGTTATTGTTTAATTGTCTTATTGTTTGGAAAGCTCTCGCGATCACTCATTTATCTTAAGCTTTATAACGAGCCATGAAATTTCATAAGACGGCTTAAACGAACACAAAATTCATATAAAATATACCGATTACAGCATTGACATGGCGTTGACGCAGTTTAAAAATTTAGATGCCGGGACACCGGGACGCCTGGCAACTAACATTTGTGGCGGGAATAACCAATGTGGTATAGATCTGCTGTGATGCAATGTATAAGCATAGATGAGAACGTAGGGTTTGCATAGTAAATGACACAAAGTACCTATAAAATTAAGATAAATAAATGCTCGGGGAAGGACTACCGCCATACCTATTGGGAGAGGACGGAAGATCAGCGCGCTACTTACCTCCATCGGGTCTGTGGTGCTTTATGCTGAGTCCCATCACAATTTGTAGCTACTTACATCATCAGCAGTCTGCCTATCTTAGTTATATACTTAATTAATATGTAGTTGCAAATAAATGATTAATCTATCTATCTACCTATTCCTGCCGCCAAGCGGTAATACTTACATTGCGGTGTTCTGGATTGAAGGTGATGGTGCTGGTGAAATTACATACCCATGAGACTTTTACCCGATAGGTCTCAGGGTCATGCAAGTGATACCCCTTAGTATTGCAAGCGTCCATACATAACATATACCTAACTAGTTATTAACCAGAAAAATTGTGCTTTTATTGTTTCATGGTACAGAACCCTTAGTGAACGAGTACGACTCGCACTTGGCCGGCTTTTAATTTTCTGTTACCTCGTAATAAACAGATGATTTTCAATTCGTCGAAATATTGCTAAAACTTTAATTATAGGATATTTTTGCTAAATCTCAACATACAAAAAGATTACCCAAAAATTATCTAAATAGTATTGTTCCAAACTGAATATATGGGAGCTAAACTTTAGACTGCTAACTTTACTATGCAAAATGAGGGTATGTGCCAAATATGTTTAGATATGTCTCTGACTACCCCTACTTAGTTTGCTCACTGATCTGTGTACTAACACTAGTATAAAGGACCTCAATCATGGGGATTACAGGTTGTGAGCGTGTTTGTTTTTACTTTAGACTTGGAAAAATTCCTTGACGTTCCAGCTCGGTGCCATGTTTCACGGCAATCTGGGAGATGACATGGCGTTTTCAGGATACGTGGCTCTTCTGTTAGCGAGTCAGTAGTATTAATGTGTTGTACAAAACAGTACTTAAGGTCCGGTGAGACCGTAAAACTGACGCATTGGCGGTCGTGATCAATATTATATTCACGTGAACTCTGACAATCTCTTGACAATAATTTCCCTTTGATCAGTTTTCAAAAAACGTAAAATCAAAGTTCTTCTGAAACCAGATTTCTAAATGCGTCTCGTGTACGAGTTATTATCGAATTTAATTTAATTTATTCATTCACAATTGTAAATATCGAATTCGAAAACACACAAAATATGAACATAAAATTAAAATAGTGTTAAAATGTGACTCATATAACTATAATCCTGAACCCACAATAGAATCCCTGTGTTGTGGATATCAGAAACTAAGATAACCGTGGTACGATACACCTAGTCCCGGAACAAATACCTGCAGAACACTCAAACATTTGTCCCGTAGCGAGAATCGAACCCACACCCCTTGCGTCAAAGCTGGCAAGTCCCTTGCCTCGCACACAAGCTCGTCAGTGTTCCTTATTTTCATATTTCTGTAAATTTAAACAATCAGAATGTATAGCGACTAATCTTTTCTAATCCAAGTAAACGCTTAACGATTTCACTTCTACCCCACCTTAAATGTAACGAGCAAAAAGCGGAGGTAGGCTCAGAATTACCCTGATTCGGTAATTACAGACAACCCTATCTCGAACACTATGTCATCGTGACGTCATTAGCGGTACACAAATTGTTGGCCTCAAACATGCCTTAAAGAGCTGAACTGAATAGGATGAAAGTAATTTCTCTAGTAAATTACTCTTCTGTAATTAAACATTATCAAGGTTTGGTATCATTTTAGGATATTATTACGACTGTACCCCGTACTTTACTGTTAAATGCTTTAGCATTAAGTCCGCCTATTGTTCACTTTTTAAAATGTGCAATAAAGTGTTAATAATAATAATAATCTTTCTGACGTTTTATTGACCGTTTAACAACTGTTGAACGTGGTTGCGGACAGTGCTCATGAGGAAGTACTTCTAAATGTTCAACAAAACTTCAGCAGAAGAGTAGTAAAAAATATGCTGGACTTTTTCCACACAGCATCATCTAGCCCCAAACTAAGCAGAGCTTGTATTATGGGAGCTTAATGACTGATATATTAATAATATACTTTTTTTTCGTAAATACATACATATTATACATAGAAAACACCCAGACCCGAGACAAATATTTGTAGATCATTCAAACATTTGTCCCGCGGCGGGGATCGAACCCGCAACCTTCCGCGTCTCTGGCGGGCTTTCGTCCACTGCATCCTGCATCACAGAGTTCGTGCTATGGTCATAATAATATCCTAAAATGATACCAAGCTATTATAATTTAAATAATAAATAATGCTGGACATTCATATTGTAAAAACGGGAATTTTCACATACTGCACTATCGATGAAGGCACCGACTAAGTTTCGACTCATTCCGAGAGTCTTCATCAGGGTGAATGGTCGCGACTTTCTCCCTCCGCGTCGCGCCGTGCACTACTCACGCGGAATAAAATCCTGGACATTTTCACACAGCATCATCTAGCCCCAAACTAAGTAGAGCTTCAATATTTAATGTCGATTCCGTCTATAAAAATAGCCAGATGTTACAAAATGCACAAAGCATATTTGGGTTTCATAAATCGTGAATTCAATTTGCTTTCGATCGTATCCATGCAGTCCGTCGCGACGCGATACCGCGTTTATCTCCCGACATCAGCCAATTACTGGCCGCCTGCCTACCCCCGGCCCGGGAGAGGGATGAAGATAGTTGCCGAGATAAACAGAGCAGCAATAATAAATATTGAACCAAGCATTGAAACTGGTCATAAACACATCTCTTTTAATAAAATGATTTGCCCTTTTATCCATGTTTTTACCGATTACAAGGGAGAAGGTTCTCGATTGGAGGGCTATGTCTTTTGCGTGAACGTCAATTAGTTAATGTTCCTTGATCGTACTAGAATGTATTTTTTTATTGTGCAGGGTATGACCTCATTGTGGTCCCATGAAAATATTGTCTGACTCGGATAGGTCTGTCCAAAAAGATAAATTTTAAAGTCTTTCAAAATAGACCTACATCATTTTATGTGGTTGATATTTTCTTAGTGCTAGAAACAGGATAATATATATATAATCTCTTTGGTCGCCATTACACTGTGGCAGTTTATTTATATTTTGAACTAATTTGTACAAAAAAGATTTAGATTGAAGTTTTTCTGTAGCTTACGTTTCTCAATGGTCGTAAGACGACGTTAACACGTTAATCTGACACCATACCCGTCTAATACTGACTAAGCCGTTAAATAAGCCAAGCAAATGAGGTTAAGCACGAGAATTAACGGAGCCGATGGAACCCTAACGGAACCCCAGATGATCGTTCCACGGCACCCCTACCAACAGGGGTGGTACGCGCAATTATTGTACTTTTTACACCCCCATACTTTACTTTTTTGGCACTAACCCTTCGGACTATTATTTTGTACTTTAGCTAATTGTTGAAATGTAGCTGGATTTAGACTTTTTGAAATATCGTTCAAAAATAAATAAAAAATTGTTAATTTGATCTCAAGTTAAAGAAAATTGTTCAATGAAATCACAAACTAATCAATAATTACTAATTGAATAAAAGGCACAACTGAGGACTAAAAAGCTCATTCTTCTTTTATGGAGCAAGAAAGTGACATAAATACTTATAATGACTTTCGTTGTACTTAAAATAAATAATACGAGACCAGACTTGTTTCTCGTCGATATAAACTCGATGGTATCGACATAATGATAAGTCATATCAGATATATTCCATGTCCAACTTATTATGGAGTTCCTTCAGATTTCATAACCACCAACATAAATAATAAACAACCAACAGTCACATATTGTATTTATTTATTCCAATATTAACAAAAAATATATTGCATGCGGAATGTTACATAAAAGATGACATATAACGAAATAAACATATAAGTTAACACAGACCTGACCCCACAAGAACTACGAGTATTATGGTACCACTAATATTTGCAGAACATGCAAACATTTGTTCCGCAGCGGGAATCAAAACCGCACCTCTTGCGTTTTAGCAGACTACGCGGCCTTTGCGCCGCCAAGGTCGGCAACATGTACCAAATACAATGTTTGGACTTGAACTACCACCTACTTGGTATCCTCATAGATCTGCCTTCCGAGTATGGATCAGAATCACGAATATGAGGATTACAGTTGTGAGCGTGTTTTTTTTTCATTAGGTAACAGCAAATTATAGTCGTTACTACTACTTTCCACCCGATTTACAGTTTGTTCTGAACATACTTAGAATTTATTATGAACTAGCTTCTGCCCACGGCTTCACCCGCAAGGTACCTCTGATGTATAGGCTATATTACTACAAAGTTTCATCAAAATCCGTTCTGTAGTTTTTGCGTGAAAGAGTAACAAACATCCATCCTCACAAACTTTCACGTTTATAATATTACTAGCCTCTGCCCACGGCTTCGCCCGCATGGTACCCGGAAAAAAGCAGCCTATGTGTTATTCTGATGTATAAGCTATGTTACTGTAAAGTTTCATCAAAATCCGTTTAGTAGTTTTTGCGTGAAAGAGTAACAAACATCCATCCTCACAAACTTTTGCGTTTATAGGTAATAGAAGTAGGAAGTAGGATATATAGTTTTAGTGAGGAGTTTACGCATCTTTGTTAAAGTTTTATGTGCTGTGACACTGTCCACGCGAGGGGGCGATGAGTCACACATTCTTAGAAATGGGGAGAAGCGTCATACAGGTTTTATGACCATGATGATGACCGTGACCATTTCGTGGATGAATGAAAACGTTGATCAAAAACAAGTTACTGAAATAAACTTTATTGAAAACTAGCTAACCCGCGACTTCGTTCGCGATTGCCATCCCTACAGACTAATTATTCGCATCTGACCTCAGTTTATTATGAGAAAAATTACATATTAATAAAAAAATAAAAATTTATTAATTGTTTATCCAATATAAAGCAACGCTGCTGTAGTCTGCGGTGAAGCACTTTTATCAAGAAAGGAGCTTTTTACTTTGGATTTGACTCCCAAGTTGTATTTCTCAGAAGACAGTAACACGAGATTTAAAAAAAGAATATCGGAATAAAATCGGATAATAAATTTTACTCGTCTTTTTCACAAGTGAGTTATTATTTTGTTAGATAAATAGATAGATAATATAAGAAATAACATATTTGTTGTATCTCTTCTAACTAGGTAGGTACTTTAAGTACCAATCTATCATCATCATCATCATCATCAGCCTATATTAGTCCACTGCTGGACATAGGCCTCCCCTAATGAGCGCCATAGCGCCCTGTCTTCAACTTGCCGCATCCAGCATCTGCCTGCAGTCTTTCGCAGATCGTCATCCCACCTGGCCGGTGGGCGTCCTACACTACGTTTGCCGAGTCGCGGTCTCCACTCAAGAACACGTTTACCCCAGCGGTTATCGGTTCTTCGCGAGATATGACCGGCCCACTGCCACTTCAGCTTGCTAATTCGTTGAGCTATATCGATAACTTTGGTTCTCTGACGGACGTATTCGTTACGAATCTTATCCTTCAGAGAGACTCCGAGCATAGCTCTTTCCATAGCTCGCTGAGCGACTTTGAACTGGTGGACCAATCTATAGGTGTTCGTAAAACAACGGGGAAGATAAAACCTATCAAGAGAAGACTCTCATCTGTATTGATCAGCAAATTGCAAGGGCTTTTTAACAACTGAATCGATTAATAAAATTTGCAACTCACCGCATTGTATAATAGAGTATCCCAAAGTACCCCAAACTACGGGGTATTTTAGGGTAAGTTCTACAACAAAAACCCACAAATGATTTGCAATTATGCAGTCTCAATAGACTTATTACATCAATAGAGGGCTCGTGCCTCGTGAGGCCAGCGGGGAGGCTAGCAACAATTGAATTTTAACGACCTCATAAAACTGGGGACACACTGTGGAGAAGTTTCATTTCGAATACTTTAGTAATAATAATAACAGCTTCAGTTCTGCTTATGGCTGTTAAGGGGGGCTAGACAAATACCACTTTCTGTTGTCGTTAACGCCTGCGGAAAGATTTATTTGTATGGGAATGACATTAGCTGTGGAAATGTCACATGACAGCTGCCAAGTTTTACCTTGACAAATTTGCGTTAGCGTGAAAGAAAAAGAAAGCGTGAGGTATTTGTCTAGCCACCAAGGTTCCAGGCATAAGCCTGATATTTTAAATTAATAATAATAATAAGATAGCCCTTATTTCTTAAAGTTACACAACATTAAGGTATTCTTAGGTAACATACCAGGTAGGCAGGTACTTTAATTTATTTTTTATTTGGACTATTTTTGAGTGGAAAAGGATGTACATAATAGATATAACACTTAAAATGTTGTCCATTTGGTTCGTTTCAAGTTTTCGCATAAACATCTCTTTTTTATAGTTAATTTTATTTGTTTTTTTTTTGCTTGGACTAGAATACTTTAATAAACTTACCTAAAAACAATTGTTGCAAAAACTTGCTTTGCAATCTCGCATCCTTCACAACTTTGAACTTTCATTAGAGAAATAAAATCAAAATCATAATTAGCCTCAGTGTATATATGCTTTGTCAGCTTAAGGCATCCAGACTTAAATATTATTCATGAATGAATGAATGAATGAAAATATTTTTTTGTTCACCACAAGAAAATTATTCATTCTGTCATTCATTCATTCATATTCATTTATTGCCTTCATGTACATATTCAGAGGTCTTAAAATTACATAGAAATATGTAGGTACATGAACCCCGTTTGGACGCTGCAATTTGAGTTCAATATAGGTACTCGCAATGTTAATAAATAATACATTTGAAAAGAAACATGCAAAATATGAACAATATTAAATTAGTAGGTACAAAGTCAATTATTAATTATACTATAAACAAAAACTTTACAAAACTAAGAGCACAATGGGCGGTCTAGAAACATTATTTTGTAAACATAATAGATTTTTTCCAACTTTTTTAAAAGCATGTGTCAATTTACCGTATTTTTTTATAGAAATCTGTATTGAGAATATACCCAAATCTTCGCCCAACAAAAATGTAATTTCTTTTAATGGTTTTAAATTTGGTTACACCTCGTCTGATGGTAAACGCAGTTGTAACCTATGCTTAACACGCTCATCCAGTAGATGCTTATGTACTCCTCTTCTGAAGATACCCAAATTATATTTTGTAGGAGACACAGAAGCAGGAAGGGAATTCCACTCTTTAGCTGTTCTCATAATAATATACCAAAGTCTTCGCCTAAGATAAATGTGGTAAATGATTTTATTCCAAAAACTATCGTGAACGATAGGCGGCGACGCGCCGTGCACTACGTGGAAGGAGAAAGTCGCAACCACTCACCCTGATGAAGACTCTCGGAATGAGTCGAAACTTAGTCGGTGCCTTCACCGATAGTGCAGTACGTGAAAATTCCCGTTTTTACAATATGAGTGGTAAATGATTTTACATTTAATACCTCGCCTGATGGTAAACGATTTTGTAACCTATGCTAAACTCCTCATAATAAGTAAATAACCGGTTTTCCAAGAGCCCGTGTGTCTCCCACAAGATTTGGGCACAGATGTGCGTCCAGATTCAGCTGACAATCCTATTAGTTGCGAAGAGGCTTGCGGCCTGCGGTCGGCGGAATTCGGAACAAGCTCACGGGAACTTGAATATTTCATAGAGCTTACAGCTTGCTTGTTCCTTGATGGGATGAGGGTTTCAATGAAATGAGGTAGTGATTTTCTATTTTGATACAGGGACAAGTTAAGGATGGTCTTTATGGAAAGAAGGTAAGGCTCTTAAACCAATAACCACTGTGCTATAAAAGTTATCGAAGGTCAACCACGAACCAAACGAAAAGGACCTTTGTATCCTATTATAAGGACGGATAAATTTAAATAACCGTCTATGCCAAGGCTTGTCATTTGAGATTTGGCTATATCAGTGGGGATTCCTCCAGAAGTGAGGATTCCTTATGTTTGTTTAAGAAGTTTGAGTAAAATAAGATAAGATTAATGCCTAACAGTCACATAGATAGTTCTGACCCTGCCCTAGGATGCCCTGTATCGTGGGTATCAGGAACTACGAGTAACTTGGCACCACAACACCCAAACCCCAAACAAATATCTGCAGAATATGTAAACATTTCTTTTCTTCTGTACTTTCTGTCCTTTCTGTTCGATCTCTGTGGCACAGTGGGCGAAGGCCCGCCTGAGACGCAGAAGCTTGCGAGTCTGATTCCCTCCGCTGGACAAATGTGGGTGTTTTCTATGTATAATATGAAAGTATTTACTAAGAAAAATTATATAATAATATAAATAAATAATTTAAATAGCCAAATTGTAGTTTTCACCTATATAGAGTCCCTATCTCCCGGAGAAGCGTGAGCTGTGGCCCAGGAAACAGTTCCAATTAAATTAGACACAGTTAATAAGCGTAAAGTAACAAGCAATATCTATGGTAAGAAAGTAAGTATATAATATTATGAAAGTAGGTTTATATCTACCGTATGTGTATAATGTTAGTGAGAATGTGTGAGTGTGTAATGTAACTTGGTGTGGCCTTGCAAATAAAATAAAATAAAATAAATAAATATTTATATTTTACCATTAAGTACAATTTTACTTTTCTGGTGGTCCCCGCACGAGGGCTAGCCTGTGTCGCGGGAGGCCGGTTACATAGGGTGCATTACCAAATTTACTAAGTCACTGTACCAGGGCAAACAACAGGATAAAACAAAGTATACCTACTCGAAAACTTTACATTTTACGCACTAACGATAATACCATAACTTTTTATATAATGAAGCAAAAACAAATCTTTGTATACATCACTGAGTCAGATATCGCTTGCAAAACGCCAGTCTCATAAGGATCTGATATATAAGTAGTATAATGAGCCATGTAGTTACCATAACACGAGCTCTACTTAGTGTAAAAGTAGGTAATCGAACCTCTGGTATCTTAGCTATACGCCCACCGCGCCACCGAAGTCGGGTTGATACTGCTGGAAACTAGAAAGACGCGTTAATTATATTTTGATGGTAATATTTGGTTTTCTTTTTATGATCCTCTAACAAGAATGTGTCGACAGTACAATGAGTTATCAATGGTTATTTTATAAATATATTCGGAGCTGGATATTTTCAACTCTAAATCATATAATTTATTAAAACACCTTATGATATTCTCCATTTAACAGGGGATTATCTGTTAATTGCAGCGTCTTGAGCCCTAAGGTCCATTGACTAGATATGTAAATATAATTTATGTTTTTTTAAATATTTTTTTGTCTTCAGTACTTTATTATGTTACTTTTTACTTTTTAGGTTCTTCATTTTATTTGTTTTTCTTTATTTATTTTTATTAATTAGGTCCTCAAATATACTTTCTAGTTGTTTTTCGTCAGCTTAATGCTGTTTTACTGTTTTGCATAGGTTATGTTCCAAACCAAATCAAAACTGTATTATAGTTATGTATTATTATTATATTTTTTTAAATAAATAAATATTTTTGTTGGTTACGTGTAATGGGTGCCTAAATAAATATGTATACGTTTTTTACCTATCATGCAACCAATTACAGTACAATTTATGTCCCCCTGCAAAAACACTCGCGCCAAAGGGACAATTAAGGGCAAGCATTATCAATTAGTACACTTTGGCGTCAGCACGTGTGCAGCACGCGTCGCCTTAACAAGCCCTGTGATCTGCGAGAGATTGTATCAAATATGAAAGAAATTAATGAAACATTACGCCATTTTGAAGATTAAAAAGGCTGATGAGACTAATCAGACCTGCGCTTTCTTTTTAATTCTGTAATTTTGTATATTGTGAAAATGTAGCGAGTTAGTTAGAGATGAATTTTTTGATGCGATTAAATATCAAAGGGAAGATATTGCATCAAACTCCCACTCTGAAGGTAATTCAGGATTGCAGAATTAAAAACTGCGTTTTGACGTTTTTACCTTAGGGAAGTGTCATGGCTTATTACGATTGATCAAAGTGTTATGATAGATAAAGGTTTGTATAAGGGCCCGGTTAAATAGTCGCGGTGGCTGGCCACCGCCAGTGCCACCGTCAGTAGCAGTGGCTTGACTTGACCTGCCCTCCAGTCTAGTGGCCAACCTCTGTATCGAGGCTTATAACTAAGGCCACTGAAGTCAATGCATTTAAAAAAAAACAATACAAATAAAATTTCCAAAAAAATAATAAATATAGTTAACCAAGCCTGTTCATATCACTCCTTACTTATTTTAATAAGTTTAGATAATTGACGAAAATGTCACATTGAAATCAAAGTCGAAAATGAAAGTAATTTTATGTTCGTAGGTAAACAAAAATCATAAACGATGCACTTTTCAATGCCACCAATGCCACTTAACACGTTCGTTGCACTACGAGATCTATCAGATCTCTTGCAGGACTTTTGTATTGTGCGTTGACTATAATCGTGTTGTTTCACTCCTTGCGGGAGGCTCTAACGTGTAAAGTTCTTTAAGTATGAGTAAGACAAATATACATATTTGCTTCCTATGTAAAGGTGAGTTCAAGGACATAAAAAAAATATATAGAGATGGACTCCTGAGGGGTACACTTTTAAAACCATAGTATATACAGGTAAAGAAGGAAATAGCAGAGAAGTGAACCATGGTAAAAATGTAGTTATGAAGCTCATAGAGGGTCTAGAAAATGAAGGACGAGTTTTAGTAGCCGACAACTTTTATTCTTCTCTTGATTTAGTAGAGAAACTCATAGAAAAGAAAACATTTTACTGTGGCACGCTAAGATCAAATAAAAGAGGGCTACCTAAGCAATTTATGTTAAAAAAAATTAAAAAAGGCGAAGTTGAGGGGAAAATGCTGCCTAGTGGTGTGAAAGTTATTAAATGGCACGATAAGCGCCAACTTTCAATGATAACTTCCTGTAAAGCACATAAAGCATCTCTAGTAGATACAGGTAAGATACATAAGAGAACTAATGAAATGATCAAAAAGCCACTATGCATATTAACTTATAATGATAATAAAAAAGGGATAGACTACTCAGATCAAATGTCGGCATACTATACTACTTTACGACGAGGTCTAAAGTGATGATGGAATTTTTATTTGGTACTGCACTCATAAACGCATGGATAATATACAATTCAAATTCAGACAAGAAAATGTCCAAAAAAGAATTCACAGAATCAATAATCGAAATATTTGGAGGCCGAAAAATTTCTGGAACATGTATGATAAACTTACTATTGCACAAATTACTATTTTTAATACATTTCAGGTGGCAACAAACGTGCATTAAACCTGCGCTTTTATTGTGACATGACATCTAATAGAACGCAGATACACTAGGCCGTTCCTCTTGCCTAAGAGCACTCAAAATCCCAGACACATACTTGTGTACCTACTGCTTTTTTGCAGAGTATCATGTTGTAGTCCGCCATTTTCTAGAAGAAACACATCTTAATTTGTTCTAAACATAACCATTTAGGTTAGGTTTAGGTTTTAGGTGAATGAAAAACACTTTTAATAAAACTTTTTCAATCGACGAGATATTATTTTATTCCCATCACTACTTTACTACACATATTGAACTAACTTCGGTTGCGGTAAGAGATACAATCGATACCTAATTTTTTTTTGGTATTTGTAGTTTATTCTAATGTCATAACTGCGTGCGAACCTAGCAAAATGTAGAGCAATAGCCTCTCTTGACCCACAAAAACTTCAAAATATTATGTCATTGGTTTTTTGGAAGATATAAATTATTTTCAAAACTGTATTTTTAGGAGACTGATTAGGTCTCAAACGCACCAAAGGGTAGGTTAGTTTCGAGATCTTTTAGGTCTCCAAAGCACCAGCTGAAAGTTTTTTGAAAATGATGGCGCAGTGAACGTGTTAATCAGATCACTAGCCTGACGCAGTTTGACTAAGAAAACACCAACATGACGAAGGTAAAGAAAACAACTAAAATAATAGAATAACCCACTAGACGGTTCGTATCGAAATATTAAAAAAAAACCATGCAAGCCCAGTTATTAAGCAATCATGTGTGATTACCCGCCTCGCCTATCGCCTCTTAACAGGGATTGTTCACATCGTTAGAGGCAGGCTCGACACGTGTCCACACGAGTCACTGGTTGTTGTCAGCAGTCAGCAGTCAGCAAGCCAATGGTAATGAGCAAACCAATTACATAAGTCATAGAAATCATAAAAGTTATCGAAGTCATAGAAGTCTAGGCTTGGTCACGCGTGAAGTCGTAGAAGTCTAGGCTTGGTCGCGCGTGAAGTCGTAAAAGTCTAGGCTTGGTTGCGCGTGAAGTCGTAGAAGTCTAGGCTTGGTCGCGCGTGAAGTCGTAGAAGTCTAGGCTTGGTCGCGCATGAAGTCGTAGAAGTCTAGGCTTGGTCGCGCGTGAAGTCGTAGAAGTCTAGGCTTGGTCGCGCGTGAAGTCGTAGAAGTCTAGGCTTGGTTGCGCGTGAAGTCGTAGAAGTCTAGGCTTGGTTGCGCGTGAAGTCGTAGAAGTCTAGGCTTGGTCGCGCGTGAATTCGTAGAAGTCTAGGCTTGGTCGCGTGTGAAGTCGTAGAAGTCTAGGCTTGGTTGCGCGTGAAGTCGTAGAAGTCTAGGCTTGGTTGCGCGTGAAGTCGTAGAAGTCTAGGCATGGTCGCACGTGAGGAATTTGCGAAAATTCACGTAGTTCGTAAGTTGAAGTTTCTATTATGATCCTTGTGATTTCAATGAATAAAAATCTGTTGACTTTAACATGACTTTGATATGCAGAGCGATCACTCACCCTGATGAAGACTCTCAGAATGAGTCGAAACTTAGTCGGTGCCTTCACCGATAGTGCAGTACGTGAAAATTCCCGTTTTTACAATATGAGTTTGAGTTCTATATTGTTATACTCTGTGCTCTGCTACTATTGGTACCCACACAAAGTACCAATAGGAGAGTGGATGTCACGTGACGTCACGGCCCCGGACTCCAATTAGCGCTGCGCCTTTGTCTTTTTACATCGACGCTCGAATTTTAATTCACACTGTTGACTTTCGTGGGAACTTTGCATTCTGGTGCAATAGGAATCAATAACTCTGCTTGGAAACGTGAAAATATCGCTGGGTAAGGCTAGGTTTTAGATTCCTTTAGATAATTGTTAAAAAATTACCGATTATCTTAATCTTAAGGCTTAATTTTGAATTATCTAACTACGTACATGTAAGAAAAAAATGCCAATAGTTGTATTTCTAGTATTCTAGAAATAGATAGCGTTACCAGTTCTATTTTACTAAAAAAACTCCTAAAAGAAAACTATAATAATAATAATAAATAATAAATAATGCTGGACATTTTCCACACAGCATCATCTAGCCCCAAACTAAGCAGAGCTTGTATTATGGGAATTAAATGACTGATATAATTATTATATACTTTTTTTTTGTAAATACATACATATTATACATAAGAAAACACCCAGACCCGAGACAAATATTTGTTGTTCATACAAACATTTGTCCCGCGGCGGGAATCGAACCCGCAACCTTCTGCGTCTCAGGCGGGCTTTCGTCCACTGCGCCACAGAGGTCGTCAACTAAATGAAATTCTGATAAAAAAAGTGAATTAGGTACAGTACACCTTGGATAAGTTCTTGTGTGACCGAATTGTAATTTGTGATTTATATTAGACTATGTTTGTTTGTATGTAACGAATAGGCTCCGAAACTACTAGACCGATTTTAACCGTTTTTTCACCAATAGAAAGCCAAATTATCAGGAAGTAACAAAGACTATAATTTATTTTCATAAAAAAGAGAGACTTTAAAAAAAAAACAATAATGTAGCAATATTTTGCCTAAAAATTCATTATTTGGCGTGCGCTGAGAAAACTACTGTTGATACATAAAAATTATGTGCTACATGATTAAAGTACTCATTATTACTTACAAAAAAGTCCTCGAGGGAATATATCTAACTATCATATTTAAGTCACAATAGCAGCTTTTGTGTTCTAAATGTTAATTAGATCGCCGGTAGAAACAAATGTTGGTTACATTCGTATCGCAGTATAAATTCTTATTCAAATAAATAGTTTTATCATCAAGAGTATTTATTTAGCAGTAAAATACTTTACTGTTACTTTCTATCCCGGTATTCCCGAAATCCTCAAGCGGTTTCACCCGCGTAAGTTTCCCGAAATCGAAACTTACGCGGCTGAAAACGCGGGGCGCAGCTAGTAAGCTATATTACTGTAAAGTTTCATCAAAATCTGTTCAGTAGTTTTTGCGTGAAAATGTTACAAACATCCATCCTTACAAACTTTGAAAATGATTTTACGGCGTTTCCTCGCTCGCAACCAAGCCTAGAAGAATCAGAAACAAACTCTGCTTGGTTATTTTTTTGATGATCCTTCATTAAGTTTTAGTGTGGTGCCAATCGAACGAGGTGAACTCATTTATAGAAAAAAAGTATTAGTCAAAGTCAAAGGCAATAGGTAGGTATTTATACATTGAAATCACAAGGAAAGAATCATATAGAAACGTCAACTTAAAAACAACGTGAATTTAAAATTTGAAAGTGAATTTACGGCGATTCCTCGCGCGCAACCAAGCCTAGAAGAATCAGGAACAAACTCAGCTTGGTTATTTTTGATGATCCTTCATTTAGTTTTAGTGTGGTGCCAATCGAACGAGGTGAACTCATTTATAGAAAAAAAGTACTAGTCAAAGTCAAAAGCAATAGGTATTTATTCATTGAAATCACAAGGATCATATAGAAACGTCAACTTAAAAACTACGTGAATTTAAAATTTGAAAGTTAATTTACGGCGATTCCTCGCACGCGACCAAGCCTAGAAGAATCAGGAACAAACTCAGCTTGGTTATTTTTGATGATCCTTCATTTAGTTTTAGTGTGGTGCCAATCGAACGAGGTGAACTCATTTAAAGAAAAACAGTACTAGTAAAATACTTAATAACTGACCCCAAAAGTTTGTGAGGATGGATGTTTGTTACTCTTTCACGCAAAAACTACTGAACGGATTTTGATGAAACTTTACAGTTACATAGCATATACATCAGAATAACACATAGGCTACTTTTATCTGGTTACCACGCGGGCGAAGCCGTGGGCAGAAGCTAGTAGTAAAATACTTAGTAATAATAAAGCTGACCCCAAAAGTAAATACTATACGAGATACAAATGAGTATCATTTCCACTATAGGTAATTACAGACGTATAATCATTACATACATAGGTAGGTAGTATATAGTAGGTTTACTCATCATGTTAATACTCTAAGCTCTTTGAACGAAAGCCAGCAAATTCATATTTTCCCGGCCAATGGGCCTGAAAATTACAGGAATTATACGTGCGGATTGCCACAATCTGCCGTCTGCGAGACGTGATTGGTGGTCATATAACAGATTTATGTAATACATGACAGCTAGCTTACATAGTCCTCACTCCACACGAGGATTCCCTGTATCCTAGGTATAGGTCCTGATACCTAGGATACAGGGAATCCTCGTGTGAGTACCTATTAGCGATGGGCGTTGAATAAACGAACTGGTTGAATCAACCGTTGAATAAACGCATAAATAAACGGTTCACTGTCACTCATTAAACTAGTCGAATTCGTAGATGGCTAAACTGAGACTCCACAACGTTCATATCGACGGGCAATGTGACGAGACGATGCGTGAACTTAGTCGGTTAATACATTCGTTAGTCCATAGACGAGTTTATAATGAAACTACGTAGGTACCTATTCAGCCAGCCTAGAAAAATATGAAGGGAAGTTAAATTTTATTACAAATAAATAAATAGAATAAAAAAAAGAAAAGAAAAATAAATAAATAGAATAGGTAATAAATTGTTTGCATCGCTCGCGCTCTTAAGATAGAAACTAGCTGTTTGATCTGTATTTTTTGTAGATACCTTTTTGTATGAATAAATGTAAGTATTTTTTTTCAATAGGGCTCGCATACACAGCCAAAAGTAGGTAAATTTTACTGCGTATTTCTTCGAAATTTATTAAAGGAACGAGGTAATAAAATTACCTACCTTGTCTATAAGTTACGGTGGCGCTACGTCAGATAATCACCCGGTAGATACTATCGACTAGGTAAAGATCGTCGTGAAGTTTAGATAGGCCGTCAACATAAAGAAGTTAAAACATCGACTAGTCGACGAATTCAACTAGTCGATGGACGTCCATACTTCACTTCGCTGCAGATCCTTACTCTGCCCTCGATCATCATACTCCAGGTTGTAATGTATGTAAGGCAAAACCTGGCCGAGTTCAAATCGCGCGAAGATGGGCACGCGCGAAGCTTCATCACGCGTGGAGCCTATAAGCTCTCTGTGGTGTCCCACAGACTTGCTAAGTCTGACAGACTGACGCATGTCCTGGGGCCCGCATTGTATAACAACCTGTCAGCGCACATCGTTGCCGCGCCTAGTTTGTCCTCCTTTAAATCCAAATTAAAATCATGGCTGGTCGAGAAGGCGTTTTATAATGTTGAGGATTTCGTTCCTAAAATCCAATCGGTCTCATTACGAAACGTGGTCTAAACTCGAGTTGAACTCAAGTTCTGTGAGATCCACTAAACCAAGGTTTAAATATTATCCTTATCGAACCTTATCGAAAAAATAGTTGTTGAACGGAAATTAACGGTCTCGTTATGCGATTACCTATGCGTAATATCATTCGATTGATGCTTGCAGTTACCCAATTCCGCTACAGAACCAATTTTCCTGAGCACAAAAATCCGGTCTAAATTTACGACTATTTCTAATACATGCATTTGTATTTACATATAGCAATGGCACTTGCAATCCACCTGGCGACATAAATATTCTCTTGCTAGACTCTTGCATACAAAGTATTCTGTAGCGTTTTATTCGCCATAAACCTTTGCACGTACTTTGTTAGCTACAAAAGAGTTTTATAATGTCATTTACCATTGTGACTTTAAATTAGAAAAGTCAGAGTCGGTATTTTCTTAGGAAGCTATGTGACGTTACTTTGTAAACTTAAGTACTAAAGAGGAGATGAAAGTTTTAAATCCTCATTTTCAAACACTAACTGCTGCACCTTTAGTCCCCAGTTAAAGTTAAGGAAGCGTTGAATAATCCCTTAATTATAATGAACTAGCTTCTGCACACGGATTCACCTGCGTGGTATCCGGATAAAAAGTAGCCTATGTGATATTCTGATGTATCCTACTAATATTATAAACGTGAAAGTTTGTAAGGATGTTCGTTCCTATTTCACGCAAAAACTACTAAACGGATTTTGATGAAAATTCATAGTAATATAGCTTATACATCAGAATAACACATAGGCTACTTTTTGTCCGGGTATCACACGGGCGAAGCCGTCGGCAGAAGCTAGTAAGCTATATTACTGTAAAGTTTCATAAAATCCGTTCAGAAGTTTTCGCATGAAAGACTAACAAACATTTATCCTCACGAACATTCACGTTTATGATATTAGTAGGATAGGGTATTGACGACTTCAGTGGTGAGGTGGGCGAGAAGACAGCTGTGATGCAAGAGGTGCGGGCTCGGTTCCCGTTGCGTTTGCATGTTCTGCAGATATTTTTCGGGTCTGGGTATTGTGGTACCACGATATTCCTAGTTCCAGATATGTACGTCACAGGAAATCCAAGTAGTCGGGATTATGTATGCGTCTGTTAATAAAGTAAAAATATTGTTTGAACATGTTTTTTTTTTCATTTGGAAGACTCAAGGTGGGGTAACAAAGATATACTAAAGATCTTTTAAAAATAAATCAATAAAAAATGCTGGAAATTTATCACACAGCATCATCTCTGACCTGACGACCTCTGTAGTGCAGTAGACGAAGGTCTGCCTGAGATGCAGAAGGTTGCGGGTTCGATTCCCGCCACTGGACACAGTTTGTATGATTGGGAAATATTTGTTTCGGGTCTGGGTGTTTTCTATGTATAATATGTATGTATTTATAAAAAAAAAGTATATAAGTAGTATATCAATAATTTAGTTCCCATAACACAAGCTCTGCTTTCTTTGGGGCTAGATGATGCTTTATGAAAAATGTCCAGTTTTACTTATTTATTTATTTATTTTTATCTAGCCCCAAACTAAGCATAACTTATTCATATTGGTGCCTTCACCGATAGTGCAGTACGTGAAAATTCCCATTTTTACAATATGAATAAGCATAGCTTGTATTATGGGAACTACATAACTGATATACTACTTATTTACTTTTTCATTTAAATACATATCATACATAGAAAACACCCAGACTCGAGACAAATATTTGCAGATCATACATACATTTGTCCCGCATATAACTGATCCCAATCAATTATTTTTCATAATGTATTCCAACTTAGAATACATGGAAACGTAGCTTATACGAAGTTATTTAACAAGACAATGATATCAAACTAAACTCATGAAGAGAAAACGTTTTTTTATCAGCGCCTATTAACCAGTAGCGCAACTAAATAATCTTGATCGTAATTAGGCTGAGTCAGATTTGCATTTAGATTGCTGGCTATATTAACATGCACTCGCTATAACTCACACCCGCAGCGCAATGCAACGAACACAGATCGCTGATTAGCAAAAACAACGTGATACTATCGATTTTGTTGTTTTTATTGCGGTTTGTAAATTGGTGAACACTATGAAAATGTATAATGGATTTGAATGGCATCCGTATAAATTGGTGCCATATTTTTTTCCCACTGGTACGACGGATAATATATGAAGTATACGAGCCATAATCTAGCCAGTATAGCCATAATCTAGCCAGTATAGCCATAATCTAGCCAGTATAGCCATAATCTAGCCAGTATAGCCATAATCTAGCCAGTATACCCATAATCTAGCCCGTATAGCCATAATCTAGCCAGTATACCCATAATCTAGCCAGTATAGCCATAATCTAGCCAGTATACCCATAATCTAGCCAGTATAGCCATAATCTAGCCAGTATAGCCATAATCTAGCCAGTATAGCCATAATCTAGCCAGTATAGCCATAATCTAGCCAGTATAGCCATAATCTAGCCAGTATAGCCATAATCTAGCCAGTATAGCCATAATCTAGCCAGTATAGCCATAATCTAGCCAGTATAGCCATAATCTAGCCAGTATAGCCATAATCTAGCCAGTATAGCCATAATCTAGCCAGTATAGCCATAATCTAGCCAGTATAGCCATAATCTAGCCAGTATAGCCATAATCTAGCCAGTATAGCCATAATCTAGCCAGTATACCCATAATCTAGCCAATATAGCCATAATCTAGCCAGTATAGCCATAATCTAGCCAGTATAGCCATAATCTAGCCAGTATAGCCATAATCTAGCCAGTAATGCTATAATCTATTCAGTAGTGGTTATCATGCTACATTCAAATTGTTTCATGTAAAACAAACAAACACGCTCACGACTGTATTCCATGATGGACAGCCTCAGATTTATACTCTTTGTGTGTAGATCTTTGAGGATACCATGGTGGGGCACATGCCCGCGTTTTGCAAGTAGTTAGAATTCCAAGTGACAGGTCGTAAGCCAATGTACTTAGGTACAAATTATGAATTTATATTTTTTTAATGTCTTACCTATTATAATACAAATATTATATTATATCCTAAGCTTAGTGCAGACTGGCTTTAAAACTATTATTGTCTTGGGTCTGAGTGTTTTATTTTTAATTTGTATGTATTTACAAAAAAGTATATAAGTAGTATATAAGTCATGTAGTTCCCATAATACAAGCACAAGAACGTTGTGAGAAATTTGGTACAAAATAGAAGAGGTTGCTAAAAAGAGTGTTCCACATAAAAACATACAAAATGTACGAATAAGTAGGTAGATAGGTTATTTTAAATCAATTTATAAAGTAAGATGATTATTATTTTTAATTAATTTTTTATGTATTATTTGACATTCATAATTACGATTTTGCTATTAGTATTAACTAATTTTAAATAAATATTGACTGAACTTGCAGCGCCCTTACAGGGTCCATGTACTCCCCTACAGCTACTTTGATGTAACACCTAAGCTGATGTACATTTGAGCATGAATAAATGAATATGAATATGAATATGAAATTGACTGTCACTTTTTTTTACATACACTGATCATATATTATTAAAAATATATATATTGGAACATAATATAAGTAAGTACATAAAACAAAGAAAACGATGGTAACTGTAAATAGTTTTAAAAACTGTGGCGCAGTAACCAACGCACCTCATTTAAAACAATTTTGTTTAAGAAAACAAGTAAAATATTTATATCAATAAGTTCAGGGAAAGCTATTTAGAGTAAAGTTAATAATATAGGTATATAAAGTGTAGTTAGTTATGTTTAAAGTTTGTGAGTGTGAGAGTGTGTATGTGTGAGATTTAAGTGTATTGTATGGGCATTATTCCCATCTGTCACCCTGCTCTGTCCCCTTAGAGTGACAGTTGGGGAAAAAAAAGTTCAATCTATCCCCTTTTTTGCAACGGGGGACAGATATAACTTTTATTAGTTTTAAAAGTTCTGTCTGTCCCCCTGTTAGTGACGGGGGGACAGACAGAACTATTTATTCCAGCCTGACCTCTAAAAAAAATATTAATAGGTACACTACGTACACATAAAGCTTTATGTATTTATATCGAAGCTATCTGCTACTTACCTTTCACTAGGTCTGCGGCGCTTTATGCTGACTCCCATCCCAATTTGTGGCTTCTTATCACATCAGCATTCCAATCATCGAAGTTATGTATTTAATTAATAAGTAGTCACAAATAAATGATTTATCTATCTATCTATACATTGTGGTGTGTAATTTCGAGTGTGGGTGTTCTGCTGATAACACAAGTCTCGTAAGAGCCATGGTTTCACAGGAGAACATCGTATAAGTGTAATCTACCTTTTGAACGAGCAGTCGACAGACGGTATCCGGCTATGGTTGGCAAAACAAAATAATGTTCGCGCTTAATAGCATGGCTGCGCTGAAAGCCGCAGGACAGGATACAGTCGCACAGGTATTGATACAGCGGACGTGATGCGGGCTCGCTTTGTTTTCGTTTGCAAGAGCCTTCAGCATGCGTTTCTAGTTTCATCGAAATGATTTCGATATTTTTTCTAGGTTTTGGTTGTTGTTGTACACAGTCAGGACTATGTACAGACAACAAAGACAGTTTTCGCTAATTAAAAACAGAAATATTTTTGATTGTTTGAAACATAAGGAATTCATTGTTTAAAAACTAATATAATATAATTTAAAAAACATGTTTTTTTTCCAACAACTCGTTATGTTTTAATAACATTTCTACATAATCATCAAAAATGTACTATGTTTTCAGACTGATCACAAACTTTTTTGATGTATATAATATTTGTTTGTTGATTATTTATTTTTAACTATTTAATTTCTGAATATTTTTGTGTTACATTTTACAAATCGGTGCTCAATAGAAAGATTTACTTACGTACCGAAACAAAGTTATATTACCGCACAAATTGTAGCGGTAATATGCCGCTATATATTATAATCATTTTTAATTTTCTGTATAATCATTCTAATCATTTTCAATCGATGCGCAAGCTTGTGCTTAGGTTACTATTTTCGTTTGCTAGTGTACGGAATGCACGGTTGTGGTACACTACGAGCGGCATTATCACGGCAAACTAATCTGTTCTGTCACTGTGAAATGGAACTGTGTTTGAGTATTTGAGTATGAGTTCGATAGTGATCGTTCGTAATCAAAGCTCTGTTGATGAACATACTTGATTATTAGTCGAGCTGAATTGATACAAATCTGTTTGTATTGTAACGAGTTTTTACGTACCACAAATCGATCTACAGATATGTAGATTGTAGTATTTTTATTATGTCGTATTTTATATTGACATATATTGACAACACTATCGTAAGCTGTAGTCACTCGTAAAATGTAGTATGTGGATGCTTAAGGCAGATTTTCATAGACAGTAGACACAAAACTTTTACAGCTAGATAGAGATATTTTTCTTTTATTTATTTTGCACTCAAATGGAAAATATAAAACATAGGATATCATAAACATAAAAGATACAATGGGCAGTCTTATCGTCCATAATATCTTATCTATGACTTTAGTCCATAGATCTTCATTGGCGGTACACACGATACATGCTTGTAGCCGGTAGACGCTCGTAAAATGTAAACACGTAGATCATTGATACTCGTTGACTGTAGCCACTTTGGTCCATAATATATCCTTGTAGACGGTAGACACGATACTTGTAGGCCACAGATGCTTGTAGTCCGTAAACGCTCGTAGAATGTAGACACATATATCATTGAAACAAGTAGACTGTAGACGTTTTCGTTAATATATCCTAGTAGACAGTAGTCAAGGTACTTTATTTAAAAATTTAAATTTAAAAATTTAATTATATAATATACGAGTATAACATATTATACCATAATTATTATATTTATAGTTCATAGACACATAGATTAAATATACTTGTAGATACGTAGACAAAAAAACCTTGTAGTGTCGACATAGACGTTTGAAGACCTAGGTTTGGTAAAAAAAGTATCAAATTTGACGCCCGAGTTTTATCATAAACTTTGAAACAAAACCAATCAATTTGCGCTGAAAAAATGAACGCAGAGATATTCGGGATAGGACGCTTTCAATTTACAAAATCGTTTGCATGCCTTCTAACTTCAACAAAGTTAATTTTCTCAATTTGTCGGACCTTTAAGAAATTTCGTCTTATTACTTTAAACGCCTGAACGTCTAACAAGCGTCGTCGGACATCAAAGATCGGGATAATCCAATAAGATGCATCACTGGGCCCTTAGGACACCCTTAGTCGGATAATTTGGAAAGCATCCCCACTTAATCAACGTAGATAGAAGAAAGAACCTTTTTTTTTATCCGTCATGTAATAATCTGAGCTTGATGAGTTAGGATCAAAAGTTTCGCGCAAAATGGGGATTATGAATGGACTTTGAGTTGATTAGAAGAATCTGAAGAAGTTTATGCATTTTTCTTTGTAACAATGTTTTGTTATCCCAAAATGAAATTGTGATTATGTTGTTACTTGCAAAAATAAATAATATTTTTATAGTTTTTCGAAGTGTTTACCCACTCTTAGGAAAATCCCAAAAAGAACAACCTCACATTGATACGCTGGTGCTTACCCCTCGATGCTTAGTTTTCGAGGCATAACATCCCAAGAATGTTGACCAGGCTGATAACGATCTCGTGGCTTACCTGTATAGCACCCGCGTACCAAGCTGGTAAAACTGTAAAAAAGTAAAACTGGTAAAAGTAAAACTGGTTTTAATTTCAAAGAAAAGTTTTAGGCTGCGTTGCCAAAAACATTTCAAAGAAACAAATTGTAAGTTTTTTACATAGTATTTATTATATGTTGAATAGCACTTATATGTTGAATAGCGTACAGTTTTTTCCTATTTAAATATTATGAATAGATAGATTTTTTATTGTTTTTTATAGTAGTTGTAATATATATATTCTGTTTTGTGAAAAGTAGCACAATAATGGTCGCCATCCACCAAAGATGAGTTGAGAGGAAAGAATTTTAGTGAAAAAGTGGCTTATTCTTTAGTGCACGATATCGGGAAGCACCAAAAAGTTCTAATGATCTCATCTCAGCACAAAGGTGCTCGTCTGCCGCTGTGGCGCCACGGATTGGTTCGGTGACCTTTTTCTTATTTCCTTTCTGCAAGCGCTTTATCTTTCTTGAGGCTTGTCTAAGTGCCAGCGTTTTTTTAATGATTTTTTTTTTATAAATAATGCTGGATATTTTCACGCAGCATCATCCAGCCCCAAACTAAGCAGAGCTTGTATTATGGGAAAAACATGACTGATACATACTACTTATATACTTTTTTTTTGTAAATACATAATTATATGTACATAGAAAACACCCAGATATAAGACAAATATTTGCAGATTAATAAAACGCTGGACATTTTTCACACAACATCATCTAGCCCCAAACTAAGCAGAGCTTGTATTATGGGAACTACATGACTAATATACTACTTAAATACTTTTTTTTTGTAAATACATACATATTATACATAGGAAAATACCCAGACCCGAGACAAATATTTGCAGATCTTACAAACATTTGTCCCGTGACAGGAATCGAACCCGCAACCTTCTGCGTCTCAGGCGGACCTTCGCCCACTGCGCCACAGAGGTCGTCAAACAATAACTATATTATTATATAACCTAACTATATTATTATAATAACTATGTTATTATATAAACATTTGACCCGCAGCGGGAATCGAAACCGCAACCTTCTGCATCTCAGGCGTGCCTTCGCCCACTGCGCTATAGAGGTTGTCACGTGAGGTTGTTTTGTTTTTTATTCATCAGTATTTTTTAAACTTTCACTAAAATTAGTCAGGAATATGCACGTGTCTGTCAGCTGTTTATTTATAGATTACTAGCTTCTGCCCAAGGCTTCGCCCGCAAGGTACCCGTATAAAAAGTAGCCTATGTGTTATTCTGATGTATAAGCTATATTACTGCAAAGTTTCATCAACATCCGTTCAGTAGTTTTTGCGTGAAAGACTAACAAACATCCTCACAATTTTTTATATATAGGATAGAATTAGTAGGATCATGATTCATAAATATATTTTTTCTTTTTTCCAACGCCGACGTTTCGGCTGGGTTGCAACAGCCGAGGTCACGGGTTGACTAGAGTGTATGGAGCTACCGTCAATATTAAAGTTAATATTAGAAAAAGTAAACGCTATAAAACTAATCATTTTATCAACTTTCATCTTTCAACGGCCTGTAGAAGTGCACTACTGGACTTAGGCATCTGCAAAGAGTGTTATGACGAACGATCTTGGGCTACCTCCATCTACCAACTTCCCGTAAACATTATGATGATCGGTTGGAGGACCTTCGACACCGTTTCAGGTGTTTGCTCGTGTTATTCCGCAATATCGTAGATACCTCTAGTTATACCAGACCCTTACCTAAAGCATTGAATTATGTTGCCCCGACAAGATAAATGAGATTATGTCAATGTTCTCCGTGGCCTACGGTGTTTCTTTTTAATTTACCCTCATTATGGAAATCTGGTTTCAATGTAGCAATGAAAAATGTGGTCTGGGTCCATCCTGCAATTGTGTTGTTTTGTTGCTGATTTTCTTGTAGAAGAAATTTACGACGGTACCTTAAAATTAATTACTTTATTGTATCTAAAAAAAAAACAATCACGAAATAAACAATAGGTTAGTCATAAGTCAAATTATTGTCAGCATAAAATCAATTAATAATTATAAAAGCAGGGCCAAACGGCTCAAATTAATACAACCCAACATACATAGCCCACACTAAGATTCCCTGTGTCGTAGGTATCAGGTACTACGAGCACCGTGGTACCACAACACCAGACCCGGAACAAATATCTGCAGAACTTGCAATGATTTGTTTCAAAGCGGGAATCGACGGACCTCTTGCGTCGCAGACGGCTCGCACGCCGCGCCACCGCAGTCGTCAAAGAAAGAACCAATTATTAACAGTATAATGAAGAAGAAGACAAACAATCTTAAGCTATTTTCATCCATCGACATAGAGCAACGACTGAATATAACAAAATACGCTTTGCCAGAAAAAAAGCGGCTTTAAATTGGTAATATTACGTTGGTAGCAACCGCAAAAGATTTTAAAAGGAATTTTAATATTGTTTGGCATCTACTTTCAGTGCACAGTTGATACAGATGGTATAAGATATTAAAAGACTAGTAAAACTTATTATATAAGTCAAGATAAATAAAATTAATGTTTGTTTTTTTTTAATAATTTTACCTAATTTGTCGTAAACATAAATTGTAAAAACGGGAATTTTCACGTACTGCACTATCGGTAAAGGCACCGGCTAAGTTTCGACTCATTCCGAGAGTCTTCATCAGGATGAATGATCGCGACTTTCTCCCTCCGCGTCGCATTGTGCAGTACCGATAGTGCAGTACGTGAAAATTCCCGTTTTTCTAATACGAATAGTCAAGTTCACGATAGTTTTTGGAATAAAATAAACAAAAAAATCTATGCATATCTTTGTTGGAATAAAAAAAAAGTTCCTTCTATAAACTTTCATAGAATATCAAACCTTCTTTGAATATACAACCTCCTTGATAAACAAATGAATACTACTTGTTTTTATCCAATAAATGTCTCAAAACAATAAAATATTTTTTAAATCCAATTCCCCGCTTTTTCTCAGATGCGTTTTATAAAGACGCGACCTAGAAAAATCCTTTGTAAAATGAATGTAGCTTATCCCAGCCCAGCCACAGATAAAAAAACACCAACAAAGTATTTATCAAACGCTGCATTGTAGAACAAAACCGACGCCGGTTTTTTGTTTCGCAACTTTTTGCCCGTGTTTTTGTCTGTGGTCGCCTTTTTTATCCACGCTAAAATATACAAGCAAAGTTCTGCATTCAACGAGCTTCACTCTCCTATATTTGAATATGCAAAGTGTTAAAAACGAACGGAGAATGGCTCGGACCAAGATTGTTTATACCGCCAATTCTGGAGCTTTGTGCATTGAAAATCTGTCAAAAATTGAACGTTCCTGAGTGGTACTGGCTTTGTTTGCAGAATAAACTGATTATGAAAATTTTGTGTAGTTTCAGTCTTTTATTGTGCTATTTTATAACATCGCCTTTTATTCTATGTATACCAGTCAATATTTAGATTCAAATCAAAGATAGGCTGAATTTTCTTCTTTATTCTTTATTGTACACACAGGTAACATAGACAAAAAACTTACATAAAGGGCAAAAAAATCACGTACAAAGGCGAGCTGAATCCTAACAAGAGTTTTCATCCAGCAAACCTTTGAGGAAAGGGACAGCTGATAAATAACGGTGGGTACGTGAAAACAAACGGGGAAAAATAATAGCACATATTTTAAAATAATATAATACATAATATGAATAGAATTTAATAAAATATCATTACATTATAATTTTATTATACATTTATTCATACAAATATTTACAAGTAGGTATATACAAAAAATACAGATGAAACAGCTAGCCATCTAAAGACCGTTGCAAACGATCTATAGATAGCTCAACTGATCCAGATCACTACCAGACGGAAGCATTCCCAAAATACTGGCCGCATTGCCACGCTGAATGGCAATGCTAATGCGTTGACCCAGATAAGAGCCAGCTCTCAGGTCACGCGTCGCTTCGACCAGTCGCCCAATATATTTTATTATATATACTTAATTATTTAAATTAGTGTGACATTAGTCTCTCGTCAATAATATCAACAATATTAAGACTCAACAAATGTAGTGTAGGACGCCCTCCGGCCAGGTGGGATGACGATCTGCGAAAGACAGCAGGCAGATGCTGGATGCGACAAGCTGAAGACAGGTCGCTATGGCGCTCATTAGGGGAGGCCTATGTCCAGCAGTGGACTAATATAGGCTGATGATGATGATGACAATGAAACGATATTTACCCCATCTTTGCACTTCCTTCCCTTAATTTGCTTATTAGAACTAATCCCTATCGTTAAGACAAACAAAGTAGATAAGGTGTTGTTAATCATTTAAACATATACATAACAAATTATTATTTTTTTATTAAAAATATCACTATAAATAGTTTATCTTTTTTTATAATTTTATCTCATTGATCTGATAAGAGGCGAATACGTAGATGCGATGAAGAACCGTAAAAACTAACACATAATTATGTAATCTCATCGTGAAATTTTAAAATACTCATCCCAAATGGTGTTAGAGGATGTAGTCCAGTAAGCTCTCCCTCCCGAGAACAAACACACTCACATAAGAATACAGGGGAATACAGTTGTGAGCGTGTTTATGAGCTTTTATTTTCATTATCAAGTCCTTCCAATTTAATACAAATCAATGTTTTTCCGTGTGTATCTCGTCTCACTTAAAATGGTTTTTGGAATCAACTAGACGGCTGTCACGTTTTCACAATTGATGTTTTTATTCTCACTTTCCTTGTTTCCGCATCAGAATTCAATTCAAGTTTGTTTTTAGATAAAGGCATGTTTACGCGTTTGTTTTTTTTCATATTTTATTATCTAAAAGTGTGACATTTTTGCTTAGCTTATAGTTCATTTAACCTGACTAAAGTATTTTATTATTATTATCAACAGACTATAAAACTAATATGTCTGTCGATGTTCCATTTTTGAAATAACTTCTTAGATTATTTTTTTGTAACTGGATCTAAAAGGGGCCTACATTGCTGCACTAGCGTTTCTAGGCGATCATTGGATGTATGCGTCGGTGCGTTACTCAAGATAAATAATTTAAAAAAAAGTTGGTATTGCCGCGCAATCTCTAGAAATTTACTGTAATATTTAGTTTATTTTATTTTATCCCAATCGAAATATGAATGTGTTTAACTCGGGACTAAAACAATTTTCTAATCGAGCTTTGTATGTCATCGAGAATGTGTTTTTTTTTAATCGCCACAAGGCGCTAGAATGCGCTGCATTTAATAATGAGAATGACGACGGGGTTTTAAAATGTTGTAAAATATAACTCGTGTTTACCTTCACCGTATTTACTTTATGATAAAAACTTCAAACAGGAACAGAAAGCAGTACATTAATTTGCATGAATATAGGTAAGACTGTACATGATATTACAATTTTCATTGGCTCATTCTACCGTCTAAATGTCAATAGGTAGATTATATATATTTTTTTATACAAGATTAATTATAAAATGAAAGTAAATATAAATATATAAATAATGCTGGACGTTTCTTACACAGCGTCATCTCTAGCCCCAAACTAAGCAGAGCTTGTGTTATGAGAACTACATGACGATATTTACATTTTTTAATATAAATATTACATATAGAAAACACCTGGACCTGAGACAAATATTTGCAGATCATGAAACTTATGTAATTTACAGTCTTCAAAAAAAAGACAATATCTATCACCTACTGTAATCCACTTCCTTTCATACTTTATTAAAATTAACAGTGTGTAACATTCCTTGCAATTGAAAAGTAGGTCCAATGAAATGAGGAAAACAATATTTCCGATACTTGTTCCGTTTTCGGAAATTCTTTCTTTTCCGGCGCTCATTGAATGGAGATCGACATTTTGTATTCACTCTTCAAACAATGCCTGTTAATGAAACCAGCTTAAAATTCAAAATGAACGTGAGACATCGTTTAACGTAATTAATTGTTTATCTACTGGCTTACTCCCGCGGCTTTACTCACGTGGTACTAGATAAAAATAACCTTTATGCTATTCTAGGTCACATACTATAGGTACATATTCTAAGTTTCATCCAATTCGGCCTATCCGTTCTTTTTCTCTTTATCTCTATCTTTGTCATCATCATCATAATTACACCCAAGAAGTTCACTGCTTGTGATATTCTGGATTTTCTTTTTTGTGATTTTCTTGTGCCCTTTAGACTATACCTACCTACTATACTTACTAAATATGTGTCAATGTATGTAAGTTATTAATAAGTTTATATCGAAGCTATCTGCTACTGATATTGGTATAGGACGGAAGATCAGCGCGCTACTTACCTTTCACCAGGTCTGCGGCCAATCCCAATTTGTGGCTACTTATCACATCAGCATTCCAATCATCGAAGTTATGTATTTAATTAATAAGTAGTCACAAATAAATGATTTATCTATCTATCTTACAGCGTGATTAAAGCATAACATCTCATTTATTGTTATTAAATTATCGAGATCTTTCAGCCATTGTTTGTTTAACAATACACAATTTTTTTGAAAAAAACGGCAAATCGTTAAAAATGAAACCTTAATACTATCGATATTAAGCTTTCATTTTATTATGGCAAACATTTGACGCTACACAAACGCAGGCTGCCTCTTAATTGATTTAATTTGTCCGTACTCAAAACTTAGAGGTGTTGTCTGACTCACTAATAAGAATCTATGGGCTTGAAATTGATCTCTTCCAGAAAACCTTAAGAGAAAATTAAAGGTCCTTGCTCAGTACACTGCACTGCTGATTTCAGCACAGATGCAGTTAACGCACGGACAAGGCACAGATTATAACTAAAATGAAACAGTGAACATAAGTATTTCCCCAACTTTCCTATTAAGTATTTTACCTTCTTTTTTGGAGTTTTTTGATATAACCTTGTCTCTATTACCAAAGTAAAGCGCCATATTATTAGGCAAAGTAAACGTCGAATGGAGTGTTATTAAAAAAGTTAAAAGCAACAAAGTGTTCCGGCCACCGGGTGCGCCGATTCCCTCATCATTTATTTAAACTGGATTCGATTGTCGTGTGTAGGTATGAATCTCCCAGCCGACTTGAGGGAAAAGTGGAAGGAAATTTCTTATTTAGGTACTTTTTTTAGGTAGATAGATTGCCCAGAAAAGCCCCACGCATGCGCCGCTATTTTCTCAAATGCCGAAGGAAAATATTAAGAGGTAAACGTGTTATTATGTCTTAAAATGATTCTAAGACATAATAACACGTGAAAGTTAAGCGGCAGGCGGATAGCCGACACGCAAAAGGTGCGTGATCGATTCCTGCTGTGGGACAAATGTATGCAAGTTCTGCAGATAATGGTTTTGGGTCTGAGTCAATATTTCAAAAACAAAAGTGATCTTTAATGAAAGTGTCTTATTACACCTCGTATGTCTTGTCACTTGAACCATCTTTCACGGCAGTCAATGTGCTTTTAAAACTTAACCCTTCCTTACTTTGAGCACTTAAGATTACAAGATAACCGACCGGAATAGCGTAAGGAGTCTACTTTTCGCATTAACTTCAGTCTTAGCCAAATACATCTATATTATTTTTATCTACGGTGTTTTAAGTTCACTAAATGCCCAGTATTAGTAGATACGGCTATTGGAATGAATTTTTCGGTTTTTATTAAACTTATAAAAAAGGGAAACTGCTCAAATTACACTACAAAGATAGATTACAGCGGCGCATAATCGTATGCAATGCCAAATAATGATGATTCTTTTGACAGTATACGTGTGATAAAGAAGCAAAAATTTATCATAGATTTTATTATAGTCTTGTTATTCTGAATTGATTCTCTGTTAAGTGACTTTTATGTTGGAGTATCTCAGTTCTCTCCTTCGAAAGGAAAAAACTGGACAAGTGCGAGTCTGACTCGCGCACCGAGGCAAGCTTGTATGTTTATCAAAATAATTAAAATTACTCAAGTTCCATAAACTATGAAAGCACCAAACATTGTTTTAACGAAAAGATTAACGGATTGAAAGACAAACTTAACTTTGTAGTTGAATGTTGATGTAAACAACTTCATCATCAGCCTATATTAGTCCACTGCTGGACATAGGCCTCCCCTAATGAGCGCCATAGCGCCCTGTCTTCAGCTTGTCGCATCCAGCATCTGCCTGCAGTCTTTCGCAGATCGTCATCCCACCTGGCCGGAGGGCGTCCTACACTACGTTTGCCGAGTCGCGGTCTCCACTCAAGAACACGTTTACCCCAGCGGTTATCGGTTCTTCGCGAGATATGACCGGCCCACTGCCACTTCAGCTTGTAAACAACTTAACTTAACATTTTTTGTAATAAATAATGTGATCAAACAACAAATTAACCATTTTCGGTCTTTTGCTATACTAGTGCTGTGAGATCTTGCTTCTTACCAAATTTCATGATTCTAGGTCAACGGGAAGTACCTACCAATGGGAAGTAGATTTTGATTTATTTGCGAGTATCAAAATATATCGCATAAATGGACGTATTTTATTATTGCGTTGACTTAAAAGCTTGTTTTTTGAATGCTCCAAGAAACTACATATTTGGTTATATTTGATATAAATTGCAACTTGTTACCTCCATGCGTTCCTGAGAAAAAGGGTCTTGACTGAACGGACAGACGGATGGATGGACGGACGGACAACAAAGTAATCCTTTAAGGATGAAGACCTCTGTAGCGCAATGGGTGAAGGCCAGCCTGAGATGCAGAAGGTTGCGGGTTCGATTCCCGGCGCGGGATTTTTTTTTGTATGATTTGAAAATCACAAAGCTCTGCTTACTTTGGGGTTAGATGATGCTTTGTGAAAAATGACCAGCTATATTTATTTATTTATTTAAGGATTCCGTTTTTTTTTCCTTTTGAGATACGGAACCTTGAAAAATAAGTATATTTTTTTATTTCGGCTACAGTTTACAAATAACCACCACCACCTGGGAATCAAATAGGTATATTATAACTCCTTCAGCATTTTCTATTCAGATCTGTCTCAAACAACTCTCCAGGTTAGAGCCTGCTTTGAATTTGATCTTATATTCCTATCTCCGGTAATGTCCACCTCGGCTCCTCTTGCCATCTCGCGGATACCAATCGGTGTCAATTTTGTTCCATTTGTCCTCAGCCAAATAGTGATATAGTATACCTCCCAGGTAGCGAGAGCTCATACATGCACAAAGAGAAAGTTTCAGCGGTTGCTGCATTGTTTACGTGGACACCGGTTAATTTATATACATCTTACTGGATACGGTAAATTTAGAAACTGCAAAAAGTTTTTTAGTTTTGTTAATTGCAAATAATTGTTTCGGGTCTGGGTGTTTTCTATGTTATATGTATATATTTACAAAAATATATATGATCAATGATGATCTCTTGTGTGTTTCTTATTTGATTTTACCTTCTTTTACGAACTTTAACTCCGTGCTGTGACTTTAGAACCTTCATAGGAAGTAAAAGTCAAGCATGCCCCTATTTTTATGAATTCACGACGCAGATGGTTGCGGGTTCGATCCCGCCGCGGGAGAAATGTTTGTAAGATCTACAAATATTTGCCTCGGGTCTTGGGTGTTTTCTATGTATAATATGTATGTATTTACAACAAAAAAAGTATATGAGTAGGATACTCCCAGCAGAACTTGTATTATTCCCATAATACAAGTTTATCATTAAGAATTAAATAATCAATAATTAATTAATCCACTCATGACATTAAGAATCCTAATGTGAGCCAGGACTATGTATGAGTTAGATAAAATATAGTCTTATCCAGTTAAAAACAAAATCTTTGGACGATAAATTACTAAAACTGAAAAGTATAATCCAGGTCTCTTCAATGTGAGAGTGAATAGATACCTATTATCTAGATCTACATACTCCTTCGTCGACCATATCATCACTTAGAAAAGGTTATAGCCAAATGATATATATTATTGATATAAAAAAGTATGTCAGACACTTAGGGGAGCGCAGATGCCTATGCTAGACTAAAAGGCCAGTAATTAGCATAGGCATCTGAGGCTCACCATATAAATTTGTACCCATTTCACATTTTAAATAAAATTAAATATTCCATTAAAAAAATCTAATATATTGTAGGTACAAAATATTATTGTATTAAACTTATTATTTTCTCCTGGGAGACCAAACTTGAAATGTACTTGCCCAATGTAGCGTAATTTAGTTTGAAATGTTGATTTTTTTGTAAGTTCAAATAAATGATTAAATGAATTGAAAAAATGAAATTTTAAAACATAGTCGTATCCAGTTAAAAATGTGATCATTGTACGAGTGTTCTAGGCACGTTGGACTATAAATTCCGGCTTTGTGCTCTTCCAGTCTGCTCCGTGGTTTTTAGGATGCATTTTTAAAACTCACCGGCAGTATCCGAAACAATACTTGAATTAAATAGCTTATGCCCTTTTCTGGAGCTCATATACAGAACAATACAAACCGCGAAATATTTATTACCAGCAATAATTTTCCCGCAACTGGTGTTTGGTTCTAGAATGATATCATTGGCGAAGCCACGAGTCTTCTGCTTAGGAATTTTACTTAGAGGCAATGAAAGTTATTTATTTTCTTGTGATTTGCAAGCAAACTCCAACTAAAATTTGATCCGATCCAAAGCAGAGTTTGGAAGGATTATTTTTACATCATCGTATGCTTCTCAATTTCCACAAAGGTAGAACAGTTGAAATGGGAGATACCTCTACAATACATGAAGTGTACCATTCAAAGTTGACTGCAATGTATAAAAATTCCAGAATCTTCTATAAAATGCACCTCACATCACACCCCTAACTTAGGTATTCACCCGGATCTAATGCACTGTGGATTTCCCCCGGGTTTGCCCGCGCTATTGCCAGACCTGCCTTTTAATATAAATGTGGAGACGGCAGTCTTGTTCTGTAAAATTTTGATTAGAAAAATGTAACTGAATATTATTATTGTAACTGAATAGAATTATGTAATATTCGGTATCAGAAAATATTTTAATTTCAACAGATTCTACACCCGCATATTTAATGGCACGAGAGATTGGCATATATTCAATTAAAAATTAAAAATTCACGTAACTTTTAAGCTGAAATAAGTTCGTTGTGATTTTAATGTTAAAAACCTATTGACTTTGACACTGATTTAATTGAGGGGATTCAAAAATTCTACTTTTAGTGGAATAAAACAAACAAAAATGTTGTTCGTAGCTAAAGTGGAATCCTACTGATGGGCATCAATCTTTCAAGATCGCAAAGAGTCAGCCTCGAAGATGTTGTAAAGCCTATAGCTTCGCCCCCCTCCCTGGTTCTACAATAAAACCTCCCAGGTTTCCTAAGAAGCAGTGACTGCTATGTGGCAGTCTTGCCGTATTAATGTTTATTATCTCTTTGCCTCAAGGTTGATCGCGGAGGAACAGGCAATAGATAAAACCGACGTTTCAGTGGTTTTTATGATTTTAATGAATAAATGAATTTTGACTTTGACTTTGACTTTGACTTTGATTTTGACTTTGACTTTGACTTTGACTTTGACTTTGACTTTGACTTTGACTTTGACTTTGCCTTTGACTTTGACTTTGACTTTGACTTTGACTTTGACTTTGACTTTGACTTTGCCTTTGCCTTTGACTTTGACTTTGACTTTGTCTTTGACTTTGACTTTGACTTTGACTTTGACTTTGACTTTGACTTTGACTTTGACTTTGACTTTGACTTTGACTTTGACTTTGACTTTGACTTTGACTTTGACTTTGACTTTGACTTTGACTTTGACTTTGACTTTGAATTTGACTTTGACTTTGACTTTGACTTTGACTTTGACTTTGACTTTGACTTTGACTTTGACTTTGACTTTGACTTTGACTTTGACTTTGACTTTGACTTTGACTTTGACTTTGACTTTGACTTTGACTTTGACTTTGACTTTGACTTTGACTTTGACTTTGACTTTGCCGAAGAATTGAAAAACATTCAAACTCACAACCATGATAAATATCTGGGCCTTCCTTATTCCTTATCAGGTGTGACGTATGAAAACTTACATCAAATTTTCTTTCACATACTACTCATGAAATGTTCCATGCCTTTCGACAACGTGTTCAGGATGCTGTTAGGATTGACATATACTCGTCCGCTTAGTAATTATCTTTTACATATGGCGTATATTATGACCGTTATATAACTGTGGCCGTATTCTGAGAAACTGAGCATAAGCAGCGATGCATCCAATGCACGTCTTACTTAGAATACCAGATTGAACATTTATAAAGATCAGTCAGGATAAAGTGGTATACTGGAGATATTCGATTTTTGCTTCGGGACATTCAAGTCTGTATTCAATTCGATATTGTCGATCTCGATAGTGTGGTGGGTGAAAAGCCGGCTGTGGCGAAAGAGGTGCAGGGTCGATTCGGGACAAATATTTGCATGTTCTACAGATATTGGTTCCAGATATTGTGGTACCACGTTACTCGTAGTTTCTGATACCTACGATACAGGAAATCCTAGTTTCAAGTCAGGACTATGTAGGTCTGTTCTGTTGGGTGTTTATTTATTTATTTACTTGTTCAGTTCATAGACGTCACTATCATCAGCTGGAAGAAGTGAATTGCTACTTATATGATTCCAGAGTAAGTTACAATTAAAAGTAAATGCAATTATAGACAAGACTATATCACTTTTTATACCATTAAGGTGAAAAATGTAAACAAATCACAATTTAAATTAATATTATATTGATTTTGTACTATATAAATCAAATATCTATTACTTAAAAAAAACTTATTTTTTTTTGTTTTAGATTCTAAGATCTTAGGTTACTTATTGCTTTCAGTCTAGCAATATTTAGTCTATGGTCGATGATAACAAAGCGCCAGTGGTACTATAGCAAAAAAAAACGACCTCTGTGGCGCAGGCCCGCCTGAGATGCAGAAGTCTGCGGTTTCGATTCCCGCCGCGGGACAAATGTTTGTATATGCATATATTTGTCTCTGGTTTAGGTTTTTCTATATATAATTTGTATGTATTTACAAAAAAAGCATGTAAGTAGTATATCAGTCATGTAGTTCCCATAATACAAGCTATGCTTAGTTTTGGGCTAGATGATGCTGTGTGAAAATGTCCAGAATTATTATTATTTATTTATTTTTAATCTCAGGCTTATGCCTGCAGCCTTTATAGGCATTAGTGGAAGCTAACACTAAGAGGCCTTTTTGTACAATACAATATATAAAAAACGGTTTTTCGTGGATGGTGAATGATGAAGCTATTGGATATATTGGGTGGTAATCTGGACTATTGCAGGAGTAAATGCTTAAGGAATGGTTGCTGGGCTATGTAGGATGAAACGGCACCTGCCAATTCAGACTCAAATTCAAATCAAATCATAGGCAGGTGATGTCTTGCCGTCCACTAAACGGGCCCCATAAGTGCCGCCAACGATAGGCAGCGTAGAGGCAACGTTGGTGTGGACGGCTAAAGGGTGTGGAGAGGTGTGCTGCAGTTTCACTAAACGCTACTCCCGGCTTTATGCCTTTAACACTTCCACCATTGGAGCATAGGTTCCGCTCTTGCGCCTCCAGCTCCGACCGGCCGGCTAAAGCAAGCCGAGGGTCAGGGGTCTCCGTCGACCCCAGGGAGTTATGGGGCTCCGCGGTGTCGCCACGCACTGAACGCTCGCCACAAGAGCGCCCTGCGGGATTATAAAATAATAAAATAATAATTATTTATTTTATTGTTATTATTTCTGTAGTCGGAAAAAGATCAAAATAAGCTGTTCAATAATATATATTATACCTAGATATGCATTGTAACGACTAGATTGATTATGTATCTAATAAAAGCTGAGTTAAGGAGTTTGGTTTAGTTTTCACAAGTATACGGTCCACATCAGAAGTCGGATTGGTCCCGCGTTGTATGCAAAAAATACTTATATATGCATCAACTTTATTTCATGTATATATACATTCATCAAAAGTACTGTTCTTGAGATCTAGGATAAGTTAAGTTAAGTCATATTGTACAAATTTTGATGTAGTAAGTGTAAAATACCTGCAAAAAAAACGATACACTTAAATTATATGACAAAATAAACTATATGACATTCATATTGTAAAAACGGGAATTTTCACGTTCTGCATTATCGGTAAAGGCACCGACTAAGTTTCGACTCATTCCGAGAGTCTTCATCAGGGTGAGTGGTTGCGACTTTCTCCTTCCGCGTCGCGCCGTGCACTACCATTCATAATGACATTCATTATTATTGGATTTGTCTCAAAAACTATTAATTCAGATGCATCAAAGCACTTTGATGAAATAATTTACTCCAAATGATAAATAAATAAATATAAATAATACTGGACATTTTCACACAGCATTATCTAGTCCCAAACTAAGCAGAGCTTGTATTATGGGAACTGATATGATATAGGTATGACTGATATACTACTTATATACATTTTTTTTGTAAATACATACATATTATGCATAGAAAACACCCACACCAGAGACAAATATTTGCAGATCATACAAATATCTCTCCCACGGAATCGAACCCCCAACCTTCTGCGTCTCAGGCGGGCGTTCGCCCACTGCGCAACAGAGGTCGTCAATGATAACGAAAGACAAAAAATTCAACATTTTCACGAATAAAAAGAAAGCGACGGAAGAAGAGGCAGTATGGTCATACGACTATAGCCTACATTAAATGGATAAACTAAAAAAAAAAGAATACGGTCCACCTATTGGTAAGCGTTTACCGTAATCTAATGATGTTGGGTTGCCAACTCTTTAAAAATAAACGCCTTTTAGAACTGCTTAGCCCAAACCGCGCTCATAATAACCTATTAACAAGCAAAGTATGCCTCAATCATTATATCTTCCACTTATACATAAAGGAAAGTCGTGAATATAAATTACCTATTCCGTTTGTAGGTTATTACTCCTGTCACCATAAAGCGCTTAATCATATGCTGGGAAATTGCTTCAAAGACAGTGCCGTCGATGTGGCACTGTAATTCTCCCGTATGACAGGAAAACACTGTAATTCCAACGGGTACATTCATTTATAAATACCGTCCGCTTGATATTTCTGATTGTTTGAAATATTTGACGCTAAATGCTGGCTATATGACTCGCTTTTTGACGTGTCGTGTTTTTTCTTACCTTTTGAGGATATGGCAGCTGGTATATGTAAAAAAAAAACAAGTTTTGAACTCACTTTCATATTATTTACTAAAAGTTATAATTTTCTTAGTTCATGCATTTTTAGCTATATGCAGTTACACCACCTCTCTTCAAATTCTTTTTATTAAGCTCAAACAAATCTAAGGCAGATTACTTAGTTTATAAATATCCACAACTTAGTTTATAAACGCTTTTAGCAAGTGTTTTTTTTTATTCTGGTTTAGTTATGCATTAAAAAGCTATCTGAGTATCTTCCTACATATCTATTATTGGCAAGAGAGAGGCAGCTCTTCGAGGAAACGGACAAGCCACCTAGATCAGGTGGCTTCACAACAGCTTTTGAAGTAAAATCGGTCGATATAATATCGGCTTTATTTGCTGTCGATTTACTCTTATTTAATCATTTTAGGAACACTTCCGTAGATATCTGGATCAGTTGATCTATCTATAGATCATTTGTAACGGTCTTTAGATAGTTGGCTGTTTCTTCTGTATTTTTCTGTATACCTCGTACATAGTTGTATGATAAAAATGTAATCCATTGTAATATTATATCTCAACTTGAATTTGCATATCATTTACTGAAAAGCGAACTTCGAGATGTCCTATCGCGTTTTTTTAAATCTTTGGTCCTTTCTGTATCGATTGTCAGGCACCTTGTAATTATGATTGCAAATAGGGAACAACTGCGGAGAAATTAACTATTTTATAGTAAAATATCATATTCGATTTGAATACAAAGGATTTAATTGTTTTCTGTTTAATAACTTAGTAACCAAGGATATTTCAGTAAGTACTAAACTAAGGATGAAATGATTTTCAGTAGTCTAATAAATCTAGGTCTACTTCCATCTTTCGATGATGACTTAGTATGAAATAGTACTAGCAAAGTTTATAAAATTTAAGTGTAAACTAAACACCTACGATTATATTTTATGTTTTTACCTACAGGTATTCAACTTATCCATAGGATTGCAAAATAATATACTTGTAATTGAAAAGCTAGGCAAGTTATTTCGTAAACATTGGGTAGTACTTGTAAAACAAAATATCAAACACTTTACCATTTACGTACTTTACAATTTAGACATTCTTGTGTGGCTAGCCTTTATCGCGGAAGATAATATATCTAGGAAGATTTCTTTGAATATCGTGACTTCTCTTTTGAACTAAACCAGCAGCATATCGCCGGTTGGGTAAACACATAAGTCAAAGCGCAGACATTCCGGGCCGGCAGACGCGCTCGGCCAAAACGCATGAAATATCGCTGCACACCACATTTACCAGAACCCTATCAACTTACTACCACTCCGCTCCGGAACAACCTTATTAGTCAGAAAACCAAGGCAGATTCGGATTTATCTTTGATGAAAGCGCTCTATAACAGACCAATACTTTATAATATATTTTTATAACAAACTCCCAAGAGATATACAAAAATTATCAATTAACAAATTTAAATACGCAATTAAACAAAAACTTTATAAAAAGGCACACTATAAAATATCTGATTATTTAGATGACAAAAACTCTTGGGATTGAAAATGCTCCATCTCGAACCTATTGTTTTGTAAAAGGATCATTAAAAAGAATAACCAGGCTTGTTTTCTTGCCTTTCTTTCCTGGCTTGGTCGCGGAGGAACAGGCAGTACATAAAAACCGACGTTTCAAAGTGGTCCTTGTGATTTTATTGAATAAATGAATTTTGACTTTAATGATATTCTAGAGTTAATAGTTCGATATAATGATTTATTACTTTTTACTATTATTTTTTACTCTCACGATAGTATTCCCCATGATAAACATCCTCAGATAAATACTCAGTGCGTAGATCTTAAAGGATATCGAGTAGGGATTAGTCAGAGGCATATCCGAATACGCCCATCGCCGCTTATTTGAACACTAACTGATGGCAATGCCTTCGATTTTTTTGTTCTAGGGCATGTTATTTTCCTTCGCTGCTTTGAGCACGTGTCAATGCGCACATACATTTTTCCAGTAAAAAAAATCGAACAATTAATAAAAAAGTACAAATTTGTTGCAAAGTTTGCTAAATTCATAATTCTAAGATAAATCTAGGTAGGTAGGGTTAGTTTACCGAGTAGAATGATATCCAAAGGATATATTTTCAAGCAATTCCGGAGTTAAGAGCTAGCGAGCAGATACCGAAGATGGCACTTATGAGCTAATGGACTGACCGAGCACAAAAGGTCTGAAAATTGAGTAGGAATAGTGTGGGAGGTAAAATGAGGTGCTGTGATGAAAATGGGGGTAATAGTTGGCTTAGAAATATTTACTTTTACGATATACAAACAGTTACAGGACTTTTTTTATTCCAAAAACTGTCGTGAATTTGATTATTCATATTTACGTACCGCTCTATCGGTGAAGATCACGATAGTGCGTAGTTTTTTGGTAGTTTCAACCAATCAGAGCACAGCAGGCAACATGACGCAATGACAAAGACAATGTCCGCGTTTGCCAACATCAGTCCCAAAAGACTGATGTGTTGACAGAACAGTGTGGTTCAATATGATGCCTCTCGGGGTTAACTGCTCGATGTGTGTATGTAAACCGAATACCTTTTTACTTCGTCATAATATAAAAAAACTATTCTCATTGTATAGGTACGGTCTGATATTCAACCCAAAACTGACATCATATAAAACATTTGCACCTTTGACGGAGGCCTATAAATAACAAAATGGCGCTGAAGTGTGAAGAATAGGTCACATAAACAGGCATAAATATTGCTGTGGGGCGCAAAGGGAAGTTTGGGGGAAAATTGATAGCGGTCACAGAGGATTTGCATGGGTTTTACAAGTGTTTATTTTTACCCACAATAAGTTTTGAGATTTCGTACTGTGCTAGGGTTGAGTATTGAGTTTTTTATTTTATTTTTTACAGTTATATACACTTGATATATGTGTGGTGTAACTTTGAGTAATAGAGTGAGGAACAGCGTGCTAAGAGAGCAGTGTGGAGTGAATGAAGATGTAGTAACGAGAGTTGAGAATGGTATGTTGAGATGGTTTGGGCATATAGAAAGGATGGACGAAAGTAGATTAACAAAACAAGTATACAAGGCGAGCGTGAATGGGATAGTTGGTAGAGGAAGGCCTCGGCAAACGTACTCTGACTAAATTGGAGACATTTTAGAAAAAGGTCAGGTTACAGTACACTAAACCGCCCAGCCTGTATGAAGAATGTGATGAGGATGAATGAAGCGAAAGAGGTATGCCAGGATCGTAGCAAGTGGAAATCCTTGGTCTCTGCCTACCCCTCCGGGAAACAGGCGTGACTTTATGTATGTATGTATATGCACTTGATTACCTACTCGATTAATAAACAGGGTCGAAAAAAACACTACGTCGTTTCTAATATAAAAAAAATCTTTTATTATAATCGAACAACAGCGGAAAATAATGTAAAATTTATATATTTTTTTTTACTAAAAAGTCAGAAAAAAGTATCTAAGGTAGGCACAAGCCAAGCAGTAAAGCTCGCATTGATGTGTTCTTGTTTAAAGGGTAGGTATGTAATTACAGACTTTTCCCCCGTTATATCTCAGGGTAGACAACGCGCGAGTGATATCTCTGATATTGAAAACGTCCTTATGTAACCGCTTACCAACAAAATTTTATGCCATTTCGTTATAGAATAAAATAGATGGTATATATACATTTTTGAAATGCGTTGAATATAAATAGTCTTTGTCAAAACTTGCGAACAATAGATTCGAATCATTTGTATCTTTTTACGTCGAAACGGTTCACCAACGGATGTTTATTAATGAGATCGAACAATAGGCAGAACAAGAGGCTGAGGCTGTACAAAAGAGGAGACATCGGCAGATCTGGTATTTGCGAGGGATTACGGCCCTCGCCCTCCGACTCTCGCAAATATTGACATTTCGCTGTTTTAATGCCGACGTCAAACAATCGACGATTTGGAAGACACTCGCGCTCATGATATTGTATTCAATATCAATGTTAATAGCTTTTCAGTCTTACGAAACTTAAAAATGGTGTTATTTATTTATTGCAAATTATAAAACCTCTGACGTGTTTCATCGTCTATTGCATCGAAAACATTTGATCTCGCAGCGGTACAATAATAATCAGCATATAATCCTGCAATAGCCCAGATTATCACCCAATATATCCAATAGTTTCATCATTCGCCATCGACGAAATAACGTTTTTTATATATTGTTTTGTACAAAAAGGCCCCTTAGTGTTAGCTTCCACTAATGCCTATAAAGGCTCCAGGCAAAAGACTGAGACTAAAAATAAATAAAGAGGAATAATAAGTGCAGGGCGCGCTTGTGGCGAGCGTTCGGTGCGTGGCGACACCGCGGAGCCCCAATACTCCCTGGGGTCGACGGAGACCCCTGACCCTCGGCTTCCCTTAGCCGGCCGGTCGGAGGTGGAGGCGCAAGAGCGGAACCTATGCTCCAAGGGTGGAAGTGTTAAAGGCATAAAGCCGGGAGTAGCGTTTAGTGAAACTGCAGCACACCTCTCGACACCCTTTAGCCGTCCACACCAACGTTGCCTCTACGCTGCCTATCGTTGGCGGCACTTATGGGGCCCGTTTAGTGGACGGCAAGTCATCACCTGCCTATGATTTGATTTGAATTTGAGTCTGAATTGGCAGGTGCCGTTTCATCCTACATAGCCCAGTAATCATTCCTTAAGCATTTACTCCTGCAATAGTCCAGATTATCACCCAATATATCCAATAGTTTCATCATTCACCATCCACGAAAAACCGTTTTTTATATATTGTATTATACAAAAAGGCCTCTTAGTGTTAGCTTCGGCTCCACTAATGCCTATAAAGGCTCCAGGTATAAGCCTGAGATTAAAAATAAATAAAGAGGAATAATAATAATAATGCTGGACATTTTTCACATAGCATCATCTAGCCCCAAACTAAGCAGAGCTTGTATTATGGGGACTACATGACTGGTAGTACTTATATAATTTTTTTTACAATTGTTCGCAAGTTCTGCGGATACTTATTTCGGGTTGTGTTTTTAAGGTACTCATCCCTGATATCCATGACACAGATGATCCTTTATAATAATAAATGTTTTTTTTTCTTACTTCAGTTTTTGTTGTTCAAAACATAACTAGATACTAACTAGATGTTGTTCAGAACATAATATGAAAGTACAGGTATGTACTTTCATATTTGTTTTCAGTAAAAAACTCCGCTTGTTATAAGACAATATATATTGACAATTTGGTGATATTTCAATTTGAAAATAGAGCTACATTAACTTAACAAAACGTCACTTTCGAATAATTAGTTTATTCCCGTTGTCGACGGGGAGACAAATTCACCAAACACACTGCATTCCATCGTGCATCTAATACAGCTACCTTAATGGAAATGGCATGTCCCACCGATGGAATGATAGCGCACACCGCAAACAAGAGAGTGCTCTTTGTGCCAAACCCCATCGATTGGAACACAGCTTTTTATTTCCTAGCGATATCGCCATCTTAATTTCTATGTGGGCGTTAATACGGGGGTGCGTTCGTATTGTTCTTAGCGACACGGAATGTGTTAAGGCTTAAGACGGATTTTCTTTTGTAGTAAGTGCCTACATAACATACATACATACTAAGCCTATATACTAAGGGCCCGGTCAAACAGACGTGGTGGCGGTGATCAATACATTCACATGAACTTTGACAACCACTTGACAACCTTTGGTTGCCACCGCCACCGCCAATACCACCGCACATTGGTGTCGTCAACACTTCGTCAATTTGACCGATCCCTAAAAATGAACGGTATGTATTACATTCTGAACTTTCTGCGAATTAGACGTTTTGCCACCGCTGGCCATTTTGCGAATTGGACATGCTGTGACTAATACTTATTTTAAAGTGTTAAGTCTACTATTAAGATAACAGAATCTGTAACTTATTCTTCATTTTTATTGTATACACAAATAAAGATAACACAAGGCAGAACGATATAATATGTAAAAAGGCGAGCTTAATCCTAAAAAGATGAATACCGAATTTTTTAAATATATTTCAATACACAATACATTTATTGCTTTCACATGGTAGCTACATAGATGATGTTTAAAGGTAGGTATCTCACATAAATCCTTATTTTTTTAAGAGACAAAATGTCCTTTGTTCACTCTTTTTTTTCCCAATTATTCATAATAATGAATTGTTTGACCAATAACACGTACTCAAAACGGTGAGGAACATCTTGAGGAAACCGGCATGCCCTAGCACCAACAGTTGGAAGGTATGTGCTATCAGTTAGTGTTCTTATAAACGGCGAAGAGCTTGCGACCTGTTACTTCACCGCGGATATATGCCAAAATGTTATGTTTTAAAGTGCCTGTAACCACCCTTCACTTAACGTCCTCAAAGATATACACTGAGTATGTATCTGAGGATGTTCATCATGAGGAAAAGAGTTAGCGAGTTTATAATAGAATAGAATAATCGTTTATTGTCTTACTGTATGTACAAAGATGGAATAAACTGGTAACATTTAGTAATAACATTTAGTAAATTGGTACTTAACATTTAGTAACGCCCTTCCTGGGCATACAATAATAAAAATAAATGTACAAAAACAAACAGGAAATATAATATAATGTTCGTTTTGTACATTTGATAATTTTATCTCCTAAAAAATTTAGATCACAAACTTAACCCTTAAAAAATATCTGCATTTGAGGGAAATATTATAACCCAACTATTTCGAAACTTTTCCTAAAACTTTTCCATCCTAAATATCATTGAATACGCCTTCAGAAATTTCCCCACTGAAAGTCTGCCACAATACCCTCAGCAAAAATAACTTCTAAACTCGATAGTGTATCAAAGGCGTCTACATTTTATATGTATTTATGCAGAATGTACGAAGCGGTCTCGCGGGAGCTCGTCGGCAAAAATTATGCAAATCTCGCCCTTCGGTGACTACAATTACAGGCGATTATGGACCGGAATTAAATAAAGTTAGTCAACCTCGGTGGCGCGGTGGACGAATTGCTGAATGGCTGAGACGCAAGAGGTGCGGGAGAAATGGTTGCATTTTCTCCGGATATTTGTACCGAGTCTTGGTGTCGTAGTACCACGGGTACTCGGAGTTTCTGATACCAACGACACAGGGAACCCTAGAGCAGGGTCATGCCTTTGTGTTGGGTGATTTTTTTTAATCTTTCGATACTTTCCTCAAATTTTAATTAAGTAAAATTTTTAAATTTGAATGTAGGGGCAATCCCCAAAACTACTCATCCGATTTCAAAAATTCTTTCATCAATATTTAGAAAGGACTTTCAGGATGGAATATATATTATTTATTATGCCGGCTTTAAAGGGCTTTTCATGGAGACCAATTTTGCAAATATAAGTTATCGCAAAAACGGTCAGCGAATGTGTTTCTTACGAACGTTGTCTTAACGGTAAGATCTATTTTCATCGCTTTCTTTTAATCAGAGTACCATGTGGGGGAAGCCGTGGGCAGTAGCTAGTAATATAATAAATACCATACAGTCACAATTATAGTTCTGACCGGACCTCACACCAGGATAAGTAGTACATTTTATTTTGTTACTAAAAAACGGGGTATTTACCATGATTAGTGAGTTTGAATGTTTCCCGATATTTCGGCATAGTTGCGTGTACCATGATCACGGGAGGAACTGAAGTCTTTGCGTGTTTTGAATGTTAGTGGAAGACAAATCTATCTACCCTCTTTCTCACTCTTTATTGCAAAATACCACTACCACCGGTTCCGCTGTCAAATTCGAGTGCATCTCGGCTCCGACACACAACACTGTGAGTGTTGTGTGTCGGAGCCTGTATCCTGACGCACAACTGGTAACATGTTTTTTTCGATTCTCTGCCGAAATATCGGGAAATATTCAAACTCACAAATCATGGTAAATATTTAGTTTTTTAGTAAAAAATATGTTCAAAACCATGATAGTTTCAAAAGTTATATTTTATTTTATGCAGGACAATTTCACACAGCCAGCATCACACAGACAGTTTCACACTTAGTAGCCCCAAACTATGCGGAGCTTGTATTATGGGAACTGCATGACTGATAAACTACTTATAAACATAGATTTTTTGTAAATATATATAGCTAGCTTCTGCTCACGGCTTCGCCCGCGTGGTACCCGGATAAAAAGTAGCCAATGCGTTATTCCGATGTATAATCTATATTACTGTAAAGTTTCATCAAAATCCGTTCAGTAGTTTTTGCGTGAAAGAGGAACAAACATCCTCACAAACTTTCACGTTTATAATATTAGTAGGATAAGTATGATAAAAATAAATAGATAAAATATTATACACACAAAACACCCAGACCCGAGGTAAATATTTACAGATCATACATTCATTTGTCTTGCAGCAAATAACATTGTGCAGTGTCGAATAAGAAAAATCCGTTTATATTCCAATTAGCAGCGATTCGTTTGTACGTGCCTCCGTCTACCCCCTAATTGGAGTACAGGACCCTAACCATCAAGTCTTATTGCGGTTCAATTCAGTCAAAGATTTCAAATCCCACTTTGCGAATGATAAAGCTTTTAAAATGCCACACCGTCCTCAATCGCAAAGCGGAAAGTGACGTCTTTGCCTGAACTGAATCGCTATAAGACTTCATAGTTCGGTCCCAGATCAGGGGCCTAACCATAAAGTCTTATAGCGAGTCAGCTCAGGCAAAGATATCACTTACCGCTTTGCGATTGAGGACACTATGGCGTTGTTATAGCTTTGACATTCGCAAAGCGGGATTTGGCATCTTTGCCTGAATTGAATGGCAATAAGACTGGATGGTTAGGCCGCTGACATTTTTATCGTGAGCGTGTTGATTTTTATCAAATAAGACAGCTTTAGACTCACATCTGTTTACACCAAAAATTGAGTATCAAATGAAAAGAGGCGTTGATTTGAAAACCTCATATCCATGTGGCCAGGGATGGCGTGAAATTACTCCGCAGATTATGACGTCACCAACTCCCTACCCCCGGACAATCCCCGGACAACCCCCGGAGTGTAATTATATCCTTTGACATCCGCCCCTCGCCATCAGCCGTGAATTTGTGTATTACAAATCCAATGAATGAAATGCAGAGCTGTGTGAATAAGTTACACATTATAATAAAAATAGCATCCTCAGACACATTTTTAAGGGTACGAAGCAGGGGGTGGTCAGAGGCATCCTAACATTACATTTGGCACATGAAGTTAGCATTCTAGAAGTTCAAGTTAGAAAAAACCTTCTTGCTTGCCGAGTTTTATGGTGTATTTCGTTATATTTTATAACGAAATACACCATAAAACCACAAAAAGTGAAGACGTTGCCAAGTTATTAGTGTATATGTTGTTAAGAACATGGTGAAATCGCAACATTATATGCTAAAATTATATCAAATATAGTAGGAAGTATTAAAATAAGGATTGAGTATACCAGAGGAAGTTTGAAAGTAGCACCCGTGACGGAAAAGTTGAGGAGTAAAAGGTTAGCATGGTATGGGCATGTCATGAGGAGGGAAGAATGTCATATTACGAGAAGAGTGTTAAATATGAATGTGGATGGAAATAAAAGCAGAGGTAGGCCAAAGAAAAGATGGATGGATTGTGTGAAGGATGACATGGGTAAGAAAGGAGTGAGTACTGAGATGACGGCTGATAGAGGAGAGTCGAAGAAGAAAACATGTTGTGCCAACCCCACGTAATGTGGGATAAGGACAAGTAGATTATGATAGTGGAATGCATTAGTGGTTGAAATAATGTTTACGACCTTTGCGGCGCAGTCAACGAAGGCCCGCCTAAGACGCAGAAGGTTGCGGGTTCGATTCGCGCTGCGGGACCAATGTTTATACATTTGTCTCGGGTCTGGGCGTTTTCTATATATAATATATATGTATTTAAAAAAAATATAAGTAAGTAGTAAATCAGTCATGTAGTTCTCATAACATAAGCTCTGTTTACTTTGTGGCTAGATGATGCTATGTGAAAAGGTACAGCATTATTTATTTATAAACTATCCGTGCTCCTGGACTATAAGAAACATTTTTCGTCGAATTCTTCGACATCTGCGTCCGAATTCTTTTAGTGCGGAATCAGTTTAGGGAGATGGAAAATTGAAAAGCTGTGGGACATCTGTACTTGTTAAGACATTTAACTATTTAGGGGTTGGCTTAAGATTTTTTTTTTTGTCTTAAAGGGTAAGTTACTGATTTTCTTATTGCATTTTCAGCAACCAATAATAACTTTTCTTCGTGAAAAAATAAACTCGCGTTGTCTATGATTCGAAAATCAAAGGAGACAAATAAAGCGCGGTGTAGCTATCTTCTATAACATGGCTTTTAGTTTTTAAAATAATTTAGCTTAGGGCCCGGTCAGACTACGCGATGGCGATTGCGGTGGCGGTGGCGGTGGCGATCAATAATCCTATCCTACTAATATAATAAATGCGAAAGTCTGTGTGTATGTGTGAATCCGTAACTACTAAACCGATTTTGATGAAATTTGGAATGTAGATAGTTTAGGATCTGGAATAACACATAGGCTAATCTAATTTTCGAAAATTAACCCCTAAGGGGGTTAAATAGGGCGGTAAAGTTTGTATGAAAAAAAAAATGTTTGATTCGCTCAAAACTCTGTACAAATAAACTTTAAAGTATATAATGAAACACGTATTTTTTTTTAACTACCCTTTGGGGGTGTGCAATTGAGTTCTAAACTTTGTATAAATTGTAATCCTTTCGATTGAATTCAAAAGTTGGTGGACATAGTTTGAAGCCTGGAGACGGTCATATGCAACTTTTATTAACATACCACGCGGGCGAAGCCGTGGGAAACAACTAGTATGTCATATTAACAAAAAAAAAATTAATTTATTGTAATACATTCTCGTGAAAACGTGTTTTTTATATCAGCCTACCTGATGGTGCGGGCCTACCGTCGCTTATAGACATCTGCTACACCTGTTGATTCGTTGCCTGCTCTGAGACTCTTTCAACACTGCTCTCAGCTTAAAACCAGCGCATAGCAACCTGTACAATATGTTTAGTTGTCGCCAATACAAAACCACACCAACTTTTTAACCTGTAGTAGTACAATATGTTGAGTTGTCGCCAATCCAAAACCACACCAACTTTTTAACCTGTAGTAGTACAATATGTTGAGTTGTCGCCAATCCAAAACCACACCAACTTTTTAACCTGTAGTAGTACAATATGTTGAGTTGTCGCCAATCCAAAACCGAGCATACCAACTTTTTTTTTTAGTTCAACCTTCTATTTGAAATACTTTATTTTTTGTTTAAGTTCACGTGAATGTCTACCACCAGCGCTACCGTTTCAGTTTGAATGGGCCTTAAATAGCTATCTATCTATCTTTTAAACTTAAACTGAACTATAAAATAATAATAAATATAAATAATAAATAATTCTGGACATTTTTTCCACAGCATCATCTAGCCCCAAACTAAGCAGAGCTTGTATTATGGAAACTACATGACTGATATACTACTTATATACTTTTTTTTTGTAAATACATACATATTATACATAGAAAATAACCAGACCCGAGACAAATATTTGCAGATACTAACATTTGTCCCGAGGCGGGAATTGAACCCGCAACCTCCTGCGTCTCAGGCGGGCCTTCGCCCACTGCGCCACAGAGGTCGTCTCTAACTGAAAGGAAACTATCAAAGTTTTGACATTTTCTATTCTTATCCTAATAGGAAGGTAGTTTTTAGTTTATGTAATAGTCTTTGTCTGATATGGACAATATTATACTTTTATTTGTGTTTTAATATCGTGTAATAATAATGTCTGAAATAAAAGTTATTGAATTGAATTGTATCTCAAGGAAAAACGAGACGTCATCGTTTTAACGATTGTAATTGCCCCGTACCCAATCGTTACCCCGTAAGTCGATCCTATTGGCTCTATTGTTGAAATTTTTCGTCACAGTAATTTATCGTCACAATATACCAATTACCATAACAATTTGCTTACGGCCCGTTAAACAATAAATTAATAAATCTCTGGAACGTAGCGTGACTCATAAAAGTGAGGTAAGTTTACTTGTGACTCAACAGCAAGCTTAATATTTTTAAAACTGTTTTACACACAGAATAGCCTCGATTCTGTAGTACACCAACTAAACTAAACTTAAACTGTCGCTCTCTTTTACTGATAGTGCAAGCAAGAAAGAGATATTCATATTGTAAAAACGGGAATTTTCACGTACTGCACTATCGGCGAAGGCACCGACTAAGTTTCGACTCATTCCGAGAGTCTTCATCAGGGTGAGTGGTTGCGACTTTCTCCTTCCGCGTCGCGCCGTGCACTGAAAGAAAGAGATAGCTACAATTTTAGTACTGTCAAATTAGTCAGATTTAAGTTTTCCATACAAATTTAGTCGTGATTTCAAAACATGTTGACTATAAACACGAAGAAAAGCGGCACGTAAACTGATTTGACAGCAGCACACAGCACTAAAATTCTTGCCATCTCTTTCTTGCATATACTATCAGTAAAAGAGAGCAACAGTTTAAATTTAGTTTAGTCAGTGTACTACAGAAACGAGGCCATTACTTACTTCTATGACGCTAACTGACCACCCTAGGAAAAGACGCAAGAGATGCAGGTTCGATTCCCGCTGCGGGTAAATGGGTCTGGTGTTTATTATACTAAGGTACTTGTAGTTCTTGATACCCACATATTGAATTTTAATGTGGGGTCAGGACTATGTACGTCTGTTGGCTGTTGAAAAGAATATATCAATCTGTATACCAGGGATTTTCCTTTTGGTACTGCTGTACAAAATTATCCCAAAGTTATGCTACAAATCTGTACTCGGTCTTTGAGATTTTTAGCATAACGTTTACGTACTTATACCTTCTATTAATAATATTTAAATGTTTTTTGATTCAGCGGCCTGGAGCTAAGTGGAATATGCCAGTTGGTAGGCTTTATCAATTACCATTATAAATATTTCGCTTTGTTATATGAGCAAGGAAGGTCATTGCGCACTCGTTTTCATATTTGACTTTTAAATCGAAGTTTTACCAAAAAAGGGGAATATACCTATTACTTATCTGTGCCTAAAACTACAAAATTTGGAACTAATTATCAGCTAATTCATACTCTTCAGAGGAGAAGCCAAAAGAAATAGCTAGGTTCATGATTGGGTATGGTAGGGTTGTCACTAAACTAATAATTATGTAGATACTAGCCTCTGCCCACGGCTTCGCCTGCATGGTACCCCGATATAAAGTAGCATATGTGTTATTCTTACGTATAACTGTAAAGTTTCTTCAAAAGCCGTTCTGTAGTTTTTGCGTGAAAGAGTAACAAACATCCATCCTCACAAACTTTCGCGTTTATAATATTAGTAGGATATTGTGTATTCATAGTATGTGGTATACCACTTAAACCTCTTGTAATCTTTCGTTCCTACAGTACGTTCCATACAAAGGTTGTCTGGAATAAATGGCTTGTTAGGAATAAGATCGCCCATTGTACAACATTGTCTGTAGTACTTAACTAAGCAGACATATTATTTGGTGTGCAATAAAGTACAATTTTCTATCAATCTGCCTCTACGAGTACCTACTAGAAAGCCCACAATCAATTTCAGACTAAACCTAGTGGAGTCTAAAGCTAATGAAAGACTGAAATAGGTCTTTATCCTATAAACCTGTCGCCAATAGCAGCTCATACCGCAGCTCAATAACTTATGAAGCCGTTTTAGTGCGGATTTTGTATTATTTAACCGAGGAGCTGGGCGAAGGAGTTGTTATTGAGTTATATGGCTTACGAGCCTTTAGCTAAAGAACAGGGATCTGTTAAAGTCGAGTTTAAATTTTAAGTTTCAATAATTTTGTTTTCAATAATCCTGTGTCTATTGAATTGGACTATAGTTTTGGGCTGTATGTGAAAAAAAAACATTATCTTTAGAAGAAGAAGAAAAACATTAATTTAGCACAGCATAAAAAAATATAACAAATTTTGTAAGTTATGATAGTGGGATAAGTTATGTTAATAATAATCCAACTAATATTATAAACGTGAAAGTTTGTGAGGATGTTTGTTCCTCTTTCACGCAAAAACTACTGAACGGATTTTTATGAAACTTTACATTCATATAGCTTATACATCAGAATAACACTTAGGCTAATTTTTATCCGGCTACCACGCGGGCGAAGCCGTGGGCAGAAGCTAGTAATAGACAAGTTAGAATAGCCTACGTATAAATATAACTGAAACACTATACCGCACGCTATCTAGACAGTTCAATTTCGCACCAAAATTCAGCGTATATGCTAGATAGGTGGCTATCTACTTAGCGCTGACCTTCTACTGACCGTGCGCAGTGACGTCACAGAAGCCAGAAGCGAACACTACTCTCAAGAAATAAGTTTAAAAAGTTGTAGTTTTATTATTATTAAATGCTATACATATTTCAAGTAAACATCATTAATCCATTATAATCCGTATACCATAATTACACTCAAGACAGATACGTCTTTTGAAATGCATACTAATTCTTCCCCTCTAGATACTTCTAAGGTTTCTTTCTTCACTCTGAACTATGAACACCCGTCATCATACAGAATTATCATATTTCACATTGGTTGCAAAAGCCTAACTCTTTATTCGAAACCTACCTCTACAAGCCAAAGTATAAAGCTTACTTCTCCTTGTAGAAAAGTTTAATCATTTCGGATACGTAATAGCAGGGGAGGCCGCAACAAGTCTTAAGTCGCCCCTGTCTGAGACACAGTGTAATGAAAACAGCAGGTTTACTCCCTTCTATTAAGTACTAATCTTTGACGGAATATGTACGCGAATAACATATAAGTATGTAAGCTAAGCTGAGGCAATGGGCTGGTCATATATGCCGAAGAACCGACAACCGTTAGGGTAAACGAGTTCTTGAGTGGAGACTGTAAGAGTAATAAGCTGAAGTGGCAATAGGCTGGTCATATATGCCGAAGAACCGACAACCGTTGGGGTAAACGAGTTCTTGAATGGAGACTGTAAGAGTAATAAGCTGAAGTGGCAATGGGTTGGTCATATATGCCGAAGAACCGACAACCGTTGGGGTAAACGAGTTCTTGAATGGAGACTGTAAGAGTAATAAGCTGAAGTTACAATGGGCTGGTCATATATGCCGAAGAACCGACAACCGTTGGGGTAAACGAGTTCTTGAATGGAGACTGTAAGAGTAATAAGCTGAAGTGGCAATGGGTTGGTCATATATGCCGAAGAACCGACAACCGTTGGGGTAAACGAGTTCTTGAATGGAGACTGTAAGAGTAATAAGCTGAAGTGGCAATGGGTTGGTCATATATGCCGAAGAACCGACAACCGTTGGGGTAAACGAGTTCTTGAATGGAGACTGTAAGAGTAATAAGCTGAAGTTACAATGGGCTGGTCATATATGCCGAAGAACCGACAACCGTTGGGGTAAACGAGTTCTTGAATGGAGACTGTAAGAGTAATAAGCTGAAGTGGCAATGGGTTGGTCATATATGCCGAAGAACCGACAACCGTTGGGGTAAACGAGTTCTTGAATGGAGACTGTAAGAGTAATAAGCTGAAGTGGCAATGGGCTGGTCATATATGCCGAAGAACCGACAACCGTTGGGGTAAACGAGTTCTTGAATGGCGCCTCCCGGCTAGGTGGAGCTATGACTTAAGGAAGGCAGCGGGCAGTAAGTGGATGATAAGAGCCGAACACCGGGCTCAGTGGCGCGTGTTATGAGAGGCCCATGTCCAGCAGCGGACTGATGTGGGCTGATGATGATGATGTAAGCGTGGTTTTTAAGGTGTGAACAGGATTATGGCGGTATAATAAGTTTTGTGAATTTTAGGCCAAAGCGATATTGGAACATCGGTGAATTTTAGACCGATGTTCTAAAATTGATCGATATTGGAACATAAAAACTTAGTGGAACGCCGGCTCCTAAAGGTTATATTTTGACTAATTACCTACATAATTAATGCACACATCAAAAGATTATGTTCTCCAAGTATCAGATCTTCTAAAAAATTACGAAGTACTCTCTCAAATTTTATTCCAAAAACTATCGTGAACTTGACTATTCATATTGTAAAAACGGGACTTTTCACGTACCGCACTATCGGTGAAGGCACCGACTAAGTTTCGACTCATTCCGAGAGTCTTCATCAGGGTGAGAGATCGTGACTTTCTCCCTCCGCGTCGCGTCGTGCACTACCGATAGTGCGGTATGTGAAAATTCACCTTTTTACAATATGAATACGCTCTCAAAATCACATAGAATCCACTCCATTCAAATAAAGTCTGGAAGAGATCTTTTTTGGGTTCCGTACTCAACAAGAAAATCTTATAAAAGGTTGCGGGGTCGATTCCCGCCGCGGGGCAAATATTCGTATGATCTACAAATATTTGTCTCGGGTCTGGGTGTTTTTTTATATACAATATGTACAAATATACAGTATATAAGTAGTATATCAGTCATGAAGTTCCCAAAACGCAAGCTTTTTTATTTTTATTTAAAATTGTGTACATTAAAGTATTGTCATTCATTCATTAAATTACCTAACTTTACTATCAGTTACATAATAAAAGAACCAAACTAGTTAATACATAATGTACTGTATTAGCTATTTTCTTTGGCCACGTTGCCACAGAGGGTAGGTGTTCGTAAAGTATGAAGTTTGTCTCATAGAGTATTTGCTAAAAGTATTAGCATGTTGAGCCATCGTGTGGAACCAGCGTGAAATGCAGAAACACCATTGTTTTCAAGGCTTTTTGGCTAGGAAACAGTACTGAAATATCGTATTATTTAGATGATAAAAAATTGGTATTTAAGTTGCTCCAACTCGATGAAAAATGAACCTCATGTTTTGTAAAAGAATAATTAAAAAGAAATAACATGCTTCGGCTTCGGCTTCGGCTTCGGCTTCGTACTGAAATATTGGATTATTTAGATGATAAAAAATCTTGGTATTAAAGTTGCTCCAACTCGATAAAAAATGAACCTCATGTTTTGGAAAAGAAATAACATGCTTCGGCTTCGGCTTCGGCTTCGGCTTCGGCTTGGTCACGAGAAAATTTAAGGGGTAAAAAGATTATTTGTGGAAACCCAACCGGAAATCGCACGGAAACAGCTGGCCACACTTACCCTGACGGCGGTTTCACTGATGAGCCCTCGCACAGACCCCGCACCGCTATATAGATGCGTCTGTGTTTACCACGAACGTGCCTATTCCCACGGAGCGGCAAACCGCGTGAGTTCGTGCGGTGTAATCCGTAGAATCTCAGACCGTGGAAAACCACCTTTATTACAAGGTTTATTCATAAGGATTCTAGTCTTTTTAAAGTTTTTTTTAGGAAAAAATAAAAACCAACTTCGAATAACGGTAAGTTTATAAAAAGTCCAATATGAAATTTTTACACCATAAGGTGTGAGAAATTGTTACACCAACTATGAGGTGGGTGTGGGATGCCCGAAACTTTGATACCTAAGTTTTATACTTTTCTTATGTTAATGTTTTTTTTTTATTATAAATGTCATTAATAGGATTTAATCAACCAGATAAGTGAATAAACAACTACAATAAGTATTCGAATAGTACGTATTTTTCATACAATAACAGTCACTAAAATATCAGGAAACAGGTCAACTTTAAATACTAGTAACATATTTTCTCATAAAATTCAAACAAAACTCTAACTTCTTTGGCTAATCAACACAATTATAGTTTCTTTAACTATTATCAACATAAAACAATCTAAAATTATTGAGAGATCCATTATTTATACCTCTAAACATATCTTACAAATCAACACAATTTTCGCACAAAAAAAATAGCGTGCTCCATACTTATCGGCTTTTCACACTTCAAACAGCAATATCGTGTCTTCCTATCTTTTTTTTGAGTACACACACTACATCTTACATATCTATCGGTTATTTTTTTGGGCGCTGCGGATGATGAAGGTTCTCCCAGATGATGAGCAATCCTCTTCCGAGTTTGTTTTGGAAGATGTGGATTTTGTTGTCTGATGCGAAGTCATTTATCAGACTTGTTCCTAATATAGTATTCAACAAACTGTCTGTAATAAAGAGACTCCAACATTCGATCTCTGTTTTGGCAAGTTTTGCTATCCCTTTTACTCCTGCAGTGTTAGTTATAATGTTCTCAGATCGTGTACGAATGTTGGATCTAGGACAATCTTTCTTCCATTTGGCACCATCTTTGGATGTATAAAAAGCCCTACCTACCCCTGACAACGAACGGGAAGCTCTAGATGCAGTTTCAGGCTCATCTCGATCATCCAGAATACCCTCCTGCTCCGAATCACTTTCTTCACTTCGTTGAGAAACTTTATCAATCTCTGCTTCGCTCTCGGAGTCACAGGTATCGTAACTACCACTCGAACAGTTTTCCAACAAATCTGGTATTCGACAGTCATATATATCTCTAGACATTTCAAAGAACCTAAAAATAAATCAAATAACACTGTAAATAACTATAAAACACAATCATATTCTCAACACAAAAAAGTGACACCGACTATGAGGTCGGGTGTGACGTACCCAAGCCACCTTTGCACGCATGTATCTACCACATGCGCCGGAGCAGCATTAAACTCTACACTTTACTTCACCCTCTATACCATTACCTCCAGCTACTGAGACGCCGGGATTCACGCAACAACAGTAACATTACATTACATGCGTTTAAAAACTTCTCGGGTATCACACACCCGACCTCACTCACGCCGGGTAAAGTCGGTTGAAAAATAAAATAACATGCAATTACTTTACTTTTGACCCACAATCATTCAGAATAATATGTTTTTACTTTGTTAAATATTGCTTTATCAAACCTTTGAACAAGTTTTGAAATAAGGAGAAAAAATACTATTGTTTTCACAAAGCAAAAATTATCGCAGAAAGCCTATTTTTTTTTAATTACCAAGCTCTGTTTCCTTTTTGAATGTTCATATTTTTCATTGTGAAAATGAGGGCAAAGTGTTCCGCCATTATTATATTTCTTGTTTGAATTACAAACTTGAATAAAATCAAAGACTTCTTTGTGGTTGTTCAGTCAAGCGCTTATGAATTCTATGGTATGAATATTCAAAGTTTTCACTGAAAATGCTCAGCCTCTGATGCCGTAGAGACGGCAACGAGCATGTTGGCAGCAGCTCACTGACAGATTTAATGTTCGACGCACACTGATTTATTGGTCTGCTACATCCTGCGCTATCCTTTAACGTTGTAAAAAAGGATTGTATGATAGCGATAGCGTAGCAATGCGACACTATTAGATAGATAGATAAATAGATAACACATTTATTCGTTGCTACAGACACACTATTATTTCAAGAACACACAATATTTTGGCCACCGTCGTAGTCCGCGATTTAAGTTTTGTTCGACGAAAAAAACAGCATTTGAATGACTTAAATAATTATATTTTTTTAACAAATAATTGAGGCAAACAAGCAGACGCCCTATATGTTGATAAGCAGTTACCGTAACCTTTGGCCGCTTGCAATACCAGGGTGTCTAGACAAATACCACTTTCTTTGGCGTTAACGCCTGCGGAAAGATTGAATTGTACGGAAATGACATTAGCTGTGGAAATGTCACGTGACTTCTGTCAAGTTTTAGCTTGTCAAATTTGCGTCAGCGTGAAAAGAAAACGTAAGGTATTTGTCAAGACCTCCTCAGCTATCAAACACATGTTACCGCCCCTGAGACAGAACGGATGAAAAGTCTCATGTGATACTTCCCCGGACAAGCTCTTTCACAAGAAGCTCTTCTTCTTCATAAAACAAATTCAAAATAAGTAGGTTCGCTTTTGGGTACTGTCATGTTATGGATGACCGGCCTCCATAATCTGTATCTAAAATAAACGCGGTGACGAATCATTTTATACATCAAATATATTCGCATCGACTCGCCTATCTTTGTGTGTTCCCTTGCCTAGTGCTCGTTTTGGCAGCCTCCGAGCCATCAGCGTAAATACCATTGTTTTCTTCGTGCTGGCTTGCTAAGTGCCGTGCCTGGAAGAGTTGAGCTCTCACTGAGCGGTGGAAATGGATATTTAATTCCGGCCGTTAAAATGTCATGCATGAAAGATACATTGTTCCGTGTATAATACATGTAAACTATTGCAAACTAAACTGCGGCTAAGCCTATGTTAGAGTTACGCTGTACGACAGGGAAACCTTATTTAGTAACTATACTAGCCTCTGCCCACGGCTTCGCCTGCGTGCTAGCCGGATAAAAGTAGAATATGTGTTATTCTGATGTATAATCTATATTACTGTGAAGTTTCATCAACATCCGTTCAGTAGTTTTTGCGTGAAAGAGTAACAAATATCCATCCTCAAACACTTTCGCGTTTATAAGTTTACTAGTCTCTGCCCACGGCTTCATCCGCGTGGTACCAAAAAAAAAAGCAGCATATGTGTTATTTTAATGTACAAGCTATATTACTGAAAAATTTCATAAAAATTCGTTCAATAGTTTTTATGTGAAAGAGTAACAAACATCCATCCTCACAAACTTTCACGTTTATAAAAGTACTAGTTCTGCCCACGGCTTCGCCCGCGTGGTACTCGGATAAAAAGTAGCCTATGTGTTATTCTGATGTATATATAAGCTATATTGCTGTTAAGTTTCATAAAAATCGATTGAGTAGTTTTTGCGTGAAATAATAACAAACATCCATCCCCACAAACTTTCGCCTTTATAATATGTAGTAGGAGGATTAAGCAGTCCCTTTTATTCTTCATAGCCTTTCGCTAGAGCTATCTCTTTCACTTCGAAGAACATACAGAAACTACTAATTTTAAGAATTTATACTTGCCACCGATAAAAACAAAACATCTGCTTGAGCCCATCTTCTTGTTTTAGTAAATGACTGTTTTACTTCGCACGACGAAGATTATCAAATCTTCATTCACTCTACACTTAACCAGGTAAGGGTATTTTCTGATTCGTCCACTATCCGATCAATACAACTTAGAAGGTTGTAAGAGGGGAATAAGTTCAGTAAGGAGCTCTGAGAAGATTTTCTTTGCCATTGAATAGGAAAATTATCTTGATCGGATAAAAGCCCTTCAGTTAATTATTTTTGAACTTTGACACGAGGGCGTGAATTTGAAGGCTCTTGAGGTAGAGATTGAATCTTGCGAAGATTTCAAAAAGAATCTAATACGAGAGTTTACTGAAAAAGTCGAGAATCGATTTTATTCTGAGTACCTCACCTTTCATTTGACTTTTCTTTTCTCTCCTTTGACGACCTCTGTGGCGAAAGCCCGCCAGAGACGCAGTAGGTTGCGGGTTCAATTCCCACCGCAGGAGAAATGTTTGTATGATCTGCAAATATTTGTCTCGAGTCTGAGTGTTTCCTAAGTATAATATGTATGTATTTCCAAAAAAAGTGTCTAAGTATTTTATATCAATCATGTACCTATGCTCCCATAATACAAGCTCTGCTTAGTTTGGGGCTAGATTATGGTGTGTGAAAATGTCCAGCATTATTTATTTATAGATAGGTAATAGTAAGATTTTTACAACACAAAAACAAAGAGAAGGTATCTTTGTGCTAATAAAAAAAAAGTTACTGTTTAAATTAAAACAGAACAGAACACACTTCACTTCAACTGCGCCAGCAGACTATGAATGGCGCGAATTAACGGCACCTAATCCTTGAACTGAGTTGTTTGTCAAAGTTGTCGGTAAAAGCTCAACTTGCATCAAGCATTCAAGTGGTGCTGACAATCGGACGCACCTGTCGTCTTTGCAACCAATGCAAGTTATACGCTGAAGTGATAAAAGCGGGTAATTTTGTTTTTAAGATTCTACTATAAGGTATTCAGATTTGGATTTGTCACTCTTTTCGTCGATCTGCCGACAGTCCTATTCATAGATTAAATAATGGTCATTTTTCACACAGCATCATTTAGTCCCAAACTAAGCAGAGCTTGTATTATGGGAACTAAGTGACTGATATACTACTTATGTACTTTTTTTTGTAAATACATACAAATTATACATATAGAATACGCCCAGACCCGAGACAAATATTTGCAGATCACAAACATTTGTCTCTCGGCGGGAATCGAACCCACAACCTTCTGCATCTCAGGCGGGCCTTCGCCCACTGCGCCACAGAGGTCGTCAAGATTACTTAAAATTGACGATGAGACTGAAAGTAATAAACTATTTTGATTGAATATTCGAAGTGCGTTTTAATTGTATATAAGTAGTATACCAATCAAGTAGTTTCCATAACCCAAGCTTTACATAATTTGGGGCTAGATGACGTTGTCGAAAAATTACTAGCATTTATTTAATAACTTTCACCATCCTACTATATCCTACTAATATTATAAACGTGAAAGCTTGGGGGAATGGATGTTTGTTACTCTTTCACGCAAAAACTACAAAACGGATTTTCATAAAACTTGACAGTAATATAGCTTATACATCAGAATAACACATAGGCTACTTTTTATCCGGGTACCACGCGGGCGAAGCCTTGGGCAGAAGCTAGTCTTACTAATATTATAAACGTGAAAGTTTGTGAGGATGTTTGTTCCTCTTTCACGCAAAAACGACTGAACGGATTTTAATGAAACTTTACAGTAATATAGCTTATACATCAAAATAACACAGGCAATTTTTTATTCGGGTACCACACGGGCGAAGCCTTAGGCAAAAGCTAGTCATGTATAAACGTTTTTATACGCTAATCTCGCTAGTAACTTGGTCCACCGCAGCCCTTTGTTTGGGGTTGGCACTTAGTCGGCGTGACACAGGTGTGTTCCGGAGATGCGCCCAATCAAGGGACGACAAATTGTTCCACATCCCTTTGATGATGTTTGCCGCTTTCAGCCCTTCTGGGGAGGAATGTCCCGGCTGCAGATGGGACCACATTCCTGCGAAAGGTCCAAAGTTTTGGACAAAGACGTAGGTCCACGTCAAAGTATTGTGAAAACTTGTAAGAAACTTTAACATTTCCAAGAATATAATATACTAACCAATCGCTTTCTTATCCCGTTGATGTGGAACTGCATATATGCTGAGACAAGACCTGTTTGGCTCACGCGTCGCAAAGAGGACTAGGTAGAGCTGAAATATGTATTACTTATGTAACTTCCTTCCTATGAAATTGTGTCTTATATTTTCTTAATCACCCTATACTATTAATTATAAAAAACATCAAAGGAACATCTTTGATGTTTTTCGTAATAAGTTCTGATTCTCGAAATATCGTATTTGCTGTGTTACGAAAATGCGGTACGATGACAATTAAAGCCAAAGAAACAAGCAAAATATATCTTCATTCTGACATTGGAAGTTTGAGAAATGGCCAATAAAAAATACAGTGAAACATTTTTTTTTCAGGAAAAAGTAAACCGACTTCAATTAACGAGAAGTCGATAAAAAGTTCAATATTAAATTTTATCCCACATGTTTTCATCCTTAGGTGTGGCATTTTTCTTTTTGTTCATTATGGGTCCATAATTTAAGTACATGGAGACGAATTGAAAACCTCACATTTAAGTTTATTTTCACTTTATTTTATCGTTGCGGATTGGTGTAAGTCCTCCCGGTAAGTTTTCAGGGGTAGCATTTTTACATCCAGTATGTCTCCTATCATTTTAATGATATTTTCGCCCCAAAAAACCTTTTCACCCAACCATAGCACGTATGTTATCTATTCGATCGTACAGTACTTTTGAAGTCAGATAGCGTTGAAAGACCACTTCTGTAATCAAACGATCCTCTCTATTATTCACGTAGGTACTAAAGAAGGCTCTTCGGTAATAAAGCGTTTAGTTTACTGTTACTACTGTTGCTTGTGGGTAAGTAGGTAGTATCTACTGTGGGTTATCGCTTTACCTAATTCATGAGGAATACGTGTGGGACGCTGTAAAAAGGTTTTAGGTTACCTAATTAGTTGATATAATTGGTAGTAAATAAATATAAACAAATAATTAAATACCCAACCTGTATCGTGGGTATCAGTAACTACGAGTACCGTGGTACCATAACACTTAGACCCGAAAGCAATATCTCCAGAATATACAAACATTTGTCCCTCTGCGGGAATTCAACCAGCACCTCTCGCATCGGTGCCGGCTACTCGGTCGTTAAATATATATATCCCCACCTAGTTTTATTATCTTAAATTAAAATATCTTAAAGTTTGAATTTTGCTGCTAATAATCTCCGTAATGGCTGGAGCTAGCCGCTAGACCAATTTGATTGAAATTTATAACAGGTATAAATAATAATAATAGTGATACTGGACACTTCACACAGCATCATCTAGTCCCAAAGTAAGCAGAGCTTGTGTTATGGGAGCTACATGACTGATATACTAATTATATACTTTTTTTTTATAGAATAAAACAGGCTAATTTTTTTTCGGGTACCATGCGGGCGAAGCCTTAGGTAGAGGCTAGTGATAAATAAAATAAAATAATCGTATGAAGTATCGACAAAATCTAAACCTCTACGGCGTAGGTCGTAGAAGTAAGTCTACGAAGTCTACGAAATATAAAGGTGATTTTTTTTAAACTTTATCGATCTCTTTTTATTACAAGCGACGCAAGAAGCTGTTCTTATGTGTTTGAGGTAAGATATTGTTCGTTTTTTTTGGTGTCTGTTTATTTTCTAGTCATCATTTTGTAATCGTATTGACTTCAAGAAAGGTTACTACCAGCTTCTGCCCATGGCTTCGCCCGCATGGTACCCGATAAAAAGTAACCTATATTTTATTTTGATGTACCTATATTACTGTAAAGTTTTATCAAAATCCGTTTAGTAGTTTTTGCGTGGAAGAGTAACAAACATCTATCCTCACAAATTTTCGCGTTTATAATATTATAATAGGATTTCCACTTGCTACGATCCTGACAAACCTCTTTCGCTCCTCATCACATTCTTCACGTCTGCTCATCTGTTTACTCTTCATATGGCCTTTCATCAGAACGTCTACAATTTAATCAGAGTACGTTCGCCGTGGCCTTATCCTTCCGACTATCTTATTCATATATGTGTAACAATCAAACAAATTTATTGTTGACAATACTGCATTCAACATGCCACGTTTTGAAGGAACCACAGTAAATGCTTTGCTCAGCAAACACACATTGCTTCTCCATCCCATTTAGTGCGAGGATCCTCGAGACTACGTCTGCGCGTCTTGAAATTCTACCGCATGTGTAGGTACATGACACACACGGGCAATTTTAACGCAATTATTTAGCAACGCTCAGTATCCAACAAAGCAAAGACGGTAAAACTGACTTACAGTCTACTTATATTTTCGATGAATATGCATTTCGGGATTACTCATACTCATACTCATTTATTAACCGTAGGAACTAAATTGTACACTTGGTTTTGTCAAATTACATAATATATATATAAGTCTATTGTATAAAAGAAAAAATCTGGTCCAATACCTAGGTACATAATAAATCTGGATAGTTATAAGCCATTAAAACAGACAAGCATAGTGATTTAGGAAGTGTTAGGTCAAAGAAATACCTGTAATTTATAAAAGTATCATACCATGCTATGCAAAGCAATTCAATAAAATATAATTTCAAATTATTAAGCTACTGTAAAGAGGTATTGTCAAAGTATAATGACGAACTAAAACTAAAATACTTAATGTAAAATAAATTATGTAGATTCGATGGAAAATGGCAAGTGTACGACATCTCTCGCCAAATGATTGAGCTTCGTTAAATTACATCGATGCAGAGCAAAAAACTAAATAATACGGTGCATAGCGTAGCTGCATTCTACCACATAAAATACACAGATAGCATTCGAATATACCTACAGCGAAGGTTATAAATCGCGCAAGTGATGTTTAAACCCAACCAGAAACTATATAATACCACCGACAAACAACTACAGATTCTAGAACCCTGGGCAGATGCATCAGCCCGGTGGATGACCTTCTCCTTTGCAAATAGAGGGCATAGTTCCAACCGTGTTCAGATTTTCGCTTTATGGCCGCGACAAAAATATCCTTTGGTCTATTGCTTGATGCATTTCCCTGCATTTTTCTCTTTCCAATGCAATATATTTCTTCTTTTTATGACATGACAACGATGTTATCTTTTATTTGGCTCATGTAGTTTGTTCTTGGTCTTCCCCTTGGTCGTCCTTTGGTCTATTTATGTTTAATATCTACGCTTCGGTAACGACTCCTTAGAACCTTATATTTTTAAAGCATTATGAGTTGTCAAAGGCTAATTTGGAGTTGGATATTTTTAACTCTAAATTATGTTAATTTATTACAACACTTAAAAACATCCTTCATTGTAACGGGGGATTTGACTCTCATACGCAGTAGCGTCTTGAGCCCTAAGCTCCATTAAATAGGTAGATAGTAGATAGGTTATTGTAATTCCTAGTTTTCTAATAACTGTTTTTGTCTTAAGTACCTTATTAGGTAGGTACTTTACTTTACTTCATTTATGTTATTTTTGTTCACTTTTTTTTTATGAATCTGTCCTCAACCATACTCCACAGTTGTTTGTTTGTTTGCTCAACACTGTTACTCATTACAATGTTTTGGAGTGCGCACATTAGTTATGTTCCTAACCAAATCAAAACTGTATTCTAGATATTGTATTTTTTTTTAATGTTTGTAATGTGTGCTTAAATAAATAAATAAATGCGAGTTAATAGCCTCTGCACACGGCTTTGGTCGTGTGGTAATAGTATAAAAAGGAGCTTATATGCTAAGTCACTGACTATACTTGTTCCAAATTGTATCCAAATTGATCCAGTCATTACGGAGATTATTAGCAACAGACACTTAAATATCCAAACTGCCATTTATAATATTGGTAGGAAGGATGTGAAACATACTCAATACTCAATACATTTATTGTTTTCACATGGTAGGTGCATGGATGGTGTTTATAGGTAGATATCTCACATGAACCCTGTCGAAGGGTATAGCAATAGATAGGTAAGCAGGCCAAAGTTTTATGTTAACAAAAAAACTGGGCAAAGTATCAAGGTATCTAGCATTTGGAATAGCATAATTAAGTAGGTTTAGTAATTTTTTCTTTTGTTATAATTTTCATTAGTCAAAATAAGTACTTACGACTTTATGACATTAAACATAACATTATGACTTTAATGAGTTTGTTTTTATTTAAATTGTGAATGTTCTTCGTTGTGTAATTGGCTTTTCTCTTGGTTACCTTTACATTACTACAATGACCAGCCTGATGGTGTACATTTTATAGGACTTCTTTATAAATTAATTGAGTAAACCTTGTTAATACTCATACTCCAGTTGTTTGAGAGCCAAAAATAAGTATATTTTTTATTTATGTATCTACTGGGCTTTTTCAGATACTTTGTCATGCGTTCAAGCGATTCATTTGTGTTCTGCATTTTTCATTTCTTGCATTGCGCCATATTGACCTGTCAATGTATTACATAACTGGACTGTGATCAAAACGCCTGCTGTATCAGTATGAATATTTAAAGCAACGCAACACAAAAAAGGCAGAACACGTAAGCTTTCTGTTGGTCGAAAACCCTGATACGATATTGAAGACAATCGCCGGTTATTGCTCAATTTAAATCGCCCGTGTGATCTCTCCTAGGATATAGAACAAGCGCGCCTTACAACCTGACGTAAAGAGCTGTGGTCATTAAAACGGGTACTTAGCGGGAGATGGTACTTACTATCTAGTGTTGGACCGTAGACTACCGCACAGTCTGACATGAGTGATGTACCGCTATGTATGTCACTTGAGGAAGACAGTATTCTACGGAGAAGAACGGCCTTTAACCTCTTTCGTGGTCAAACTGCATAGTTATGTTAAAGATCTGATTTGGCCCCTAATTACACTAGCAAAATGAGAATGGGAACGCTAAAACTTGACAGGCTTGACATTTCTTCGTAGCCGTACTCGAAAAGTGAGCACTTCTCGACCGATACGATACTTATGATAGATGCTTTTTATATTCAAATTTTAGAAGTTTTCGATTTTGGTAAACGTAGAAAAATGAGTTTAATTGTCTCGTTCCTATTTCCATTTTGCTATAGTAATTAGTTAGATCCTTTATCAATAATAATTGAAATAGTTATCAATAATAATTAATTACGAACACATTGTAATAGGCAGTCACACTCTGTAGTAGGTAGGTATCCACAATCTGATTAAGTTTAACTTAATAAATAATAAAATTACTTAACAAAAATTATTTAATAGTTTGATGGATGGATAGGCAACCGATCACTCAGATAAAACTGACGTTTATCTTAAATATAAGTATTTCTTTTTGAAGTTCAATCCTCTAAGGAGTTCCACTCACCGAATTTATGGGACATATTTTTTTGGAGAAAGCCTTCCCGATATATATTTTTATACAGTCGTGAAAACTAACAATCACTGGTTTTTTTTTTGTTTCGTTTTTTTTATTCATAAATCTAGAATACAGTTCCATCTTAATTTTGTACCTTATAAACCAACCAGGGTTCGTGCGGGTGATCTCACCCGTCAGATATACCTGCATAAATAAATACCTGCATAGATAAATACCTGCCCAGATAAATGCTACAGCATACTACGCACATAATCAACGGCTGCGTCGATACCTTAACATGACATGGGCGGGCTCAGTGCCAAGTTCTTGGAATAAATTGACTCTGAATTTACTCCACAATGCAAATTGAAAACTATTTTTAGATTACTTGGTTCTCAGTTGCTTTGTTACTGCTATAAGTGATATAAAACGATTGTGAGGATGACTTCATGTGACTTCGTAAATGTTTTTGATTTTCTTGTTTTTTGGTCAATTCAAAAATCAAGAAAACCATGCAAATAATAATAATTATTATTTATTTACTCATTCAGATAACTTGATCTATAATTTGTTAGTAAGTTACGTAATGTCATAATGTTAGTACAACTCCTTATTTAAAATACAAACAATTAAATAACGTCATCATCATTAATTCATAGAAGAGGTTGATTGAACGAATGAAAAGTGTGATGTATGAGTGTAAAATTCCAAATGACTTTAAAAAGGATCTCAATTCGTAGTTTATTTACTCATATATACATTATTTTGGTCTCTGCCACGGTTTAGTGCATTTTTGTCCATTTTGTCTTTTATAATATTATATCATTTTGTTTTTTTTGGAGGAGATAGTTTCTGACTCGGATGATGAGTTTTTAGACGCAGGTTCTCCTGATGCTGCTGAAAATGTGCAAAATGATTTACACTCTAATGGGAGCAGTAATGCACAACAGGAACCTCAACTTGCCCGCCGGTATCCGATTAGGAAAACTAGGAAACAGTTAAATTATAAGTTTTAGTAAGTAGGTTACCTATATATATTTTGTTAATAGAGGTGGAGGGATGTGGTATATGTGGGTACTCATTATTCTAGATGAGGGTAGTTATATTCAGGGTGGTCAGTCGGTTGTCAGCCATTAAAGAAGTTCAAGTGATTGCCGTGTTTCCTTGGTTATTATTCCCTTAAATACAGAACAAACAGAGAATGGCATAGTAAACCATCAGCCGTAACACAGTTTGAAACTAGCACGGACTTCTTTAACTGTATATCTACTTATATTAGATTTTTTTAGTATTTTTTATTTTACCATCTAAATATTACCAGTAAATTAGCACCTAGAAACCTAAACAACATACTGATCATTCAGTTCTGTATTTTTTTTCCAAACAAAAGTTATTCTTATTTTCCTGAAATATACGCTTACCATTCCATAGCATTATGACAGAATGACAAAGAAGTCCCCCCCTATAATCGGCATCGCACCGTAATGGTGCAAACATCAGAGGGCATCGGAAGGAAATATCAATCGCTTCAAATTGCGCCTCCCTGAGGGAGGACCTTGAATGCCAAACTCACAACTTACCTAATGATGCATTACTCAGAATCACTGCTTCCCTATCTATCCATCTTATTATACACTCGAATTTCCACGCTATTTCTAATACGATATGATGCGGAATACAACTACGAGTGAGGATATGTCGTAAACAGGTTACTCCACAACTATCCAATGTTATCGAAATGCCAAACTCAGATACAGCGGTGCGTCTCGGAATCGGTGGTTCAATGCAAATACCATAATGTCATACCTTGTGTACCTCTGGTATATATACTTATACATAGGAGGAACGAGACATTCTCAATGCCTACTTCATTCTATGATCCCATACTTAGATAGATAACACTTTGTTGTACAGCACAATGTTGCTTACAAATTGAAATACCTAGAGCAAATGACAAGCTTATTCTCAATGCCTACTTCATTCTATGATCCCATACTTAGATAGATAACACTTTGTTGTACAGCACAATGTTGCTTACAAATTGAAATACCTAGAGCAAATGACAAGCTTATCACAAAAGTGAAACGATTTGTCTTATCGCTAATAGCAATCTCTTTTAAACAGCCTTTGGCTGAATAAGAATTAATGTGAACGACAAAAGACGGTGGTTCAATAGTTAGTAATATTACAAACATAGTGACGATTTATCAGATAAATAATATAATTTATATTATCATCTTCTATTATCATTATTATTACTTGAAACATACACATACATACATGCATTAATACATACGTAATCTATAGCTATGTTATAATCTAAAACACGGCGATTCAGCAGCCTTGCGAAATGGATTGTGCAATAGATTTTGAATATAGGATTTGGCAGTTCTGATATTACTGCCTGTTAAAAAGGAGGATAGCTTGTAATATCAAATAATTAATAAATATGTATTAAACTAGCATCTACCCACGGCTTCGTCCGCGTGGTACCTGGATAAAAGTAGCCTATATACTATTCTGACGTATAAGCTATATTACTGTAAAGTTTCATCAAAATCCGTTCAGTAGTTTTTGCGTGAAAGAGGAACAAACATTCTCACAAATTTTCACGTTTATAATATTAGTAGGATAGAATAGTAGAATTTATAGTAAATGAAAACAAATATTGATTACTGCCTCAAACTGATATAATAGATACAATTTTGCTATCACTTTGTATGTAAGTAATTAAAGTATAATTACTTACCCCCATAGCAAAAATTATGACGACCCATGTGGCGCAGTGGGTGAAGGCCCGCATGAGATGCAAAAAGTTGCGAATTCGATTCCCGCCGCGGGATAAATGTTTGTATGATCTGCAAATATTTTTAGCGGATTTGGGTTTTTTCTATGTTCATTGTGTAATTATGTGTATAAGTAGTATAATATACTACTTATATACATGAATACAGATATAATACATCATTCATGTAGTTCCCATAACACAATGCGTACTTTGGGGCTAGATGTTGCTGTGTTAAAAATGTCCAATATTATTTATTTATTCATATTGTAAAAACGGGAATTTTCACGTACTGCATTATCGGTGAAGGCACCGACTAAGTTTCAACTCGAGAAAGTCGCAACCACTCACCCTGATGAAGGCTCTCGGAATGAGTCGAAACTTAGTCGGTGCCTTCACCGATAGTGCAGTACATGAAAATTCCCGTTTTTACAATATGAATAGTCAAGTTCAGGATAGTTTTTGGAATAAAATTATTTATTTATTTTTATATTTCTAATAAAATAGTTCTTACCATTGGTTACGCTGTTTTTCACGAGCACTCGAATCGATGCATAAAGAGGTCCAAATGAAAAACAGTATTTCTTAAAGCTAAATAGGATTGTTATCCACAAACATGATATAATTCTTACAATCAAAGAACCTATCCCCCGCAAACTCCCATAAAATTGATCCAATTGTTACGGAACCCTAGACGTCATTCACAAAAGCACTCCGAATGATACATAGCTATCAAAACATAGTTATTTCAGTGTTGCCACCGTCAGAGCTGCTTATAGAAAAATCAATTCCGTTTGTCGTGACCAGAAGGGTGACCACAGGAATTCGAGAAGCACAATTCTAAAAACCATCTCGTATTTTTACTGTAAAGTAACCTACCACTTTTTCCCTTTATTACTGGCTCGAAATGAGCTTGAAAGTGTTTATTTTAAGTAACATGAGGCTAAGAAAAATTATAAATGAAAATTAAGAGTAGCTTCTATAGAAGACACAATAAAAAAAATCATATTTTGTGTAAGGCACACGTATAAGAATAAGAATTTATTTATTTGACACACACACAACATTACAAGACATAAAACATGGAACAAACAACAAATAATCTAAGAGCCTATGTACTATTCTACAACATAAATAAAGAAGATAAAAATATAAAATAATTATAAGATAGCTATGTAACTATCTTATAATTATTTTATATACAGTTAGAGGTAGTACCTAGATCCTACGGACAAGTGTATAAGTCTTTCGCTGCGAGTGTGCGGCCAAACAGGCCCAGTCTCAGCGTATTGCCACTCCCAGACAAAGTAGAGGAGCAGCGCTGGTTCTCAGACTGAATCAGCCCGGAAACGGATTGGCACCGCCTCAACTCGAGCAATTCAGTATTTTTCGTATAAAACTTCATACTGTGACACTAATCAGAATCGTAACGGCATCGCCTCGCCTCGGCACAAATAGGTAAACGGCTATCAGAGAGTGATCGAGTCTGGCGTCACCGCGCCTTTCCGTAACCGCGCTTACGCCTCACTGCCTCAGAGTCAATTTTAAAGAAAAAATGCATAATAAATAGCCATCAACGAGCTGTCACGAGGCCGTTTCTGCGCGGTCCTCCAGGCATAGCCGCACCGATATCGTTGAGGTGCCGATTGCTGTGTACTAACGTCACGTTATCGGCTGATCCCAGGCATCGCCGAGTCGATGTCTTTTATTTTCTAGTCTAGCCTTATTAAAAAATATAATATCACCACCACAGGCCAAAGCCTGGAACTAGTTTATATTATTAACTAAGATTTATAATGGTCATGTACGTAGCATTCAGTCATGTATGTAACGTGTGTTATTTGTAATTTTTTTTGCGGCCATACCCTGATATAAATGCGATAACCTTATAAGAGTGAAATTACTTGTACCTAAGTCCCAAAAGAATGCATACCCCAAGCGTAACCCTACTTGTGTCGACAGAATTAATTTCCTGGACTATAACTCTCGTATATTGGATGTTCGGCGACAGTAGCGAGTGGTTCAGATTTATGGCCGATGTCGCGGGCAGGTGGGCCGGTAGAAGAATATATATGAGTAGGATATCTTTCATGTTTTACGCAAAATCAGGGCAAATGAGAAATAGTACTGTGCCTGAAAGGAAAGAATGTAAAATGATAATCTGCATGATAATCATGTAAAGAGGGCATATTCTATGTCTTACGCAGGTTAAAATTGAGGCAAAGTAAAAGTACTGTCTCTTCCAAGATAAATCGAAGCTTAAGAACCGTAGATATGACGTCAGCAGCTACATTAGTAGGCGTGGCTGAAAAACAGCGTAGATGAGTCCTCAACCCTCCTACTTACCTGCAGAAATACCTTCTAATTTTAATACCATACAAGATTATTGTACCTAGGCCAGGTATTTTAATGCAGGCTGATAGCGTAATGAAGTGCTACGAGCTACGCCGAAAGTGCTACGCAAAAATGCTACGAAGTTTCGGAAGTTCGCCTACTTTCCGTTGCACTATGTCCCAGGGTCCCACTGTGCCCCAATACGTATGTAATATTGCGTAACTCCTTCTGCGGGACGCGCTACGTTATACCGTGACATTCCTGTCTCGGCCCCTCGAGGAAATAAGACCTTTTATTTCGTTAGGGTTATTGAACTTGATATTAATGATTTCTCAATAAAACCTCGTAAAACTATCGAGAGAACGAGAGTCGACTAAATATTACTACCAACTACTTAAGAATGTATAGATACTCATCGATTATTAAAAACTATTCGTATTTTCAGGTTTTGCATTATTTCCTAGGGACGTTTTATAGAAATAATAGTAATAAGAATATTTATTTCACAGCAATAATTCATATTATAATTTATAGCAAGCATGTTAGCGTCAGTCAACCACACGCGTTTAATGTTCTATAATTTGTACTGGTTTATTCAATTGTGTCGTAGGTATCAGGAACTACGAGTATCGTAGTACCACAATACCCAGACCCGAAACAAATATCTGAAGGACATTCAAACATATATCCCGCAGCGGGGAATCACACCCGCACTTCTTTTGTCTCAGCTGGCTACTCTCCTGCCACGCCATGGAGGTCAACTTGAAGTAAACTTGACGCAAACAATAGCCTTTAGTTATAATATTAATTACACGTACTCGTAATTATGTGACAATCAACGTTAAAGCAAGCAAAGCGTAACAAAGAGCGGCATGCCTTTGAGAGGAATGTTGATCAAGTAATTAGCAACTTGCGTAAACGACGCTTAGGTCCTTTTGCACGGATGTGGGCAAGAAAGCATTTTGGATGTGGCAATAGTTCACTTTTTTTACATTCATTCATTCATAGTTGATCAAGTTATTAGAAAATTGCGTGAACAACGCTTGGGTCCTTTTGCACGGATGTGGGCAAGAAAGCATTTTGGATGTGGCAAAAGTTTACTTTGATTACATTCATTCATTCATAGTTCATCAATTTTCCATTTTAAAACAAAATTCAAATAATTATATTTTTTCTAAAAACTTATTTAAAAAATGGAACATCGAAAAGCCAAGTCTTTATAAAGGATCACATTTATTTTGTAGTCTCGATAATCCTACTAATATTATAAACGTGAAAGTTTGTAAGGATGTTTGTTCCTCTTTCACGCAAAAACTATCGAACGGATTTTGATGAAACTTTACAGTAATATAGCTTATACATCAGAATAACACATAGGCTACTTTTTATCCGGGTACCGCGAGGGCGAAGCCGTGGGCAGAAGCTAGTAAAATAAAAAATACTGAGTCCCTAGAGGTTAAATGAAACACTAGACATTTCTACTTTCTTTTTTCTTTGCCAACATTAAAATTTTAAATAAGAGTTTAATTAGTAATATTAAGTCGGATCATCTTGGACAAATAATTAAAATAGAGGTTCAAACAAAAAAAATTGAAAAAAGAAATATTACTTGTATACCTATGACCAAAGATCGATTGGACAAACTAAAATTGAATTTAACTTCTGTATTTCCATGTTTATATGGTAATTTTAATCCAAATAATTTATACAACACATTTTTTAAGAAATTTAGTGATGTGTTCAATTCAATTTTTACATCGAAATCGATCATGGTCTCTGACGGTAAAAAGTTCAGTGACTGGGCAACAGCGGGAATACATAAAAGCAGGAAGAAATTGTATGATCTTTATGCTGAAAAACAATATAATTTTAATGAGGAGTTTAAAGAACAAGTCAAAAAGTATTCTAAAATTTTTAAAAATGTTTGTCGTGAAGCAAAAGCTCGTCATTTGAGTTCAAAAATTAAAAATAGCCAAGATAAAGTAAAAGCCACTTGGAAAGTAATCAACAGTGAGACTGGAAGAGTCACAACTAAGAACAATAAGTTTAATTTGAAAATTGACAATGCCACCGTCAATCAGGATAGTGATGTAGCTAATGCGTTCGAAAACTTTTTTACCGACATTCCAGTCTCTACCACAAAATCCTTAAACTCCTCTCCCATAGAAGCAGAGTCATTGTTAAAAGAAAACTTAACAGAATGTAAAATACAATTCAAATTTGATCATGTAAATAGTGATGACATCATAAAAGCTTTCAAACTCATGGCATCTCTGTTTGCGTTGTGAAATCATTGATTGGCATTATTGCGCCCGAACTAGCTTTAATATTCAACGAGTGTATTGACTGTGGTGTGTTCCCTGATTTAATGAAACACAGTAAAATAACTCCACTTTTCAAATCGGGTACATGTTCTGACCCTAGTAATTTTAGACCTATATCAGTACTTCCTACATTTAGTAAAATTTTTGAAAAATTGATTTTAAATCAATTGCAAAGACATTTTAAATTAAATAATTTACTGCATAATAAGCAATTCGGATTTAGTAAGGGTCGCTCAACCACTGATGCTGGTATTGAGTTAATATCGCACATATTTGATGCCTGGGAGGAATCTCATGACGCTTTAGGCGTTTTTTGTGATTTGTCAAAGGCATTTGATTGCGTAGACCATGACACATTGATCAGGAAACTACACCATTATGGTATTAGGGGCGTTGCTCTAGACTTTCTCACTTCCTATTTAAGTGACAGAGTACAAAGAGTTGACGTGAATGGAAAACGGTCTCCGGGGTCTCTGGTTACTATCGGTGTACCGCAGGGATCAATTCTTGGTCCATTTTTGTTCTTAGTATACATTAATGATCTACCCCACCTTGTAAGGGACGATCATGAGGTTGTATTGTTTGCAGATGACACGTCACTTTTATTTAAATTAAAGCGACGACAAACCAATTTTGACAATGTAAACAATGCAATCTCTAAGGTTGTAAAATGGTTCAACGTTAACAATCTCCTACTTAATGAAAATAAAACAAAGTGTATTAGATTTATACTACCCAATGTTACACAAGTTAAAGCAAATATCAAAATCAAAGATGAACAGTTGGCTCTTGTGGACACCACCGTATTCTTAGGTATCACCCTAGATAATAAGCTTCAATGGGGTCCTCATATTGATGGGTTATCGAAGAGACTTAGTTCTGCGGCATATGCAGTCAAAAAGATCCGTCTTTATACAGACGTTGACACAGCTAGACTAGTTTATTTCAGCTACTTCCACAGCATTATGTCGTACGGTATACTGCTGTGGGGGAGTGCTGCTGATATCAATACCATTTTTGTGCTGCAGAAGAGGGCTGTTCGAGCAATTTATAATATGGGCCCCAGAGAATCACTTCGCGAAAAGTTTAAAGAAATAAATATAATGACATTCCATTGTCAATACATTTATGAAAATCTGATGTATGCTCACAAAAATATTAATTTGTTTAAGAAAAAAAGCGATAATCACAATGTTAATACTAGAAATAAAGATAAACTCGCTGTTGCCACTTGTAGACTCCATAAAGTTGGTAAATCGTTTAAAGGGCACGGTGTACGCTTTTATAACAAACTCCCAAGAGATATACAAAAATTATCAATTAACTAATTTAAAAACGTAATTAAACAAAAGCTTTATAAAAAGGCATACTATAAAATATCTGATTATTTAGATGACAAAAACTCTTGGGATTGAAAATGCTCCAACTCGAACCTGTTGTTTTGTAAAAGGATCATTAAAAAGAATAACCAGCCTTGTTTTCTTGCCTTTCTTTCCTGGCTTGGTCGCGGAGGAACAGGCACCTAGATAAAAACCGACGTTTCAAAGTGGTCCTTGTGATTTTATTGAATAAATGAATTTTGACTTTGACTTTGACTTTGACTTTAGTCCCCCCACGCTAAACTAAAATTACACACTTTTAGAGCTTGAGAAGTGAAAACCAATTTACAATTTTAACTGAGCTAAATTAAAAACTTAAAATTAAAATAAAATAAGTATACAATAATTATAATTTACGTTATGAGCATTATCATTATCATTGTTGTTATGAGCAACAATGATAATGATAGTGAATTAATTTATACAAAGAGATTATAAGTTGCTGTAAAGGAGCTTAGTTAAAGCCGTAAGCGTTTTTTTCATTTGAAATTATATTATCAGATAAAAGCCTTCTATCATTTTAGCACATCGCGGATCGAGGCGCGAACACAATTTAAGGCAATAAATCGGAGCCATGCAAAGTTTCCATTGAACCGAGTGACGCTCGAACTTCGGTAATGGGTTTATTGACGATTGAAACGTCTCTAGGATGATATATGCCTAAAGATTTATGTACAGACATGCTGATAAGAAACCAGTGGTTTGATTACTTGAAACCCCTAATCGTTGTAATGCAAGATTTTTAAATAAAATGAAATGAATAACATTTATTTGTGCGTGACATGACAATATATAGTTTACCCACACATCCAGAAATACGATGTTAAAACAGGTAAAATAAAAAAATACAAATAGGCCTATTTTTGAAAAAAACTAAACAGAAATGCCCCACACACCTTCCTGATTCCTGTAATTTTTTTCTTATCGATCTGTGACTTTCATTGAGTTGTTTCATATTATACAAATACAAATACTTTATTTACAAAAATAGTGTGTACCTAGGTTACAAGTTTAACAATGAGCTCCGCACTAGGTCTAGCCTGTATCGCGGAAGCTCAGATAGCGTTTGACAAAGAAATATATGTAATAAGAGATAAACAAGTGCAAGACAAACATTTAAATTACTTCTTGTGAGTACAAGATATCCTGAGAAATATCGCAAAAATAGTTAAAAAAAAGAAAATTAAGTTAGCCGGGCAGAATTAGGTTTGATGGGTCAGTGAAGGTGAGTATGACGCAGTACCAAAAGTTTTGAATAGATTGTCTAACAAGTGGCTTTGTACGAAACCGGTTACATATAAATAAAAATATTCCATGTGCGTTATTAGTTACGTACGAAGTAGCATAGTTTTTGTTCGCATACGAAGGTGTGGTTTCATATTATGTTCTATAGTTTCTCGGTTTCCGCAAAGATTCGCTTCCGCTAGAAGACATAATGTGAAATTGAGTTACTTAGAGTAAGTTTCTTTAAAAATAAAACCTCTCCTAACAGACCATAACAAAAGAGACTCGCTACTCGGAATAAAATAAGGTTAAGGTTCAATAGGTTTTTATTTGACTATATATTGTGTGATTATAGACTTTGCAATGTAAGAAATGTAAAAACAGAGTCATAATTACATAGTCCTGATGCAAACATACTAATTATCTAGTTTTAAATTTAAAAATATGTTTAAATATGCGTGTACTTATTAATGTTTTAATTTCAAATAGTTTAATCGGTACCTAGCTCCAATTTTTCATGCTTAAAGGTAGATTATGGAGAACACAATCATACTTTTGCTTCGTCTTCGAGATTAGTAAAATTTGAATATTATTTGAACACAATGTTTAGAAAATGTTGACACGGATGGCAACATAATCTTTTTTTTTGTCTATCCCCACTCAATCTACCTTTCTTGCGTTGAATATCATTTGCTTGCTCTTCATTCGCTTTTTAGTGTTCAACAACTTCACTCGTGATAATTTTACAACATCTTGTATTGCAGCCATTTTCGCTGATAAAAATATTTCATATTCTATTTCTAAACATTTGCTCCACAGCGGGAATCGAACCCGCACCTCTAGCATTTTAAACGGCCACTTGCGTGCCTTGCCACCGGAGTTGGCAATGTGTGAAATCTCAATTAAACTTTGTGAAACTCTGATTTAGTTCTCTGTGTTCGCGCCTCGCTTACCAACGAACAAGTCGACAAACTGTTCAGATAATCTGAATCTCATTTCTATGCTTACGGATTTCCAATGATAACTTTAGCAGATGATGAGACAACTTAGTCCCTATACAATAATAAAAATAAATAATACTGGTAATTTTTCACACAGCAGCATTATCTAGTCAAACTAAGCAGAGCTTGTATTATGGGAACTACATGATCGATAAACTATATGTTTTTTTTTAAATACGTACTTATTTATTTCGCGGCGGTAATTGAACCTAACAATAATATGTTCGTTCGAGACATAGGTATAGGCACAGACAGGTCATTATCATCTTATTTAGATGTAGCTTATTATATATATCGTAGGTGCCATACATAACACACTTTATCGAACAGCGCCGTTTAGGCAATGATATATGCAATTTATTCACTCGTCTACTTTGCAAGGTTCCAAATTGACCTAACTTAGTCTCCTCTATATAGAATGTGTTCATAATGGAATTCGATCAGTTTATGACATATTCTCTGGTTCTTTAGCCTCTGCAAGAGCAAGTTTATTTTTAAATTATAGTTTCGTTTGTTTTTTTTGTTGCTAATATTTACTAGTAGTAAACAACTTTTTCATTTCGAAATTATTTTAGATGGTAATTTATTATATATATTATTATAGTCTGTCCACACATTGTATTCTATATTCACTATTAGTTTTAGAAATTACACCGACAATAGATAGATAGATAAACTCTTTATTGTGCATAACACCAATTTACAATATAAACACAGAAACATAGTAAAAAGAAAAAAAAGAAAAAAAAAGAAATGCACAATGGGCGGTCTTAGCGATTTCTTCCAGACAACCTTAGGATGGAGAGAACTATTTAAAAGAATGACGGTGCTTTTGCCTGAATAAAAGTGTGAAAAATAAATATAAAAATACAAATTAAACATTAACTTTGATATAATACCTAATACCCACATCTAAATATATATTAATACCCACGTCATAAATATATACATATTACAAATACAAACTATTTACGACAATGTTATTTACTAGTGTGTTCTGTTATGAATATTATGTGTACATTTCAAGTTATGAACGAAATAATAATAATAGTTTTAGGCAGTTTATTTGACTGTCACTTGTTAAATTTTGAACGCTTATTTTAAGATTTTTTTTAATTTATAATACAGCATGTGACGGTCGTATTAAGAATCCTTCAAAGCTCTTGGATTGCCGATTCGTTAGTACCCGTTCGTTTTTGGTGGTAGCTCGAAGCCTCATTGAAAACGGGCAAAGAGCATGCCTTTTTGATGATCTTAGTGGCGCGGCCGGTGAGTACTGGTTACTCACCCGCCGCGCGCGATGCAAGAGGTGTGGGTCGAATCCCACTTAGGGACAAATGTTTGCATGTACCACGGCACTCGTAGTTCCACCCACGATACAGGGAGTTCGAGTTTTGGGTCAGGACTATGTATTAACTGTTGTGTGTTTATTTTTATACGAAGAAAAGATACGCAGATGTTATACGCAGATTCCTAGCTTTCAATCGAAATATTCACAAAACGGAATTAAAATACTTTATGTATGATATTATGATTTTCCAGCTAATGGCCTCGATTCTGTAGTACACTAACTAAACTAAATATAAACTGTCGCTCTCTTTCACTGATAGTGCAAGCAAGAAAGAGACAGCTACAATTTTAGTGCTATCCAATTAGTCAGATTTAAGTTTTCCATACACATTTAGTCATAATTTCAAAACATGCTGACTATAAACACGAAGAAAAGCGGCACGTAAACTGATTTGACAGGAGTAAAATTCCTGCCATATCTTTCTTGCGTACACTATCAGTAAAAGAGAGTGTCAGTTTAAATTTAGTTTAGTTAGTGTACTACAGAATAGAGGCCAATATGTCATATCGCCTTGAATAAAACGAAGTCACAATGAAAAGTGCCGCTTTGTGAAGTAAAAATTTTATAAGAAGAGCTCATTACCGCTCCGAATGTTAAAGCATTCTATGGGGATGGAAAAATCGCTTATTTTTGGAATAACGAATTGAAGGTAAAAGAAAATGATTACAAAAGCGTTTGAGATGATTATATGAGCGACAAAATCCTTCTCATCTTCTATATACTTATAAAATCGTTTGTCCTAACTGACTGACTGAGTGATCTATCAAAGTACATCCTAAACTACTAAGTTTACAAAGCTGAAATTTGGAAAATAGGTTTACTGTATATCGTAACAAATAATCACATTTTTTTTTCCTTGCCTCTTTCTGTTCAAGTGTTTTGACATTGACATATCATTCAAAAAATATTCTTACCACAGACTAAATACACAGATTATCCACAACAAATGGAGTTGTGGAAATTTCCACTTTAAAGGGGGGAATGGGGGGTGGACATTATATGAAAGCCTTTGTTCTTTGAAGTTAATTACATGAAAATTTGAATTACAGCTACTGAGCATCAATAAATGACGTTTTTCGGTGTTTTTGGATATTCACATTTTAAGGAGGGAAAATGGGGGTGGAAGTGTTTATGGGAGTATGTTTTTTTTAAATACGAATCCATACTGCAAAGCCTCTGGCAACAGCTATTATTGTGATGAAAGCAAAACATCAAAGTATTTACGTAGTATCTGATAGCAAAGAATTTAAATTGTTTCAAATTCTTACTTATGTTTCTTAGAAAATAAATAATGCTACAAAACTAACAACACTGTTTTTAGAAAAAAAAAGCAAAAAAAAAAAGAAGAAGTTTACGATAAATAGGATTCCTATTGTGAACGCTTACCTCCATAAAACCAACGGTTATTACAGCAGCCCATAACAAAATGCTTCCTAAAAACCTGTAAAATACTTGTAGCAAAAGGTTCTCCACACCTGATCTGCCAATACCTTCACGACTGTCGGAGCATTTAGCAGTAAAGGCACAGCTTAGCCAAGAGTCAGTGGATACGTAATCATAGATTACGTTGGAAGTACGTGGGTTTGTTTGGCGCAGGTGTGTGACAGAGACACGAGCGCACTTGTTCAAAAAGTGAAGTGAAGTCAATATCCATTTATTCATGAAAATCACAACGTTTCAAACGTTAAAATTTCCTTTTGCCTGTTCCTCCGCAACCAACCCATGAAAGAAAGGTAAGGTAGAGGCTATTATTCTTTCGAACGATCCTTTTACTAAACAATAGGTACGAGTATCTACATTTTTCATTGAGAGTTGGAGCAACTTTAATCCCAATTTTTCGACATACTCAGATATGTGTTAAGTATGCCTTTTTACAAAAAAATTGTTTGATTACGTTTTTAAATTTGTTTATTGTCACATTTTTGTTTTACATTTTTGTATATAGAATTAGATTAACAAAACAAGTATACAAGGCGAACGTGAATGGCATAGTTGGTAGAGGAAGGCCTCAGCGAACGTACTCTGACCAAATTGGAGACATTTTAGAAAAAGGCCAGGTCAGAAGTACACTAAACCGCCGAGCCTGTATGAAAAATGTGATGAGGATGAATGAAGCGAAAGAGGCAAGTGGAAATCCTTGGTCTCTGCCTACCCCTCCGGGAAACAGGCGTGACTATATGTATGTATGTATGTATTTTTGTATATATCTTCACAATTTGTTATAAAAGCAAACCTACACTTAAGATCATATGCCTAAAAACAAGAAGTTTCCTCTGTTGAGCTTCCGGTTTTTAGTAAGCCTTAAAACAGGAAGCTTCACAGAGCAAGAACGATGAGTTCAGGGCACGAGAGTAAAATTACCGAAAGGAATTTTATATAAATGTTTTTTTTTTAATGAGATTTTGTTGTTGCTTACAATACAAATAAATTCACTACTGCTTGGCGTCAGAAATAGCTATGGTGAAGTCTGAAGATGTTCTTTAATTTTGCCATGCCTAGTAGACCATAATTCTCCAGTTTCTCATCATCGAGAAAGCTGGATATGAGTCGACTAATAATGAGTAGTTTTTTTTGCTGGACATTTTGCACTCCGCATCATCTAGCCCCAAACTAAACAGAGCTTGTATTATGGGAATTACATGACTGATATACTACTTATATACTTTTTTTTTGTAAATACATACATATTTTACATAGAAACACACACACCCGAGACAAACATTTGCAAATCTTACAAACATTTGTCTCACAGCGGGAATCGACGAAGGTTGAACCCGCAACCTTCTGAAGGTTGCGGGTTGACAATCCTCAGGCGGTTGGCTCATTATAATGAAACAAGAATCTACTAACCATGGAGATGCGAGCGCGTTAACACGCGTGAACATATCGTTTACTCCCTTTGTATTTTCAGCCAACATACAGGTTAAACCAGATTATCTATTCAGTAACTGCTTACCTCATTTTGAGTTCCATACCATCTTGAGTTTCTGTGTTTAACAATTGCTCAAAGAAAACCTGTCCTTTTGTGCTTTTTTAAGAACATACAAAACGACCTTTTTGCCATATTTTTGTTTCAACCAGCCGTGTTGGCATAGTGGGCTGTTCCTCAACTTCCGATACGATGGTTTTGGATCCGTAGACCAATGCATTTTTCAATTAAGTGCGTTTAACGACGAAGGAAAACATCGTGATGAAACCGGCATGCCTAAGAACCAAAAATCCTAAGGCAGTATTCGGTTGGTGTTCCAATAAACGGGGATAGGCTTGCAAACTGACACGTGGAATGTGAAATGCTAACTTCTATGCAAAACGCGGCCATGTGCTAAATATAATGTTTGGACGTAACATGGTATCTTGACAGATCTGCGTACTGAGTATGGATCTGAGGATCATAGTCATAAGACAGACCATCTGTTATTTGTATTAATGAAATAGGTTTCCACTAGGGGATGCTATGCAGAATAGCAGACGCATCGCCGTCTTACTAGATAATCCAATTGTCGAGAGTTAAAAACTGTGTTGTCGAAGACAAGGCTCTACGTCTAAACAGTCTAAACAGGCTTAGAAAGGCCTACAACTTAATCAAATGTCGTTTGTCACGGACAGGCAATAACAAGTGAATAATTAAAACTAATCGCTATCGACGCTGCAGACAAAACAGCAAGTCAGTGCTGCTTAAACCCGGATCGAGAAGACAGATAGCTCACTCAAAATATTCGTAGTACTTAAAAGAAAACAAGGAAATTAAAAATTCAAAGTATGCAATTCTAATAAATAATCTTAGCTAGATAAATAAGTTTATATCCTACTACTATTATAAACGCGAAAGTTTGTCAGGATGGATGTTTGTTACTCTTTCACACAAAAAGTAATGAACGGGTTTTGATGAATCTTTACAGTAATATAGCTTATATATCAGAATAACACATGGGGCCCTTTTTATCCGGGTACCACGCGGGCGAAGCCCTACGCACAAGAAAGAAAGAAAGAAAGAAAATATTTTTATTTGGTAAAACGGAAAGAAGACATCAACTAAAACAGACACCCAGTTAAAATAAAAGGATAAAATAAAAAAAATAGGTACCTACTAAAAAGATAATTTAGGGAGGTAAGGTATAAGTCTGCGGTAGGTAGTTAGGTTTTCTCACAGGTAGGTACTGTTGTGCCAAGTGAGTCTCCCGAGCACCGCATGCCAAAAAGGCTAAAAGAAAACAAGGCAGAAGCTAGTTTCATATAAATGTAAATTAATGTATAAATGTATTTTAAGGTATTTATCACGATGTATTTGTCCCTGTCTTTTTATGTGGCGCGGTGGCGGTGGCGGCGGCGCACAATATTCCAACTTTCCCAACTTCTTGACAACCATTTCCCTTTGTCCACTACTGCCGTGACAAAGAGTATTCAAGACTTGAATAGATATAATTATAAACGTAAGTTGCCTTGCCCGCTGCAGCTCTACTTTAAACTGTGAGCTATGTCTTAGATCACAGTAGCAATTGATCACGGATCAATTGCTACTGTGATCAATACGGAACAAGATTAATACGGACTATGGTGCCATAAAAAAAACTTGAAACCAAAGGCATCCATCGCGTTGTGACTGACCTAGCTCAGATTTAGCAAGCCGAGAGCTTGGTGGCTCCAATAAAACCTTGTTTTACTGCGATACGACCCGTTTAATTAAATTTCCCTCTCGTCAACGTTGTCTGCGAACTGTAAATACCGTAGGACAGTATTGGATTTCAACTTGGGATAGTGCTTTCTGTTTTAACTTCTATGACCATTTGAAACATGCATAAATTACTTGGTATTTATTCCTACACAAAAAAATATCTTCACTAAACGAATTGTACGGCCTGGTATCAAAAAAAAATATAAGCGGAATTCAAACCCGCAACCACCTGCATAGCCCAGGGGAACAGGGAAATCTCAAAACTTTTAGTATATTCTCTTGGGATAGAATAAAAATCTTAAAACGCCATGCAAAAAATGTGTAGGGAAAAAAGTGATAATTCTATCATCACCCTAGAAAGTGATAATTCTTAGAGTCTGCTCCGAAAATAAAATATTTATAATTAAAATATAACACAATACAAACGAAGTCATCTTCCGTTTCAAATTAAATAAAATGAAAAACTTTCCTAAGAAATTTCCCGCCAAATCCACAATTTTCCCAGCAATTATTTAGCTAAGGTTCAAAGCCATAATCACCGGCAAGCTCGCCACAAAAAATGGAAACGTCGGTATTTAGGCTGGGAATACACGAACAGCTTGAAACAGATTACCGCATCGACCGCTTTATACGACAAATGTCTATGATATTCGTATATCATTTCTAAACGGACTACTCAGAAACCACGAAAAGGTGAATTACGACATAATCAGACACTTATGGCTGTAAAAGGATCATTAAAAAGAATAACCAGACTTGTTTCTTGCCTTATTTTCCTGGCTTGGTCGCAGTGGACAGGCATTAGATAAAATTTACGTTTCAAAGTGATCCTTGTGATCGTAATCCTACTTCCTACTTAATATTATAAACGTGAAAGTTTGTGAGGATGGATGGTTGTTACTCTTTCACGCAAAAAACTATTGAACGGATTTTGATGAATCTTTTCAGTGATATAGCTTCGACTTCGCACGCGTGGTATCCGGATAAAAAGTAGCTTATGTGTTATTCTGACGTATAAGCTATATTACTGTAAAGTTTTATCAAAATCCCTTCAGTAGTTTTTGCGTGAAAGAGTAACAAACATCCATCCTCACAAACTTTCACGTTTATAATATTAGTAGGATTTCTACTCGAAAAATGTATGTAGGTACGCATTAACATATGCTTAAAACGGTGAAAGAAACATCGTGAGGTAACTTACATGCCCTAGAACCAAAAATTCGAAGGTATATGCCATCAGTTAGTGTTCCAATAAGTGACGATGTATCTTCAAAGATCTACTGACTGAGTATGTATCTGAGGTTGTCCATCATGGGGAATACAGTCGTGAATTTGTTTGTTTTTCTTGGTTATCTAAGATGTGTTTCCATATATCCGTATTTATTTTCCATGAATAACAATGCTCTGAAGCATGTGGTACAGACGTTTATTCCTGGCAATCCCACCGCCCACCGTCCCACTTGTGTGAAAAACGGGACTTTATTATGTCTTTATGATACTTGATATTTCTATGTACTTTCGGCCTAAAATGAAAAATTCACGTGCGGAAAAGGCAGAATCTAAATAATAAATTGTCCATTGTTAGGTCGGGGTTATCCAAAATATTTATTTATGCATAGGTACCTACAACATAATGAATTCTCCCGGGGCCTGCGATTATGCAGATTTTTTGCGTTCTGTCCCGCTTGTTGAGTTATGTCCCTATTACGGGGATTCTCGGACGCGAGAGCACACGAATTATTAAACCAAAACTGTGTCTACCTGCCTTGAAATATAGTTCAACTAAATAAAGATAGATAAAGATATTTTATTTTATGTCACATAAAGGTACACATACGAGTTATTAAGTAAATGAGATTGACAACAAAAACGGCCGCCACTCAGCACTATGTTATAGAAGCACTTTGTGCCACTAAAACGCTGGTCTTCCGTGACGCCGGTGTGCGTGCGGGGCAGCAACTGCGATACGCAGCATCTATTGAAAAACTATACAAATACAAAATTGATCACAAACTGTTGAATAATAGAAGAGCTGGATTCTATACACATGATAATTATGCAGATTATGTAAGTGATTACGTATACTTTTTATAAAAATATATAAAAACGTAACAATAATAGAAACTTAAATAACTAAAAATGAGTAGCTAGAGACTCAGAACGACCTTATGTGAGGGATTTTTTGTGAAGCTAACAAAAGTTTTTTTAAAGAATGTTTAAAAGACCAAATTGATTTCATATTTCTTAAAGGTGGAGGTAGGTTATTCCAACATTTCGTGGCAGCATACCTAAAGCTGCCACGAAAAGCAGTCGTTCTGTGTCGAGGACAAATTAAACGGATAGCGAATCGCATTAGGCGATGCGAAAAATGAAGTTTTTCAAACAAATATCTTGGCTGCTGATATTTGATAACACCGAAAAGCAATGTAGCAAAATGAAGAAATCGGCGTGACGTCATGTTCATCAGACCATTGCTATTAAGGTATGGCGAAATGTGAGCCCGATGTGGAATCGGAAAACAGAAACGTACACAAGCATTTTGTATGCGTTGAATAAGCATTCCAGAACAAGCACTCTCCAAACACATTGTCAGCGTAGTTGAGCTTAGAAAGAATAAGCGAGTCATATAGCTGGATCCGTAAGTCAGTACTTAGATATTCGCGCATACGATATAGAACAGACAGCCTATAGAAACAATTTTGATCATAAATCATAATTCTACCTTAATTTGTCGGCTTTAAATAGGCAAAATGTAAAATAAACTGCGTAAAAACAGGTTAGCTTTGACGGGTTCCTCCATTTTGGTTTTGACTTACGCGTTTTACAAAATTTAAAACCCTGCGCTTGTTTTGCTTTCTTGAAGTCATAGAAAGTTATAGCAAAAAATGTGTTACGATCGATTCAACCGTTTCGGAAAAAAGGTAACAGATAAACACACAAACAATATTTTACCCCAAAAGCATGCCTATGCGTCACGGATAAGCACAGATTCTTGTAGTACCTACCCAAATAAAAGGGGTTTTCAAAAAACTGCTATTATTAAGCTAAGTATTTAAGGGGCCTACCGCCAAATTTTACTGTGATTAATTTATGACAGAACACCTAGTGTAAATTAAGGTAAGTAATTCAATAATGAAACTTTAAAGAATGACGCAAATGAGAGCCCAAGAGGAATTATATGCTAAATTCGCAGTCCAAGTCATCAGTGGGAGTTTACCTCGTTACAAAGCGAAATGCAAACTCGGAATAATTTACTTTAGCTAAATTGTTAAGCGGAACTGGAGTGAAATAAAGCAAAAAAGACAAAAGGCAACTGAATTACTTTAATAAATTTATGTTTCCCATTAAATAAAAAATGCCTCTAAAAGCAGTAAGTTTCTGTTATTTTTTGACCTGATCCCTCAGATTAATCCGATCCTCCAACTTTATTTTACTCCGGCTGATGGACTTTCAGCAAATATCGTTAAATAGTCCCAAATACGACATGTAAAGGCCACCATTATTGTATATTATTGTTTAAAAATCATGCAACAATCCAAACCTTGTTTAAATCCAATACTCAACGCCATCTATGTAAAACGCTGGAAAATAAATAGTGGTTACTGCAGTCAAAAGAAAGCTCTTTGCTAAAATTTTCTACGATCCTCACCGCGACGGTCTGGGCGGGCGGCGCCTAGCAAGCGCTGTAAGCTATTACCATAGCCACCGTATAGATGGCGTTATCACAATTATTTCAGACACATTATATAGTAAAGTAAATTACTTTAACAGCCTTATTCATAGTGACTCAATAACTTTATCAGCCTGATTTTTTTTTGCCTCAATCCTTTGTTTAGTGCTAGAAAAGAATTGTGCTAAGAGTGATCGACTTGCTAAAGTTAGTGATTATGAATAAGAGTGTAAAGGTAGTGGATATTGAATGTGTTAGTATAGGTGTTTTCCAATCAAAGAAAAATACTATTTAACATATCAATGAGAATTTTAGTGCAATATGTACAAAAACGCTAACCGAACACACGACAGCTTGTGTTTCCTTCCTAACAGATTTTATGAAACGCAGCGAATCTAGGAATTAATAAACCACATCATGTACGAGTAGTTTAGTATTTAGAAACTAGAAACTCTAAAACTTGTATGGATTACCAATAAATGACAATAATTAGATAAAATATTTAAAAATGCTTCAGCATAATTATTTCTACCAACTGTCTGTATTTACCTGAGATTAGATGACCAGAGGCCTAACCATGAAGTCTTATAGCGATTCAGTTCAGGCAAAGATGTCACTTTCCGCTTTGCGATTGAGGACGCTATGGCATTGTAAAAGCTTTGTCATTCGCAAAGCAGGATTTCACATCTTTGCCTGAATTGAATCGCAATAAGACTTCATGGTTAGGCTCCAGAGTTATTTCTGTTGACTCTTGACTTAATAAATATATTTCTAATATTAAAATATTTAAAAAAAGGTTAGACACGCATTGACCTCATTAATTTTCTTTCAGTTGACAAGATTGTTTCTGAATAAAATAATTCTGTTAAAACAAATTTAATAAGTTGTAAACGGATCTTTATCTGTCAATTAAACTTATGAATATGATTACTGATCGCTTTTTTCAGTAAATATAATTTGAAAAATACTGGTAAAACAGAGTCAGCCTTCACCCACAAATCTATTCTTTCTGTGTGACATCCTAGAATGACTATTAACCCAATAACTTTCCCTCTGCATGTGGTTGGAAAGTATTATACCAAATTATACTGAACTAGCCATTTTCAACTGACTCTCTATACTCGTGCGTATATTGTGTCTCTGCGTCTGGTTGGAAAGTGATAATTTATAAATAAATAAAAAATAAACAGCCCACAGTCCTGACACTAGGATTCCTTGGGTCGTGGGTATCAGGAACTATGAAAACCGTGGTACCATAACACCCAGACCCAAAGCAAATTTCTGCAGAACGTATCACACCTCTTCCGTAGCAGTCGGCTACTCGCCTGCTACGCCACCGAGTTCGTCAAATGTTCTAAGAATAATCTTTATCCAAAACCTCATCCAGAACATAGGCTCCCAAAGAGTGCCATGACGGACGATCTTGGGCTATATCCATCCACGGACTTCCCACCATTAAGAGATCATCGGTCCATCAGGTCTGCTATACGATATCTATTTAATAATTATTATTATGTTTTTCTTATTATTATATAAGACATTCACGAACCATTCAGCCATTTCAGCAGTGGGACATATCCCACTGCTGGATAAAGGCCTCCTCCATTCCTACCAGTACTATTTTATAAGTATAATACTTACTAGACTTACTTAAAAAAAAATTAAGCAAGTATATTTTTATTTTGTTATGTACTTATTTACTTGTCCGTCGTCAATCTTTGATTCTTTAAAAGTATATTTGCGCTTTAATTTAAGCTAATTATGTTATTAGTGTTAACTGTATGGCTACTATATTTCTGAAATAAATATTTCTAATCGTAATTCTAACCATGAAATTTAAATTACATATAATATTTATTGAGTCTTTTAATTCAGGCAACCCAGTGTATTTTCAAAATAACAATGACATAATTCGTAGTGATGCTTTCATTCATCTCGGATGGTTTATGTGATGAAATAAGAACACACGCGCCGGCATCAATGGAGCGGAATTCGCAAGAACACGTTTTCATTGTTCCGTAATTTGATAGAGAATCATTTAGTACCCACTTAAGTGTTTCTGTTTTCTTAGTAGGTTAGTCTAGTTGCATTCCTTGTGACTCCATACAAAAGTCATTACAAGTTGACTTTGTATTAAACTGACCTAACTGAACTTGATATTATCCTTCCTACTAATATTATAAATCCGAAAGTTGTGAGGATGAATGTTTGTTACTCTTTCACGCAAAAACTACTGAACGGATTTTGATGCAACTTTACAGTAATATAGCTTAAACATCAGAAGAACACATAGGCTACTTTTTATCGGAGTACCACGCGGGCAAAGCCGTGGGCAGAAGCTAGTTGATTCTAAGAACATAATGTTTTTGGTTTAGTTTTAAAAATACTCATACACAGCACGCATAATCTGTGAGGTTACCAAGTCTGAATATTATATTTAGCACAATTTGTGTTTTGCATAGTAGCCGATGGTACATGCCTTTGAATTTTTGGTTCAACCTGCATGCCGCCAGTTTCTAACGATATTTTCCTTTAACCGTTTTTAAGCACATATACATTCAAACTCACGCCCTTGGGATCGGAAGTCGGAGTACTGGCCAGTAGGGGAACACGTTTCAGAATGAATTTTAAAATTTCCATAAAGTGATTTGGAAACGCGCACACAATAGTGAGTAATGCCGCCGCAAAAACCGTATGACAATGGAAACCTGTCCAGTAAACATGTTTTCTTCATCATGAATAGACACCTGTTTTCGAGCAGATCTGTTTTATTTTTAATTTTGTTTGGGCAGCGCGGTCAGAATTCGCATTCTGCCAATTTTTTTTTAGCAACAATCGAGCCCCGTTTACACGTGATGAGCATTTAGAGGCCTTGCACAATACGACTAATGAATGAGTACATGTATCTACTAAAATAATATACGTAAGAATGAATGAATGTATCAAAATAAACAAACTCATAAATCGCTTACTACCTACAAGTGTTTAGGATAAATAAATAAAACAAAGCTCATGAAATTATCGTAGTCAGCTATTATTTATACCTAAGAATATATTTCATATTTTTTAAGAAATTCTCTGAATACAATATTGTATGCTATCATACAATATGCTCATTGAATTTGCATGTATACTTCATACGAATTCGCTAAAATAGTGCTATTTTTAGCGAATTTTTAATATTTAAACTCTCAAGAAAAATATAACTTATGTTTACATTTCTCTAATGACCACTAAAACCACAGCCTCAATACTTAGGTACGCCTTAGACGAACTACGTTTAAATAACAGAATAAACGCTTGCTGTCGCAGCCACATTTATGGATTACAGTAAATAATATTAATACAATTTAAAAAGGGTTATTATACAATATAAAGTCTCTACATACAAGTTAGATTAGAATTATAGCGCACCAAGCACCAATCTCTAAATAATCGTTTAGCTTGTAGAAAATGGTTGAGCCTATTATCACTTTTTATAAATGGTGCAATGTTAAAATTAAATAAATAAAATTATTGATGAAAATATATCAGACATGATGTAAAGAACTCTTAAGAGCGTCACTCGTCATGTGACGATGTGGGAGGTCTATGAAAAGCCAATGACGTGCCCATGCGATACGCACATCGATGTCAGATACGCGTCAATAACAAATAAGCATCACTGTTTATCAAATAAGCATCACTGTTTATCAAATAAGCATCACTGTTTATCAAATAAGCGTCACTATTTATCAAATAAGCGTCACTGTTTATCAAATTAGCGACGCCATTTCCTATCAACGCATTCCCTGAACAATAAATTACCGCATATAGATTTTTACACAATAAACGGGTTTGTTTTAGTTTCAAGCCACATTTGGACTGAAATTTACATGACATATTGTCTAATTAATTATCATTGTACTAAATTACAAACGAGCACCAAATTTTACCGACACACATTGTGGCAATATATTAATTATACGTTTTTCATGCCTATATTACAAACTAATTAAACTGTGCAACAATTATCCACTCTTTTAGTTGGGATTCAAAGACCATGTTGACTTTATGATGTATATAAAATGTATAGGCTAGTCGCAAGGAGCCGTTCTTTATTCGCTTAATTTCTAGGACGACGATTCAATTTAAATTTATTTCATGCATCTATTAATACAATCGTTGCCCGTGGGGTTAATTAAACTCACCACTCGAACTGATAAGTGACAGTAGTGGACATTATAAAATTGTAATCAAAATTATTTTTACCCTTTGAATAAGTTTTATTTTTAATTTAACGACACTCATGTTATTCGTTTCACTTACAAAATGCGCAGTTTTTATTGCACCTGCCGGCTATATTGCCTATGATTTAATCGCAGCTGCTTTTGAGCTCCAATGAATTACCTACAGTGCTGGCAAACAATAAAAGTTGTGAGAATTTACTACAACCTACTTTAAGACACAAAACCGTAAAAATCTGCCAATTAAGATTTTAAAATGTAAAAAATTAAATAGCCAATAGACACATACACACACTAGCTTCTGCCCACGGCTTCGCCCGCGAGGTACCCCGATAAAAAGTAGTCTATGTGTTATTCTGATGTATAAGATATATTACTTTAAAGTTTTATCAAAATCCGTTCAGTAGTTTTTGCGTAAAAGAGGAACAAACATCCTCACAAACTTTCACGTTTATAATATTAATAGGATAGGATAGTCCTGACCCCACACTAGGAATTCCTGTGTTGTAGGTATCAGAAACTACGAATACCGTGGTACCACAGACCCGGATATTTGAAGAACATGCAATATTTCTCCGGCACTGGTACAAATAAAAGAAATTAAAGTTGGTAAACCACCAGACCATTCAAGTAAAATTATCATTTACTAGCTTCTACCCACGGCTTCACCCGCGTAGTATCCGGATAAAAAGTAGCCTATATGTTATTCTGATGTATAAGCTATATTACTGCAAAGTTTCATCAAAATCCGTTCAGTAGTTTTTGCGTGAAAGATTAACAAACATCCATCCTCACAAACTTCATAAGTACTACTTATTGTCCGAACTCGTTAAAATCTGGTGCAAATCGAACAGCGGTTGCACAGATTATATAAAGCAATAAAAACAATTTTAGGATTATACGTTCTCCTGGCTAAAAGCTTGAATAAAACAGACGTTTAGTGCTAGTAAAACTAGGAATTCACGTCGAAGAATTAATCTTGATTAAAAATTAACCGTCCGTTCACAGACGACGAAGTAGTAGCAACAGAGAATTGAGATTTAATGCAGAATTTACAGGATAAATCCGATTTCAAGACTGGTCAGGATTTATAATAAAATTCCAGAGCGAATAAAAACGGCAACAGAAGACACTATTTCCAAAACAACTAGTACATTTGAGCATGAATAAATGAATCATGGTGTAGGTATGTCATCTCAAAAGATTTGTGGCAATGTTATGTGAACATTATTTTTCAATACAGTTGCTCGAAAAGTGTATGTACATTATGTATTAGTAGGTAAGTTCAGTAAACTAGCTTGAAAGATGAATTTACCGCACTTATAATTTTTAATCAAGTTAGTTCAAGTCAAATTAAAAAAAAAATATTTCCAAATTATTTATAGAAAATTTAAGAATTATACAATAGCACTTCATTTTCAAAAATGTTCTATATTATTATAAACTGTAGGTATCTAATTTCCGCAGAGAATCCGTAAAGGCTGAATGTTCTAGAATGTCTTAGCCATTTTTTTTGGAGGTAAAAAAAATACAGTAAACGCCACAGTGTTCTTATTTCTGAAAAAAGAGCAAATTTAAAAATATATAAAAAAGAATAAAACAAAAGAGTATACCGAATCATTTCGATTCAGATTTGTTTATTTGTCAAACATGGGTTACAGTATGTGGGAAAAAATAAAGATTGTACAGCCATGATCAACTCACAAGCATGTATAGCTCATATATCAAATGGAAATTCATGATCTCTCCGAAAAGAATCGGTGTAAATTATATGCCCATGTGTCGACGTGGTCTTTGTTATCCTAAGGAAATAAAGGGTTTACACTTTCACTTTTAATTCCCTCCGGAAATCAGGCATGACTTTATATGTAGGCTCATTGTATTTACCTTAACTGCAGAAGCCAAACTCTTCTCGAATTCCTAACCTGCACAATCTGTTAGTATCAGTTTTGATAAACCAAAAAACCCCGCAAACGTGTGATCGGTATGATTTCAGTATAGTTTACAAAAATATCAATTAACACTCTGATCATAGACAAAATGAAAACCATACAGCTAATAGTAAATTGTTTATGTTTAGATAATCAATAACTTTCATTTTTTGTATCGGTAGTGTCCACAGTTCAAACTAGATGTCACCTCTAGTATTAGATTAGAACGCGCTTTCGAAGCGTATTAGACTTCATATGGGGCATTCACAAAAGTCTTTGAAAACATTGTTATTGCAATACACTCCTATTTTTATGAAACGTTTCCTTGCAAACCTAAATGGGTTTAAAAAAGTTTTTCTTTGTTAAAGTTTTTATTTAAACATAAACACCAATGATAGAAAAATATTGCACACTTTATATTTCAACACAACACTTGTCAAACGGTCGATCATCCCAAAGCGAAATTTGTTCTGTAGCGGAAATTGACTCCGCACTTCTTGCGTCACAGCCGGCTACTAACCACTGCGTCATTGAGGTCGTCAAGGAACACTCATCATGACTCATAACCGTTTCATTCCAGTTGCGTGAAGTTAAAAGCTGTTTAGATTGTGTCCCTTTACTTTTCTGGCTCCAAATTTATTGTAGTACATTTGATAGTTCACTTCAATAGAAAAAAAATAGAGTGACTCTACTTTATTTCAGCTGAAAATAAAGTGATGTTCTATTGACATTGTGTAAAGTCATAAGCAAGAATAACCCGGAATGCAATTTACACGAAAATGCAATTAAACTCCTCTACTACTTCGTAAGTCTTTAGATCTATGTTTTAAGAGCTAGAATGGCTTAACCTAGAGAAAAAACTTGATTCTTTCATAAACGATGTGTGAATGTAAACAGTGGCAGATGAAATGCGGTCAACTTGAAGGTCGGTAGGAGTCAACAAGGTAGATTTATGACGAAACATAATGTAATAGCATTTTGCATTCTACTAATGTAAAATAAATTGCAGGCGATTTGTAAACTATTGCCATTCTTCTATGCGGAGTCATCCGTTTGTTTTGAGCAGGGATTTGGCTCAGGCGCCTTATGACTTAACTCTGTTCGACTTTGTCACAAGAGAAAATTTATAAACTAATATTATAAACGCGAAAGTTTGTGAGGATGGATGTTTGTTACTCTTTCACGCAAAAACTACTGAACGGATTTTAATGAAACTTTACAGTAATATAGCTTACATCAGAATAACACATAAGCTACTTTTTAATCTGGGTACCACGCGGGTGAAGCTATGGGTAGAAGCTAGTCCTACTAATATTATATACGTAAAAGTTTGTGAGGATGGATGTTTGTTACTTATTCACGTAAAAACTACTGAACGGATTTAAATTAAACTTTACAGTAATATAGATTATACATCAGAATAACACATAGGCTACTTTTTATCCGGATACCATGCGGGCAAAGCCGAGAGCAGAAGCTAGTTTTATATAAAGTCATAAAGACAGAAAATCCTAGTGATCAGGTTTTTATTAATTAAAATCACAATCCTACTAATATTATAAACATGAAAGTTTGTGAGGGTGTTTGCTCCTCTTTCACGCAAAAACTGCTGAACAGATTTTGATAAAACTTTACAGTAATATAGCTTATATATTAGAATAACACATAGGTTACTTTTTATCCGGGTACCACGCCGGCGAAGCCGTAGGCAGAAGCTAGTTTTCTATAAAGTCATAAAGACAGAAAATCCTAGTGATCAGGTTTATATTCATTAAAATTCACAACGATCATAATTATAGACAGGTCAGCTTAAAAACTAGGTACGTGAATTTAAAATTTTCAAGTGAATTCACCGATTCCTCGAGCGCGACCATACCTAGAAGAATCAGGCAACAAACTCAGCTTTATTTTATGATGCTTCATTCAGCTATAGTGTGGTGCCAATCGAACAAGTTGAACTCATTAAAATACTATGTATGTGATGGTTAAGTGTTAGGAAAAAACAAATTATCATTATTCAACCACAGACATTTTTAACAAAATGAAACGCTTGAAATGTAAATAGTTACATTTCACGCGTTCCGTCTTTTTGAATGCAACTAGACTACAAGAATATAAAATAAGTAAAAGTCAAATTTATTTATTTATTAAAAACATAAAGATCAAGAATCGTCGACTTATAAACTGATTTGAACACTTTTCATTGACCACATTGGAGCTGGCGAACTCCAACATATACGATGTATGTACATCTATAGTGAATTATTTACGTCGATTCCTCGCAACCAAGCCCATGATAGCTTTTTTGACGGATTTAGTGACTTTTTCATTTTACGAGATCGTACGCGCGCGGCTCAGCGCGCTGGAGACGATTCATAGATTTTGGATAGATTTGTAAGATAAATTTATTGAACTTACTTTACGATAATTGGTAATGCTCATGAATGAATGCTGATAAACGGATCAAATATGCACTAAACTAGGTAAACCACGCAATGCCTCGTGGAAACCTCACGTGAACAACTTAGTCAAAACTGCTGCTATGCTCAAGTGTTCGATGTGCATCGAACATTCTTTGAGAAAGAGTATTCAATTTCAAAGAAGAAATCCAAATCTAAAGTTATTGATCAAAGTTCTAAGGCATGTAAAGTTTTTTGGGCCTTTCAAGATTGACCTAAACCAATCATAGTGGCGCGCGTGAAAATGAACGAATGAAAAAACTTTATTACACACCTTAAACAAATAACATTATAACAAAATCTTATCATAAAGAAAGTACAATAGGTGGAAGCAATCTCTTCCAGACAACTTTTGGATGGAGAGGATAAGTGCCATTAAGCAGATAATTGCTTCTTTTTTAATAAAACTGGACACATGATTGGTACACGACCATTATTAGCTGGAAGTTACTGACGAACTCCGTAAAAATTACCGTAAATGCCGTATCATCTAGCACCATGGCAATGCCAGCTCTCACGCGGCCAGACAAATCAACGAATTTTTAAAGGTGAAAAACGTAGAACTTATGAGCCATCCTGCATACATTCGATACGCGGTCAACGATTTTCATCACCAGATGAGGAAGTATGACAAACACGCTTCCAAGGTCACCACGGAGAATTGGCATTAATGTTTGTAAAATTGGTCTATTTGTATGAAAACTGCATTGATGCTAACGGATAATATTTTAAAAACAATTCATTCAATTGTAACCATTCATAGTATTTTCTTCGTATTCATTCCGGATTTTTTGTGCGCTTCTCGTATTGTTATCAATATTTATACTAGTCTTAAAACTACGCAAACATTTCGTAAGCTACGCACTTTCTCCACATTCCAGACATCGGGTTATTTTTGCATCCACAGATACACAAGCGCGGTTGAAATGTGTAGGTGCTAAATAATAAAGTGTTCTTTATAAAGTCGACAGCGCATTGGACTGGAATTTGGCCTGGGAGCGAGGACATATAAATTATCATCAGTAAGCGTATGTTCGTGCTAACTAATGATGTAATTCGCTTTGAACAAAGATTGAGATGTGAACTTTGTTTCGTTGATATCTAGGTTAGTGAAATTTTTTATCATATTTCTTTATTGTCTAAAACATAATGTACGTAACGTTTTTTTGTATTATAATCTGTACAAAACTTGTTTGTTTTGTTACTAAACTTTCTATCAATATGACACTTTATTTTTATCATGACTCAAAAAATTTTTTTTTTTTAAATATTATTCGTTGTATTAAATTTGAAAAGTTAACATGATCGAAATAAATAAATGTTGTTATTAAGTAGGTATGATAACTAGTACTAATATCTAAGGCTTACGTAATAGTTATGCAAAGATAAACCAAAGGATTCTACTGTCACTTGACTTTACGGTCTAAGTCGGGAGTTATTATGAAAATTACATTGACTTCAATTAAACCTTAAATAAATTGACTTATAGCGCAACTTTAAGTCAATTTAAAGATATGAATAAATATAGTTTTTTTTGCTGACGTTTTTGTTTTTTCTATCCTTGTTACACTTATAATAAACTATAGCTAAGAATGTGTCCATAAACACGTTTCTTACTGTCTCTATTTAAGGCGAAGACACATTTTTTCATATGTTCATTATAGGTAGCCACTTACACGACTTTTACCACATTACACTATTATTTTTGACGATCTGTGACGCAGTGGGCAAAGGCCCGCATGAGACGCAGAAGGTTTCGGGTTTATTTCTTGTCGCGGGACAAATTTTTGTAAAATTTTCAATTATACGTCTCGGGTCTGGGTGTTTTCTATAAATAATATGTGAGCATTCACAAAAAAGTAGTAAATATATCAGTCATGTAGTTCCTATAACACAAGCTCTGCTTACTTTTGACCTAGATGATGCTGTGTAAAAATGCCCAGCATTATTATTATTTACACCACGGTTACTCAAAAGGTTTTATTCTTTGGAGTCTTCTCACTATGCCCGTGTTGATTATTCAGTATTGTACGAGTCAGGTTATGTGAGAGCTGTCAGAAGAGCTGTCAGAAGAAAACAAGCCCTACAGCAGGCACCTGGTGTCCTCACATTCCTTCTCTCTGCCAAATTATATTTACACAATCTCATACTTCCGGCTAGATATTTTTCAGTGTTGACGGACTGGCAGATCGCCCATCAGTTAGATATTACACTCTTTATGTATTACATAAGAAGGTATCATTAAAATATTGCAATAATTTAAACATTATATTATTATTATTATTTTTAAAAACGACATACGCGTCGCGCCGACGCGGAAGGAGAAAGTCGCAACCACTCACCTGTGAAAATTACCGTTTTTACAATATGAATAACCTTCGAATAGTTGTATTTTATACATTTGCGTCCCCATACAAACAAAAAACGTGTTTGTATAATTGCGATATTAATGCCTCAAACATCCCAAAAAACAAAAAAATTACATTTTAGTGGAGGCCGCAGTAACATATTCTGTTAAAGTTCAACTAGCTACATGACATGACAAATGACAGATAAACGGACAACCGTAAAAAATAATCTAAAAACTGTACCTATTAGTAGGTAAGTCCTCATACAAAATCTTCTTCCATAGCATTTTAGTCTTCTTGTTCGATACAGTATTACTGTACAATTGACACTACAAATTATAATTACTTTACAAATATACCAATATAAACAATCAAACCAAACAAACAAGTGTCTCATATAATTACCGAACACAAACTATCTAATTAGAAACGTAAGTAATTGAAATATATCGCTGTTTGCGGATAAAAGCAGTTTATCGTTATAATTAGACCTGTAAAAATTTCGAGAAATCCACCTCTATTCCAACACGGTAGAGTATTATTTCGTTTAACTAGTCACTAAATATTAGTGTTTTGTAAAATGTAATTTAAATGACACAGTATTAATATACGTTACACTTATTTTGTCACGGATTGTGATTATGAAGCATCTTATAGTACAAATTCTGTCATGATAACTAAACTTACAAATGATTAGTTCATAATATTTGCTCATTTATTTATTTTACTTTAATGACAATGTTTTTTTATGGAGCAAAACCATTATAAACAGGTATCCGAGAAACAGAAAGAGGAAACGCGGGAGACAATTTAAAAGATGGGAAGATGTATTTAAATTAAAACAGGACATACATGGTCTAGAACTGCAAGAGCAAGGGAAGAGTGGAAGCAGATGGAAGAGAGTAATTTTTCTACACATAATAAAGTTACATCGATGTATAAGTTTATTATGTGTAGAAAAAAAGTCATAATTATGTGTTTGAATAAAGGCTTTTTATCATTATTATAATTCAGTTTCAGTTTAAAGAATTTATTTCTCAAAAGAACACAGTTCACTTAAATGAGAATGTATATACATTATTCTTAAGCTTAATATCTTAACTAATTAATATGCAGGTAATAATTACAATGGTTAATTCCAGTTACAATAATTAGAGAGCGGTGTTCACTTCGACTGACCTGCAGCAGTATACAAATCGCTACAAAAATCAAAATATTGAGCATTACCCCGAACTGAAGTGACAAGCATTTAGCTTGGGCAACGGATCTATACCCAACTTGTGGCATTTCTATGTCCCTGTAAATTGTCACACAGGTACTTTTCAAACCGGAACATTTCACCGACAGGAATATGTTCATAAGTCCAGTTTATTTTGCCGCGGGACATTTTTTTTATGATCTTAAATATTTGTCTCAGACCTGAGTGTTTTCTATATATAACTAAAAATACATACACAATACATACATATTATTCACTGCATAAAGTATAGCTGCATTTCAGTTCAGATTCCAAGGGAATCACACTGTGTCTGTCACAATTTATTAATGAGTCGCTATTGTTCCAACCCTAAAAATAAAGTGAATAAATATAATTCTTTTCTTAAACACCTTTTCGTACTCGTTCGATATTTTTATTTTCGTCACGTCTTTCAAAAAATTCTCGAAATACAAATTGTTTTCATGTTTTTTAAAAAAACTAAGAAATATATAATAAGTAAACAAGTTTGGCACAAACCAGCCATAATATCTGTTACCACTTCATGGTTTCTTTATAAATGGACAGGTACTGAAGACGTACGAAGTGCCGGTTTTATTATGTTGTAAATTATTTATTTTACTGGCCTTTTGACCTGACTCTCCTCGAGTGGATATTGTTGTTGATACAAACACCCTTGTCGTATACATACTCACATATTGTTGTTAATTTATGTGTGTGGATAGAAATAAAACTTCAGTCTTGGTCAACTCGTCTTTCAAAGTACGACATGGTGACAGCGGGTGGAATGAAAACGGTGTCTTAAGCTTGGCATCCACCAGAGCGGAGAGGATGTTTATGAAATTTCTAAGGTCTTCAGGCCCGGTTAAACTGGCGTGGTGGCGTTAAAATATGTAGGCAGTACATTGATTTATTTCATATTAGTTGATTCTGTCAGAAGCTAATCTCTAGTATCTACTGCATCCGGGTCTATTGCAACTATCAAATCAAGTACTTAGCAATAACAGAGTAATTAATATGATTAAAGCGATTTATTTCTCAAAAAGATTTATATTGTAAATCTTTTTGAGAAATAAATGATCTTAAACCGTTAACCCTACCTAAGTCTTTGAAATTGGTACAACAAAACGTATAGTTTCTCACTGGAAATAGGCATTTGATCGTACCTACACGCTTTATTTCCAGTAGGCTTAGACACTTTTAAACTTGGTATTTTCTACGCTACAATCGTTGTGAACATTTTTTTTGTTTAAAACATACCACGATAAAAAATACCAATTCTTTTATTCAAAAATCTATCTACCTACTACATAAACATTGATCAAACTGTGGAATTTAAAATTATAATTAAATTACATTAACATTAGTTATATCATAGCATATTTGCATACCAGTGTGTTTGGTGTTCGTTAAACTTTAACTGGGTAGGTACTATATGATCTTGTAAATATGGTATTTATCGCAAAGAAACCATTTCATTTTATTTGAAAACTACGAAATGGTGAGAGATCCTTTTAGATAATAATCAAAGCCGTAAAGTTATTTCACGAGGATTGTCCTCACCTGAGGGGACACACGCGTCGGCCCGACATCGGCATCCGTCGCGTTGGCGCTCCGCCAACGTCACGGTATGCGGCGATACCCCATCGCTCAGAGATCCAAGCAAAATGTTAATGGTCATGTCGAAATAGAGCGAATTCTTTGAGGACAACTACCTTTTTCGCAGGTGGATGTGAAATTTGATCGTGCCCTGATGTACTCCGATTTATAACACTGCTCTCCTGATATTTTGTTAGGACCTCTGAATTCGGACATTATTCTGTTTTGTAATCTGATGATGAAATGTACTAGGTATATGTCTCATGCATGCATTTTGGAAGATCTTCAGATCTGAGCAGTAGGTAATTATCGAAACACAAGTGGTATGAAATCTTAAACCTATTCGTAAAATATATAAGTTAAAGTTTACCTTTTCAAATCACGCGGGTAATTTTGAACCGTTTTACAATAATATCATACTCTTTTGCAGCGTAGCTTCTAATATCCGTATCTTAATATTCTATAGGTAGGTACGTATCTACAAGCCAAGGCAAAGATGTCTTTGTGGCTGTTTTCCAAAGACTTATGTACCTAACTTAGTGCAGACCAAGAATCAAGCGATAAACATGAGGCTTGTCAGCGCTTAGTACTTAGATGATAAAAAATATACACAACGACGCAAATGTCTATCGGATCGAAAGTTCTGTGGGGCCACCCACATATCCCTTCATAGCGACGCTGAATTGCGTCGTTTTGAATAGCTTTCAGGATATTCGCGTGCCTACGTGATAGGCAATTAGTATATCGTTCTATTTTTTTATCAGAAAATAGACGACGTAAATTGTGTCAATGACCTTAGCTATTTCGAGCACATTTTCAGGCGAACCATATGCTGGATTATCTTGATTCATCTCCTATATTACCAGTGTAATTAGGTTGGGTTAGGTTAGTGCATGCTATAATTGAAACTAATTTGTTTTCAAGGTTCTCTGCAATATTTCATATTTTTTGTGGAAAAAAAATGTTTTATTCAAAATATCATTCAAAATAAAGTACGTCAGAGTGGCTGAAATAACAATGTTTGCTGTACGATTTCAAATTATTAATTTACGTTTTAAAGGACAACGGTATTAAAAACAAGCTGATTCTAATTTTAAATAGATAGGTACCTTATTCGACTGATTATAGACTTGGGTCAGGCATAATCTTCATCTTAAATCTTCAAAAACAACCTTTTCAATCTATTACCCTCAAATATAACATAAATGTTTTCAGGATATTTTTTTTACACTTTAATAGCCAGAATCATCCTGTTTGTAGATATCCTTTTACTTGCCCATAGAATATGCTTATATAAATACTATTTTACTGATGAACAAGGTTAATTTTGTACTAATGTGGCGCACTATCTTCCGAAATGACAGTGTGGGCGTCGTTAAAACATTTCAATTTGAATGAACATTTCAAAGGCATTCGAGCTCTGTTTCATATCGACTGGCTCTTCGACTTTGAGCTATGTTGTTTGCGAAAGCATGCATAAACAGTTTCGCAGTTACAAAACATTTCTGGACATGTTTACAAATTGCGATGTCGCTTCACCAAATGTCAAGCCCAACGGAAACGAAAAGCCAAAGCCAATAGGGTTTTATTCATTGAAATCACGAGGATCACAATCAGGACTGCTAACACATGATCGCAAATCAGCGGCGGTTTACGCCGATTCCTCGCGCGACCAAGGTAACAAATTCTGCTTGATTTGTTTTGTTCCTTCTATGATATAGTTATAGTGTGATGCCAACCGAACAATGTGAACTCATTCATTAAGAAAGATCATAAAAGAAAGCAAGTCAACGAATTAAATTATGCCTTTAAAGTATCAACCAAAGTTCTTAAGAAAACACACAATTCATTTTCTAATAATAATTTAATCTATTGCTAAAAAATATGTTGATATGAATACGTTGGATATGCAATTTGATAAGTACCTAAGTTATCGATGTAAAATAATCGTTGAGAGTTTGATTTCTTATATATGAACATCATTTCATTGGTTTTACTCAAATTTACCTTTCAGTTAATTGCCTAACTATACTATATTATAACCACTAAAAATACTGGTCTGTCATATGCAAACATTATGTCCAATGTTTTGCTATTGTAAATAGCGGAATAAATAGTTATTGTATCATTAATAAATATGATGAAAAGTAAGGGTCCAACGACGCTTCCTTGAGGTACTCTGGCCAAAAAGATACCGATATGATTTCTAAATGGTAGCACACTATAGCTTTTCACAAAATGTTATTAGTCTCTGTCATATTGTTATGGTTTGTTTATTGTTCGGTTTGTACATTTTATAAGTTGGTCGACTGTTACTCGTTAACTTAAGTCTTAGCTGTAATGGTTTTCCTTTTATCTTCATTGTATATAATACTGACGTGAATTTTTTCATGTAGCCAAAACCGTTTAGCTGGCAGGGGGGGGAGACACTTTCTTTACGTGTAAATAAAATATATATATATATATATAATATCATAAGGAAGAAGTAACTCTCACATCAGTACTATGAAGAAAATAAGGTAAAATTAACTCTAACATCCCCTTTTAACCCCAGTTCTGAAAGTATATCGGGGTTCAAATCTCTAATCTGAATTTTCGATTAGAGATTTATATTGTGCCGACAACAGTGGAAGAAAAGTATCAAAATCAGTAGTCACACTATAGTGTTGTTACATATGGCAACACTTTAGTGTGACCGATACAAAATCGATAAAGAATACAGTGGCGTCCTCAAACTCTAATCCTATTATTTTATTGAAAAGGCTCTATCATCCGAAAGACATCCAATGCTTCTTCTAAGAATGGAGAAACATTTCTGCTTTAATTACGATGTGGTGTACTATGCCTTTTTACTATTTGTGACAAAACGTCGGTAGAGAGAGAACGCTCATAAGTATTTAAGACATTTGCGATTTTATTTCGAGATCAAATATTTGGGTTATTAAATTGGGGTATAAACCTTGTGAAGAGTGATGGGCACATTAATTTTGCTGTAATCAGGTTGAACATGAAAGTTTAAAAAGCAAAGCGGATGAGCTGAGGGTTTTGCGAAAATAATAAAACAACGCGAATTGGATAATTTAGTACTGACTCGACCTTATTTTCGAACACTTTTTGCTTATTAAATTCCAAGCTAGGCAGTTTATCATCGCATACCTCCGATTCGAGAGCTGTCCCACTTACCGACGACCGACATCTTCTGCACGCTGTCACGCTCATGGAATGCATGGGCTAATTCTCGAGAAAATCTCTTGCACAAAATGACGACAAATCTCGGGTGAAATGTACTCTGAACGTCATACCTGCACTACGTGATGTGATGACATCTCATGTACGATATTTGTTAGAGGATATGAGAGGGACTGTTATGCATTCCGTTCTACTTAAGGTAAGCTATGTAGACAACGAGACGTCTGGCTTGAAGTTATGAATGTAGAATATGAACCAGGCAGCAGGCAGTCCAAGATCTCTAGTATCCAACCTACTTGGAGTTTGTCAGAATGACATTGGCATGTAGTTATAATATTATCTGTGAAATGCCTGAGAGGGCGGGAATCTTCAAGATTGTCTAAGAGAGAATTGGTCACAAAATTCTGGTCGATTGTCTATCATTTAACCGACCATATTCTTATTTTTACACCTCTGTATTGTTTATGAATGTATCATGGATCAAACGGACACTGGCAGAATTGTGACAACTAGCCACAGAAGCCATAATCAAGAAGTTGAAGTTGAGAGAATTACAGTGAAAAATTATTTAAAATTTGAAATATTTAAATTTGGTTTCATTGGAGTTGAATTCTAGAAAGCGTCGTAGCGTTAGAGATGGGACGTTTTCGTTGAATTGAGGGATTGAATAGGAATCCATGTACTTGTAATTACCTATTGTATTACCTATTACCTACCGTGGGGACCTATTTGACCCCACGCAACACAAAATGACGTACCTACTTAGTTTGTCTGTTTTTCTTTTCGCTGTGTTATTTATATGTTAGTTATCTGTTTTGTGTTTATTACTATTTTTGTTTAACTTTTGTGTTGTTTGGGGGATAATACTCGTATATATATACTTTTTTCTTTCTTTATTTCTGTAATCTTTGGTGTTACCACATGAGTTCCAGTTTTAAGTATGAGTTGAATGCTCAGTAATAAAATTCTGATGCAGTGTACAACTAACCTAACTCAGGCAAGGTCGTGGATTGATGGATTTAACGATGTCTTTGAAAGTGTGAATGGATTTGAATGTCCTCGTTTTCAAGAATTCCACTAAAAACAGTCGGAGAATTCGGAAACTCTGATTCAAATTGGATTTAAGAAGCTCGCACCGATCACTTATGTATAATAAGACTAGACTACAACCCACGTGATGGATCGATGAAAATAATAATAATGCTGTCCAGCATTATTATTATTTTTCACACAGCATCATCTGGCCCCAAACTAAGCAGAGCTTGTATTATGGGAAATACATGACAGATATATTATTTCATTAGTTGTTGCCCGCAGCTTCGCCCGCGTGGTATGTTAATAAAAGTAGCATATGACCGTCTCCAGGCTTCAAACTACATATGTCCACCAACTTTTGAATGAATCGAACCAAGGATTACAATTTATACAAAGTTTAGAACTTAATTGCACACCCCCAAAGGGTAGTTTTGAAAAAATCAAAAATACGTGTTTCATTATTTACTTTAAAGTTTATTTGTACAGAGTTTTGTAGGAATAAAACAATTTTTCATAGAAACTGTACCGCCCTATTTAACTCCCTTAGGGGTCGATTTTCTAAAATTAGCCTATGTGTTATTCTAGATTCTAAACTATCTACATTCCTATCTAACTATCTTTTCTTAGAAGAGGTTCTTTTCCAGTAATATGTACACCAGCTGTTGATGGTGAAATTGTAAAATATTTTTGTTGTCCTTGTCTTACAACATAATCAAAGTACATGCATATTGAAGTTGAAATTGTAATTAAAATTATTTACAAACGTTATTATACATTAGGTACAATCTTAAAAGTAGTTATCATATTGAAATACTGTATAATCCTATATGGACAACATTAGTACCCAAACTAGGATTCCCTAGTATTAGGATACCTTCTAGTATTGCCACAGCCGCTCTCGGCCCCAACAACTATGCATCGCGGTCGCCCGACCGCGCTATTACTTATTTTTCTCGGCACCTAAGCGTGATGTTAAATAGCCTATAAAATTCCTCGTGAATAGAGCTATCAGATACAAAAAATGCTAATCCGACTGGTAGTTCCAGAGATTAGGGCGTTCAAAAAAAAACTCTTCAGTTTTATTATTAGTAGATATAGATAATAAGACCTATTTCATACTGCTATCATTCAATTAAGACCAAGTACAGTCATCGACGTAAGTACACACACATAGCACCGGAATTCAGAACCTTCTTTATTTCTTTAAAATTAATATAATGTCACACGTTTTTCACGCTGTTGATTATCCCAAAAATTCACGAAATATTTTGTAAACAAGAACAAGGTTCATCTCTGAAGGAATGCTGGAGACATTCCTCACGGATTTAGCTCGCTGTGACACGCTGGGCATGCGGCATTTTATTCGTAGCATAGAGAGGAAATATTATATGCATACTAAAACAGAATCTAGACAAGTAGTCAGGTAAGTTATATGAACGGAACTCAGGACTTGAAACCCGACTGCAGTTTAATAAGCATGGTTCTATCAAATCAAATCAAATTATTTATTTGCAAACATGGGTCACAAAGATGGAAGAATGGTAAAGGGTAAGCGCCGTACATGTTTTGCCTAAATCGAGGGCATGCAAATATACATATAAGTCAGTAGGAGACATTAGTTACATTACAGATAAAAAGAAAGAAGAATACTAGATTACAAAATACATTAAAGATTAAACTGGTTAAATAATAATTAATTAATACATTCATTTCACAGATTCATCAATATTTATATTCTTAAGATCCTTATATAATGTAATAATAAATAACACTTCGTATTATTATTATATCCTATGTCACTCTCTAGGCTAAGACGAATGGCAACACATTTAACCGCATTTATTGATCAGGTTTTAATTGCAGGTTTACAGACTCGACAGAGACTTAGGCACGAATTCATAGTCAAATAGGGGCTCCCCTAGGGTAAGTTAAAACTCAAGTGCGAATTCAACCTTTATGCACCCAGACATAAGGCGAATGCTGAATGGTGGATCTTGGGGCCTGTTCAACCCCCGACTATGAATTCAGGCTTTAGTGTGGGGGACAGAGCTCCGTCAAGTAGTAATTAATCTAAGTGAATTTTCTTAAGTACCAAATCATGTACCGAACATCTATTAGAACGAAATAAAAGATTCATTATTTACTAGACTCTGCCCACGGTTTCGCTCGTGTGATACCCGGATAAAAAGTAGCCTATGCGTTATTCTGATATATAAACTATATTACTGTAAATTTTCATCAAAATCCGTTCAGTAGTTTTGCGTGAAAGAGTAACAAACATTCATCCTCACAAACTTTCGCGTTCATAATAGTAGTAGGATTATGTATTGTTATTTTAAATCGTAAATCGCTTATGGTGGCATATAGCCGCCGTATATAATTTATTACATTTTGTGCATTCTATGTCACTCTCGAGATCACGAAGATTACAATAATACCTCATTTATCGAAATTCAACAAGCTGTTTCGGTTACAGGATAAGCTTAAGGATTTTTGGTTCGTCAGAAATCGAATACAAGAAATCTAATATGGCGGCTACAAACCGCTGTAGCCGCCATATTAGATTTCTTAACACTTTATATTATACTATATTAGTCCCGTGATCATAACGAATCGAAATTACATTTCAATTATCAAAATCCATCAAGCCGTTTAGGCTACAGCGAGAGCCAAAGGAACAGACATGCACACGTACTTACATACACCCAAAAAATATTACCCTCCTTTTGTGCAGTCGGGTAAAAAGAGCATAGCTCGCTTGCCAAATAGCTCGCTCAATACTGACAAGCGCAGGGGAATAACTGTTCTTGATGAGCTCGTTTTAAGCGTTTTGTCTATCCAAAAGAAGTCAAAAATTACTTCTTCTTCCCCATATTTTCGGGTTTAAGCAAAAGACAGAGATGGAGATAATGTTTATCCTCTTTGCTGTCAATAAAACCGTTGTTTTGTGTGCTTGTGTGTTCATGCTACTGGCGGATAACGCTGTGTAGGAAGAAATGTAAAGGACATCTTAATCTCGTTGCGAGAAATAGATGGATGCAGATGTCTCTTAACCGATTTAACACTTCGGGGGAGACCTATGTACAGAAGTGGACTTGTACAGGCTGTTAATGATGATGATGTAGGGCTATGCTTTATGCCGTGATGGCGCCATGCAGATAAACATCGTTTACTTTGATGTTAACCAGTCGTGATAACCTTGATGGTTTGTTTTGAAAAGTTAAATTTCTGATGACCTGAATAGTTAAACTGAGTTGGTTTTGGTTACTATCATAAAATATACTCGTACATATGTAGAATGTGAGTAGGAAAGCCGATTTAAAAAATGGAATTCTATCCCGATGACAGTTATATAACAGTTTTTTTGTAGTTTCGCACGATGGAGCCTGAAAAATAGTAGGATAATTATTACGAACCTGATTAATTATCAGTAAATTTATCGTCATTTCTGTATATACGTTATACAGAATATGTATTACCTCTATATTACTAAAACATTTTTTGATCGATCTGTTTATCTATGCATCGATCTGATCAGACCGCTATCATAATCAAATCACCTCATGTAGTAATACGTATCAGTCAAGTTTCAAGTTAATTGAAACATGACAGGGTGAATCAAGGGAAAAGTTTTAATTCTAATTATAATTTTATTTTATATTTTGTTTATAATTTACTTTTTTATTTTTCTTTTTTCGTTTATCGTATTATTTGATTTGTTGTGTGTGAATACTTAAAATAATTCGTGTTATTAAGTATGAACCTTTCTAATTAAAAACGAATTAATTATTAACTAATCGGATTCAGTCGGAAATACCACGCTAAAATCACATCACAAATCTATGTAAAACTATAAGTTAATTATCGATCAACATCATGCATCTGTTTCATCTTGGATCTAGAGATATCTCGACAAGAGAATATACGTTGTGAGCTTACACAATAATAAGGACCATTGTTTATATATGATGCAACAGGTCAACGGAAACCAGACTCAGGACCGGATACTGCGCGAACAGAGCGTCAGGGTGGCGCCGGCGCCGTATAGTCATGATCAATATGCCCAATAGTCATTGTATACTATCTACGAGTACCTACACTTCTCATACGCTATAATAACGGTACGTAACACATATTTATTGAAGACTAGCTGTACCCGCGACTTCGTTCGCGATTGCCATTCTTGCAGACTAATTTCATCCCCTCTCCCAAGGGAACCATGCTAAATTTCGGGATAAAATGTATCCTATATCCTACCCCTTAGTATTATCTCAAACCATGCTAAGTTTCATTTGAATTCATTTAGTAGTTTCGGCGTTTTGCGTGGCTTAGATTCTGACAGACAGACAGAAAAAATAAAAAAATATTTTTTTTTGGCTTTAGTATCGATTATAGAATGCCCTCCAAATTTTTTTTCTAAATATCTTCAATGTACAGAATTTGACCTGTTACATTCTTTTTATAGTATAGAATATTTTGAAACTGTGTATCCGCGTTTGTTCCAGTGACTTAAAAAACCTAACCACGACCAATTTGTGAAAGAATCAGACCACCGCGTCAATGTGATCGGGGGCTCATTCGTGACAGTAAATGTCAAAAATAATAGGAAGTTAATGAAATTAAACTCTTTTAAAAGGTTTAATCCAAGGTTACAGGGAAAGACAAAACGGTTGCCAGTTTTGACCGCCTATTGTTTATTTAAGAATAAGGCAATCCGTTTGTATTCGTTCGGTATTACGAAGTCTCATATCCTTGTGTTAAAACTAATACAGCATTAAACTCGTCATAAAACAAGGCCAGAGAGTCTATGCTGAGTTTATAACATGTCAAAACGTTGATCGTACGACAAGATTTCCAAGACAAGACAAAAACAAAAATTGGCGAAACAGTTATCGTTTCGACAAGTTTTTTATGTATTTGTAACTCAGAATAAGCCCTTTGTTCGGTCGCGGTTCGACAGCCGTGGAAGCTGGAAACGTTACAGATCTTTCTTTGAAGGTGCTGCCAGCATTATTATTTCACGTGACTCGTTTTATAGTCGTCTCGCAGTTAGTGCATTTTACCTTCAAGTTCTACTCAAGGTTGAGGGTTTTGGCAAGTGTGCACCTTGCATCAATAAGATTAAGTTGATTTATGAATGCGAAGGAGTCGTTTGAAACCGAAAATTTCTCAGAACTGAGAACAAACTAAAATATTAAACCTTAAATACTATTTATAGATGATAACGCTAAAGATAAAATGATTGTATTAAGCTCTTGGAACTCATCAATTTTAATCAAATCTCGATCCCAAAAAAAAATAGACAAACCCTTGTCTAAAAAAACAAACAAAACACGAATATTGTGGGATCGACATTGTAAAAACTATTACTTTTGTCGTAATCAAACAGAAAAAAACCCGCCTTAATGCGATTGTGTCATGCTGAAAAACGTCTCTGACTTGTGTCAGTGAAGAAATCAGTGGAACAAACAATAAAAAAAATGCTCTTACTGAAAACTTCGACCTAAAGTAGTTACCTATCCAAATATATTCTCCCATTACTTGTAGTATATTGTGTATCTGAATAAGGCAAGAACCTGGGTACATTCTTTTCGTGAGTTTTGTCGGTCATTTTGTTTTTTTTACATACAGCATCATCTAGCCTCGGGCTAACTCATCATCATCAGCCTATATTAGTCCACTGCTGGACATAGGCCTCCCCTAATGAGCGCCATAGCGCCCTGTCTTCAGCTTGCCGCATCCAGCATCTGCCTACAGTCTTTCGCAGATTGTCATCCCACCTGGCCGGAGGGCGTCCTACACTACGTTTGCCGACTCGCGGTCTCCACTCAAGAACACGTTTACCCCAGCGGTTATCGGTTCTTCGCGAGATATGACCGGCCCACTGCCACTTCAGCTTGCTAATTCGTAAGCGGGCTAACTATAAACTACTAATTTACATTTCTATTACGATATTTCCTTTTAGCTCAAGAATTGTCTCACGTCAGACGACATCTAATAGCATTTCCCTAGTCAGTTGCGTAAGCGCACCCACGGAGCACTGACTAATGGCAATTACCGACCACTGTTTTCTTTGTGCTATGACGTCAGGTTCATTATGTAAATTTTCAGAGCGTTTGACAGACAAAATAACGTCGTTAACTGTCTATAATTGAGACTTTTTATATAACTAGTTTTCGCTTATAGTCGTGAGTGGTAAGCAAGGTTTAAGGTGTATTTTCAAAAATTATGTTTAGGGATATCCTTAAAATTATAAGTAGATACATTTACAAATACAAATATTTATTGTTAAACTCAAGTTTACAAGACAAATATTACGAATAAAAAAAAATATTAACTTAAAATAAATTGTTGTTGTTCACAAATATGGTACCTTTTTTAGTTAGTAAACAAATAGATTGAGAGGATATACAGCTTTGGTAATACGTATAATTCATCCACACTATATAATACCTTATCCACCAGCCACTTTTTAGTAGATTTTAGGAAATCATAAATTCTGCGAAAGTGTAGGTATTGAATTAATTTACTATTGCATTTGCGTGATGAGGCTAAGTTTTGACCATCTTGACCATCAAATTCATTTTCATGTTCTTGACCATCAAATTCGAATTCCCCCATCCTCCTGACCGAATTCATTAACGAAATTATGTGGATGCAGGTGAATGTCCTAAAGCTAAAAGGTAAACTTAATAGGCAGACAAGGGCATAGATCCTACTACTATTATAAACGCGAAAGTTTGTGAGGATGTATGTTTGTTATTCTTTGCAAAAACTAATGAACGGATTTTGATGAAACTTTACAGTAATATAGCTTATACATCAGAATAACACAGGCTACTCTTATCCGGGTACCACGCGGGCGAAGCCGTAGGCAGAGGCTAGTATAATAATATGGTAAAGACCCTAAAATATCATGCTTCTGCATTTCACCGGCATTCTTCAAACCAGAACACAGCAATAAGTCCGAACATTAATTAGCCGCCAGACAGTAACAGATCATTCCCGAGACGAACTTCTTCCAGAGGAAATATATCACTTATTAAAAGAAACCTACTGTGCAAAAGTATTTTTTTACCATGATCCCAGCAGACTAACCTTGGCCAGTTTCAACAGTATGAACTTAAAAAAATATATATTTGTGCGTGTATTTTAAGCGGGCAATATATTACTGCGAGATACATGGACTCATTTAATCGCACAAATAAATAGAGTGACAAGTTTACTTCGGTAAATAAATTATTTCTTTTAGTTTTATAAGTGGACCAATATTTTTGAACGCTTACCAATTACAGTTATGTTTCACTATGGCAGATAATGATGTGCAACTCAGCGAATAATGACTGCTTTAGAAAAATATAAAATCCTTCGGTTTTTTATATGAACCGGCAGTTCATATAAAAAAACGATGGGTTCGGGCATGAACTTGAAATGACGTTATTAAAAAAAGAAACAAAAGATATTTCTTTTTAGTTAGTCCACTCGGTTACAATACTTCAAAAATGTGCACACCATATTGTGCATATCTTCAAGAATATCTTCTCTGATGCTGTCACGCATACCAGCTGAGAATAACTCGAGTGGCATTCTGCGGTTAGATTAGCTACACCAAAAGAGGTGAATGCCTTTTGAGTTCATAGATATAAAACCGGCGGTTCAAAGTGATCCTTGTTATTTTAATGAATAAAGGAATTTTGACTTTGACTTAGATTTCAATCGATTAAGGCGAATTTTGAATGAAGAGTTCTTTTTTTTAAATAAAAGCAAATTTCAGTGAAAAATTTCACTGATTACCTCAAAAATAAATTCAAGAGTGTAGGACTGTGCTATGGTTAGCTAGGAGCATGAGTGTATCACATCCTACTTGATCAGATATTGTTTTCTAACCAGACCTAAAAAAATGTTTTTTTTTTAACCTGTACCTATAGGTTAAAAAATCCTTAGAGTTCAATAGAGTTCCAAAGCACTCTGCCATAACTGTATAAAGACGACCTGATGACGCAGTGGGCGAAGGCCCGCCTGAGACGCAGAAGGTTGCAGTTTCAATTCCCTCTGCGGGACAAATGTTTGTATGATTTACAAATATTTGTCTTGGTGTTTTCTATTTATGATAGGTTTGTATGTATTTACAAAAAATATGTATATTAAAGTAGTAATATCAGTCATGTAGTCCTTATAACACAAGCTCTGCCTACTTTGGGGCTAGATGATGCTGTGTGAAATGTCCAGTATGATTTATTTATTTTAATTATTTAAAGGCCCTTGGTTTCGGAAACCCGTAGGTATGTTTTCAAAACAGTCTTACCAGTATTCCGGCTGTGCTGGCCCGTCGCCAGTGAGCAGGGCTGGCGATCAGGTGTTTAAGTGCTATTTGCCATTTAGTGGTCCGATTAATGTACGCAAATTGCTTTAAATTATACAGGACGGAGCTCATCAGGAGTGACTTTTTGACTTATAAAATAAAGCACCGGGTAATAAATTTCCCAGTTTATTGAATCAAAAATTGTAAGTCAATCCGATAGTATTATAAATGGAATCTATATTATTTGCGATCCAGACAAATCTCATCATCATCTCCTTGAGTCCTTTCTGTTCCATTTTCTGTGACAAACACGCTCACAAGTTACCCGCATACCTAATTGACATCCTCAGCTCCATTAGTATGGAGCCGACCTAGTGGTCGGTATAGATCCATTAGGAACCAAGTAGGATGCTATAGTTAGAGGCAAGTCTGAACATTATAGATATTTGGCACATGCCCACGTTTTGCATAGGTGGTAGTTAGCAATCATCGTAACAGGTTAGAAGCCTATCGCCTCCTATTGGAACACTTACTGATGACATGCCTTCGATTTTTTTAATCAAAGTTTTGAGCACGTGTTTGCACAATATTTTTAATGTCTTATAACAACGAGACGTATAAAATTTGTATTAGATTCCGTGTTCATTGGTCATCCTGTATACGCATTGAAATGACGTGTTATAACACGTAATTTCAAAGCGTACATTTCTGTTATATGTGAGTTTATTGTACATTTTTCACTACGTTACGCTGGTTGTTCCAAATTTAGTGCACCAACAGAGCTAAATCTAAATTGATCTGAACTTCAGAACGTCTGTATGCCTGAGTGGTGAATCACAGCGTTCGTTACAATACGTTTAAAATATAACTTACATGTTATTTAGAGACATCATTTTATTAACGAGCACTAAGGTAAACAGCTCGGAGCATTTGGCAAATTCTCGGACCAGATTATACTATATTCAGTTGTTTATTTAAAAACTGATGTATCATCATAACATGTAAATGAAATCGCCATTGCTTTACTTTTTTATTATTCTCCTTTTATTCGCATTCTTGTTTAATAGCCTATAGAAGACCACTGCTGAGCATAGGCATGCCTTGACCCAAAGTATGCCATGATCTTGGGCCATCCCCATCTATAGATAGATAGAAAATGTAGTGCACGGCGCGACGCGGAAGGAGAAAGTCGCAACCACTCACCCTGATGAAGACACTCGGAATGAGTCGAAACTTAGTCGGTGCCTTCACCGATAGTGCAGTACGTGAAAATTCCCGTTTTTACAATATGAATAGATAGAAAATGATTTATTGCACAATATAAAACAAGTACCTACATAGGCGAACTTAATGCTAATTAGCATTTTCTTCCAGCTAATCTTTGTATAACGAAGAGTGGGGTGGTAGTGCGTTTGTCTGATTACCAAGATAAGAGAAAAAATTATTAAATTAAGTAACTAGCTACTCAAAATAGAAGTAAACTATATACATAATTAAAAATAATTCATACTTAAATACATGCATCAAAATATAATACTTATGTGGATACAAAAATATATATAATAAATGCTCAAATTTGTAGAGGGATGAAACGACTGCTCATTTATCCATCGACTGCGACCTTTGAGACCAAACTTTCTCATCGGGTTCGATATACCGATGACATTTTTAATATCCTTCTCGCGAGAACAAATGTGTGTTAGCCCTTGAAACTCAGCAATCTATAGTTAGAGTACTTCTGAATTCCGCCATGTTTTCGGCACAAATACCACAACTCTTTCAAAACAATGTGAAAATAGCCATCGGTGACAGCCAACGCATTCTTTGCATTCTTGTCGCCGACCTAGAAAGGGGCTGATGGAAGATGAGTAGAGATTTTTTTTTTTTCATTTCAAAAGATTAATAACTATGTATCTTTCTACATACCTACACTAAGTTTTTTATGTCTTCATCGTCACTTCACCAACAGCATGTATAAAAGTTTACTGGACATACATAGACCTACAGAAAGCCACGACGAACAATCTAAGCTACTTCGATCCATCGACTTCCCGCTACCTGTAAACTAAACTGTTGAAAAAGCTTTTAATTATTCAAATAAATCTAAAATAAACATTTTGGCACAAAACTGCTCATTAGCGGTGGTTATGGCATAAGTTTTGGCAGTTACGGCTAAAACGCAAATAATTTTCTAAGGACAAAATAACATCTGGGAACAAATCCAAATATCATACCAAAATATCTTGTCTTTGTTTTAGACTCTCTTTTTTTTAATTCTAACCCTGTCCTTTTCTAACACTATACTGTATATATATCGCTGTGGTGGACTGCCGTTTAAGTGACTGCCATTGGTCTTGTCAAAAGGTGGTCTTAGTAGCCTGTCGTTTACTTGGTGATTTTGTCCTTGTCGATTTTGGTCTTGTGATTATCGTTTGTCGTGTGATTCGGTACCAATCTTTAGTATAATCTTTCAGTATAACCTTCAGTATAACTAATAGTTAACTAATACGTAGCTACTTCTACCTACTTACTAAAGTCAAAGTCAAAATTCATTTATTCATTAAAATCACAAGAATCACCTTGAAACGTAAAACGTCCCCACTAAGAAGTTTTTTTGTCGTTATCGTTGATAATAAATTCATAATGTACAACGTATTTGTCATGAGTTAGGTTAAGATAATGTTGTTGGATGTCTACCATTTACTAATTATTCCATAAACCGCTACCACCACCACCAACGCCACTACGTCAGTTTGAACGGGCCCTTAACTGTGCAAATTCAAAAAATGCTATATATACTTTCGTGTTCAAGCAGTTAAACGATATCTCTAACTAGTCTGTGGTCCAGTGTGTTAGTTATGTATTTCCTCTATGGTCTGGCTGTTTGTTTACATGCTCGTATTTCTAGGTGTTTGATAACACAATAATAAATTCTATAATAATAAAATCGATACGATACGGCCCGCAATGCATCGTGGGGCTTGGCTTCTCAGTACCGTTTCGTCTACGGTTCCAGTTAGATTAAAGGCAGAGGGCTGTGTTATGTTTCGAATATTTGATTTTATTTTCCTAATCTGTTATTTGCTTACTTTTTTTACTTTTGGTTCACTTGGTTATAAATTTTTAACATACAAGGGGCCAAAGTATCCTCCGACGAAGGGCCAGGTATGGCCAGCACCACAACACGAAAATAAAAGTGAAACTGTTTATTATGTGTTTCAGTCGTCGTCGTTTCACTTTACCGTAAGTTTTTCTACATATTTAATTTTCAGGATACATTATTTAAATAAGTGCTTTGGAGTTAATTTTGGGCCTTCAATTGTACATTAAGTTGTCGGGCCGGGCTGAGTTGCTAGCTAAATCATTTTGAGCGTACTAGACGGTCTTATACAGCAAGTATGGCACCTTAAACACCTTGAAGTACCAAACTTAAAATACCAAAGAGTACGTTGGTAAAGAAGGTAACTACACGTAAGTAGGCTATTACATATCTAACTATATAGTAGGTAAACTGATAAAGGATCCAAAAACCAACTCAACCGGATGCACGAACCTACAGTAACTAAAACAATTGGTTTTAGGTTAAAAATAATACATGTGGTCTCCTCAGCGATGCCTTAGAGCGATATAATACGGTTTTGCGTGATTTAGAGATATTGAAAAATTTTAACTACTTAGTCCAAGACGATCAGAGCGCAACAGAGAAACAGAATAACGGAACTCTAGAGGAATTAAACATCAACCTATATTCAAAATGTGAAGAGAGACCGCATTATGAAATGGATGAAAAATGTGAGTACCTTTTTTTTTAATCATTTATTTATTTGATCTTATACAATTAAAACATTTCAAACTACATTACGCTACATTAGGTAAGTACCATTCAAGTTTAGATCTCCGAGGAGGAAATAATAAGTTTTTTACAATAATATTTTGTACCTATAATCTACCTATTTTTATGGAATTTCAAGATGAATTACATGGGTTACAGTTTATTGGTTCACGCTGATAATTGTATAATATGCTAGTTTTTAGTTTCCATACTTTGATTATATCTATGGTAGAAACTTGCTTAGAAAAAAAAAAGACTGTCGTGGATAAAAGCATTAGCTCAAAATATTAAACCAGACTATTATTTTGGCTAGTTTAATCTAGTTACTAGATTAAACTAGTTTAGACACCGTCTAGATTAGACACCGTTTAAAGCTTAATTGCAATTAGTCACAAAAGGCCATAAAAAATAGATGAACATAGTGAACTAATACCAAGTAGTTTTGTGTCTTTGGACACAAGAATAACCCAGTACGAGTATGTTACAACATCCAGGAATAAAGCAATGTTATTGCACGCAGGATATAGATTTAAGAAAAAAATGCTAAATAGTGATTTATTTAATTTTTTTCAACAAAATCCAAATAATTCTTACTGAACAGGTGTAACAGCTAAAAACAGATTTACATTTTATACAATATTTTTTTTACTAGGCATTCGAATTTTTCAAACTGACAAAATAAATTAAAAAAGTACTTACTTACACTTAATTTTATTTACTTGTGTTAAATGTACATAAATATAAATAATACGTACATTTTAAATATGCATTATACAGAACCATTACTTTACCGAGTGATTTACGATCACTTCGAAAAACATTATATTTACCAACGCAAAGTTCGGCTTCAAAAATCCCGTCATGAAGACAGGACTCTGTAACCATACCGTGTAAAGGCAATACACTGTATCTTAAGGTTCAGTGTTTTGCTTTAACAGGGCTCAATCGTTTCCTTTCAACCTGCTCTATGCCTTTCTAAATTGTAACTATATCAGAGCGATGGCAGCCTGCTGTGGACGTGTGTAACAAGAAACTGTGATGCCACAGTGACTATTTAGGTCAAACTGTGTATCGGCAAGCTTTATGAACACCAGATTTTGAAAAAAAACGAGTTATTTTAGCCTCCAAAGGCTACGGTACAGGCCGTATGCTTGATTGTCACCTTGATTGGTGGTATAAAAAAAAACATATTTTCAAGGCACGCCTTGTTCGTGTGCCCCTCTTTTTTAACCAGGTCCACCAGCATTACGGACCACATCCTCTACGTGTGTTTGGTAGATAGCTTACGATTGACTCACCGTTGCTGACAACCCGCTCCACGATTCACGCTGTCTGCAGAGTGCAAGCCTGCAAGAATTAGGCTTTTCAACAATTTAAAATTCCACCACTCCTTTCATTTTCTGTTTTTTGTAATTTTAATGATTAAAACTTACTTTATCAACGACTTAAACTCACTATTATAGCATACTAGCTTCTGCCCACGGCTTTGCCCGCGTGGTACCCGGATAAAAAATAGCCTATGTGTTATTCTGATTAATAAGCTATGTATATTACTGTAAAGTATCATCAAAATCCGTTCAGTCGTTTTTGCGTGAAAGAGTAACATACATCCATCCTCACAAACTTCGCGTTTATAATATTAGTAGGATAATTATCCTACGATTGGCGGTCTTATCGCAAGCAGCAATTTGTTCCAGATAAACATTTCCAGTACTTAGACTAAATCTAAGGTTGTTTCTAAAAACTCCGCCGCTATCAGCGATAGCTGGATGGAGATGGCTGGATTTTTGTGGTTATTGCCTAAACATTGTTATGTTCCAGATAATTTGAAAGTTGGGAAAGTAAGCGAGCTGAAAAGCGAATCCATCTGGGGAATACTTCGAGGATTGGAGACATTTGTTCAACTTTTTTATTTTCCCGATGATTATAGCGTAAGTTTACCATACTAGCTACTGCCCACGGCTATGCCCACGTGGTCACCGAAAAAAACGTAGCCAATGATATTTAGGCAGCGTTTGTAATTCGCATTCGCTCGTTTCCGTTTCTTCGTTGACTTATTACATTGTAAAAGTGATTTCCACGAAAATTCATTTTATTTTGATGTGATAATATACGGTCTATGACCACACTGAAGGTCTATTTTAGTTGCCTATTGGTAAAATATTTTTTCCAATCAAAAAAATCGGTTTCGGAGCCTTACATCCAAACTTACAAACTTTACCTCTTTATAATATTATATAATACTAGCTTCTGCCCACCGCTAGCGACTGCGTTTTACACTGATAAAAAGTAACCTATGTGTTATTCTGATGTATAAGCTATATTACTGTAAAGTTTCATTAATATCCGTTCAGTAGTTTTTGCGTGAAAGAGGAACAAACATCCTCACAAACTTTTACATTTATAATATTAGTAGGATAAAACTTTCCCGCTGCTTTATCTATGCATACCATATTATTATAAGCATCTTTATTCATCCAAAGATGCTTATAATAATATGGTATGCATAGATAAAGCAGCGGGAAAGTTTTGTGCTAATGAGATTATTTAATTTATATTTCTTTATTCCCCAACTGTACTTGTAGATAGAGGCAGCTGTTAGACTGAGACTGATAGACTGAGGGTTCATAGTCGTTAACCATATCAATCCAGTACCATGTATGACCCATATTTGGTGAAAGAAGACCAAATATAATGTAAATAATTTATAAGGCATTAAATATCAAAAAACCGATTTCAAATAACGGCATATTAGTAAAAAGTACAATATAAAAAGTAATCACCCATTTTTTTATACAATTTATATGGGGCATCCCTTGAAGTATACATACATTCAGGCGAATTGAGAATCTCCTCATTTCTTTGAATTCGGTTAAAAAGAACTTACGCTGGCAAAACGCGGATTATTTTATGCTTATTTGTTCTTGACTGTACCTAATCTAGCAGGATGTGCTTCCCGGTCTATCAGTGTCCTATTTATTACTTACCTACATATATATTTATACCTACGGTAAGAATATCCAAGCCAAGTTTGTAACCATGTCCCAAACCATATGATAAATTGGTATAAAATTATCTGTCCACTTGCTTCTTGGACTCCAACGGAAATTTCGATTTAAATTTGAAAGAAATAATATATTTTTATAAGAATCCATAAACACAAACAGATTAAATACTAAGTATGGAATTAACCTTTAATTTTTTTTTGTCGGGTGTCAAAATAGGTCCCTGACTCAGCGTAATAATTAATTCATTGGTTCATGTTATAATAATTCTTTATTTCAGACATACGATTTATAGTTACACACACAAAATAAAATAAAAATATTAAAAATATTTTGAATTAGGTGGTTTTTTCTACCCAGCGTCTATACGTTGAAGTTATCACACGTTTATCTGCCAGACTCCTAATAATAGTGTTATTACACGATTCAACCCTGGACATATAAAACGCGAGTTTCTTTCTTTGGATGGCATTGAAAGAGTCAACGCGAGCCTCTGCATACATCGTGGAAGCGCTACAGGCCAGGATACCATATTTATGTTACAATTGATGATTTTATGTTTCTACGCAATTGTATTAGGCTTGACCTGTGGTAAACTCTAATCTAAGGTTCTTACCAATAATCATACGATTGTAATATAGCTTAGCAGTACTAGATGGCGCTAGTAAAAGAATACGGTTTCTAGAACGCGCTGTCGAAAACGCACAATCTTCAATAACATTTCGAACATTTATTTGTTTTGTAACAGGGTGAAATTAAATACACAGAGTCACAGATATGTATATAAGCATATCTTCCCGATCTGTATAGTAAAAATAACTGTATTTAAGGTATAATTAATGTTAATTTCTAGGGTGGGGAAAAGCGTTATTTTCGTATCACCGTGACTGTCGTTCCAGTTCCAAAAAAGTCACAGTGAAAAATCAACGTTACTTTGTCACGTCGATCACTCAGGTCACGAGATGTCTAAAATTATTTTAATTGTTCCGAAATACCAGAAAAATCAACGTGACTTTGTCACGTCGATCACTCAGGTCACGAGAAACGAGATGTCTAAAATTGTTTTAAATGATCCGAAATACCAGGCTCACAGGCTCAGGACTGAGTTGCACAAATTGAATATTGGCACTGTTTCACAAACATTATAATATAAGCCGTATGTAGTTAACTATTTCTATATAACTATTATTTATGTACTTATTAAAATATCTACTTAATTTTATTTTTATTTTTTTAAAGTAATTAAATAGGATCTTACAACCAAATTATAGGTATTAACCATATGAACGATGTATCTTCATTCATAGTAAATACCTAAATATGAATAAAAAATACACAACTAATATCAAATACGATAATGAGTGTATAACGTAAAAGTTGATTTAGATTGTTCTCATCTGCCATTTCTAGAAAACAGGTACCTACTTACCCTCTAACTCTATAAAGAGAGTTATAGTGAAATAAACAGGAACAGGCGCCGAGGATGCGCGAAACTAACCGAAGTTACCGCTAGTCGCGCGTCATTAGAGCAGTCAGTAGGAAAGAACGATAATATATCTTGGAACGGTGCGCGATTGGAGCACGAAGGAACGACTTACGTAACGTTGTTCCTTTTCGACAAATCACAGTGATACTATTTGACTTCAGATCACTGTGATTTTTCATCGTGACGTTATTTATTACTCACCTCTATTAATTTCAGGAAATTCGCATAAACGCTACAAATATCTTCGACTACCCGCAATACAAGCACCGTGGCCTGCTCATAGATACTGGCAGACACTATCTATCGCTGAACACTATCTACAAGATCGTCGATGCGTTAGCAATTAACAAAATGAACGTTTTACACTGGCATATTATAGATGACCAGAGTTTTCCGTATCAAAGTGAATTGTTCCCCTCTCTGAGGTAAATAAACCACCAAATACCTGATCTAAATGCGGAAAATACTCAAAGTTTCTTTTTGTTATTTTGCCATTGAGTTTGAAATCAAAGATGGCGAATACAATAGTATAAATACATAAGTTTATTTATGAATATAAAACAAATATATCAAAAGCATTAGTTATGTAACAGTAAGTAAATAAGTGTGGGTAAAACCAAAATAAACAATGATGTTAAAATATTATGTACCAACACGTCGGTACGTCGATCGGTGTAAAAAAAACTATGTGAGTATTAGAGATTCTCATACGTTTATGATTTTCAGTAAGAAAGGAGCTTATTTCCCCTCGATGGTGTACACAAAGACAGATATACGTTCGGTGGTAGCGTTTGCAAGAGAACGCGGCATCAGAGTCGTCGCTGAAATCGATGTGCCTGGTAAATTAAAGATATCTTTCAGCCCACAGCCCCCTAGGTATGCAGACGTATTTTTTTAATGTAATGATGTGGGTATTTGTTTTATAAAGTGTTACACACTTTATAATAACCCAAAAATTCAACCTCGACGGGACTCGACCCGCGACCGGCGCTTAGAGCAGATACAACCCAAGAATTTCGACCAGTCTGGTAACGATCTGATGGCTTATTTCGTATTACCCCCTCGTACCAAGCGGGCAGTCTCGTAGAGTATGATTTTTTGGGCTATTATAAATTAATGTGCTCAAAACGGTGAAGCAAAATATCGTGAGGGAACTGACATGCAGGGGAAAACACTAAGCAGGTACTTAACAATCGGGCTAAGTGGAGTAGCTACTTACGTACCCCGGTTGGGTTGTCGACTCGTGGTTTTTGTGGTTAAAGTCTATGTTAAGCTAAGACCACGCGGGAGGCACCGCGAGGTCTTAGTTTGGGGCAATCTACTAGTTATGTTTCATCCAATTCCATGTATTTTCAAATTAACGAGGCATAGTATGTAGATCTTGACAAAGTAACTAGTTATCATATTTTGTGTTACTTCTATGCCAATAAATTAATCTATTCTATTCTTGAAGACGCAGACTAGAAATATACCTCCATTTTATACTTAAATCTATGTTTATTTACCACAGGGCACACCCGTTCATGGGACGAAGCGTTTTCCCACCTCACAGAATGTGTTACTTCTATGCCAATAAATTATTCTATTCAATTCTTAAAGACCCAGACTAGAAATAAACCTTAATTTTATACCTAAATCTATATTTATTTACCACAGGGCACACCCGTTCATGGGGCGAAGCGTTTCCCCACCTACTCACGGAATGCTATCAGTCCAATAAAGTAGTAGGCTTGGGTCCTCTCGACCCCACCAAGGACGAAACCTACGAGCTGCTGAGGCAGCTGTTCCACGAGGCGCATGACTGGTTTCCGGATGAGTTCTTGCACGTCGGCGGAGACGAAGTTCAAGTTGGATGTTGGTGAGGGATTCTTAAAACCATGTTCCGATATTACAGGTTGTAATATTTGTGTTACTTAATAAATAAATAAATAATGCTAGATATTTTCACACAGCATCATCTAGCCCCAAAGTAAGCAGAGCTTGTGTTATGGGAACTACATGACTGATATACTAATTATATACATTTTTTTGTAAATACATATTATACACAGAAAACACCCAGACCCGAGACAAATGAATGCAAATTATACAAACATTTGTCCCGCAGCGGGAATCGTACCCGCAACCTTCTGCGTCTCAGGCGGACCTTCGCCCGCTGCGCCACAGAAGTTGTCAAATTCATTTTTTTCCAATAATACTACCACGGTTAAAAAAAAAATTTAAAAATTTACTTTTTACCCCAACTTTAAAATCAAGCCGTAGGTACATTCAGACCAAATAATCCGCGTACATAGTTAGAGATATCAAATAAATAATAATTCGAAGATTTTGTAATCTATAGTTTTAAAAATTTGATACTTACTTGTTATGATTTTTTCAGGGAATCCAACCCATCTATAAAAAAGTTCCTGAAAAAAATGAATTTGACTGTTAAACAACTCCAGGGGTACTTCATGAATAGAACACTGCCGATGCTGCCCAAACAAACGAGACCTATTGTATGGCAGGTATATATCCCAAAATTGAAATTGAAAAAAAAAACATTTACTTAGCACGACATCAAATCAACAAATTTTTCAAGTAATATGATGGTGGGGCAGTTATGAAACAAGTATTCATTAGATCTACATAAAAGCTTACTTATAAAACTGATATAAAAATGTCCCACGCACCCACCTGTATGGCCTACGCATCATCCAGTTAGTTGAAACTATGTACTGAGACTTGCAATTAGACTTGTTATCGTGCTACTTTGTAAGATTGGTTGCATTATTTTAGGAGGCATTCGACATGAACGCCCTCCCTAAGCAGAAAACTCATGTGCAAGTTTGGAACTATCATTGGATTGTGGAGATGGATAAAGTAAGTACCAATATCTTAGCGAACATGGAAAGTGAACTTATAAAATTAGGTCGAAACAGTAATCCCTGAAGTCATACCTATTGTTGTAGGTGCCACAGGAATAATAGCAAAGAGTTTACGTAGATATTGAAAGAAAAAGAAAGAAAAGAAAATGTATTCATTATCCCCCAAACAACACAAAAGTTAAACAAACATAGTAATAAACCCAAAACAGATACTTAACATATAATAACACAACGAAACGAAAAACAGACAAACTAAATAGGTACGTCATTTTGTGTTGCGTGGGGTCAAATAGGTCCCCGTCTCAGCATTATGCTGCGCCAGAACCTATTGCGTTAGATTCACACATAAATATTGACAGAAACAAGCAGCTATACAGTCACAATTATTAGCAAAGTTCTTGGGGATACAGTTTTTGTTGATCGGGGAGGATCAAATATAAATGAAGGGGAATTGAGTAACCTTTTCCCTGAGGGTCTCAGGGCGGGTTCTCAGAATAAACCGAGTTGAAAAACTCGAGATGAAAGCAATTTCACAATACATAATATAATAAATAATGCTAGACATTTTTCACACAGCATCATCTACTTAGCCCCAAACTAAACAGAGCTTGTATTATTATATACCTGATGTTTCCCACTGCAAGGCAATATTAGAGTTCCTACAACAAGGATTGGAACCAGATATTTCTGGTCTCAGAATAGATAGTAGGAAAGAGGAAAGGGAGGCCTTTACTCCTTACTAGGTTCAAATAAGTATGTTCTACTGAAGCGTTGCTACACAGAAACATGCAATGAGTTGCTTACCGTATGACTTTTGATTACGAAACTAAGGCTGGAGGTGGTTTTTTACCAATAGGCAAACTTCATATTATGAGCTGAACTGATTTAGATGAAATTAGAAAAAGTATCTACCTAGATTCGTAACTTTGATCATAGACCTGTAATAACATAACTAACACTAATATTTTTCCTAACTTTTGTGTTTCTGTAGATTTGTTTACATACATATTCATATTCATTTGACAACCTCTGTGGCGCAGTGGGCGAAGGTCCGCCTGAGACGCAAAAGGTTGCGGGTTCAATTCCCGCCACGGGACAAATGTTTGTATCTGCAAATATTTGTCTCAGGTCTGGGTGTTTTCTATGTATATTATGTATGTATTTACAAAAAAAATATGTATATAAGTAGTATATCAGTCATGTAGTTCCCATAATACAAGCTCTGCTTAGTTTGGGACTAGATGATGCTGTGTGAAAATGTCCAGCATTATTTATTTATTTATTTATTCATGCTCAAATGTACATCAGCTTAGGTGTTACATCAAAGTAGCTATACTTCCCACATGGACCCTATAAGGGCGGTGCAAGTTCAGTCAATATTTATTTAAAATGAGTTAATACTAATAGCAAAATCGTAATTATGAATGTCAAATAATACATAAAAAATAAATTAAAAATAATAATAATAATAATCATCTTACTTTATAAATTGATTTAAAATAACCTATCTACCTACTTATTCCTACCATGCATGTCAATATATTAATTACGATGTCCGGATACAAATAAAATAAAATCAAAGAAGTCAATGTTAAAAAAAAATGTAAAATCTACGTAAACAGTCACCTTATACTAACCTAAATGTCAAATTTATTTATCACAGTTTACAGTTTGTTAGAGAAAAATTAGTCAACACAATAATAAGCTTTTTTTAACAATATTGCCTTAAGTTGTTTGAGAAATTGTGTATCTTTTTCTGCCGATTTTATTCGCTCCGGTATGTTATTATAAATCCTGATCAGTCTAAAGGCCGGGCTCTTACAAATCTTACGGTTAAAACTTAGTCCTTCTAAGTGGATGTTACATGATTTTTATTCTATGTTTTATGGGTTTCCTGATATGAGTATTTCTATGGCGAACTGGATGCTTTGCAGGCTGGATTTTATGGTTTGTATACCGTTCATAAAGCGTGATTGTTTCAAAAATTAATACTACATAAGTACCTATTAACGGCCACTTACACGCATACAACACTCGCAACCGACACAAACATGAGTCTTATGAAATTGACTTAACTGACGCATATGGGTCCGGCTGCGTATAAGATAAATTTTAAGATAAATTTATTCACACAAAAACTTAGGGACTAATTTACAAATTTTACGCGTGCTTATATATGAATAAGATGCTTTATAAGGCGATCGTACTTAGGAGACTATTTACATTTGTACAGGCGCTTGTGGTTATATATAACAACCTTCCTGATTCAAAAAAGACTGAAACACTTAAGACACACAAGACTGAACACAAGCAAACTTTTTTTTAGCTACTTAGAATTCGTTGACTATAAAATCTGATAATTTTATGACATTATAATATTACATTGATTACCTATTTCGTAATAATCTCATTTTTATTTGTTAATTTGACCTATAATTACTGTGATCAATAAATCACTATTATTACTAATAACTTTTATGATTACTTAAAACTTAAAAGTATAGTAAGTTTTAAGTATAGTGCCTTCGGGTAATTCTGAAATGGTAATTGATGCGTTAACTAGATATAGGAAAAAACAATAATAAGTAAGAATTTATACGTTTCCTGTTAAAAGCTTAAATCATTTCATCTTCTTAAATATATAGACCTGAACTCTGGTACAATTTTGCATCTGTTTAACTTTGCAATTATTAAAAAAATACGTTTTAAACCTCATCATATATATTTTTTTGTGCGAGTGCAATTTCGATATAATTATGTATGTCAATTAATTCCGAAAGAAGTTTGAAAATATATTTTATGTGGTTCTTATCTGAGATACATATTTCATTTTAGGCCGTATTTACCCCCACTAAACTTTTGGGTGTAAATAATTATTTACGGAATATCCCGATTTTCGGAAATAGCCGAAGGCACCTTAATCTTAAAAACTTATAATTTTAGATCCTTAAAGCTGGACATTACGTCATCTTCTCGTCGTCTTGGTACCTGGACTACCGAAACCAGCCCTGGGAGATGTTCTACCAAGCCGACCCTCGCCAGATGGTGTACCAGCTGCGGAACGGCAACGACAAAGGACTGCAAGACATAGTGGGGGGGGAGGCATGCATTTGGGGCGAGATGGCGGACGACACCAACATATTAAGCAAGTAAGTATTTGACACCAACATACTAAGCGAACAAGTATTTCACACCAACATACTAAGCAAGCAAGTATTTGACATTAACGTACTAAGCGAGCAAATATTTGACACCATAATACTAAGCGAGCAAGTATTTGACACTAACATACTAAGCGAGCAAAGTATTTGACAGCAACATACTAAGCGAGCAAGTATTCGACACCATAATAATAAGCAAGCAAGTATTTGAGTATATGAAAAACTAGCAATTAGTTGACATTAAGATACTAAGCGCGTCAAATTTTTGCATGTTCTGCAGAGCATGGCAACTTTAACAGTACTTATAAATTCTGAAACCCGTCGTGGGTTCCTAGTATGTAGGTTAGGACTAGTATTTGATAAAAAATATACTTAGTGAGTAGTAGGCATCCTATTGGAAAACGTGTAGATTCATATTGTAAAAACGGGAATTTTCACGTACTGCACTATCGGTGAAGGCACCGACTAAGTTTCGACTCATTCCTTCCGCGTCGCACGGCGCGACGCGGAAGGAGAAAGTCGCAACCACTCACCCTGATGAAGACTCTCGGAATGAGTCGAAACTTAGTCGGTGCCTTCACCGATAGTGCAGTACGTGAAAATTCCCGTTTTTACAATATGAATAGTCAAGTTCACGGTAGTTTTTGGAATAAAACGTGTAGATGTTTATATTATTTATAATATAAGGGTAGATAGACTAATATTATAAATGGATAAAGTTTGTGAGTTTGTAATTTCAAAATAGTTTCACCAATATTTATAATGAACCTACCTAGGTGGCCATAGACTGTATTATCCCGTTAAAACAAAAGAGCTTTTCGTGGAGACTAAAATTGCAACGTAAATCGATGAAGTAACGGTCGAGCGAATGCGTATCTTACGAACGGTAAGAGCTACTTATCTTCGGCTACTTTTATCCGGGTACCAAGTGGGCGAAGCCGTGGGCAGTAGTTAGTAGAAAATAGAGCGAAATAAAAAGCCTTTCAATAAATGGTCGAGTTCCTTTTTGACCACCCTTCTTAACACAGTAGTCAGTACCTATTACCTTGATGTAATTATAATATTATCTGATTATGAACAAAGCTTGCTGATCAAAAGGGACTCCATGGGCATTTCGTGCATGTAAATCACGAAACACCAAGTTACCTACCAGTCTCTCCAATCGTTTTTGGGTTGTAAGAGTCATGGTCGTTATTTGCGCTATTGTCTGTGCTTTATGAAGACAACCCGAGAGGCCCTCTTCATTAGCATCAGAGAGGTTGCCTTCAAGAGCTTTGATTTTCTCGTAGTAAATGCAGAACAAATCTGGAACTACCTGACCCACCCACGTCCGCCGATAATGCGGGGACCCCTTAAATACACATTGCTATTACTTCAAATACAAAAACAATATTTTATTTTTAACAGAATTCAGGTACATGAAATATGAGTTCTTAGGTTGCTGAGTAAGAGTGTTCCACTAAAATTATACTGATACTGACATACAAAATTTTTAAATAGGTACCTATTACAATAATTATCTGAGCTAGGGGCAACATTAACTATCACTGAACCATAAACTTTTTTTTAAATAAGTACTTCTTAATTGAACGTTTCTCCCACAATTCTATAAAGATTTACATGTCATTCTAAGATAACTGCATATTACTCTATCCTACTACTATAATAAACGCGAAAGTTTGTGAGGATAGATGTTTGTTACTCATTCACGGAAAAACTACTCAACGGATTTTGATGAAACTTTACAGTAATACTTTAGATACTTTTTGCTAGACTATTTAGTTACCTACCTACTTAAAATGTTCTGCATGCTTGCTCAATTTTATATATCTTACTTTGTATTTTCTCATTAAGTGAAATTATGTAATTTCTTTTGAGAATAAAATTTCTTTGACCAGAATACAGCTTACATAATAATAACATTTTATCCGGGTACCACGCGAGCGAAGCCGTAGGCAGAAGCTAGTTACTCTATAATATACCAATAATTGCCATAAATATTATTGTTTATATATCAGTTATGTACTTAGTCGCTCACATTATAATAATATTACTGGACATTTTCCACACAGCATCATCTAGCCCAAAAGTAAGCAGGGCTTGTGTTATGGAAACTACATAACTGATATACTTATATATTTTTATATATTTTGTAAATCTTACACTAATAACGTTTGGAAAACTACGTGGAGTCTTCTCGTCATCCATACCGCAATGCTTGAAAACGAAAGTTTTCAATCAGTGCGTCCTACCCGTCATGACCTACGAAGCTGAGACGTGGACACTCACGCTAGGGCTGGTCCACCAGTTCAAAGTCGCTCAGCGAGCTATGGAAAGAGCTATGCTCGGAGTCTCTCTGAAGGATAAGATTCGTAACGAATACATCCGTCAGAGAACCAAAGTTATCGATATAGCTCAACGAATTAGCAAGCTGAAGTGGCAGTGGGCCGGTCATATCTCGCGAAGAACCGATAACCGCTGGGGTAAACGTGTTCTTGAGTGGAAACCGCGACTCGGCAAACGTAGTGTAGGACGCCCTCCGGGCAGGTGGGATGACGATCTGCGAAAGACTGCAGGCAGATGCTGGATGCGGCAAGCTGAAGACAGGGCGCTATGGCGCTCATTAGGGGAGGCCTATGTCCAGCAGTGGACTAATATAGGCTGATGATGATGATGATGACACTAATAACTACAGAAAACACCCAAAACTAAATACTTTCTTCGTTCCGATAGTTCCTAAATTCTCGTTACTATGGTCCCTAAATTCAGACTGTTGAGTAAATAAGTAAAGTTATTGCAATCTTTTTTCTTTTCTACCAGAACTTGGCCACGTACGAGTGCGATTGCCGAGCGGCTGTGGACCGGGCTGGACTACAGGAGCTCATCCAACCCCGTGACCGACGTAGTGCGAGCCCGCATAGAAGAGCATGCCTGTCGCATGAACAGACGAGGCATCCCGGCGCAGCCACCCAACGGACCAGGCTTCTGCGTCGGATCGGCCCCGCCGCTGCATAAGGCCTATGAAGTCCATGTTGTATAATGTACATCGTTTTCACTAAACACTGTAAAAAGTCGAAGTCAAAATTTATTTCTTTATTTAAATCACAAGGATCACTTTGAAACGTCGTCGGTTTTATCTATTGCCTGTTCCTCCGCGATCAAGCCAGGAAAGAAAGGCATGACAAGACTGGTTATTCTTTTTAATGTTCCTTTTACAAAACAATAGGTACCTACATTTTTTATCAAGTTGGAGCATTTTCAATCTCATGAGTTTTTATCATCTAAATAATCAGATATTTTATAGTTTGCCCTTTTATAAAGTATTTGTTTAATTACGTTTTTAAATTTGTTAATTGTAAATTTTTGTATATCTCTTGGGAGTTTGTTATAAGAGCGTAAACCTTGCTCTTTAAGCGATTTACTAACTTTATGGAGTCTACAAGTGGCAACAGCGAGTTTATCGTTATTTCGAGAATTAACAATTTTTTTGTGAACATACATTAGATTTTCATAGATGTATTGACAAGGAAATGTCATTATATTTATTTCAAATTAAGTTTCGTAACTATAGAATGGTAGCTTTTAAACTAAATATGTTACTCAACTTAGTAAAAATTGACAACTAACTATTTTTTTGTACATTATTTTACGTAAAATAAGAAACGCCAACCTAAAATAAGTCACGATGTAAATGGGTGCTGACTAAAGTTTTGCAGCTGTGATTCAATGTTATTTTCAAGCAAAGGCAAGAGAAAACCTACAAAAAATACTACTTATAGGTTCTCCTCAAATGGATGTGTTACATACGAGTATGCGTCGTCCATGTGGTTGTAGCACTGGTGGAAACTCACGCACATTTGGAAAGATTTAGTTTAATAGGTACTGAGATGTGTAGATGGGTACTTTTATCTTACTTCGTATATGAATTTAACTTACTAGCAAAATCATTATATTGTGATTGCTTACCACACGTTCATAGATAATTATTAAAATTATACCTATCTACTTACCCGACTGGTTTTCGTATTAAACCTAGGTGAGGTTTTAACAGCACTTGCATTTTTGCTCAAGGAAGCTGTTGGGGCAGAATAATGAACTCTATCAACCCAACTTAGAAAATTATAGAACCAAATTAGAGTTGTCATTTTGCGTCATATTAGTTAGTTCGATGTGACAAGGGATACCTTTTGAAAATCTTTAAGCTATATTTATAGACATCACTGATATTTTTATAAGTAATTCAGCTTACAAGCGAATAATTACCACTGTGAAACAAACCAGTTTTAAAATTTAATGTTAAAATAACATTCAAATAAAATAGCCGACAGTCTACCTGACGTCTCAAAAAGTAGTTTGATGACAAGCAACTGCTTAAAGATAAACCAGGCAGCAATATGTAGTTAATTTCTATCATAACTCAACCTCTTTTTGAGAGCCTATTTTCGTTGCCCAGTCTGAACTCGAGTTGAGTTGAACCACCTTTCTGAGTTTCATCAAATTCGAGGTTGTGGCAAAACGGAGACTTATTATTACCATATTATCATCCAGGGATTTGAAACCCCTTTTTATCTAAACTCTGCGAAATTATCCACACTATGTCCATACAAAATATTACCCCATTGAACTACCGAAATGATCAAATTTTACTTAAGTTGTAAAAAATAAGGAACTAGGTCTTTAATTATAAAAAATGTCCTTATCCATCTTTGAATGCTGAAAATTTGTTGTTTTTCTTATGTACAAACGTTAACATAAGTCTGTCAATGTGGAGGTACTTTTTAAAATAGATTCCAAAGAACTGTAATCAAGGATACTACGTTTAAAATGTATCGTATGAATAATATGTATGCCTACCACCATCAATTATTAAACCTATTCTGATTTATTTTTAAAATAATTATTTACCAGCATAGAAAAATTATGTACCTACATCACATAAACGCGGAAGCAGTGTAATTATTATTGTTCATCTCATCTCCCCTCCCCTGCCTACCGGCGCGCGCGCCTATTTTCGTCCACTCAATGCCACGAGGCCAACAACACGACTCAATGGAATTACTCATTTTACTAATGCAGTTAGGTAATACGCTGCTTTAAATGAGTAGCTGCCAGTTTTAAAAAATGTCTAAAAAATGTTGGCGATGGCGAATGTATTGAAAGCCACAGCCACCGCAACAGTTTGAACGAGCCTTTAGACTTCCAGTCAAGGAGTGCGGAAAATCGAATGTCCTAGGTATTAATATTTTAATTGTAGACCTAGGAGTAGGTACCTGCCTGTCAGTAGGTTCTTACACATAATTTCCCGGGGGTAGAGTGTAGGACAAAGTTGGAAATGGAAGTCAACAACAAACTCCGACATAAAATTCTTATGGTATTTATTTTGGTCCCAATAAACATAGAATTAAGTATTGACTTAATTATTTAAATAAATTAAACACTTTTAACACTATTTTTTGAGTAAAAACAATACTCTACTTATCACAATAATCTTTTTGAGTTATTATATTTGCTCACGCATTTGTGCAAGTTTTGTTTAAATTAAAAGGTTTTCGTTTAAAAAAACAATATTTCTTAAATTTCGAAAGTAAGCTCAGATCATGTTGTTTCATACAAACAACTGACTACATTACTATCTAGATAATTGATGAGTATGTGTACCCGTAGGTACAGCAATCAATAATTTATACTATTATGTATTTGGATACTGATAATATGCAATTACAAGATTATTCCACTCCAAATTTTCATTCAACCATCAGTCTTATAAATTTAGCATTCACTACATCGCCATTCTCTTTCTTACACACATTGATCACAGTTAAACTTATCTTATCATCAAGAAACTGCACAACAACTCAACATTTTCACTATCTAGACTTATTAATGAGTCAATAATACCTACCTATACCAGAATTTTGAACTATGTGTTGATCATACGTTGGGTTCATGGCCGTTTTCTAAATTAGACTATATCTGCGTAGTTCATAACCCACAGCAATTAAAACAGATAAAGTAATTGAATCTTATCGTTTTAAAAGGTGTGAATTATACCTAAGTACGTAATATCTGGATTGCACTCTTCGCGCCTTGTTGGATAGGTACAGTTCTCTTCTTCAGCAAAGTGCAGGGGTTCAACCGAATAGTCTATTATTATCTTAATCATAAAGCTTAATATAACGTTTTCCTTCACTCTTCAGCGCTGCTCAATGGGCCCGTAACGCTGTCGGAACCAGGTCATGGCGATGTAGTCAGGTTCGTATACGTCAGGAATCTCTTTGTCGATGGCTTCACAGTACACCATCTTTACTGAAGCCTCGCCAAAGAGACGCTCTTCGTACTTAATGAGCTGTTTGAAAAAGCCGGTGTTCGGTCGGATTTGGGGTCTAGAACAAGAAGAAATCCATTTATCTAGATACTTTAGAATATCGATAATAGTTGAAGCTTACTCCAGCTTTTGAATAAAAGATTGAATTCAAAAGCACTGATGATTCACTAAATACCTGAGTTTCACTGCCTCTCTTAACAGAATCTTGTTGTAACTGATGTTAAAAGAACCAGTGGCCATGCAGAGAATCCTCTTATACGCATTTCTTCAAATTTTGGATTCTATGAGGTGCGGGCTAGCTCATTATGTTCTCCGGTGAACGTTTGAAGAAACAGTATCAGTACCCTCAAACGGCAAAATGAAACATTACTCAACAATTCAACATACCGTCTTTGCTTCATGTGATGATAGGCATCTCTCAGGGTCATCTTCTGCCATTTGACGAGGTATGCCAGGCAGAGCGTGACAGACCTCGATACACCGGCCACGCAGTGAACCAACACCACTTCTCCGTTTGCGACCACCTGTCCACGAAAAAAATGTTTCTTAGTATGACCATCGATTGCGACCACTTGCCTATTTGTATCTACTGTTGTACTGAGCTTACGCATGAGAGAGGAAAATAAAAGAAGTGTGTAATGACCACACATAATATGGGTTCAGGTAAAGGTCATTACAAAAAGAGTAAGGTGAACACAACCTTACTCTTTGTTTCGGTCTATACGACAACAATAATTTTAATGACATTAAATTTCGCTAACATTGTCTTGCTACCATCATCTTTGATATTTCTTACCTCATTAATAAGGTCAGCAGTCCTCTCCATGTACGGATGCATGTCAGAGTTGGGTGTGTCCAGCAGTGGCACAAAATGTCTGGGCACATAGTCTTCCGGCGCCGGGCCCAGTTCAGGAGCTGCGCTGACAATCAGGCCTGGGCGAAGGACCCTCACGGCTCCGGGCAAAGCGTGGGCTCCACAGATGTATAAGTAGTTGGTGATCCGAGATACACCAAGAGGGCATCCTCTGTGAAAGGAATCAAGGTTAAAAGTTTTCCCTTAGAGTAACACGATGAACATTCTTGAGCCGACTCTATATACCTGTTTCCCATAACCTTCGATATCAGTCACTGCGTAGTCACTACCTAATACCATAAGATAATCTTTTTTATTCTGCGTGGTCTTGTAAAGTAAATACTATAACGATTTGTGCTTTGTGTCTTTGTTTTTGCTAATCGTAGTAGTTCGATTCGCTAAGTTTCAAATTTTTAACGAAGGCTTTTGAAAAGTATACATAATAACATCGGCGGCATTCCTCGAGCCGCGTCAACAAGCAAACTCCCGAAGCGTAAACACCACATTCCTCGCAGTTGTGTCACTCTGGCAGTATGCCAGCTGTCTGACCTAGCACTGCGTAGCTTTTGGTCTTATCTCTCTGTTGTTTTGATTTATTGAAAATTACATACATTTCCGTATAGGAGCAGGTAATGCATTTTTTAAATTGACCATCATTAAAAGATTGATCTATTTTTGGGTTGAATATCAAATCTTAAGTCTAATTGAAGTTTTTACAAAGCCATTTTTCAATTTTAATTTAGAAGAAGACCTATAGAGTGGTGGCTTCGCGAAGGTTGCTGGAACTCCGATGGATGGTGATGTCTAAACAACGTTTGTAGTGGCACGTTTTTGGCTTGGAATCGTTGTGACTGATGGTATTTTTTGCGATTCCTGTTTCCAACATGGCAAGGTAAAAATGGAAAATTACGATTACCTAAAAACATGTATTGTCTTTTATTTGTCTTTTGTATGGATTTTTTTATGCAAATTTATAAACACTTGAAACTGGAAACAGCTGATCTTGATTTTGGTCACTGCCTATTTATGTACTAACTTTAAAACTGAGAACGCTTCAATTTAATTTCGTATTCTTGATTTGCTTATTTACTTAGCACCATAAGCATGACGCTGGAACTAATAAAATTTCCAAGTATTAGTCAGGTGTCCAAGTAATTCGTCTTCATTTGGGTGAGGTAAACTATTAATAAATTACATGAAAAGTTTTTTTGATCAGAAAAATAATTATAAATTTAAGGGGAGTATTTTAAACCATTCCGGGCAGTCAAGAACTTTTTCGAGACCCTTGTCACAATTGCTTGGTTTGGCATTCGCAGTCTTCAATCAAACTAACCTGTTCAGCTCCTCTTTCGTCAGCTTCTGTGGCCCTAACACCACCGTTGGCTCATTTTCGTTCCCCACATTTGCAACTTTGTCTGCTGCTGTCAAGACTTTCATTGCTACTTCACCGATTCTAACACTTCACTTGGTTTCAATTTATTTAGAAGCCTTGTTTTCCGTCCCTTCACTTTTTTCAGCTCAACTAAGTAGACTCAGAATAGAGCTTAAGACTTCCACTAACAAAAGTTTTTTTTTAATTTTCATTCAAAATTCTAGGTTGTATTCAGGATATCGTGTCTAATATCGATGGTCGCGGCTCGTGTCTTTTTTTCTGGAGACGTGCGCTCGCGCAGTGCGTTTCACGCGTACTGAAGCCAGCCCGGGTTGAGCCAGGCACCTGTGGGATCCAGAGATTCCTCAGCCCGTGACGTACCAACTACTAGCTCTACTGTGACGGGACTGCAATATCCGGCATTCCGAGGCTATTCCCGTCGCGTGTGACGCTTACTTTGTTTACATCGTGTGCGACTGTTTTGTAGGTGGAAGGGTTTTTAAGGATTTTGGATGTTAATAATTGCTTATATTTTTTATGATTTACGGTAATTACATATTTTAAAAGTTTTTTAGTTTTATTTTAATAGTCGAATTATTTGAAATAAAATACTTAGTAGAAAATAACTTTCCTAACTTTTCAAGAGAGGCAGAACCATAAGGTCACGCAAGCTTCTAGCTTCTACATAGAAGAGAGTACAAAAATTGGTCTTTCTTTAAGTTCCTCCACTGAAATAATTAAGAACTACTGTCAAATATGTATATTATCGTGTCTCTCCATCACATAGCTAGCTCCCTGCTGAAGTATTTGCGTCTGATAAATCTCAGGTGGCGGCGCTTCCTGTCTCCTTCACGTTTGTAAATTTATAATATTTTCTAGAATTTCTGTTTCTTAACGTTTTCTGACGTTTTAACAGCTATCTGTGCCGTATCCGTGAAGTGTAAAGAAATTAAAAAGGTTGTGTCAGGATTTTAAAAGGTTGTCGTGGGGAGAACAGGAGATGGATGAATGGGGGCTTGTCAGGGCGGCGAGTCCCACATAACTCCGGTGTCTCCGAACCGGATGTACTCGTAAAACAATTCTCAATCCGAAAAAAAAAGTTTTTTAAATTAAGAAAAAAACTATACCTATATGAGGCATCAAACGAAGTTTCGAAATTATTAATTCAATCATTCAATTGTTTTTCAAAACAATTAAATGATTGATGAAAAAGTTATTGAAATTCAAAATTCACTGGATTTTTCGTTACAATAATTGCACGGAATCAATTCAGCGGAACTCTACTCGCACATTCTGCATTACGAGTTACTACTAATGTCTAGTGCATATTCCCAAAAATGCAAAGTCCCTTAGTGTGTCTATTCTAAAATCTTTGCCATTAATTTTATTACAATCCATAATCCTTTCCACAATCAAGCACGTCATGTTTTTTTAAAACCGCCTATTAATATATCACTTGTGTAAATAGCAGCTTATAGTGTTAGAACAAATTATTGTGAATAGCGAGTCAATAGTCGAGGGTGAGCCCAGGGCCTGCAGTCTTGACATAAATAGCGATTCGATCATAAGCTACCGATTGTTTGATAATAACGAAAAAATTCGCTTGCTGTACCGATGTTTTCGCTAAACGTAAGTCTCTACAACCAAGAAACCGTGCAAAATCGTAACTTCGGACGTCGCAAAGCTAACGATAAACCGTATTCATAGTCCATTACTTTATTAGATGAATGAAGCTCATTATAAAACTTTCCCGAAATTTAAGGAAAATAGGTAATAAACTAATTTATCAAAAATAATTATTGACTATAAAAAAATTCAAACACTAAAAATCTAAATAAAACAACATTATTTTTTAATTTAAATAGACCAGTAAAGTTTTTATGAAAAAAACAAAATTGTTTGATTCACTCAAAACTCTGTACAAATAAACTTTAAAGTAAATAATGAAACACGTATTTTTTTTTCATAACTACCCTTTGGGTGTGTGCAATTGAGTTCTAAACTTTGTATAAATTGTAATCCTTGGTTCGGTTCATTCAAAAGTTGGTGGACATAGTTTGAAGCCTGGAGACGGTCATATGCTACTTTTATTAACATACCACGCGGACGAAGCCGTGGACAACAAATAGTTGATACTATAATGAAATTACTATCGTTGCAGGGCAGCGGCACCATAATAGAAAAAAGGTAATTGTATTTTTATAATATGCTAACAAATAAACAAGTACCTTTGTTTATTTGCTTGAATAATTAATTTAAATTACAAAGTGTGTACAAGTTAATAAAAAAAACATGTGTCACATTTAACAACAATTTCTTCACTAACTTTCAATTAAAATGGTTCTCATAATATTATTCATAATATTTATTTCTGTATATTTCTATTCAATAAGAAACTACGGCTACTGGTCGAAACGAAACGTGAAGCATGACCATCCGTTGCCACTCTTCGGAAATAATATTCGACAACTGCTTCGGCTTAGGACCGCGGCAGAATTGGCTACAGAAATGTACCACAAGTACCCAGATGAAAAAGTCGTGGGATTCTACAAGCAGAGCACTCCGGTTCTCATAGTGAGAGATCTAGATATAGTGAAGCGGGTACTGGCACACGACTTCACACATTTTTACGATAGAGGGCTGATCACAAACGATATGGAAATTATTTATCAGAACCTGCTCCACGCGAGTGGCGACAACTGGAAGCTAATTCGGAAAAGAGTAACGGAAGCCTTCAGTATTACCAAACTAAAAGCTATGTTTCCTTTCCTGCTGGAATGCACACATAAATTAGCAGTGTTGGCTGACGGAATAGCAACTAGGGGAGAAGAGTTCGACGCGCGCGCTCTCATGGAACGTTTTAGCATGGAATTCATCGCCAAATCAGGGTTCGGAATTGAACTAGATACTATAAACAACGAACACTCACGATTCAGGCAAATAATAAGACTTGGAATCACTCCACCGCTCAAAACACAGTTGCTGCAAATGATCTGCGACGTTTTTCCTCCTCTCAGACAACTCTTACATGTCCACGATCGACGATTAGAAAAAGGCATGATAAAACTAGTTCAAAATGTGCTAGAGCAAAGAAAATACAAGCCAAGCGGCCGCGAAGACTTCATAGACCTGCTGCTAAAGATACAGGGACAGGGCAAAATGGTGGGAGAGTCATTGGATAAGACCAATCCAGACGGAACTTCGGCGTTAGTCGAAAAGGAGATGGACTTCTCGTGCTTAGTCGCACAAGTTTTCATTTTCTTTGTAACTGGCTTTGATACTTCAGCAGCCGCCATGAGCTACACTTTGCATGAAATTGCGTACAATCCAGAAGTACAGCGAAGAATACAAAAAAATATTGATGAGGTTCTAGATAAGCATAACGGCGAGCTAAGCTTCGATTCTGTTTTCGAAATGTCTGTTTTAAAGATGGCATTTTTCGAAGGGATGAGAATGAGAGACCCTGCTGGTGTGATACCTAGAATATGCACAAAGAAGTGCACGATTCCTGAGTTAGGCATTACGATTGATCCAGGGGTGAAGATTATGATTCCAATGCAAGGGATCTGTTCTGATGCGAAGCACTTCGAGGATCCACAGAAATATATTCCGGAGAGATTTATGCCTGAAGAAATTAATAAACGACACAAGTTTTCTTATTTGCCGTTTGGAGGAGGACCTAGGATGTGTTTAGGTCAGTGAAATGTATCATTATTATGACGTAACTAGCTGAATATTTGATAGGATGGGATTTGCCATTTCGTGTGATCTTAGACCTAGTATGATATATAAAATAACAATCATGCAATTCACAAAAAATGAAAGAGCAGAATACAAAGTATAAAGAGTTCTGATTTAAACAGAAGATGCCATTCATACCATTTCTCTCAAGATACCAGTTTTTTTTTATGATCAGATAGTCAGAGTAAGATTTAAAGGTTTAAACGATGTTTTTTTTTTACCTAGACTTAATTTGAATCAATTGAAACCGTTGAACATGAAATCCTTGTGAAAGAGCTCGTCAGGGGAAGTACAACCTATTTCTATATTATTTCTGCCGGCAGTAATACTAGCATTGCTGTTTTCCGAGTAGAAGTGTATGGATGCCGGTGAAATTACATGCAAATAAGATTTATAAACACCGTTATGTCTTAAGATCGGCAACTCTGGTACCTATTGCAAGCGTCCATAGGTTATGGTAACCATTTTTCAACAGGGGGCGATATGCTGGTTTGCTACTTTAGATGTATAAAAAAACAGTGATTAAATAGAATCAAGCAGTGCGTGTTCCATTCCAGGTTCCCTTGTAGGTGAAATGCAGACACTGGCGGCGCTGGCTTGCATCCTGAGTAAGTACGATGTGGTTCCGTCAGAAAACTCCCGGCGCTGGCCTGAGATCGACCATACAAGGAACATTGTCCAGGGTTTCGCTGGTGGGCTACCGCTGAAACTAACGCCTAGGAAAAACACATCGTTGTAGAGAGTGCGCAAGAAATCGTATACATTACCATATCCTACTAATATTATAAACGTAAAAGTTTGTGAGGATCTTTGTTCCTCTTTCACGCAAAAACTTCTGAACGGATTTTGATGATGGATTTTCTCTCAACCTGGGCATTTGCCCAGGTTGAGAGAAAACACCCACGATTCTGGCTTCTATATTTTTATTACTATATTTTTTTCGGATTGGGAGAAAAACAGTGGAGAAAAATTATAGGGTACCTTGCATTAGTAGGTTGCTTAATCGCCCGTACATTTATCTCGTGTTTCTTGCAATTTGTCGACCTACACCCGCCATCCTGATGTAGACTAAAAAAACATATTGTAATCTTATGTACTACTTACGATGTGCGCTGCGCCTACACGTGTTATAAAAGCAATTTAGCATGGAGTTAAGTTTGAATATCTATAATCTTAAGGCATTCATCATTAGATGGCAAACGCCATTAAAAAAATAATAACGTTATTAGCGATAAAACCGCCCATTGTACTTCTGCGATTAGCTTGTAATTGCTCTGTTTGAATTTGTAAGCAACATAATTATGTGGTATACAATAAAGTGTTTACTCTTATCTATTTAACACCGTTCCATTATTTTACGTTGATATCTCCATTCTAAATTTGTCTGGAAGAAATCGCTTTCATCGTTAAGACTTGCAGTGTGGGTTTTTTTGTTTTAGTAAGGTTTTTATATGATGTAGTGTAAAATGGTGTTATGCACAATAAAGAGTTTATTTCTATCTATCCTTAGTCAACCTTTTTCTTGGTGTGTAGATATGTAGGTCTAACTGTGATATCTGCATCCAAACTACGAAACTAATACTAATTTTAGTTTTTTTTTTTTTAATTAATGAATTAAAATTAAGATTAATAATCATTATTATGTCCAAATTTGTCTACTTAATGTTACGTCTGATTAAAATAATAATAAAATCCCGTACGGCGCGCGTGGCGACTCCGCGGAGCCTCCTAACTCCCCGGGGTCGACAGAGACCTCTGACCCTAGGCTTGCCTTAGCCGGCTGATCGGGGGTTGAGGCGCAAAAGCGGAACCTTTGCCCCAAGGGTGAAAGTGCAGGAAGCATAAGCCCGGAAGTAGCATTAGCTGAAACTGTAGCACACCTCACGACACCCTTTAGCCGTTCACACCAACGTAGCCCTTACGTCATCACCTGCCTATGATTTGATTTAAATTTTGGTAATTGGTAAGTGCCGTTTGATGCTACATAGCCCAGCAACCATTTCATAAGCATAATAGCCCAGTTTATCACCTAACATATCGAATCGTTTCTTCAGTCACCATCCACAAAGTAACGTTATTTATATGTGTTTTACAAGAAAGGTCACTTAGTGTTAGCTTCGGCTCCACTAATGTCTGTAAAGGCTCCAGGCATAAGCCTAAGATTTTATATAAATAAAGAGAAATAATAATACTAGGATGAGTTATGTTTTGTGCAGTGATGTTTAGTTATCATTAAATAAATAAAAAATAAAATATTATTTATTTCGGACTACTTAGGATCCATATTGGTTAGTAGGTAAACAAAATAATTATGAACTATGTTAGTAGACAAAAGTAAACGTGAACTAAGTAAAAGCAACAATCAAATATAGATAGGTACCTAATGGTGCTGGGTGTGACGTTCATGTTCCTGTGCCAAGAATCCTCAAATGAGAAACAAATTTCAACATAGACCTACAGGTCGGTTTCTCATTTGATGGCTCTCCGAACAAGACACTTCCACAACGGCGACGTGTACCTATCCGACCTATATATTAAGATAACCTATTACAATTTTAGGATATTATTACGACTATACCACATACTTTACTATTCTATTTGGTAATAATATCCTAAAATGATACCAAACAACGATAATTTCAATTCTAAAACCTAAAACAGTATGGAAAAGACAATTATGACGAAAATGCCAATAATTATTATTAGAGATTAATATAACATCTTCTAAAACACCTAAATATATTTAGGTACCTATCTACGGGACGGCCAAGGAAGCGGAACAGTGTTATGGTCAAGTACAAAGTCTAGTTAATTACCAATGTATCAAATTATACGTTGGCCTTCACCAACTGATTAGACTCGTTTGCCTTGCCGTCGTCGTCGTGGCAAGCTAATTACGTCTTCGGTACAAAGGTCCTGTACGTAAATGGCACCTACATACATGGTTATATGTAGGTTTACCTAAATAAAGCAAGTAACATTTGCCTCGATTCTGTAGTACACTGACTAAACTAAATTTAAACTGTCGCTCTCTTTCACTGATAGTGCAAGCAAGAAAGAGATAGCTACAATTGTAGTACCGTGTGATGCTGTCAAATCAGTTTACGTGCCGCTTTTCTTCGTGTTTATAGTCAGCATGTTTTGATATCACGACTAAATTTGTATGGAAAACGTAAATCTGACTAATTTGACAGCACTAAAATTGTAGCTATCTCTTTCTTGCGTACACTATCAGTAAAAGAGAGCGATATAGTTTAAATTTAGTTTAGCCAGTGAACTACAGAATCGAGGCCAATGACAACTTTAGTTCAGCGGCTATATGATTTTGAGCTAAATATTTTAATGGAGCGCACTATTATTGGATTTAAATTAATCGATCCCTGTAGCACAGTAGGCGAAGGCCCGCCTGAGACGCAGAAGGTTGCGGGTTCGATCACGCCGCGGGACAAATGTATGCAAATATTTGTCTCGGGTCTGGGTGTTTTCTATATATACTCGTAGTATGTATGTATTTACAAAAAAAGTGTATATAAGTAGTATATCAGCCATGTAGTTCCCATAATACAAGCTCTGCTTAGTTTGGGGCTAGATGATGGTGTGTGAAAATGTCCAGCATCATTGTTATTATTATTAAAACGCCGACGTAGGAGAGAAAGGCACCAAGCTGAAGCGTGACTGGAACACACGTCTGCCGCATACCCTACGAGCTGTGGGACAAAAATGCCACCAAATGGAGCCCTATCACTGCAAAATGGCGTAGTGGAAGACCACAAATAAGGTGGAGGGATGAACTGAGATGAGAGAGAATGGCCCCCGGTGCTCAAGATCCAAGTGACTGGTGGAAATGGAGACCCTTGGTTCTGAAACAAATAATTCTAATTCTAATTTGCAAAAATTCAACCACGTGTTATATAAGATGGAGGTTATGGGTTCGAGTCCCACAGAGGTCGAATTTTTGGGATATTATAAATTCTTGTAATGGAAATCTTTGCCCAACAATGGAACAATAGTCATAGTAATTTTCATTGAAATTAGTCTCTGTCGAATCCCCGCTGGTAAAAGTATGGGAAGTCCACATTTAGAATCTGCCTGGCTAAGTCAAGATCGCGAATCACCAGCTCCGGGGTCGATCCCCTGTAGTATCCGACCACGATCTCCTCGGGGTAATAGATGTAGAGTTCTGTGAGTGGGGCTACCTGTACGATGCTTTTTAAGCCAAAAACGTTGCTGAAATGGTTTCTGAAGAGCGGCATCGTAGGGTTGTCCTTCACGTTTCGCTTAGCCCAGTAGCCGTGCCTCCTCGTGGTGTAGAAGTAGAATGCCACGAGGGCGATGAGCGATAGAATAAAGATCATGTCCACAGAGTGTGTGTTGCTTAACAATTGAGTAGAGAAACTAGGGTGAGCGATATAAAACGGCCCAGGTGAGGCTTATATACCTACCGCAAAACCGCTAAATATTGCGGTTCGATTTTATATATTTACCTACCTCTGAGGAAAGTATGCATCAATTACACTATATTGTTGATTTACTACTGGAAAGAAAACAAGATAGGTAGGTACTACATTATTAATTAAGTAGTACCTATCTAATTATTATAAGTTTAACGGGTCTTTATCGCGTTTACCTTTTTTATTATTTTCCCGACGTTTCAACTGTATTGCAACAGCCGTGGTCACGGGATGACTGGAGTTAAACTTATAAAAATTATGTTATATAATCGCGAAAGTTTGAAAAATACTAGTACCTACCTACCTAAGATGACAAAAATATTTTGTAACGTCTCGTCGCGTCGTATAGTGTGTACCTACCAATATTTTTTACAAGTAAAGCGCTTGCGGCTTTGTCTACATTGGCTGTTTTCCATTCAATAGTTAGGGGGAAAAGTTTAGAAGTTTAAAAATAATTTATTTCCTTCAGCTGCCATATTTTTCTTCTCATACATTTTTCATATTTCATCATAGATTTTGAAAGTCAATCTGATTTCTGTGTCCGCTGTTTCCACCAACAGAAACCGCTCCTTTGTTTCTCATGACCTGGCTGCAATTACAACTTAAATACAGGATTACAAGATCCTTCCTTATGCTCGTACCATTTTTAGTCTTGTTTTTGGTCGGAAAACCAACCGAACAGTGAGAAGCAGGGGCAACTGACTATTAGTATTAGCCGCTTATTCGTTGTGGACCAAGAAACAAAACACAAATTCCTCTTAAACACTGGCTCTTATCTGTGTTGCTTCCCCAAGAACTTTCTGGATGGCAAACATGAGAACGCTAACGGTATAACCATGAAAACTGAAAACTCTGTAGTTGCCGATTAATGGCTTACTACAACTTACTGCCTGATTGTAGGAATAAAGTACTAAGTCGCCTATCACTCCTTGATAGCAAGTTTATGTCAACTGAGTTTCAGGACGGTACAATTTAAAGATTCGCCTTAAAATGAGTTTTATCTCAATTCAGTCTATGCCGACCAGTGTAACATTTTGTGGCTATCTGTGCTATTAACTTTTGTCTCGCTTGCACTTGCGGTTAAAAAGCGTTTCTAGTTATTTGTGGAAATTAGGGGTAAAGGCCTGATTCAAAGTTTGATCGCTTTTGATTTTTTTCAGTACTTAACCTACAAAATTCGTCATTTTAAAACGTCATATCTCGGAAACTGTTCAATTCCTATTTCCTTGTGATTGTTCATCGTTACTACGTACCTACTACAGATGGATGATCCGGTATCAATGTGTACTACGAAATCCAAAACGGGCTCGCGTCCTAATCTCGCTTTCATAACAAGTGACCCGGACCAAATCACTTTGCGCAACAGAAAAATTCCAGACTCAGCTTTCGGCGTGAGTTGAGCGACACCTTAAAGGTGTCACCTTTAATTCCAGGAAAGTATGATGTTATCTTTTGAATGCATGTTAAAAAAACAAACCGATAACATACAACAACTGCACGAAGAGTTTGCTAAAATGAAAAGCGATGTAGCCAAGATACAAAAGTCAAACGACAAGTTGCAACGTGCCCAAACTCAATTGACGTCTAATTTTAAACTACTAAAAAAAGATAATGAGAACGTAAATGAGTATGTTACTCGCCTAGAAAAACGCATTGATTCCACGAATATGCTGGTTTCGGAACTTTCGGAGCAACTGCGTCATAAAGATCAAGACGGAAGAAAAAACAACCTGGAAATATCTGGCGTGCCACTTACTAAGGATGAAAACTTATCAAGTATTCTACACCGCCTATCTGTTAAAGTTGGGTTCGGTAAAACATGGTTTTTACTAGAAAATTACAAAACACTGTATCTACCTAATTATTATTGACATATTACAGGCAAGTTCCTGTAATAAGTTGAATCACAATAGCGGATTCGCTATAAGAACTTCGAACAATCATTCCTATAGTTATACCACAGATATTATAATATTATACTTAAGTACGTATATCAGCCATATCTGACCCGTTTGATATCGCCCGCACAAGTTTCTCTACTCAGTTCGTAAGCGACACGCACTCTGTCGACATGATTTTTATCTTATTGCTCATCACACTCGTGGCCTTTTACTTCTACGCAACGAGGAGGCACAGCTACTGGGCTAAGCGAAATGTGAAGCACAACCCTACTATACCGCTCTTCGGAAACCATTTCCGCAACGTTATCGGTTTAAAAAGCATGATAGAGATAGCCACAGAGCTCTACATTCAGTACCCCGAGGAGAAAGTGGTCGGATACTACAGGGGATCGACCCCGGAGCTGGTGATTCGCGATCTTGACTTAGCCAGACAGATTCTAAACGTAGACTTCTCGTACTTTTACAAGCGGGGACTTGGCAGAGATCCGAAAAAGGAGCCACTGCTGGCGAGCCTGTTCCACGCGGATACGGATACATGGAAGCTGCTGCGAAAACGCATGACACCGGCTTTTACCACCGCCAAGCTGAAGGCGATGTTCCCGCTCATCGTGAATTGCGCGAAGAAGATGCAGGGGGTGGGTGAGAGGGTGGTGGAGCGGGGCGGCGAGTGTGACGTCCGCGAGTTATTGGCGCGCTTCACTACCGAGTTCATCGGCGCCTGTGGCTTCGGCATCGAAGTCGACACCATCAACAATGAGAATTCTCTCTTCAGAGCGCTCGGCAAGACTATATTCTCTCCGTCGTGGAGAATTATAATTATCCATAGCATGTTGGAGCTCTTTCCCGAACTGAAGTCAGTCCTAATACCGTCCGACGGCCGCGTCGAGAGAGGGATTTCCGTAATTGTCAAGAATATTTGCGAACAGAGAAATCACAAACCAACAGGACGCCACGACTTCATCGATCTGCTGTTGGAACTGCAGTCTCAGGGGGTGATCAAGGGTGACTCTATGGAGAAAGTAAACGCAGACGGAACGCCGGCACAAGTGGAGATGGAGATGGATTTTAAATGTATGGTGGCTCAAGTCTTCGTGTTTTTTGCAGCCGGCTTCGAAACCTCTTCTTCGGCCTCCAGCTATACCTTACTGCAGCTCGCTTACAACCAAGATATACAGCGGAAAATACAAAATGAAATAGATGAAGTTCTGATGAAACATAACAATGAGTTGTGCTACGATTCCATTTCAGAAATGCCCATGTTGAGTATGGCTTTAAAGGAAGCTATGAGAATGTTTCCATCGCTGGGAAACTTAAATCGTGTGTGTGCCAAGCGGTATAGGATCCCTGACTTGGATATAACCATAGACCCCGGTGTGAAGATAATAATTCCAATTCAGGCTATACAGAACGATGAAAAGTATTTCGATAATCCTTTAGAGTTTAGGCCGGAGAGGTTTGCAGACCCGGATGGGCAACGGAACCAATATACATATCTACCGTTTGGTGCTGGACCTAGGGCATGTATCGGTAAGTTTTTCACTTTATTTTTAACCGAATAACAATATTTGCGCATGGGTTCCTTAAGTATGTTTGTTATTTATGTTCTAATTTAATCAAAAGACATTTTTTAAAAGATGAAACGGTAATAAATAGACGAATAGATAATGCCGTTTCGGCTTACATAATAAAGATACAGAAACGGCAGTACCTAAGTATGATAATAAGCCATAGGTACCTAAGTACTTACGATAATAAGCTGAGTTATCTTGCTCCATAATAAAGGTAGATAACTCTGTAGATAACTCTGCTTTCGAGTTTGTTCATGACTCTAGAAATTTACGTGGAAATTTACTCTAGAAATTTACTGTCAACTTTGTCTAACTCCTCTTGGTAGGCATGCATAGTATATCTACTACGTAACTATAAGCTTGTCAAGTTATAACAAGGAAGTTGGTATGGAAATAATTTAATCGTATCACTATTAGGTACAAATGTTTTTTTAAGAAAACTATACATAATCTTAAAAGATAAGTAAGTAGGACCTCTTAGTAAAACAATATCTGAAATGTCATCAACTGGTAACGCATTAAAAGGAGGGGTACTTCAGCGTTTTAATGATTGCCATGCTTACTTAGAAGGTCTTTAAACAGTTGTTTAGCTTATCAGTGCTATCAGAATTAATGCTTGTCAGATATTTCACGTACTGCACTATCGGTGAACGCACCGACTAAGTTTCGACTCATTCCGAGAGTCTTCATCAGGGTGAGTGAACGCGACTTTCTACTTTTGAAACTTACCGATACATGCTCTAGGTCCAGCACCAAACGGTAGATATGTATATTGGTTCCGTTGCCCATCTGGGTCTGCAAACCTCTCCGGCCTAAACTCTAAAGGATTATCGAAATCCTTTTTTTTAGACTTTTGAACGGAATGAGTCGAAACTTAATCGGTACCTTCACCGATAGTGCAGTACGTGAAAATTCCCGTTTTTACAATATGAATAGTCAAGTTCACGATAGTTTTTGGAATAAAATTGTCAGTGTTTTGTTTTCATCTGTTGAATTTGAAATGAAAACTCAGAAAGACACAAAGCAGTGCTTATTTAATCAACAATTAGAATAAAGCAAAGATGACCTAATGGTATAGAATTATAATATCTGTGTCTAAGCTTAAATAGGCTAATTATTCATGAGAAAAAACTAGAAATTACTATAATCAATGAATCAGTTCACCTTGTTCCATAAATACCACACTATAATAGCTGAATGAAGATCATTAAAAATAATCCAAGCAGAATTTTTCCCTGATTCTTCTTGGCTTGGTTTATTGTTTATTTGTTTATTGGTAATCAACAGCGTTTACTTATAATCTAGACAAAAACATTTGTATCAAGCATAACGCCAATAACAGATTACCCCAATTTTATAAATGATGTAGTGGGTTATTGAGGTAATAGTGAGCTACAATTAAGTAAGTAATTATGTAAGTAATTATGGTCCTACTAATACCGAAACGAACTATTAAATAAATAAAATAATGCTGGACAATTTCACACAGCATCATCTAGCCCCAAAGTAAGCAGAGCTTGTGTTATGGGCACTACGTGATATACTACTTATATACTTTTTTTTGTAAATACATTATTTTATTACGGATTGATAATTTTTAGAATAGAATAGAATATCTTTATTGTACACCAGTAAATACAAAAGAAACACGAAAAAGAAATTATAATAATACCTAGTGATACAATGGGCAACCTTATAGTTGAAAGCGATCTCTTCCAGGCAACCTTTGGATGGACAGAAACTGGAAGAACAAATAAGGACGGCGGCGTACAACCAACATTATAGAGACCGATAGAAGTTAAAAATAAAAATAAACTACATAAATTACATATCTATACTTGTATAAATTTAATTTTTGAGTTTTTTTCGTAATAATTTTGTAAAAGCTTCACAGGTTCATTTGGTAGAATCTTTAGTTTCTACCAAATAATTAGTCTATACACCGATATTTTTGGTCAGTTTAAAGCCGGCGCCCACTTAACCTATATCTGTAACCTTACTCAATAAATTTTGAGTAAGGTGATTATATATTTAAGTTAATCAAAAATCCATTTTTTTGTAATTAATAATAACACGAAACATAGTCGATATTTTGAGCACCGATAGTAGTGGCTATTCGCTATGTTTGGTCGCGGGGTCACTGTCCGCCCGCTCCGCCGCGCCGTCCGTCCACAAGGTCGTTGTGCTCTGCGGCCCTACCAAGTGTTCAGCTCACTTTTGATAATTATTTTCAATATTCAGTTCCGTATGAAATACTAATTAAATTTGAAAACGATACAAAACACGTTTAAGTTATAAAAAACGTGGACGCCGGCTTTAAACTGACCAAAAAATATCGGTGTATAATTTGACTCGGCTTTTCACTATATAGTTTTTCTTAGAATGGGCTTCGAGCAAAAAATTCAAAAAATTCAGAGTGATCAGACATAAAATCACATCTATATAGAAGTTTTTGTTAAGAAAATGAAAAGGTTAGGTTGGCAAGTTGGGGAAGACACTGACACTAAAAAATTAAGACTTTTTACAAAAGGTTTTGTTTCAGGAGCCCGTCTCGGCGAGATGCAGTCCCTAGCTGGACTAGCAGCTTTATTGCAAAAATTCTCGGTGGAACCAAGTGCCTCCTCACAACGTAGTCCACCAATCAACCATAGAAGTAACATTGTGCAAGGTGTAAAAGGAGGCCTGGAACTGAAACTCACCCTGAGGAAGAAGGATTTGTGAAAACCAGTAGATTACCTAGTTAGAGAATCAGCTGTCCTTTTTATCTGCGTGTTTCTTTCCACGTTTTCTGGGTCATAATGAATCTGGTAACATAATGATCTTTATTGATTTCTTGGCTTTGCCTGCCTGTAAAGACATTCATTTTTTCTTTATTTGTATTTTTGACATAAACAGTCACATAAAAATATACATTGCTTATTAATAAATGGTAATATTTACAAAAGACAAGGAGTGCCCAAAAGGAATAATTCAATAATGGCCTCGATTCTGTAGGCCAACTAAACTAAATTTAAACTATCGCTCTCTTTTACTGATAGTGGAAGCAAGAAAGAGATAGCTACAATTTTAGTGCTGTCAAATTAGTCAGATTTAGTTTTCCATACAAATTTAGTAGTGATTCCAAAACGTGTTGACTATAAACACGAAGAAAAGCGGCACGTAAACTGATTTGACAGCAGCACACAGCACTAAAATTCTTACCATCTCTTTCTTGCGTATACTATCAGTAAAAGAGAGCGACAGTTTAAATTTAGTTTAGTCAGTGTACTACAGAATCGAGGGCATTGTAGGTACAATTTGAGCGTTAGCTAGGACTTACAGTGAACATATTATGTAAGTAGGTAAGGTATTAAGTTGACCTACCTGATGGGATTACATTAATAACAACATTGTGACCTTGATCTCTGTGAGCTAAACATACCTGTCCATTAACTCAGAGTTACATGGCGTAAACTAAAAAAAAAACTAGTCTTACTAGCAATGGAATGAGTTAGCTTATTTTCTAAACTAATTAGTAATTATCCGAAGATAACAAAAAAAAGAGGTGCGATGCGCACTTTAATTATGCACCTATCTACCCACGGAATATCAAATATATATAAATGTATCCTTATACAAGGTGGAAAGCAAATAGGTAGGTACAAACATTAATCTATTATTATATAATGCTATAGGTACTAGAAAGTAATAAAACCTTCGGATCGTTGATAAGACAATCTGATGTATGTATGTGTATATCAGATTATTCCATCATAGCAGATACCTACCTACTTAATTACCTACATCTTTTGTACATACTTTGATTATTTCACTTTTAATACTATTCAATGAATTATGAAACAGATCGAGGTCATGAAATTCTTTGTTATAGGTATCGATACAACGATAGAAAAGTTGTTACAAGTATATTTTTTGTTCAATCTTGGTGGTACAAATATTTAATTTACGTGAGGGACGAAGTGGAAGGCGAGCTTTTGAAATAAAATTGAGTTTGGATAAAAGTGTGTGAACAGTCTATTTGATAATTTTATAAAGGGATACTATATCAAATTATTTACGACGATTTTCAAATGATAGTAGATTGTAATGAGATAAGGAATCTGCATAGGATGTATGAGAAACATGGGAGCGATAATTTAAGATTTTGATGAATTTGGTTTGAACTTTTTCTATTCGGTTAATATGGATTTTGAAATGGGGACTCCACACAGAACATGCGAGATCTAAGATAGAGCGTACATAGCTAAAATATAATATTTTGAGTGTAATAATCTGCTTAAAAGGTTGAGTTATTCTATTAATAAAGCTTAAATTTAAGTTTGCAAAGGATTGACACAAAGTCAATAGTTAAAAGCACAATTAATTAGTACGGGTACCTAATGAGTACCAACTAAAACACAACAATCATTCAAGTTTTCAGTCACTTAATTTTAGTGAAGTCACTTTCATTTGTGATAATTATCACTTTAGACACTTCACTTTTACGAATAAATATTTTACAATCATTGAGGCAAACGAATTTGAAGTCCAGCTGTTTTGCTTGCTCGCGCACAAGACCCAAGACACAGAATATTAGAAGGCTCTTATTACCTATTCCCAAACGCACGGTCAATAGTCGGTCACTATTACACTTCCCGATACTTGCACTCGTAAACACGCTAGACCTCCAAAGCAATGCCGTCCCGCCGTAAGGCCGCCCAAGCAGCACTCCAGTAGAGGTGTCAATAGATGATTTAGCACTGCTGGCAAATTCCTTATCTATTCCGTTCACAAAACCCAGGTCATGAGGGAGTAACCACGTCTCCTGTAACGCTATCACGTCTGCCTTCTTACACAAATCTCTAATCTGTTCTATGAACCTCTTAATCGATCTACAATTAAAAGAGACCAGAGTTATATTAATATCTTGTGGTTGTGCTATCATAATTGTTTGTTGGAAGTAACATTGACGTTCCATGCAGAACGCTGTTGGCGATATCTACGAAATACGACATTTTCTGGCCAAAAATCATTTTGTAAAAATTTTGATAATTTTGACATAGGTACTGTGATTTTAAAAGAGTTGAAGTTAGTTTCTTTACTTTGCTTCAACAACTCAACATTCTGACACTCTTCTTGCATTTCTTTTATATAGTCTATCGAAATATTTGATCAGGATTTACAAAAAAAAATGCGCAGAACCCATGACCTTTATTGTAGGCCATTGGTTCTGCTCATTTAAAAACTTTAAGAACCTATTTTAACTGTTTCCTACTGAATTTAACGTCTCGTAAATCACTATAAAAAGTCACTCAAACTTGGTAAGGAAATAGCAATAAGAGAAACAGAAAAATAACAAAATCAAACTATTTTTTTTATTGAGAATTACATGAGTTCCACTTACAGTTTCTTTTTGTTCCAAGCTCCAACGCAAAAGTGTCGGAATACCACTCCACTCTCTTTAGCACTTACCGCGCCATTTTTAATCTACCCAACTTCCGCTTGAGTAAAGAAAAATGGCACCGATAGCGCTTGAAACTTACTTACTATTTTCAAAACAGATTTCAAAATTAATAATAAAATTAACATAATTATTTGAAGCAATTATCGCTAGAAAACATTGGTTAGATAATAAATTGACTTACTTTAAATAACAATTATTTTGATAGTCTTACTAAACTATGCACAAATAATTACAAAATAACTTCCGAAATTAATTGCCAAATTATTAAAAAAAATATGAAAGCTAATAAAAGCAAGAAAAGCTTTTGATAAAAATAAATTGACCTACTTACTTGAAACACAATTATTTAGACAGTATTTAACTATGCACAAACTATTACAAAACCATCGTAAAAATTGTTGCTAAATTATAGATTTTTACGAGCTGTTAAAACTAGAAAACCTTAGTTAAAACATAAACGATGTAACTTAAGAACGTCATCATTATTTTTATAGTCAAATGAACGCATAATTAATTATCAAATTGATAAATCGTAAATCAATTAATTAACTTAGTGTTAAAATAATGTAATCAGATTTTTAGGTTGATTAATATTTTGTCATGGCATAAATCAATCTTCAAATGACGGTGAAATATGGGTCGAAGAACCGATGCGGCGACACGGCCATACTGATGCACAATGCGTGCTCTGCATTGGTGCAGCTCTTTCACTCTAAAAATAAGAAATAAGTATTTTGAGGCTACTAGGCACTTCCACAGCACACCTATGCCTTATAGATGAAAATATTTTTTTTTTTTTTTTTTGCTCTATGGAAGTATCAAAAGCACACAATACAGCCATGTAGCGCTTATGGAAATTACTGCTCACTCAGCGTGACAACAGTGATCATAATTTATAAAAGTACCAAGAGGTATAACTACTGCTTATTCCATATGACAACACATAGATGACAATGTTTTTATTAGTTTAGAAAACAAATGCTCACTTCACGTAACCAGTTTTATTTTTTGTTCATATTACTGCTCATTCCACATGCAACAGTACATTTTTTTTTTTTTTTTTTTTGTGTTGGAATGGTTTATGTAAGGTTGTTGCTGTTCTACAAGGCGATCTTGAGCGATCCAGCCTTAACAGAGGCCCTAAAGGATGATAGGCTAGGTCGATGCTGTGCTCTAGGCGGTCTCGAACGCCGTGGTACACAGAGGACTATGTTTCTTTTCGGATAGGATTTTACCATTGAACGGCTCCACACGTCAATAGTAAATAATTTATGTGGCTGGCTATTGGACGGCTCCACACGTCAATAGCATCTTTTATGTTGTTCTTTTTTTTTTTTTCTTTTTTTTTTTTTTGTTATTGCCTTAGTGTTTGTTTGTGTGTGGTGATTATGGCATTGCTGATAATAATATGAAAGGTTCTCACCGGGAGTATCATCCAGCTGAGATTGGCTGGTTGGTCCAATGGTAGCAGACGCTTGTGGTGTAGCTGGAGGTTGATAGGTTGCTGGTGTGATGCCGGAAGATCCTGCTTGGTTTTCATGTAGGGGCGACACGAGCGCCTGGACGCCGCCTGGCTGTGGGGCGCGCCGAAGCTGGTCATGTGCGACTTTGCGAGGTCGCCCATGGTGACCTACAACCTTCTTCACGAGGTAGCGGTCGTTCTCGAGAACCCTGTGAACTTCATAAGGCACGCTATACTTAAGATCCAGAGAAGTTTGGTTTCTAGGATTGTTTTTTATTAATACGAAATCTCCTCGTTGAAAATTATGAATTTTCGCACGACCCTTGTTAAACCTTTCTTTATCTTTTGCAGAGAGCTCAGTCAATCGTAGTTGTACGTGTCGTTCTAGTGCATCAATATCGATCGATGCGTCGTCAAAATTAACGAGACTCACCAATTCTGGTGGCACGCAGTTTTGACGTCGAGTAAGGAGTGTCAAAGGAGCAGTACCTGTGGTTCGGTGAACGGTGCAGTTAAGGGCAAGCTGAAGACTCTCCAACGCAGTGTGCCATTCTGGAATTTCGTAATGTTTAATCATAATCAGTCCATTCTTCAGTGTTGCCATTACGCGCTCCACCTGACCGTTTGCTCTACTCACGCCTGGAGATATTGCATGTATCTCAATTCCAAACCTATCACAGTAGCTTTTGTATTCACCCAAGAACTCACGCCCGCCGTCTACGATGATTTGCCGCGGAGCTCCAAAAAGGTGAATGACTTGTTTGAGAGCGGCAAGGGAGCTATGTTGACTTTTATCGTTAGTGTGACGAAGAAGCACATATTTGGTATAGGCATCAATGGTAACCACGACATATTCCTGATTATTAGCAGTGCCAAGCTTACCAGTTATATCCATGTGAATGACTTCGAATGGCACTGTCGGCTTAGCGATAGGATGTAATTGTACTTGCGTGGCTCCAGATGTTTGTTTCGATTTCTACACACGACGCAGTTATCGACGAAGTCTCGAACGGTGGTGCTCATCTTGTCGAAATAATAGGTCTGTTTAATTTTGTGTAAGGTCTTTTCCCAGCCTGGGTGTTTCAGAGCAGTATGAAATGTATTGATTAGGCTCCACTGGTAGGCTTTTGGTACTACTACCAGTTTTTGTGTGCCTAAAATTGTGTCCCTCCTTTCAAATTTGAGTACATTACCTTCGAGGTGATAACCAGGTATTTCATCTCCACTATAGAGGGCGTCTATGATAGGCCGCAGCTGAGTGTCACAACGCTGCTCTATGTTGAGCCAATCCAGGTTGTTGGTCATGACGTTAACGGTTAGAGGGTCTGGGTTTCGGCTCAGGAAATCTGCGTGTTGCATCCGCTCGCCCTTCCTGTACTCAATATCAAATTCAAAATTTTGGAGGTATGCCCACCATCTATGTATACGGGGTAGGAGATCTTGTTTATGCTTAGAAGCTTTCAGTGCGTTGCAGTCCGTGACAACTTTGAACTGGCGTCCGTAAAGGAAATGACGGAAGTGCTTGATAGCGCGGACTACGGCAAGAGTCTCAAGCTCATAGGAGTGATACCTACTTTCTATATCCGTTGTGCGCATGCTATAGTAGGCAACTACGTGCTGTCGGCCGTTGATGATCTGGATAAGTATCGCTCCGAAGCCGAGACTGCTGGCATCGGTAAATAGCTCGATAGGCTTACCTTCTTGGAATATCGTGAGGACAGGCGACGAAGTGAGGTGATGAATGATTTTCTGATGTGCCTGCTCATGAACATGAGTCCATTGCCACTTAGTGCCTTGTTTTGTCAAATCATATAGGGGAGCCATCGTTCGCGCGAAATCAGGGATAAAACGCCGAAAATATCCTGCTAAGCCATTAAATTGGCGAACTTGTTTTACCGTAGTAGGCACCGGGGCCTTCAGTAAGGCTTCGATTTTTTTTGGACCAGGACGAACTTGACCATTCTCTATCATATTACCGAGGTACTCTATTGAGCGTTTGAAGAAGAGGCATTTATCGATGTTTAATGGAAATCCTGATTCACGTAATGCAATTAAGATTCGTTCTAAATATGCAAGTCCAGAAGGGAAATCACGACATTTGCTTATTACATCGTCTATGTAAACTTGGGCCACACTGTCGTTATGATCTTTATTGGCGCTACCGGGGTTCAACAGATGTCCTAGAGCACGATTTATGCATCTTTGATACACAGACGGTGCATTGCTTAAACCAAATGGCATAGTAAGCCATTCGTAAAGCCCATCAGGTGTAACAAAAGCTGTTTTCTCGATAGAATCTGTAGAAATCGGGATCTGGTGGAAGCCAGAGGCCATATCCAGAGTGGTGTAATATTGCCCCCCTGCAAGTTGGTCGATTTGATCCGCGATTAATGGGAGAGGGTAATGATCGCGAATAGTGTTAGCGTTAAGTTCCCGATAATCGACACACATGCGGTCGTCTCCGTTTTTCTTTTTTACCAAAATGATTGGACTGGAGTAGGGGGATTTACTTTCTCGCACAATGTTGTTATCGATTAGCTCAGTAACGATTGCTTTAACCTTTTCACGCTCGACTGGGCTCAATCTATAGGGCCTTCGGTCGACAAACTTGTCTTTGTTTTTCAAGCGAATCTCTAGTTCACCCGTATTAAAACGAGATTTTGCGAAACCGCGCGTAAAAAGGTCAGAGTACTTGTTTAGCAGAGTGAACAGTTGGTTAATCTCAGATTCGTCAGTCAAGTCATGGTCTATGTTGTCAAATAAAGGGCTGAGAGATTGTAGGTGCAGAACGCGGGGATGGGAACACAATTTCGCGGTGTTTTGATTAATGATTACACTTAAACCAGTTTCGTGTAATAGATCTGCACCTATCAAGACGTCTGACGTCATATCATAGTCGGGTAGGACCTTGATCATTATTTCAACGTTGATATTATCAATGACACAAACTGTCGTCAAAGAACTCACGGAAACTACCGGAAACGGGCCTATTCCTCGTAAATAGCTAACGGTTTGACACCTACGCCCTGGCAATTTATTCGCAATAGATTGGCGCATGACGGAGCACTCAGCACCACTATCAAAAACAGTATTTATTACTACTGTGGTATATCGACCCATTCACTCTCTTGTCATTGACCGGTGTACGTCTACAGTTCTGATACAAATAAACACGTATTAATTAATTACAGAGGTTTAATTCAGATACCATAATTGGCGACGATATTTCGAACCAAGAGTGCAATTAGAAGTTATAAATTGGACATAAATATAGAAAAATATAATTCAAATTAGTGAAAAATTAAAAAGGACGCCTGGAGTGAAGTTAGCAGCAGAGACGTATCGCATTCCATTCCATCGAGCGGTTTGAACCGACCGAGACGTTACAAGTCACTCAGCCATTCATTCCATTAGGCACGGACAACTTCAGACCACTTCATAGATTGTGGATGTAAACGTAGTTTTCTTTTTTTTCTTCTATGGCATATGTTTACCTCCCATGTCGGATCCCGAATTTTCGAGTGTCGAAGAAATTCCAGATGAAACGTCGGAACAAAATATAGATAAAATCGCGCTTATAAAATCGGGAAAAAGAACATACATTTATAAGTGTTCGAAGCTCGAATTACAACAAATTTTAAGGGAGGAAAATATTTGTTTTTCTTCCAATACAAACTTGGACGGATTGAGAAAACTTCTGAGCGATTTCTACAAAACACAACCAGCGCATGCGGTACCTATACACGGACAAAAGACATCAAAAGAGATTAGAATGTCGGTGTGTGGAGAAATAAAGCAATTTGATGGAGAAAAATGGGAAGTATTTGAACAACAACTCGAGTGTTTTATTTTAGTCAACGACATCAGCGACGACAAAAAGGTACCTCTGCTTATTACTAAATTGTCTCCAAAAGTATTTGAAACATTGACCTACCTATGTTCACCATTGAAACCAGTGAAGTCAACCTTTGAAGTGCTGTGTACAAAACTAAAGGACAAATATGCCAAACCTCTGTCAACTGCTTTGGAAAGAGCAGAGTTCCGCAAAAGAAATCAATTACCCAGTGAAAAAATTCAAGATTACGTCTTAGAATTGAGAAAACTAGCTGGCAAGTGTCAGTTCAAAGATGTTGACGACCAAATTAAAGAGAAATTTATGGAAGGAGTTTCGTCAAAAACGATTAAGTTTGAACTGATGAAAAGTGAAATAGAGTTGTCATTGGAAAAGTGTATTGAAGTGGCCAGAACAGTTGAAGCCGCACTGTTACATGCTAATGGGTCAAGTGAACTGACAGAAAATATATTCTACAATCAACAGAAATCTAAAGGAAATGGTTCTTGGCATAAACAAAGTAAGATGAGTACTAAGCAACAAGCAATAAAATGTTTTTGCTGTGGAAAAAATAACCATGTAAAAGCAGATTGTCGTTTAGTAAAAAAATTTTGTAGTGAGTGCGGCCAACAAGGGCACTTATTTAGAATGTGTAAGAAGCGGCAAATCAATAATTTGGATGTAAAAGAAGCTGGAGAAGATACAGATGAGGCAGAAAGTAGTGAAAAAAAATTATTCGAGGAAGATTATAAAACCTACAGCGTTAGCGTAAGTAGGATACCACCTCACTACATAAGAGTTAATGTTTGTGGTCACAATCTAGCATTTGAATTGGACACAGGTTCAGATGTGACTGTCATGTCAATAAATGATAAAAATACCTATTTTAACACATTGGAACTCAAAGATTGCAATGTCTTGTTTAAAAACTTTGACCAAAGTGTTACTAAACCTTTAGGCATTTTAAGTAACTTGACTGTGGAACTTAATGGAGTCAATAAAAGATTAAACATATTTGTAGTAAAAAATAATGCTCCCAGAGTCATAGGTCGTGACTGGCTAAATGAGTTGAAGTTGTGGCCTCCAAATATAAGTAATAGTTTCACTATAGGAACTAATTTAATACAAAATGTTTCAGATGCTCGACGACTAGTAAAAACCCAGTTCGCAGAAGTATTCAGCCCAGGTTGGGGTAATTTTAAAGGAGAAGTAATATCATTGAAACTTAGATCAGACTCCAAACCAAAATGTTTACCAGTAAGGCGAGTACCATTTGCACTGCGGGACAAGGTAAATAATGAAGTTGCTAGATTGTTAAATAATGGTAGAATCACTCCAGTGGAACAAAATGAATGGGGCACACCGGTGGTTCCCATTTTAAAACCAGATGGTTCAGTTAGACTGTGTGGTGACTACATATTAACAGTAAACCCATGTTTGGAGATTGATCATTTCCCATTACCTCATATTGATGACATATTGAACACCCTTAAACATGGTGAATATTACTGCGAACTAGATTTAAAAGAAGCTTACCTACAGGCACCCCTTAGTGCAGAGAGCAAGAATTGTACAACGATAGTGACAGAGGCAGGCACATTTATGTATAATTACCTACCCTATGGGGTAAGTTCAGGTCCAGGAGCATTTCAACGTTTAATGACAAAAAAACTGGATAAGATTCCAAACACTATTGTATTTATTGACAACATTTACATTAAAGGAAATAATGTACAGGATACTTATGAAACCTTGTGTAAGGTGTTGATGAAATTACAGGAATGTGAATTTAAGCTAAAACCAGAAAAATGTAAGTTATTTACAACTAGTCTAGAAGTTTTTGGATTCCATGTAAACAAAAATGGTATTAGTGTGATTAAATCCAATATTGAACCTTTATTGAATGCCAAAACACCAACAAACCTCACATTGCTAAAATCATTTTTGGGTAAAATTAACTACTATTCCCGTTTCTTAAAGAATATGGCTACACTATTGACACCATTGTATGAGTGTACAAAACAAAATAAATTTAGTTGGACAATGCAATGCGAAAAAGCATTCCAAATGATCAAGAAAAAATTAGCATCTGCAAGCAATTTAAGGCATTACGATCCTGAATTACCATTGATTTTAACTTGTGATGCTTCAGACACAGGTCTGGGTGCTGTACTGTCAAACAGAGATACAAATGGTGTGTTGAAGCCAATTGCTTTTGCAAGTAAAAAACTAAATGAAGTTGAGCAGAGATACGCAACAATCGATAAGGAGGCAATGGCAGTTGTTTTTGGAATAACAAAGTTCTACAATTATATTTATGGACGCTTTTTTGAACTAGAGACAGATAATGCCGCATTGGTACGAATTTTTGGTCCAACAAAAAGTATTCCAAAAATGGCTGCTAAAAGATTGCAACACTATGCAATATTTCTTTCTGCATTTAATTATAAAGTTAGGCATATTAAGTCATCTGAAAATCCAGCAGATTTTATGTCTAGAAATGTAGAAAATAAGGTTGAGGAAACGGAAACACATTCACTATGTTTGAGTGGAAACTCTAGTGTGGTTTGTTATACGAACGATTCTGAAATGGAAGCACTAGATTGGAAAAAAATACAACTAGAGTCAAAAAAAGATATTATTTTTTCAAAAATAATAAGATATCTGACGGACGGTTGGCCGGAAAGGAAAAAGTTAGATAAGGAAATATTACCATTGTATAACAGAAAAAATGAATTAACCATAGATAGAGGCTGTATATTCTGGGGTTATCGTGTATTGGTACCACAAGCTATTAGGGAAGCAGTTTTAACAGAATTGCATAAAAGTCATTTCGGAATTGTTCGAATGAAAGAAATTGCAAGGTCCATATTTCTGGTGGCCTAATTTAGATTCAGATATAGACAATGTAACAAAAAAATGTATTATATGTTTGCAAAATAGAAAAACACCGACTCAAACACAGAAACCATGGCCTGTACCTCCCTCATCTTGGCATAGGATACATGCAGATTTTTTGGGGCCATTTTATAATAAAATGTTTTTAGTAATTGTAGATAGTTACTCTAAATGGCCCGAGGTTTATGAAATGTCAAGCATTACTAGTAGCCGTACCATAGATGTTTTAAAAAAATTGTTTACTAGATTCGGTTATCCCATACATTTAGTAACGGACAATGGTCGCACATTTACGAGTCAAGAATTTCAGGAATTCTGTAAATCTAGTCAAATTAAACATACTTTTAGTCCGCCATACCACCCGGCAACTAACGGCGCTGCAGAAAGATTTGTGGAAACATTTAAATCAGCAATAACGAAAATAAGGGAGAGTGGTCACAGCTTGGGGTCAGCAGTTAATTTATTCCTGTTTGATTATAGAAGTACACCACAGCGTACCACTGGAGTGTCACCGGCTCGTTTAATGTTAGGTAGGGAGATAAGGAACAGGTTTAGCCTATTGCGACCACCGCCCATTTCAGACATAATGCGGGAGAAGGTTGATAAGAGGAAGCAAGGAATTAGAGAAACAAAATTTGAAATTGGACAGAAAGTCATGGTTAAGGATTACAGAAAGGATGGCAGGCCATGGGTTCAGGGTTTGGTTGTAGAAGAATCTATACCAGGGGTAACTTATAATGTAGATGTAGATGGTTTCAAATGGAAACGTCATGTAAATCAGATGTTGTCTTGTTCACAGTCTTTAGAAGAATATTAAGATATTATGTTAAGTTAAAGTTTGTAAGTTAGTATATAAATAGCCATAACAATGCAAATAGCAATAGTTTAGTTATTTTAAGTTTCTTATAAGTGTGGGAGAGTGTGGTATATCGACCCATTCACTCTCTTGTCATTGACCGGTGTACGTCTACAGTTCTGATACAAATAAACACGTATTAATTAATTACAGAGGTTTAATTCAGATACCATAACTACGTTACCGACGCGCATACACATTGTGTTTAGACTTGAACCTTTGTTAGATACAGAGTTTACGTTAGAAGTTATTTGTCTCTCTCGACGAAAGCACGCGTCAAACGTGTGACCGGTTTTTCCGCAGAATGTACAAAGCTTATCATTGAACCTAGAGGACTGAGTAGATGGTGTCGTCGTGTTTTTGTCTGTTGGTTGCACGTTTGAATCGCTCGCACTTTTATTACGACAGTTACTAAATGTGTGGCCGATTTTTTTGCAGTAATTGCAGTATGGGTGGTTTGTCCGGTTATCTACGGAAAATCGTGAACGTTTTTGCGGAGGTTGGTTAAAATTGTGTTGATTTGGACGCTTAATGCGAATAGATGAGGCAACGGAAATTAATTCGGGCACTGAAGTAGCTCTGGCGTTCATTAATTCTATTCTAAGGCGTTCATCACCTACCGTTCCAATCACCGCTTCCACAGCATCGCTATTATCGAGCTTGTCTTTTGTTACTCGTCTCCACAGAATCCATGACTGTGTAAGAAATTCGGCAATGTCTTTAGAAGAGTCATAGACGTGCTCACGAAACTTAAGTACGTCCCGTGAGTAACGGCTTTCGGGTTCGAATGTAGTAATAATGTTTTGCTGCAGCTCGTCCCAGGTTGACGTTGTCACGAGCCAGTTATCAGCCCATATCTTAGCACGACCTTTTAGCAAGCTAGTTACCTTCATGCGAATATCATAATCGCCAAGCTGGTAAGTGCTTTTGGCCGTAGAAATGTGGTTACACCACTCACGCACTCCAACGTTACCGTCAGGGTCGTATGACGGCAGGAAAACATCGGTTATTTTTACTTTTTCACTAGGCTGGCGTAGCAGTCGCTCGCTCATGCTTTGCATCATTATCATCATATGTGTAAAGAAATCAGGTGGTACATTACCCGCTTGTTGTGGTACCACAACCAGATCCGTAGGCGCTCTCGTCGTTGATGCGTTCGGCTGTGAACGCATCAACGACGAGAGGCGTGGTCGTGGCTGGCAGGCTCGATGATGTCGTGCCCCCAGGCTCGCCGATGATCGCAGGGCTCTCCGCTCCTGCATCCGGCTCAATCATGATGTAGCTTCGAAATTGCAGTTAGGTTCTGAAATAAAAATGTCCGGGGCAGAAAGTTGATCGCACACTTCTGATATCGAAATATTTGATCAGGATTTACAAAAAAAATGCGCAGAACCCATGACCTTTATTGTAGGCCATTGGTTCTGCTCATTTAAAAACTTTAAGAACCTATTTTAACTGTTTCCTACTGAATTTAACGTCTCGTAAATCACTATAAAAAGTCACTCAAACTTGGTAAGGAAATAGCAATAAGAGAAACAGAAAAATAACAAAATCAAACTATTTTTTTTATTGAGAATTACATGAGTTCCACTTACAGTTTCTTTTTGTTTCAAGCTCCAACGCAAAAGTGTCGGAATACCACTCCACTCTCTTTAGCACTTACGGCGCCATTTTTAATCTACCCAACTTCCGCTTGAGTAAAGAAAAATGGCACCGATAGCGCTTGAAACTTACTTACTATTTTCAAAACAGATTTCAAAATTAATAATAAAATTAACATAATTATTTGAAGCAATTATCGCTAGAAAACATTGGATAGATAATAAATTGACTTACTTTAAATAACAATTATTTTGATAGTCTTACTAAACTATGCACAAATAATTACAAAATAACTTCCGAAATTAATTGCCAAATTATTTTAAAAAATATGAAAGCTAATAAAAGCAAGAAAAGCTTTTGATAAAAATAAATTGACCTACTTACTTGAAACACAATTATTTAGACAGTATTTAACTATGCACAAACTATTACAAAACCATCGTAAAAATTGTTGCTAAATTATAGACTTTTACGAGCTGTTAAAACTAGAAAACCTTAGTTAAAACATAAACGATGTAACTTAAGAACGTCATCATTATTTTTATAGTCAAATGAACGCATAATTAATTATCAAATTGATAAATCGTAAATCAATTAATTAACTTAGTGTTAAAATAATGTAATCAGATTTTTAGGTTGATTAATATTTTGTCATGGCATAAATCAATCTTCAAATGACGGTGAAATATGGGTCGAAGAACCGATGCGGCGACAAGTCTTTTATATCATTCTCTGTGGTGTGTATTTTTTGTACGTGATATATATATGAAGCCAAAAGATTCCGCTGCTTGTAATTTACTAGTACTTTGTAATGTTCCCCGCGTATTTATGTACCTATATCTATATTTCTTTCTCATGACTGTCGTAAATCCATCTTTATCAATCATCTTTTTTGCGCCGTCGTCCTGCAGAGTAACGGCAATGTCTCTATAGGTAGACGTATATTCTGTATGCATTTCATTTGCAGTCAGCTGTTTCCTCGATATGGCGGTGCTAGTCACCGCTAAAGGTATCGACACTTGTGTCGGTAATCTAGTATCGGTTATATTTTCGATGCAGGTAGGTATGTGAGAGCAAGAGCGCACTGATGAGGCAGACTGTTTTACGTTCCCTCCAGCCTGCGCTTCATCTCTCGATAGGTTAGCCGAAGCCGCCACTGCTGCTACCGGGTGCGGCGCTCGTTCGACGCTGCACTCGCTACCCTCATTATCAGTTGTCAAAACTTTAGTGTTCAAATCGTTTCTAGTATTCTTATCACCATGATAAGATCTAAGAGACGAGACCGAATCTTTATCAGGTAGCTGATTGCGGTAGGTCTTTTGCATCTCCGTTATAATTTTTTTTACATTCATGATCTCATTTTTAACCTGCTTTAGTAGCCTGCTTCGAAAGAGCGAAAAAATAAATAAAGGAAATATGCTTTTGGTGACCATAGAGCAAATAACCTTTACGTTTCTATACGATCTTACGTGATTGATAGGTGATACGTGTTTTGGGTGTCAATTAATAAAATTCTGCCAACTAATTCTAATTCTGTAAAATTTTTACTTGCATAATTAGGTAGGCAGATTCCATCGCTTGTAAGGCCTTACTTATTTTTAAACATTGATTGGTTGGTGAACTCAGTTTATCTTTATAGATTAAACGTTTTATTTTCTCCTGTTGAATTTGAATATTATAAAAAGACAAAGTAGTGTATAATTAATAAGCTTCATTAATGATTATTGAGGCTGTTCAATAAATAATCTTTATGAGTAAGGCCATTCGTCTTTTAAAAGGTATAGCAATAGTGGCATCTCCTCAAAATTAGGGACTATTTTTATCGTAATTAGAGAATGCTGAACATAAAAAAGCCACGCCGGATGTAAAGAAAAAGAATTTAAAAAACCCCATAAAACTAAAAGGATTTAAGTAACCAAAGAAAATTCGTTGGGGCTGCCACTCGTTGCCCTGATTAAGAATAGGAGAATATAATTCTGTGCCGCAGTGGGCGAAGGTCCGCCTGGGGCGCAGAAGGTTGCGGGTTCGATTCCCGCTGCGGGACAAATGTTTGTATGATCCGCATTCATTTGTCTCGGGTCTGGGTGTTTTCTATGTATAATATGAATGTATTTACAAAAAAATGTATATAAGTAGTATATCAGTCGTGTAGTTCCCATAATACAAGCTCTGCTTACTTTGGGGCTTGATGATGCTGTGTGAAAAATGTCCAGCATTATTATTATATCTACCGATTCATATATATCAGTTAAAGACTACAATAATAATTATCTTTACATAGGTATCCTATCCTATCTTACTATCCTAATCCTTATCCTACTAATATTATAAACGCGAAAGTTTTTAAGGATTTATAAAACTGTTTCACGTAAAAACTACTTAACGGATTTTGATGAAACTTTAACAGTATTACTTCATCAGAATAACAGATAGGCTACTTTTTATCCGGGTACCAGGCGGGCGAAGCCATAGGCAAAAGCTAGTTATTAATATATATTAAACGTCTTATGTGAATCAGTCACACCCCCTAAAACTGCAATATTTTGGTTCATTTCAGGGCAGGGAAAGGTCTTGACGGATTTCTTTGGTTACTTACTTACTTTACATTAACGGCGTGGGCTTGTTTAAAAAAAAAAAATTGAACTATTTTAGATTTCTTATGATCTAGATCTTATTATGGTTGATCTGTTATTAATATAGTGATTACTTGTGTTATAATATCTGTACATCACATCAAAACCTACTAATGAGCGATAAAGCGAAAAATGTTTACTGTAGCGCCCCCTGGCGAGTTAATACCATAACACTTATCTAGGAACCATCGCTGATGAACCCTTTAACCAAACCCTTTACAGAAAACTGCATTTAAATAAATAAATAAATAAATAATGCTGGACATTTTTCACACAGCATCATCTAGCCCCAAACTAAGCAGAGCTTGTATTATGGCAACTACATGACTGATATATTACTTATATACTTTTTTTGTAAATACATACATATTATATATAGAAAAACACCCAGACCTGAGACAAATATTTGCAGATCTTACAAACATTTGTCTCGTGACAGGAATCGAACCCGCAACCTTCTGCGTCTCAGGCGGACCTTCGCCCACTGCGCCACAGAGGTTTGAATCATTTGAAACTGCGTTTTCGAGATAAATGCCAACATTTGAGTGCACACACTAACAAATAATCTCTCACCCTAAGAAGTTTTACTTCTCATGACCCTCTCCGTTCCATCGTGGGTAAAAAGCGATGCCATTGGCACTTTTGACAGTCCGCATGTTTGCACTTTGCAGTAATTATCGATGTGTTGTGTCTTTTGATGTGATATTACACTAAAAATGTGCAAAAAGGTTTCTGTGATAATTTCCTTAGGTCATGGCGAACGGAATTTAAAATGTTAAATTGAATTTAAACCAAATCTAGAATAATCAGGCAATAAACTCCGCTTGTTTTTTTTATGATCCTTCATTCAGCTATAGAGATGGTGCCAATCGAACAAGATACCTAAACTCATTTCTCTTAAAAAAGAGTACTAGTCAAATAATGAAATAAAGTCAAAACGCGATACACTTTATAATAATAATGCTTAACCTAATCTTAATAGACTACCTTATCTCTTATTACCACATACATAAGACCGAAGAATACAAACAGTGGAAAAGATTAAATCACGTTGTGAAGGAATCAGGAAGTTATTAGGCGTTACTCAAGGCATACTTGGGCCAATATTTTAATTTGCTATACATCAGCAATTTGCCCAAAATCAGTGATAAAGTCACGTTATGTTCGTCAATGATGCAACACAATAACACAGCATAGAAAACAGTTACTTTGCAACCTACATGATCGAACTCAAAATTGCAACCTCTCTAGATAGATAAATACTCTTTATTGCACGCCAAAGAAAACTACAAAACACAGAAATTCATAATCATACGAGTTACAATGGGTGGTTTAATCGCTAAAAGCCATCTCTTCCAGACAACTTTTGGATGGACAGAATAAATGGAATCAAAAGATGGCGGCGTACAGTAAACCTATTTTATAATATAATGTTCAAGATACCTAAACACATAAAATATACAGTCAAATCCTATACAATATACATAGGTGCAAATAATTATAATAATGTGAGATAATGCTCTGAGACATGGAAAGGAAATGGTTTATAAACAAAAACTTTAAAATAGCGTGATTTTCTGTTTTATTTAACACCTATTACTACATGAGAACAACTAATATTTACAATATTCATACTAAAGGAGGAAAATACATTTCTGAGTGTGAAGCTTAGATAAATAACACTCTTAATTCTGCTATTTCTGCTATACGGTAGATAAATTCTATTTGTAAGCAACATTATGCTTTAAGATGAGCACAGAGCAGAAAGATATCAATTTATGCACACCAATTCAATATATGGATGAATAGGTTGCGGGTTCGACTCCCGCCGCCGGAGATTTTTCATGCATAATCTACAAATATTTGTCTCGGGTCTGGGTGTTATCTATGAATTATATGTAGGTATGTTTTTACTAAAAAAGTATGCATGTAGGAGGTATATCAGTACTAGTTCCCATAACACAAGCTCTGCTTACTTAGAAGCTAGATGATGCTGTGTGAAAATGTCTAGCGCTATTATTATTTATTTTTACCATATTTTATACTGGGACAAATATTTGTACGATCTGCGAATATTTGTTCCGGGTGTTCTGGGTATTTTCTATGTATACTAAAAATATCTATCTATGTAATGTATTGTATTAAGTATATCAGTCATCTAGTACCCATAACACAAGCTCTGGTTAGCTTGGGGCTAGATGATGCTGTGTGGATTGTCCAGCATTATTTATTTATTATTATTATTTACTTACACTAAATAAATTTTGTATTACTTTCAGTATTTTGTAAATGTAAATTTACATTTACAAAATAAATGACTAAATTTGTAACCTCCATAATTTCATTATTATAGGTACCATAGTTACCTAATCCAACCAAAGTTCAAAAGCGGGACTTTGAACCTTCCCACAGTTATAAATCAGACTCGTCTAATCTGTTTTATACCGCTTGCACAAGTTACTTTACTCAGTTCGTAGGCGACACGCACGCTGTCGACATGATCTTGGTTTTATCGCTCATTGCCCTCGTGGTCTTCTACTTCTATGCCACGAGGAGGCACGGCTACTGGGCTAAGCGAAATGTGAAGCACAACCCTACTATACCACTCTTCGGAAACCATTTCCGCAACGTTATCGGCTTAAAAAGCATCATAGAGGTAGCCACAGAGCTCTACATTCAGTACCCCGAGGAGAAAGTGGTCGGATACTACAGGGGATCGACCCCGGAGCTGGTGATTCGCGATCTTGACATAGCCAGACAGATTCTAAACGTAGACTTCTCGTACTTTTACAAGCGGGGACTTGGCAGAGATCCGAAAAAGGAGCCACTGCTGGCGAGCCTGCTCCACGCGGATGGGGATACATGGAAGCTGCTGCGAAAACGCATGACACCGGCTTTTACCACTGCCAAGCTGAAGGCGATGTTCCCGCTCATCGTGAAATGCGCGAAGAAGATGCAGGGGGTGGGTGAGGGACTGGTGGAGCAGGGCGGCGAGTGCGACGTCCGCGAGTTGATGGCACGCTTCAGTACCGAGTTCATCGGCGCCTGTGGCTTCGGCATCGAGGTCGACACCATCAACAACGAGAACTCTCTCTTCAGAGCTCTCGGCAAGACTATATTCTCTCCGTCGTGGAGAATTATAATTATCCATAGCATGTTGGAGCTCTTTCCCGAACTGAAGTCAGTCCTAATACCGTCCGACGGCCGCGTCGAGAGCGAGATTTCCGTAATTGTCAAGAATATTTGCGAACAGAGGAATTTTAAACCATCAGGACGCCACGACTTTATCGATCTACTGCTGGAACTGCAGTCTCAGGGAGTGATCAAGGGTGACTCTATGGAGAAAGTAAATGCAGACGGAACGCCGGCACAAGTGGAGATGGAGATGGATTTTAAATGTATGGTGGCTCAAGTTTTCGTGTTTTTTGCAGCCGGCTTCGAAACCTCTTCTTCGGCCTCCAGCTATACTTTACTGCAGCTCGCTTACAACCAAGATATACAGCGGAAAATACAAAATGAAATAGATGAAGTTCTGATGAAACATAACAATGAGTTGTGCTACGATTCCATTTCAGAAATGTCCATGTTGAGCATGGCTTTCAAGGAAGCTATGAGAATTTTTCCATCGGCGGGAAACTTACATCGTGTGTGTGCCAAGCCGTATAGGATCCCTGACTTGGATATAAAAATAGACCCCGGTGTGAAGATAATAATTCCAATTCAGGCTATACAGAACGATGAAAAGTATTTCGATAATCCTTTAGAGTTTAGGCCGGAGAGGTTTGCAGATACGGATAGGCAACGGAACCAATATACATATCTACCTTTTGGTGCTGGACCTAGAGCATGTATTGGTAAGTTTTTCCACCTTATGTTTTTACTGAATAACTATATCTGCGCATGGGTTTGTTGAGTATGTTGGTTATTTATTTTATAGTTTGTTTCTGTGTTTTTACGTACTTAACTAATTGCCCACTTTAACAAAAATAGCAGGATGTTTTTATTTAGGCTATAGTAGAGTAGTTCATATTAATAAGCGTTTACAACCCACCATCTGCCTCATTTGACATTTTTTAAAAGTTATGGAAGAAATGTTCTTTAAATTATCAAAATCAAACAAATATATTATGACATGCGGAGACTTTAATGTAAATTTACTAGAACTTAACTCATTAATTAGGTACTAGAATAACTAGTTTATTTCAATCATTGGATTTGAAACCTCAATGTATGGAGCCTACTCGAATAACCGACACTTCGGCCACATGTATAGACAATATTTTTATCAATGTATTTTTTTAAATAGGAGTTAAATAAGTAATATTAACTTTTGAAACTATCATGGTTTTGAACATATTTTTTACAAAATAAGTCGGATCATCTTGGTCAAATAATAAAAATAGAGATTCAAACAAAAAAACTTTAAAAAAGAAAAATGACTTGTATACCTATGACCAAAGATCGATTGGACAAACTAAAATTGAAATTAAGTTATGTACTTTTATGTGATAATAAACAAAAAAATTAAAACAACACATTTTTAAGAAATTTAGTGATGTGATCAATTCTATTTTGACATCGAAATCGATCATGGTCTCTGACGGTCAAAAGTTCAGTGACTGGGCAACAGCGGGAATACATAAAAGCAGAAAAAAATATGATCTTTATGTTGAAAACAATATAATTTTTATGAGGAGTTTAAAGAAAAAGTTTTTTTTTTGTATTTTTCTAATTTTTTTTTAAATGATTGTCGTAACGCTGAAGCGCGTTATTTGAGTTGCCAAGACAAAGTAAAAACTACTTGGAAAGTAAATAACAGTGAGACTGGAAGAATTACAACGAAGAATAATAAGTTTAATTTGAAAATTGCCAATGCCACCGTCAATCAGGATGGTGATGTATCTAATGCGTTCGAAAACTTTTTACCGACTTTGCAGTCTCTACCACAAAATTCTTAAACTTCTCTCCCATAAAATATAGTGATAGAATCATAAAAGCTTTCAAACTCATAAATCTTAAGAAACCCACGGACCTCTGAAAACATTAAGTGGCATAATTGCGACCTAACTAGCTTTTATATTCAACGAGTATAGGTATTGACTGCGGTGTGTTCCCTGTATTAAACAACTTATAATTATGTTAACTGATCGCGACAGGAACAGGCAGCCTTGCAGGCAAGTGCTCGCTCCCCCCAATTATAGGTAGCCACATCCTTGCCACATCGTATTGCATTTCGAAGAAACTGTCGTTAAAAATAAATTCTCTATTTTTACCGAAATAATCTGAATTCCTCGACACTCCATTACTTCAAGCAGGAGTGTCAGTGACCTACAACAAAACCTGGCTAGATTGAAAAGTTGAAAAAGACACTGACACTATTACGAAAAAGGTACCTTAATAACAGATCGAGTTACTTCAGCCAAGTTAGGTCGTTCAGCAAGATTACTTTACCGGTTCGTGGTATTAACAAAATGTTTGTTTCAGGAGCCCGTCTCGGCGAGATGCAGTCCCTAGCTGGACTAGCAGCTATACTGCAGAAATTCTCGGTAGAACCAAGTGCCTCCACACAACGCAATCCACCAATCAACCATAGAAGTAATATTGTGCAAGGTGTAAAAGGCGGCCTGAAATTGAAACTCGTACTAAGGAAGAAGAATTTGTGAAGATCAATAGTTTAACTTGTTAAAGAATTAGTTCTCTGCGTGACTCTCCCCGCATTTTCTGGACGCTGAATCACTTCAAAACGTTTCATAATGAATTATTATGATATTTTGTCTCTACCTACCTGAAAAAAACGTTCAACTACAGCGAAATTTTTTTTTTTTTTTTTTTTTCAAAATTTAGGGAAACTTACAGCGAGCTAAAACAAGAACAGATATAAGTGTTTAATATGACTGGATAGACCAGTGCATATTTGCTGACGGCTAATTAAAAGTTTCCGCAGACAATTAATAAAATAGCAAGATAAATACAAAGTAAGTTGACGACTATAAGCACAAAAAATTAGTTTAAACAGTAAAAATAAAGATGGCTAAGTAAACAGCTTTACACTTTGAAGAATTGATCAATAAGTAAGCGTTTTAGCTTACCTACTTGTACTGGTTCTAAACAAGTCTACCTCACTGTTTTTATTTACTAGAGAATTAAACGAGCAAAGAGCTCTGTAAACAAATGCATTCTTTCTAGTTTATACTAGTTTTTGCCCACAGCTTCGCCCGCGTAGTACCTGGATAAAATGTAGCCTATGTGTTATTCTGGTGTATAAGCTATATTACTGTAATCTTCTTCAAAATCCATTCAGTAGATTTTGCGTGAAAGAGTAACAAACCAAACTCATAAACTCACGTTTATAATAGTAGAAGGATAAGTAGGATAAGTACCTTACCTATGACGCTGATATTCAATGTAGGTACTTTATAAGTACCTACTATCTACGACGCTGTTATTAAATTCAGGTATATTGTATGTACATACAAACGTATTATTGTAAAATTAAATTGATCAATTAAAATGAAGACCAACATATTACTGTCTTTATATTCCTAGGTAACTAACCCATTGAAGAGCAAGATGGGCGAAGACCAGGGGTCTAGACAAATACCACTTTCTGTTGTCGTTAACGCCTGCGGAAAGATTATGTATGGAAATGACATTAGCTGTGGAAATGTCACGTGACAGCTGCCAATTTTTACTTTGACAAATTTGCGTAAGCGTGAAAGGAAAAGTAAGCGTGAGGTATTTGTATAGACCCCAGTGCGATTTACCCGACGTTTCCAATTAACGACTCCATAGTATCGCAGAGTCTTGTCTTGCTCTTTTACCGACGTCTCATAATGTATGTGTATTTATATATGTATATGTGTAGTAAATCTGTAGGTATGTATCCTTACATATTTATTATATATATAATATGTATGGTGTAGTTAATATTCTTTTGTTGTTATTTTATATACACCCCCGCCACTCTCACAATCTCTTACTATCCCTTCCATCCAAAGGTTGCCCGGAAGAGATCGCTTTTAAGCGTATGTTATTTGTTTAACAATAAAGTATTTTCATTCATTCATTCATACCCAGTGATTAGTGAAGTGACTATTGTGTAATAGTGTTGTAGTAACATATATACCAGTGTTTTTGTTTTTATTGTGTAGTTTTATCGTACTGTTTGTTTCGCTGTAATTTTTATATTTTGCTATTTCATTTTTTTTCATCCCGCACCCTAGCCTAGCTCGTAACTATACTATACCTCCGTCAATGCGGGATTTTTATTTATTTAGTCGGTTACTAAATAAAAAAAACTTTAGTCGGTTTTTGAAGGCCAAAGTAATTTTTGATGTAATTGGACAGACTTTGGAACCTGAGAATACGAGTATCACACTGTTAATTTGTGTTAGGTACTTAACTATGATAACTTTTATTATTAGCGAAGCCTCTTTGGCCGTCCGTAACCAAATATTGTAGGTTTTTTAAACGATGATGTAATATTATTCCGTTTTTCTTGTGGTTGTGACTCATAGAAATTACCGTTAGAGCGGCCGTAGGTATGTAAGAAAGATCAGACATTTCGAGATGTTATGGACGTGGTCTAGCCTGAGATGCAAGAATTGAAAATCTACCGACTTCCTATGACGGTTCGAACTATGTTTGCCAGAGACAAATATTTCGGACAACACTACGCTCTGGATGGGCGGTCTTATAGCTAAAATCGATCTCTACCTAGGTATATGTTATTTTTAAGTAGTAATATGGTTTTCATGTATTCTCTATGAATTCTTATAAAAACTAATAGCTGGAATGACTTAGCTGTTTACAAAGTTTGCCTTTTACAGCATGTAATTTGATGGAATACTTAGTTTAAGAAATAATGTGTAAAGGAAGATAGCTAGGTATTGCGGCGCTATAGATAACACTTGCAGTGCGATGCGAGTACGTGGAAGAGATCGGGCGGCGAGGGGCATAAGGTCAGCGTGGACGAAGTCGCGGACGGAAAGCTAGTTTACAATATGAGTACTGTATGATTTTTCCATAAAAACTGTATGTCTACGACGCGACGTTACAGGTTTAATCACCTTGGTACCTAACCTACTAAATAAATAGGTACCCTGGTAAAACATGGTTTTTACTAGAAAATTACAAAACACTGTATCTACCTAATTATTATTGATATAATACAGGCAAGTTCCTGTAATAAGTTGAATCACAATAGCGGATTCGCTATAAGAACTTCGAACAATCATTCCTATAGTTATACCACAGATATTATAATATTATACTTAAGTACGTATATCAGCCATATCTGACCCGTTTGATATCGCCCGCACAAGTTTCTCTACTCAGTTCGTAAGCGACACGCACTCTGTCGACTTGATTTTTATCTTATTGCTCATCACACTCGTGGCCTTTTACTTCTACGCAACGAGGAGACACGGCTACTGGGCTAAGCGAAATGTGAAGCACAACCCTACTATACCGCTCTTCGGAAACCATTTCCGCAACGTTATCGGTTTAAAAAGCATGATAGAGATAGCCACAGAGCTCTACATTCAGTACCCCGAGGAGAAAGTGGTCGGATACTACAGGGGATCGATCCCGGAGCTGGTGATTCGCGATCTTGACTTAGCCAGACAGATTCTAAGCGTAGACTTCTCGTACTTTTACAAGCGGGGACTTGGCAGAGATCCGAAAAAGGAGCCACTGCTGGCGAGCCTGTTCCACGCGGATGGGGATACATGGAAGCTGCTGCGAAAACGCATGACACCGGCTTTTACCACCGCCAAGCTGAAGGCGATGTTCCCGCTCATCGTGAATTGCGCGAAGAAGATGCAGGGGGTGGGTGAGAGGGTGGTGGAGCGGGGCGGCGAGTGTGACGTCCGCGAGTTATTGGCGCGCTTCACTACCGAGTTCATCGGCGCCTGTGGCTTCGGCATCGAAGTCGACACCATCAACAATGAGAATTCTCTCTTCAGAGCTCTCGGCAAGACTATATTCTCTCCGTCGTGGAGAATTATAATTATCCATAGCATGTTGGAGCTCTTTCCCGAACTGAAGTCAGTCCTAATACCGTCCGACGGCCGCGTCGAGAGGGGGATTTCCGTAATTATCAAGAATATTTGCGAACAGAGAAATCACAAACCAACAGGACGCCACGACTTCATCGATCTGCTGTTGGAACTGCAATCTCAGGGAGTGATCAAGGGTGACTCTATGGAGAAAGTAAACGCAGACGGAACGCCGGCACAAGTGGAGATGGAGATGGATTTTAAATGTATGGTGGCTCAAGTCTTCGTGTTTTTTGCAGCCGGCTTCGAAATCTCTTCTTCTGCCTCCAGCTATACCTTACTGCAGCTCGCTTACAACCAAGATATACAGCGGAAAATACAAAATGAAATAGATGAAGTTCTGATGAAACATAACAATGAGTTGTGCTACGATTCCATTTCAGAAATGCCCATGTTGAGTATGGCTTTAAAGGAAGCTATGAGAATGTTTCCATCGCTGGGAAACTTAAATCGTGTGTGTGCCAAGCGGTATAGGATCCCTGACTTGGATATAACCATAGACCCCGGTGTGAAGATAATAATTCCAATTCAGGCTATACAGAACGATGAAAAGTATTTCGATAATCCTTTAGAGTTTAGGCCGGAGAGGTTTGCAGACCCGGATGGGCAACGGAACCAATATACATATCTACCGTTTGGTGCTGGACCTAGGGCATGTATCGGTAAGTTTTTCACTTTATTTTTAACCGAATAACAATATTTGCGCATGGGTTCCTTAAGTATGTTTGTTATTTATGTTCTAATTTAATCAAAAGACATTTTTTAAAAGATGAAACGGTAATAAATAGACGAATAGATAATGCCGTATATTGGTTCCGTTGCCCATCCGGGTCTGCAAACCTCTCCGGCCTAAACTCTAAAGGATTATCGAAATCCTTTTTTTTTCGACTTTTGAACGGAATGATTCGAAACTTAATCGGTACCTTCACCGATAGTGCAGTACGTGAAAATTCCCGTTTTTACAATATGAATAGTCAAGTTCACGATAGTTTTTGGAATAAAATTGTCAGTGTTTTGTTTTCATCTGTTGAATTTGAAATGAAAACTCAGAAAGACACAAAGCAGTGCTTATTTAATCAACAATTAGAATAAAGCAAAGATGACCTAATGGTATAGAATTATAATATCTGTGTCTAAGCTTAAATAGGCTAATTATTCATGAGAAAAAACTAGAAATTACTATTATCAATGAATCAGTTCACCTTGTTCCATAAATACCACACTATAATAGCTGAATGAAGATCATTAAAAATAATCCAAGCAGAATTTTTCCCTGATTCTTCTTGGCTTGGTTTATTGTTTATTTGTTTATTGGTAATCAACAGCGTTTACTTATAATCTAGACAAAAACATTTGTATCAAGCATAACGCCAATAACAGATTACCCCAATTTTATAAATGATGTAGTGGGTTATTGAGGTAATAGTGAGCTACAATTAAGTAAGTAATTATGTAAGTAATTATGGTCCTACTAATACCGAAACGAACTATTAAATAAATAAAATAATGCTGTGGACAATTTCACACAACATCATCTAGCCCCAAAGTAAGCAGAGCTTGTGTTATGGGCACTACATGATATACTACTTATATACTTTTTTTTGTAAATACATTATTCTATTACGGACTGATAATTTTTAGAATAAATAGTATATCTTTATTGTACACCAGTAAATACAAAAGAAACACGAAAAAGAAATTATAATAATACCTAGTGATACAATGGGCAAACTTATAGTTGAAAGCGACCTCTTCCAGGCAACCTTTGGATGGACAGAAACTGGAAGAACAAATAAGGATGTTTTTTTCGTAATAATATTGTAAAAGCTTCACAGGTTCATTTGGTAGAATCTTTAGTTTCTACCAAATAATTAGTCTATACACCGATATTTTTTGGTCAGTTTACAGACGTTGACACAGCTAGACTAGTTTACTTCAGCTACTTCCACAGCATTATGTCGTACGGTATACTGCTGTGGGGGAGTGCTGCTGATACCAATACCGTTTTTGTGCTGCAGAAGAGGGCTGTTCGAGCAATTTATAATATGGGCCCCATAGAATCACTTCGCCAAAAGTTTAAAGAAATAAATATAATGACATTCCCTTGTCCATACATTTATGAAAATCTGATGTATGTTGACAAAAATATTAATTTGTTTAAGAAAAAAAGAGATAATCACAATGTTAATACTAGAAATAAAGATAAACTCGCTGTTGCCACTCGTAGACTCCATAAAGTTAGTAAATCGTTTAAAGGGCACGGTGTACGCTTTTATAACAAACTCCCAAGAGATATACAAAAATTATCAATTAAAACTCTTGGGATTGAAAATGCTCCAACTCGAACCTATTGTTTTGTAAAAGGATCATTAAAAATAATAACCAGCCTTGTTTTCTTGCCTTTCTTTTCTGGCTTGGTCGCGGAGGAACAGGCACCTAGATAAAAACCGACGTTTCAAAGTGATCCTTGTGATTTTATTGAATGAATGCATTTTGACTTTGACTTTGACTTTGAAAGCCGGCGCCTACTTAATCTATATCTGTCACCTTACTCAATAATTTTTGAGTAAGGGGATTAAATATTTTAGTTAATCAAAAATCCATTTTTTTGTAATATAAATAACACGAAACATAGTCGATATTTTGAGCACCGATGGTAGTGGTTAATCGCTTGGCGGCTCAGCTGTTTGGTCGCGGGGTCACTGTCCGCCCGCTCCGCCGCGCCGTCAGTCCACAAGGTCGTTGTGCTCTGCGGCCCTACCAAGTGTTCAGCTCACTTTTGATAATTATTTTCAATATTCAGTTCCGTATGAAATACTAATTAAATTCGAAAATTAAACCAACGATACAAAACACGTTTAAGTTATAAAAAACGTGGGCGCCGGCTTTAAACTGACCAAAAAATATCGGTGTATAATTTGACTTTGCTTTTCACTATATAGTTTTTCTTCGAATGGGCTTCGAGCAAAAAATTCAAAAAATTCTGAGTTATCAGACATTAAATCACATCCATATATAAGTTTTTGTTAAGAAAATGAAAAGGTTAGGTTGGCAAGTTGGGGAAGACACTGACACTAAAAAGTTAAGACTTTTTACAAAAGGTTTTGTTTCAGGAGCCCGTCTCGGCGAGATGCAGTCCCTAGCTGGACTAGCAGCTTTATTGCAGAAATTCTCGGTGGAACCAAGTGCCTCCTCACAACGTAGTCCACCAATCAACCATAGAAGTAACGTTGTGCAAGGTGTAAAAGGAGGCCTGGAACTGAAACTCACCCTGAAGAAGAAGGATTTGTGAAAACCAATAGATTACCTAGTTAGAGAATCAGCTGTCCTTTTTATCTGCGTGTTTCTTTCCACGTTTTCTGGGTCATAATGAATCTGGTAACATAATGATCTTTATTGATTTCTTGGCTTTGCCTGCCTGTAAAGACATTAATTTTTTCTTTATTTGTATTTTTGACATAAACAGTCACATAAAAATATACATTGCTTATTATTTATGGTAATATTTACAAAAGACAACGAGTGCCCAAAAGGAATAATTCAATAATGGCCTCGATTCTGTAGTACACCAACTAAACTAAATTTAAACTATCGCTCTCTTTTACTGATAGTGGAAGCAAGAAAGAGATAGCTACAATTTTAGTGCTGTCAAATATATATAAATAATAACTCTTTATTTTACTCCACATGGTAATAAAATAACAAAAACTAAATATAACTAAAAGTACAATGGCGGTCTTATCGCTTAGTAGCGATTTCTTCCAGACAACCTTGTTGGTAGTGAGCTTCCAGACTCGTATAATTCTATACTTAAAACTAAAATTAGTCAGATTTAAGTTTTCCATACAAATTTAGTCGTGATTCCAAAACGTGTTGACTATAAACACGAAGAAAAGCGGCACGTAAACTGATTTGACAGCAGCACACAGCACTAAAATTCTTGCCATCTCTTTCTTGCGTATACTATCAGTAAAAGAGAGCGACAGTTTAAAATTTCGTTTAGTCAGTTAACTACAGAATCGAGGCCATTTTAGGTACAATTTGAGCGTTAGCTAGGACTTACAGTGAACATATTATGTAAGTAGGTAAGGTATTAAGGTGACCTACCTGATGGGATTACATTAATAACAATATTGTGACCTTGATCTTTGTGAGCTAAACATACCTGTCCATTAACTCAGAGTTACATGGCGTAAACTAAAAATAGAACTAGTCTTACTAATAATGGAATACGTTAGCTTATTTTCTAAACTAATTAGTAATTATCCGAAGATAACATAAAAAAAGAGGTGCGATGCGCACTTTAATTATGCACCTATCTACCCACGGAATATTAAATATATATAAATGTATCCTTATACAAGGTGGAAAGCAAATAGGTAGGTAGGTGCAAACATTAATCTATTATTATATAATGCTATAGGTACTAGAAAGTAATAAAACCTTCGGATCGTTGATAAGACAATCTGATGTATGTATGTGTATATCAGATTATTCCATCATAGCAGATACCTACCTACTTAATTACCTACATCTTTTGTACATACTTTGATTATTTCACTTTTAATACTATTCAATGAATTATGAAACAGATCGAGGTCATGAAATTCTTTGTTATAGGTATCGATACAACGATAGAAAAGTTGTTACAAGTATATTTTTTGTTCAATCTTGGTGGTACAAATATTTAATTTACGTGAGGGACGAAGTGGAAGGCGAGCTTTTGAAATAAAATTGAGTTTGGATAAAAGTGTGTGAAGAGTCTATTTGATAATTTTATAAAGGGATACTATATCAAATTATTTACGACGATTTTCAAATGATAGTAGATTGTAATGAGATAAGGAATCTGCATAGGATGTATGAGAAACATGGGAGCGATAATTTAAGATTTTGATGAATTTGGTTTGAACTTTTTCTATTCGGTTAATATGGATTTTGAAATGGGGACTCCACACAGAACATGCGAGATCTAAGATAGAGCGTACATAGCTAAAATATAATATTTTGAGTGTTATAATCTGCTTAAAAGGTTGAGTTATTCTATTAATAAAGCCTAAATTTAAGTTTGCAAAGGATTGACACAAAGTCAATAGTTAAAAGCACAATTAATTAGTACGGGTACCTAATGAGTACCAACTAAAACACAACAATCATTCAAGTTTTCAGTCACTTAATTTTAGTGAAGTCACTTTCTTTTGTGATAATTATCACTTTGGACACTTCACTTTTACGAATAAATATTTTACAATCATTGAGGCAAACGAATTTGAAGTCCAGCTGTTTTGCTTGCTTGCGCACAAGACGGTACAGCAGTTTGTAGTGCGGTGTAAGATGATCACTCACGTAGACCAGTGAGGAGGGGCCGTCGAAGCCTAGATCAGTTGTTGTTATGCCGCGGCGGGCACGAACAGCTGCCAGAAGTTCATTTTTACGCCTGCGCTGCGTAAGCCTGACGATAATGTTGGGTACAGTGGTTTTCTCAGGGGAGGTCTTATCATTGCCGTTGGTTCTTTTTTGTTGAGGGAGATAACGCCTTACTCGATGAATATAGTCGATATCGCCCGGAGACAGCAGGGCCAGCAGTCTCGACATAGTTAGCGATCGCATATTGGCCGAAATCGGTCGCAAAGTCTTACCGATCACATTTTAACGAGTTTTGGTAGTCTCTACATTCGGAACTATCGATTTTTATCAGTATTATACCGAAAATAACTATCAATTTTACGATTTCTGCGAATGTCATTGAGAGCTAATTTGACAGCCCGATAAGTCTGGTAACGATTCGATACGGTACATTGTGATTTTGAAATTCAATTAAAAATTAATTGTATTTGTAGTTGCAGTAGGAGTAGATATCTAATGGCGGAAGCATATTTAGCGCTAGACTTGTTCATGCTCGAACATCGCCATGAAATGATGAGGCGACGGCAAATCGCAAGGAACCGGCGAAATAACTGAAATCCGCTTCTGTTGAAGGGAGATGAGTTTCTTAAACTGTACAGATAATCCAAAGATATGTTGGTCGAACTCGTAGATGAACCACAGCTATCTATTCAAAGACTTAGGCCTTTCCAAATACATTGACAAACTGCTAAACAAAAATTTTGAAATGCGTCTCAACCATTCCCAGTAACGATCGGAGCCATAGTAGACTGCATGCATATAAGATTTTAGCACCAAGAGTGCATGAAGAAGCATATGTGAGTGGACACTATTAGGGGCATACATTACATTTTGAAGCAGTGTGAGATTTATTGATTTTGAATATCAATGGCCGATAGCCAGGAGCTAGGCATAATGCACACATATGGGCAAACTCATCTGTGCGCTCCTCTATGAAGCGGCATTTTGATAATGGTGACCGCCATTCATGGTTACTTGGTGATGATGGATATCCTCTGGAGCCATGGTCAATCAACCCCATATTTATTTATTAAATCAAATGACAATCACAATTTACATTTAAATAATAATAATACCATAAAACCACTGAGACACCGGAGCATAGATATAATGTAAATAAATAAATAATAAATCGATAACGCTATTTGATGTATGAACCTTATATTGCTGGCCAAATAGTCAATGCATGCGCTGTACCACATAAAATGCGTATCAAATTTAAAATTAAGTGAACCTCAAACATCCGAGAAACTCGTAACAGATAAATTAAAAACAAACATTGACATTGATACGGATAAGCACGATGACATTGTCCTACCAGTTTTTCAAGGCATAAACTATAAAGTCCGTTTTTAAATAAAAAAATAATTATCATTAGTTTGAGATATTTTGTAGTGCGATCATAGACGAAAATAATTTAAATTAAAAAATAATGTTGTTTGATTTAGATTTTTAATGTGTTTGAACTTTTTTATAGTCAATAAGAATTTTTGATAAATTAGTTTATTACCTATTTTCCTTAAATTTCGGGAAAGTTTTATAATGAGCTTCATTCATCTAATAAAATAATGGACTATGAATACGGTTTATCGTTAGTTTTGCGACGTCCGAAGTTACGATTTTGCACGGTTTCTTGGTTGTAGAGACTTACGTTTAGCGAAAACATCGGTACAGCAAGCGATTTTTTTCGTTATTATCTAACGATCGGTAGCTTACGATCGAATCGCTATCTATGTCGAGACTGCTGGCCCTGGGTACCTATTTATTTAGAAGGTTAGGTACCAAGGTGATTAAACCTGTAACGTCGCGTCGTAGACATACAGTTTTTATGGAAAAATCATACAGTACTCATATTGTAAACTAGCTTTCCGTCCGCGACTTCGTCCACGCTGACCTTATGCCCCTCGCCGCCCGATCTCTTCCACGTACTCGCATCGCACTGCAAGTGTTATCTATAGCGCCGCAATACCTAGCTATCTTCCTTTACACATTACTTCTTAAACTAAGTATTCCATCAAATTACATGCGGTAAAAGGCAAACTTTGTAAACAGCTAAGTCATTCCAGCTATTAGTTTTTATAAGAATTCATAGAGAATACATGAAAACCATATTACTACTTAAAAATAACATATACCTAGGTAGAGATCGATTTTAGCTATAAGACCGCCCATCCAGAGCGTAGTGTTGTCCGAAATATTTGTCTCTGGCAAACGTAGTTCGAACCGTCATAGGAAGTCGGTAGATTTTCAATTCTTGCATCTCAGGCTAGACCACGTCCATAACACCTCGAAATGTCTCATCTTTCTTACATACCTACGGCCGCTCTAACGGTAATTTCTATGAGTCACAACCACAAGAAAAACGGAATAATATTACATCATCGTTTAAAAAACCTACAATATTTGCTTACGGACGGCCAACGAGGCTTCGCTAATAATAAAAGTTATCATAGTTTTAAGTACCTAACACAAATTAACAGTGTGATATTCTCAGGTTCCAAAGTCTGTCCAATTACATCAAAAATTACTTTGGCCTTCAAAAACCGACTAAAGTTTTTTTTATTTAGTAACCGACTAAATAAATAAAAATCCCGCATTGACGGAGGTATAGTATAGTTACGAGCTAGGCTAGGGTGCGGGATGAAAAAAAATGAAATAGCAAAATATAAAAATTACAGCGAAACAAACAGTACGATAAAACTACACAATAAAAACAAAAACACTGGTATATATGTTACTACAACACTATTACACAATAGTCACTTCACTAATCACTGGGTATGAATGAATGAATGAAAATACTTTATTGTTAAACAAATAACATACGCTTAAAAGCGATCTCTTCCGGGCAACCTTTGGATGGAAGGGATAGTAAGAGATTGTGAGAGTGGCGGGGGTGTATATAAAATAACAACAAAAGAATATTAACTACACCATACATATTATATATATAATAAATATGTAAGGATACATACCTACAGATTTACTACACATATACATATATAAATACACATACATTATGAGACGTCGGTAAAAGAGCAAGACAAGACTCTGCGATACTATGGAGTCGTTAATTGGAAACGTCGGGTAAATCGCACTGGGGTCTATACAAATACCTCACGCTTACTTTTCCTTTCACGCTTACGCAAATTTGTCAAAGTAAAAATTGGCAGCTGTCACGTGACATTTCCACAGCTAATGTCATTTCCATACATAATCTTGCCGCAGGCGTTAACGACAACAGAAATTGGTATTTGTCTAGACCCCTGGTCTTCGCCCATCTTGCTCTTCAATGGGTTAGTTACCTAGGAATATAAAGACAGTAATATGTTGGTCTTCATTTTAATTGATAAATTTAATTTTACAATAATACGTTTGTATGTACATACAATATACCTGAATTTAATAACAGCATCGTAGATAGTAGGTACTTATAAAGTACCTACATTGAATATCAGCGTCATAGGTAAGGTACTTATCCTACTTATCTTACTACTATTATAAACGTGAGTTTATGAGTTTGGTTTGTTACTCTTCCACGCAAAACCTACTGAATAGATTTTGAAGAAGATTACAGTAATATAGCTTATACACCAGAATAACACATAGGCTACTTTTTATCCGGGTACTACGCGGGCGAAGCCGTGGGCAAAAACTAGTATAAACTAGAAAGAATGCATTTGTTTACAGAGCTCTTTGCTCGTTTAACTCTCTAGTAAATAAAAACAGTGAGGTAGACTTGTTTAGAACCAGTACAAGTAGGTAAGCTAAAACGCTTACTTATTGATCAATTCTTCAAAGTGTAAAGCTTTTACACTTTTTACTGTTTAAACTAATTTTTTGTGCTTAAAGTCGTCAACTTACTTTGTATTTATCTTGCTATTTTATTAATTGTCTGCGGAAACTTTTAATTAGCCGTCAGCAAATATGCACTGGTCTATCCAGTCATATTAAACACTTATATCTGTTCTTGTTGTACCTCGCTGTAAGTTTCCCTAAATTTTGAAAAAAAAAAAATAAAAAAAAAATTGTCGCTGTAGTTGAACGTTTTTTTCAGGTAGGTAGAGACATAATATCATAATGGATCATAATAATTCATTATGAAACGTTTTGAAGTGATTCAGCGTCCAGAAAATGCGGGGAGAGTCACGCAGAGAACTAATTCTTTAACAAGTTAAATTATTGATCTTCACAAATTCTTCTTCCTTAGTACGAGTTTCAATTTCAGGCCGCCTTTTACACCTTGCACAATATTACTTCTATGGTTGATTGGTGGATTGCGTTGTGTGGAGGCACTTGGTTCTACCGAGAATTTCTGCAGTATAGCTGCTAGTCCAGCTAGGGACTGCATCTCGCCGAGACGGGCTCCTGAAACAAACATTTTGTTAATACCACGAACCGGTAAAGTAATCTTGCTGAACGACCTAACTTGGCTGAAGTAACTCGATCTGTTATTAAGGTACCTTTTTCGTAATAGTGTCAGTGTCTTTTTCAACTTTCCAATCTAGCCAGGTTTTGTTGTAGGTCACTGACACTCCTGCTTGAAGTAATGGAGTGTCGAGGAATTCAGATTATTTCGGTAAAAATAGAGAATTTATTTTTAACGACAGTTTCTTCGAAATGCAATACGATGTGGCAAGGATGTGGCCACCTATAATTGGGGGGAGCGAGCACTTGCCTGCAAGGCTGCCTGTTCCTGTCGCGATCAGTTAACATAATTATAAGTTGTTTAATACAGGGAACACACCGCAGTCAATACCTATACTCGTTGAATATAAAAGCTAGTTAGGTCGCAATTATGCCACTTAATGTTTTCAGAGGTCCGTGGGTTTCTTAAGATTTATGAGTTTGAAAGCTTTTATGATTCTATCACTATATTTTATGGGAGAGAAGTTTAAGAATTTTGTGGTAGAGACTGCAAAGTCGGTAAAAAGTTTTCGAACGCATTAGATACATCACCATCCTGATTGACGGTGGCATTGGCAATTTTCAAATTAAACTTATTATTCTTCGTTGTAATTCTTCCAGTCTCACTGTTATTTACTTTCCAAGTAGTTTTTACTTTGTCTTGGCAACTCAAATAACGCGCTTCAGCGTTACGACAATCATTTAAAAAAAAATGAAAAATACAAAAAAAAAACTTTTTCTTTAAACTCCTCATAAAAATTATATTGTTTTCAACATAAAGATCATATTTTTTTCTGCTTTTATGTATTCCCGCTGTTGCCCAGTCACTGAACTTTTGACCGTCAGAGACCATGATCGATTTCGATGTCAAAATAGAATTGATCACATCACTAAATTTCTTAAAAATGTGTTGTTTTAATTTTTTTGTTTATTATCACATAAAAGTACATAACTTAATTTCAATTTTAGTTTGTCCAATCGATCTTTGGTCATAGGTATACAAGTTATTTTTCTTTTTTAAAGTTTTTTTGTTTGAATCTCTATTTTTATTATTTGACTAAGATGATCCGACTTATTTTGTAAAAAATATGTTCAAAACCATGATAGTTTCAAAAGTTAATATTACTTATTTAACTCCTATTTAAAAAAAATTCATTGATAAAAATATTGTCTATACATGTGGCCGAAGTGTCGGTTATTCGAGTAGGCTCCATACATTGAGGTTTCAAATCAAATGATTGAAATAAACTAGTTATTCTACCTCTAGTACCTAATTAATTAGTTAAGTTCTAGTAAATTTACATTAAAGTCTCCGCATGTCATAATATATTTGTTTGATTTTGATAATTTAAAGAACATTTCTTCCATAACTTTTAAAAAATGTCAAATGAGGCAGATGGTGGGTTGTAAACGCTTATTAATATGAACTACTCTACTATAGCCTAAATAAAAACATCCTGCTATTTTTGTTAAAGTGGGCAATTAGTTAAGTACGTAAAAACACAAACTATAAAATAAATAACCAACATACTCAACAAACCCATGCGCAGATATAGTTATTCAGTAAAAAATAAGGTGGAAAAACTTACCAATACATGCTCTAGGTCCAGCACCAAAAGGTAGATATGTATATTGGTTCCGTTGCCCATCCATGTCTGCAAACCTCTCCGGCCTAAACTCTAAAGGATTATCGAAATACTTTTCATCGTTCTGTATAGCCTGAAGTGGGATTATTATCTTCACACCGGGGTCTATGGTTATATCCAAGTCAGGGATCCTATACGGCTTGGCACACACACGATGTAAGTTTCCCACCGATGGAAAAATTCTCATAGCTTCCTTGAAAGCCATGCTCAACATGGACATTTCTGAAATGGAATCGTAGCACAACTCATTGTTATGTTTCATCAGAACTTCATCTATTTCATTTTGTATTTTCCGCTGTATATCTTGGTTGTAAGCGAGCTGCAGTAAGGTATAGCTGGAGGCCGAAGAAGAGGTTTCGAAGCCGGCTGCAAAAAACACGAAGACTTGAGCCACCATACATTTGAAATCCATCTCCATCTCCACTTGTGCCGGCGTTCCGTCTGCATTTACTTTCTCCATAGAGTCACCCTTGATCACTCCCTGAGACTGCAGTTCCAACAGCAGATCGATGAAGTCGTGGCGTCCTGTTGGTTTGTGATTTCTCTGTTCGCAAATATTCTTGACAATTACGGAAATCTCCCTCTCGACGCGGCCGTCGGACGGTATTAGGACTGACTTCAGTTCGGGAAAGAGCTCCAACATGCTATGGATAATTATAATTCTCCACGACGGATAGAATATAGTCTTGCCGAGCGCTCTGAAGAGAGAGTTCTCGTTGTTGATGGTGTCGACTTCGATGCCGAAGCCACAGGCGCCGATGAACTCGGTACTGAAGCGTGCCATCAACTCGCGGACGTCGCACTCGCCGCCCTGCTCCACCAGTCCCTCACCCACCCCCTGCATCTTCTTCGCGCATTTTACGATGAGCGGGAACATCGCCTTCAGCTTGGCAGTGGTAAAAGCCGGTGTCATGCGTTTTCGCAGCAGCTTCCATGTATCCCCATCCGTGTGGAACACGCTCGCCATTAGTGGCTCCTTTTTCGGATCTCTGCCAAGTCCCCGCTTGTAAAAGTACGAGAAGTCTACGTTTAGAATCTGTCTGGCTAAGTCAAGATCGCGAATCACCAGCTCCGGGGTCGATCCCCTGTAGTATCCGACCACTTTCTCCTCGGGGTACTGAATGTAGAGCTCTGTGGCTACCTCTATGATGCTTTTTAAGCCCATAACGTTGCGGAAATGGTTTCCGAAGAGTGGTATAGTAGGGTTGTGCTTCACATTTCGCTTAGCCCAGTAGCCGTGCCTCCTCGTGGCATAGAAGTAGAAGACCACGAGGGCAATGAGCGATAAAACCAAGATCATGTCGACAGCGTGCGTGTCACCTACGAACTGAGTAAAGTAACTTGTGCAAGCGGTATAAAACAGATTAGACGAGTCTGATTTATAACTGTGGGAAGGTTCAAAGTCCCGCTTTTGAATATTATTTGGTTGAATATTAGGTAACTATGGTACCTATAATAATAAAATTATGGAGGTTACAAATTTAGTCATTTATTTTGTAAATGTAAATTTACATTTACAAAATACTGATAGTAATACAAAGTTTATTTAGTGTAAGTACCTATCTATTACCTAAATTCTATCTATAGGTGGGGTAAACTTGGCTACGTATCTTGACTTTACTTTGTTACACCCAAGTTACAGCAGGGCTATTACATTGGTATACGTACTTAACTTTTATTCAATAAATTACTGAATAAGTCATATATAGTTTGTCCGATACTATTTGTCTGTCGAAACAGCTTATCCTATTTAAATGCGGTTTCTTTTCAATCGGTTGTTATCAGTATCAGTTTTTTTTTATTGTTGTCCATGTATAAAATATGGTAAAAATAAATAATAATAGCGCTAGACATTTTCACACAGCATCATCTAGCTTCTAAGTAAGCAGAGCTTGTGTTATGGGCTAGGTATGTTTTAGTAAAAACATACCTACATATAATTCATAGATATTCCCAGACCCGAGACAAATATTTGTAGATTATACATAAAAATCCCCGCGGCGGGAATCAAAGTCAAAGTCAAAGTCAAAGTCAAAATTCATTTATTCAATAAAATCACAAGGACCACTTTGAAACGTCGGTTTTTATCTAGGTGCCTGTTCCTCCGCGACCAAGCCAGGAAAGAAAGGCAAGAAAACAAGGCTGGTTATTCTTTTTAATGATCCTTTTACAAAACAATAGGTTCGAGTTGGAGCATTTTCAATCCCAAGAGTTTTTGTCATCTAAATAATCAGATATTTTATAGTATGCCTTTTTAAAAAGCTTTTGTTTAATTACGTTTTTAAATTTGTTAATTGATAATTTTTGTATATCTCTTGGGAGTTTGTTATAAAAGCGTACACCGTGCCCTTTAAACGATTTACCAACTTTATGGAGTCTACAAGTGGCAACAGCGAGTTTATCTTTATTTCTAGTATTAACATTGTGATTATCGCTTTTTTTCTTAAACAAATTAATATTTTTGTGAACATACATCAGATTTTCATAAATGTATTGACAATGGAATGTCATTATATTTATTTCTTTAAACTTTTCGCGAAGTGATTCTCTGGGGCCCATATTATAAATTGCTCGAACAGCCCTCTTCTGCAGCACAAAAATGGTATTGATATCAGCAGCACTCCCCCACAGCAGTATACCGTACGACATAATGCTGTGGAAGTAGCTGAAGTAAACTAGTCTAGCTGTGTCAACGTCTGTATAAAGACGGATCTTTTTGACTGCATATGCCGCAGAACTAAGTCTCTTCGATAACCCATCAATATGAGGACCCCATTGAAGCTTATTATCTAGGGTGATACCTAAGAATACGGTGGTGTCCACAAGAGCCAACTGTTCATCTTTGATTTTGATATTTGCTTTAACTTGTGTAACATTGGGTAGTATAAATCTAATACACTTTGTTTCGTTCACAATCGAACCCGCAACCTATTCATCCATATATTGAATTGGTGTGCATAAATTGATATCTTTCTGCTCTGTGCTCATCATAAAGCATAATGTTGCTTACAAATGGAATTTATCTACCGTATAGCAGAAATAGCAGAATTAAGAGTGTTATTTATCTAAGCTTCACACTCAGAAATGTATTTTCCTCCTTTAGTATGAATATTGTAAATATTAGTTGTTCTCATGTAGTAATAGGTGTTAAATAAAACAGAAAATCACGCTATTTTTAAAGTTTTTGTTTATAAACCATTTCCTTGCCATGTCTCAGAGCATTATCTCACATTATTGTAATTATTTGCACCTATGTATATTGTATAGGATTTGACTGTATATTTTATGTGTTTAGGTATCTTGAACATTATATTATAAAATAGGTTTACTGTACGCCGCCATCTTTTGATTCCATTTATTCTGTCCATCCAAAAGTTGTCTGGAAGAGATGGCTTTTAGCGATTAAACCACCCATTGTAACTCGTATGATTATGAATTTCTGTGTTTTGTAGTTTTCTTTGGCGTGCAATAAAGAGTATTTATCTATCTAGAGAGGTTGCAATTTTGAGTTCGATCATGTAGGTTGCAAAGTAACTGTTTTCTATGCTGTGTTATTGTGTTGCATCATTGACGAACATAACGTGACTTTATCACTGATTTTGGGCAAATTGCTGATGTATAGCAAATTAAAATATTGGCCCAAGTATGCTGCCTTGAGTAACGCCTAATAACTTCCTGATTCCTTCACAATGTGATTTAATCTTTTCCACTGTTTGTATTTTTCGGTCTTATGTATGTGGTAATAAGAGATAAGGTAGTCTATTAAGATTAGGTTAAGCATTATTATTATAAAGTGTATCGCGTTTTGACTTTATTTCATTATTTGACTAGTACTCTTTTTTAAGAGAAATGAGTTTAGGTATCTTGTTCGATTGGCACCATCTCTATAGCTGAATGAAGGATCATAAAAAAAACAAGCGGAGTTTATTGCCTGATTATTCTAGATTTGGTTTAAATTCACTTTAACATTTTAAATTCCGTTCGCCATGACCTAAGGAAATGATCACAGAAACCTTTTTGCACATTTTTAGTGTAATATCACATCAAAAGACACAACACATCGATAATTACTGCAAAGTGCAAACATGCGGACTGTCAAAAGTGCCAATGGCATCGCTTTTTACCCACGATGGAACGGAGAGGGTCATGAGAAGTAAAACTTCTTAGGATGAGAGATTATTTGTTAGTGTGTACACTCAAATGTTGGCATTTATCTCGAAAACGCAGTTTCAAATGATTCAAACCTATGTGGCGCAGTGGGCGAAGGTCCGCCTGAGACGCAGAAGGTTGCGGGTTCGATTTCTGTCACGAGACAAATGTTTGTAAGATCTGCAAATATTTGTCTCAGGTCTGGGTGTTTTTCTATATATAATATGTATGTATTTACAAAAAAAAGTATATAAGTAATATATCAGTCATGTAGTTCCCATAATACAAGCTCTGCTTAGTTTGGGGCTAGATGATGCTGTGTGAAAAATGTCCAGCATTATTATTATATCTACCGATTCATATATCAGTTAAAGACTACAATAATAATTATCTTTACATAGGTATCCTATCCTATCTTACTATCCTAATCCTAATCCTACTAATATTATAAACGCGAAAGTTTTTTAGGATTAATAAAACTGTTTCACGTAAAAACTACTTAACGGATTTTGATGAAACTTTAACAGTATTATGGCTTACTTCATCAGTATAACAGATAGGCTACTTTTTTAAGATTCGGTCTCGTCTCTTAGATCTTATCATGGTGATAAGAATACTAGAAACGATTTGAACACTAAAGTTTTGACAACTGATAATGAGGGTAGCGAGTGCAGCGTCGAACGAGCGCCGCACCCGGTAGCAGCAGTGGCGGCTTCGGCTAACCTATCGAGAGGTGAAGCGCAGGCTGGAGGGAACGTAAAACAGTCTGCCTCATCAGTGCGCTCTTGCTCTCACATACCTACCTGCATCGAAAATATAACCGATACTAGATTACCGACACAAGTGTCGATACCTTTAGCGGTGACTAGCACCGCCATATCGAGGAAACAGCTGACTGCAAATGAAATGCATACAGAATATACGTCTCCCTATAGAGACATTGCCGTTACTCTGCAGGACGACGGCGCAAAAAAGATGATTGATAAAGATGGATTTACGACAGTCATGAGAAAGAAATATAGATATAGGTACATGAATACGCGGGGAACATTACAAAGTACTAGTAAATTACAAGCAGCGGAATCTTTTGGCTTCATATATATATCACGTACAAAAAAAACACACCACAGAGAATGATATAAAAGACTATATAAAAGAAATGCAAGAAGAGTGTCAGAATGTTGAGTTGTTGAAGCAAAGTAAAGAAACTAACTTCAACTCTTTTAAAATCACAGTACCTATGTCAAAATTATCAAAATTTTTACAAAATGATTTTTGGCCAGAAAATGTCGTATTTCGTAGATATCGCCAACAGCGTTCTGCATAGAACGTCAATGTTACTTCCAACAAACAATTATGATAGCACAACCACAAGATATTAATATAACTCTGGTCTCTTTTAATTGTAGATCGATTAAGAGGTCCATAGAACAGATTAGAGATTTGTGTAAGAAGGCAGACGTGATAGCGTTACAGGAGACGTGGTTACTCCCTCATGACCTGGGTTTTGTGAACGGAATAGATAAGGAATTTGCCAGCAGTGCTAAATCATCTATTGACACCTCTACTGGAGTGCTGCTTGGGCGGCCTTACGGCGGGACGGCATTGCTTGGGCGGCCTTACGGCGGGACGGCATTGCTTGGGCGGCCTTACGGCGGGACGGCATTGCTTTGGAGGTCTAGCGTGTTTACGAGTGCAAGTATCGTGAAGTGTAATAGTGACCGACTATTGGCCGTGCGTTTGGGAATAGGTAATAAGAGCCTTCTAATATTCTGTGTCTATATGCCAACTAACTGTGAGGATAATCTGCCAGAGTATACCGGGTGTCTCGCGGAAATAAGTGCTGTAATTGATAATGCTGATATAGAAAGTGTATTAGTATTGGGCGACTTTAATGCGCACCCCGGTACGCTTTTTGAAAAAGAACTGACGGATTACTGTGTCGAGCAGTCATTGCAGTGTGTGGACATGGAGAGACTCACGCCAAATACCTACACCTACGTGAGCGATGTGCATGGAACGTGTCGATGGCTCGACCACTGCGTCGCGACTGCGGCGGCCGCCGCGCTTATCACTGATATGCATGTACAATATGACTCGTACTGGTCGGACCACTTCCCACTCATTATTCGATGTAACGCTAATCTTATATGTTCTAAGTCAACACTAACAACGGAAGCTCAAACCCAAAAGCATGTGTGGGGGATGCGTGACCAATATCAAATTGACTTGTATCATAAAACATGTACGGAAAACTATCTAGTCTTTTAAACAATTTTAATTTTATTAATTTACAATATTTTGACATCAGTATTTGTAACTGTGATCATTTATTAGAAATTAATGCTTTATATAATGAAATTATACACATATTGAAATTCTCGGCTGAAATTAGTGCGAAAGTAAAAAGTTTTAAAAAGAAATTAATAGGGTGGAATTATTATGTCCGGGACTTACATGCTAAAGCTCGAACTACATTTCTTAATTGGGTACTGTATGGTAGGCCATGCTCGGGATTTTATTATGAAACCATGACATCCGCGAGAAGAGAGTTCAAAGCTTCCATAAAATACGTCCAAAATAATCAGCAGAAAATAAAAATGGATATACTGGCCCGCCAACATTCTTTAGGTAATTTTGTGAAATTTTGGAAAGAAACAAAGAAATTGGATAGTAAAATCAGCATTCCAATAAACATTGAAGGAGAGAATAATAAGAAAAATATTGCAAATTTATTTAGAAAACATTTCAACGTAAACTCAACAAACAATGTATTACCGCGCAGTAGCAGCGACTCTGGACGTTGTGACCCGGGGACTACCCACGTAACTGTAACACCCCGTGATGTTGAAAAAATACTTAGAAATATGAAACGTGGGAAATCTCCGGGCCAAGATGGCCTGAGTGTTGAGCACTTGTTGTATGCGAGCCAGCATATATATGATATACTTGCTAGGTTCTTCAATATATGCCTGCGACATTGTTACCTACCAGGAGACATGATACGCACACTGGTCGTACCTATTTTAAAGAACAAAACGGGTGATGTCTCGAGCATGGCAAACTATAGGCCCATCTCGCTTGCTACGGTAATGGCCAAGATACTTGAAAGAGTTATACAGAATAGCATAGCACCGACATTAGGTATTGATGACGCTCAGTTTGGCTTTAGGCCTCATGTCTCAACAGACATGGTGATTTTTTCCTTAAAACAGGTAGTTAATTACTATAAAACTGGCAATCCCAGCGTTTATGCATGCTTTCTAGACCTCAGCAGAGCATTTGACACCCTTAACCATGACCTGCTTTGGGAGAAGGTACAGCGCACAAGTGCCCCAAATGATGTTGTTGGTTTGCTTCGGTATTGGTATCGAAACCAGACTAACAACATAAGGTGGAGCCAGGAACTGTCTGACTGCTACAGGCTGTCATGTGGCGTGAGGCAGGGGGGGGGGGGGGGGGGGGGGGGGGGGTAACTTCTCCAGATCTATTTAATGCATACGTTAATGATTTGATCGTGGAGCTGAGCAGCAACCCGGTCGGGCTGAGATTAGACGGCAGGTATGTCAATAATCTCAGCTACGCCGATGATATGGTGTTGCTTAGCCCCTCGATCAAAGGGCTAAGAAAACTTATACATATTTGTGAAAGATACGATAAGCCATGACTTAATTTACAACGTTAAAAAGACAGAGATGATCGTATTTAGGTCTGGAAAGGGTCCCGACTGTGTGCCCAGTGTTTTCCTCAATGGGCAGCCTGTTAAGATCGTGGAGAGCTTCAAGTATCTTGGCCATATCGTGTCGTCGAGCCTTAAAGATGACGAGGATATTGAGCGACAGCGAAGAGCGCTATGTGTAGTCGGTAATATGATTATAAGGAAGTTTGGCCGCTCATCCCGTGATGTTAAACAGACACTATTTGGATCGTTCTGTCAGACGTTTTACACGTGCCAACTCTGGACCAACTACACGCAAAAAGCGCATGATGGCATTCGAGTTGCCTATAATAATATCTTTAGGCAGCTATTAGGACTAAAACGTTATTGCAGCGCCCCTGGTACTTGGAGGCGCGCGTTAATTCTTTTAATGCTATTCAGAGGAACCGCATCGCTAAATTCATGTCCTGCTGTCTCCGGGAGATATCGATTATATTCATCGAGTAAGGCGTTATCTCCCTCAACATCCTTTTTTTCCTCACTCCTCACTCCTTTTTTTTGCTTGTGGCATCCCTATGAGTAACAGCTGTTGATATTGTCCCGATTTTATTTACTCGATTTTAAATATATTTAGGTGTTTTTACGTAGCCCTTTCCGAATTTATCGCTTTGAAACAATCGTAATTACGTGTACAAATGTTATTAGTAGTGTACATTGTGAAAATAAAGTGAAATTGGCCAAACACTAACGGTTAGGAAGTTTGAATATTTTCATTGTTTTTTATCAGTTTGGAAGTGTTTGTTGCTCGTTTTGTGTAGATTACAAACGTTGGAATACAATTTCCCATCAAATAAGTATACACAAAGCACGTAAGTACACAAAATTTCAAATTTTATAACCTCAACTTGTGTTTACATTTCTTTGGTATTTTCGCGTTGATTGATTCTTCGTTTTGAAGAACCAAGTTAATTTATTAAAAATGAACACCCGTAAGGCCCTCTCACGCCAGGAGGAGTCCAAACTTCACCAGGTTTTGCTGGAATTGAAGGCTGCCAAAGAATTGTGTTCTCAGTTGTCGTTGGAGAGAGAAGACAATGAAAAACTTGTTTTAGACGCGTTAGATAACAATAAAAAGTTAAAAAATGAGCTGTCCGTACTGCATTCACAGTACACCTTAGTTAATGAAGAACGGGACAAATTAGAAAATATAATTTTAGGGTTCGACCAGTGTGGTGTAGAGTACGACCAGGCCCTAAAGCGAACATCTGTCTTGGAGAAGGAGTTATGTGATGCTCACAAACAAATCACACTCCTGGAAGAAGCCTCTCAATGCTCCGCCACACTGAAAACCCAGAGTTTATTCAACGAATTAGTAACAGCTGATAGGGTACCTGGCCAAATTCTTGATGCAAGCTGTCATATTCCTACTGTAACAATTGACTTGACAAATGATGACTCAGTGGGTATTTCAGCATGCAACAGGAGTAACACAAGTAAAAACAAATTTAAAAAATATGTTAAAATCAATAAATATATTAACAAAACTAAAAAAATGTTGAAAAATCAAAAATGTTTAGTAAGTAAGATTAAAAATAAGAGACAAAAATTAGAAATACTCGATGAGTTGCAAATGTACACAATTAAATTAGAAAATAATAAAATAAAGTATGAATCTGACATACAGCAACTACAGTCAGAACTTGCCAGCGTTGAGGAGTCCTTGGGCTCCATTACTAGTCGCTATGAGAAGTCTCAGGAAGCAATAAGGGAGTACTCACTGGCGATGGATGAATTACTCAAATTATCATATAGCAACAAGGAGCGTTATGATTCATTAGTGGCCAATCACACATGTGATTGCCAGCGCTCTGACATTCCAGAACCAGTGTATCCTGCCTCATCCGCTTCCCAGCTGTATGTCAGTGCCAAAACTTCTGAAACTTTGAATAGAATTGCTAATAAAACTATTATGTTCAGCGATGAAATTGGAAAAAACATGGGCCAGTTATTGACTATGAAATTGGGACATTCAGTCATAAATCATTGTGTACCTAATTCTAGCCTTCATGAAATTATGCCAATAATTTCAAAGTATGAATTTGACAGTGAATCAAATCTGATTATTTGGCTTGGAAATAGGGGTAATGTGAACAAATCAGAACTTATAAAATACTTTGATACTCTGTGTTCACTACAAATTAATAAAATTGTAATGTTCACATTCCCTTATAGCAACAGCTTGCCACAAGCAGAAAATGATCTTAGATATAAGTTAAATATGACTCTGCATACAATATCATGCAATAATAAATTAATTCATTTAATTGATTCTAACAGTGTTGTTAGTAAAACATATTATTTGACCAAAGGTAGATACTACCTTTCTAACTTTTACAAACGACAGATAGCTGTTTCGCTATCTTATTATTTTAGTATAACAGCCAAAAACTTGGCTAACCAAAATGCTTTTTTTGAGCATTGTCCTAAAATTGAAAACCAGACATTGGAAATTATTCCATGTCATTTAAATTACCAGACACGACAATAGAGGAAATCTCTAGCACTAAAAAGTCAAATAATATTTTTTTTAAAAATAAACAAAACAAACAGTTGTTAAATTATAAAAATGTGAAATATACCAACTTGATGCACCAAAATATTGAAGGAATTCGTTGTAAAGAATTAGAACTGGAACTGTACATGAACTCAAATGACATTGACATTATTTGCATTACAGAACATTGGCTGCGAAGCCATGAGGTCATGTTCAGTTTCAGTAATCACCAAGTTGGTAGTTCTTTCTGCAGATTACATGCTATACGTGGTGGCTCATTAATCCTACTTAATAAACAGATAAAATTTAGAGAACGTTTAGATATAGTCCACCTCTCTGTAGAAAGACACATTGAAGTTGCTTGCATAGAGTTGGAGCAATTCATAGTTATAAGCGTTTACAGCCCACCATCTGCCTCATTTGACATTTTTGAAAAAGTTATGGAAGAAATGTTGTTTAAATTATCTAAATTAAATAAATATATTATTACGTGCGGAGATTTTAATGTTAATTTACTAGAAATTAACTCCTTAAATACTAGAATAATTTGTTTATTTCAATCATTTGATTTAAAACCTCAATTTATGGAGCCTACTCGAATAACCGATACTTCGGCCACATGTATAGACAATATCTTTGCCAACATTAAAATTTTAAATAAGAGTTTAATTAGTAATATTAAGTCGGATCATCTGGGACAAATAATTAAAATAGAGGTTCAAACAAAAAAACTTGAAAAAAGAAATATTACTTGTATACCTATGACCAAAGATCGATTGGACAAACTAAAATTGAATTTAACTTCTGTATTTCCATGTTTATATGGTAATTTTAATCCAAATAATTTATACAACACATTTTTTAAGAAATTTAGTGATGTGTTCAATTCAATTTTTACATCGAAATCGATCATGGTCTCTGACGGTAAAAAGTTCAGTGACTGGGCAACAGCGGGAATACATAAAAGCAGGAAGAAATTGTATGATCTTTATGCTGAAAAACAATATAATTTTAATGAGGAGTTTAAAGAACAAGTCAAAAAGTATTCTAAAATTTTTAAAAATGTTTGTCGTGAAGCAAAAGCTCGTCATTTGAGTTCAAAAATTAAAAATAGCCAAGATAAAGTAAAAGCCACTTGGAAAGTAATCAACAGTGAGACTGGAAGAGTCACAACTAAGAACAATAAGTTTAATTTGAAAATTGACAATGCCACCGTCAATCAGGATAGTGATGTAGCTAATGCGTTCGAAAACTTTTTTACCGACATTCCAGTCTCTACCACAAAATCCTTAAACTCCTCTCCCATAGAAGCAGAGTCATTGTTAAAAGAAAACTTAACAGAATGTAAAATACAATTCAAATTTGATCATGTAAATAGTGATGACATCATAAAAGCTTTCAAACTCATAAATGTTAAAAAAACCACGGACCTCTGGGGCATCTCTGTTTGCGTTGTGAAATCATTGATTGGCATTATTGCGCCCGAACTAGCTTTAATATTCAACGAGTGTATTGACTGTGGTGTGTTCCCTGATTTAATGAAACACAGTAAAATAACTCCACTTTTCAAATCGGGTACATGTTCTGACCCTAGTAATTTTAGACCTATATCAGTACTTCCTACATTTAGTAAAATTTTTGAAAAACTGATTTTAAATCAATTGCAAAGACATTTTAAATTAAATAATTTACTGCATAATAAGCAATTCGGATTTAGTAAGGGTCGCTCAACCACTGATGCTGGTATTGAGTTAATATCGCACATATTTGATGCCTGGGAGGAATCTCATGACGCTTTAGGCGTTTTTTGTGATTTGTCAAAGGCATTTGATTGCGTAGACCATGACACATTGATCAGGAAACTACACCATTATGGTATTAGGGGCGTTGCTCTAGACTTTCTCACTTCCTATTTAAGTGACAGAGTACAAAGAGTTGACGTGAATGGAAAACGGTCTCCGGGGTCTCTGGTTACTATCGGTGTACCGCAGGGATCAATTCTTGGTCCATTTTTGTTCTTAGTATACATTAATGATCTACCCCACCTTGTAAGGGACGATCATGAGGTTGTATTGTTTGCAGTTGACACGTCACTTTTATTTAAATTAAAGCGACGACAAACCAATTTTGACAATGTAAACAATGCAATCTCTAAGGTTGTAAAATGGTTCAACGTTAACAATCTCCTACTTAATGAAAATAAAACAAAGTGTATTAGATTTATACTACCCAATGTTACACAAGTTAAAGCAAATATCAAAATCAAAGATGAACAGTTGGCTCTTGTGGACACCACCGTATTCTTAGGTATCACCCTAGATAATAAGCTTCAATGGGGTCCTCATATTGATGGGTTATCGAAGAGACTAAGTTCTGCGGCATATGCAGTCAAAAAGATCCGTCTTTATACAGACGTTGACACAGCTAGACTAGTTTACTTCAGCTACTTCCACAGTATTATGTCGTACGGTATACTGCTGTGGGGGAGTGCTGCTGATATCAATACCATTTTTGTGCTGCAGAAGAGGGCTGTTCGAGCAATTTATAATATGGGCCCCAGAGAATCACTTCGCGAAAAGTTTAAAGAAATAAATATAATGACATTCCCTTGTAAATACATTTATGAAAATCTGATGTATGTTCACAAAAATATTAATTTGTTTAAGAAAAAAAGCGATAATCACAATGTTAATACTAGAAATAAAGATAAACTCGCTGTTGCCACTTGTAGACTCCATAAAGTTGGTAAATCGTTTAAAGGGCACGGTGTACGCTTTTATAACAAACTCCCTAGAGATATACAAAAATTATCAATTAACAAATTTAAAAACGTAATTAAACAAAAGCTTTATAAAAAGGCATACTATAAAATATCTGATTATTTAGATGACAAAAACTCTTGGGATTGAAAATGCTCCAACTCGAACCTATTGTTTTGTAAAAGGATCATTAAAAAGAATAACCAGCTTTGTTTTCTTGCCTTTCTTTCCTGGCTTGGTCGCGGAGGAACAGGCACCTAGATAAAAACCGACGTTTCAAAGTGGTCCTTGTGATTTTATTGAATAAATGAATTTTGACTTTGACTTTGACTTTGAACAAAAAATTACCAACGGCAATGATAAGACCTCCCCTGAGAAAACCACTGTACCCAACATTATCGTCAGGTTTACGCAGCGCAGGCGTAAAAATGAGTATCTGGCAGCTGTTCGTGCCCGCCGCGGCATAACAACAACTGATCTAGGACTTTTTCGACGGCCCCTCCTCACTGGTCTACGTGAGTGATCATCTTACACCGCACTACAAACTGCTGTACCGTCTTGTGCGCGAGCAAGCAAAACAGCTGGACTTCAAATTCGTTTGCCTCAATGATTGTAAAATATTTATTCGTAAAAGTGAAGTGTCTAAAGTGATAATTATCACAAATGAAAGTGACTTCACTAAAATTAAGTGACTGAAAACTTGAATGATTGTTGTGTTTTAGTTGGTACTCATTAGGTACCCGTACTAATTAATTGTGCTATTGACTATTGACTTTGTGTCAATCCTTAGCAAACTTAAATTTAAGCTTTATTAATAGAATAACTCAACCTTTTAAGCAGATTATTACACTCAAAATATTATATTTTAGCTATGTACGCTCTATCTTAGATCTCGCATGTTCTGTGTGGAGTCCCCATTTCAAAATCCATATTAACCGAATAGAAAAAGTTCAAACCAAATTCATCAAAATCTTAAATTATCGCTCCCATGTTTCTCATACATCCTATGCAGATTCCTTATCTCATTACAATCTACTATCATTTGAAAATCGTCGTAAATAATTTGATATAGTATCCCTTTATAAAATTATCAAATAGACTGTTCACACACTTTTATCCAAACTCAATTTTATTTCAAAAGCTCGCCTTCCACTTCGTCCCTCACGTAAATTAAATATTTGTACCACCAAGATTGAACAAAAAATATACTTGTAACAACTTTTCTATCGTTGTATCGATACCTATAACAAAGAATTTCATGACCTCGATCTGTTTCATAATTCATTGAATAGTATTAAAAGTGAAATAATCAAAGTATGTACAAAAGATGTAGGTATCTGCTATGATGGAATAATCTGATATACACATACATACATCAGATTGTCTTATCAACGATCCGAAGGTTTTATTACTTTCTAGTACCTATAGCATTATATAATAATAGATTAATGTTTGTACCTACCTATTTGCTTTCCACCTTGTATAAGGATACATTTATATATATTTAATATTCCGTGGGTAGATAGGTGCATAATTAAAGTGCGCATTGCACCTCTTTTTTTTTGTTATCTTCGGATAATTACTAATTAGTTTAGAAAATAAGCTAACGTATTCCATTATTAGTAAGACTAGTTCTATTTTTAGTTTACGCCATGTAACTCTGAGTTAATGGACAGGTATGTTTAGCTCACAAAGAACAAGGTCACAATATTGTTATTAATGTAATCCCATCAAGTAGGTCACCTTAATACCTTACCTACTTACATAATATGTTCACTGTAAGTCCTAGCTAACGCTCAAATTGTACCTATAATGCCCTCGATTCTGTAGTACACTGACTAAACTAAATTTAAACTGTCGCTCTCTTTTACTGATAGTATACGCAAGAAAGAGATGGCAAGAATTTTAGTGCTGTGTGCTGCTGTCAAATCAGTTTACGTGCCGCTTTTCTTCGTGTTTATAGTCAACACGTTTTGGAATCACGACTAAATTTGTATGGAAAACTTAAATCTGACTAATTTTAGTTTTAAGTATAGAATTATACGAGTCTGGAAGCTCACTACCAACAAGGTTGTCTGGAAGAAATCGCTACTAAGCGATAAGATCGCCATTGTACTTTTAGTTATATTTAGTTTTTGTTATTTTATTACCATGTGGAGTAAAATAAAGAGTTATTATTTATATATATTTGACAGCACTAAAATTGTAGCTATCTCTTTCTTGCTTCCACTATCAGTAAAAGAGAGCGATAGTTTAAATTTAGTTTAGTTGGTGTACTACAGAATCGAGGCCATTATTGAATTATTCCTTTTGGGCACTCGTTGTCTTTTGTAAATATTACCATAAATAATAAGCAATGTATATTTTTATGTGACTGTTTATGTCAAAAATACAAATAAAGAAAAAATGAATGTCTTTACAGGCAGGCAAAGCCAAGAAATCAATAAAGATCATTATGTTACCAGATTCATTATGACCCAGAAAACGTGGAAAGAAACACGCAGATAAAAAGGACAGCTGATTCTCTAACTAGGTAATCTACTGGTTTTCACAAATCCTTCTTCCTCAGGGTGAGTTTCAGTTCCAGGCCTCCTTTTACACCTTGCACAATGTTACTTCTATGGTTGATTGGTGGACTACGTTGTGAGGAGGCACTTGGTTCCACCGAGAATTTTTGCAATAAAGCTGCTAATCCAGCTAGGGACTGCATCTCGCCGAGACGGGCTCCTGAAACAAACCCTTTTGTAAAAAGTCTTAACTTTTTAGTGTCAGTGTCTTCCCCAACTTGCCAACCTAACCTTTTCATTTTCTTAACAAAAACTTCTATATAGATGTGACTTAATGTCTGATCACTCTGAATTTTTTGAATTTTTTGCTCGAAGCCCATTCGAAGAAAAAGTTTTAAGTGAAAAGCAGAGTCAAATTATACACCGATATTTTTTGGTCAGTTTAAAGCCGGCGCCCACTTAACCTATATCTGTAACCTTACTCAATAATTTTTGAGTAAGGTGATTAAATATTTTAGTTGAATTTCAGTGAAGCTTTTTTAAAAAAAACACAAAAATTAAATTTATACAAGTATAGATATGTAATTAATGTAGTTTATTTTTATTGTTTTTATTTTTAACTTCTATCGGTCTCTATAATGTTGGTTGTACGCCGCCGTCCTTATTTGTTCTTCCAGTTTCTGTCCATCCAAAGGTTGCCTGGAAGAGGTCGCTTTCAACGATAGGGTTGCCCATTGTATCCCTAGGTATTATTATAATTTCTTTTTCGTGTTTCTTTTGTATTTACTGGTGTACAATAAAGCTATTCTAAAAATTATCAGTCCGTAATAGAATAATGTATTTACAAAAAAAAGTATATAAGTAGTATATCATGTAGTGCTCATAACACAAGCTCTGCTTACTTTGGAGCTAGATGATGCTGTGTGAAATTGTCCAGCATTATTTTATTTATTTAATAGTTCGTTTCGGTATTAGTAGGACCAAGCCAAGAAGAATCAGGGAAAAATTCTGCTTGGATTATTTTTAATGATCTTCATTCAGCTATAATAGTGTGGTATTTATGGAACAAGGTGAACTGATTCATTGAGTACAGTAATTTTTAGTTTTTTTTTCATGAATAATTAGCCTATTTAACCTTAGACATTATAATTCTATACCATTAGGCCATCTTTGCTTTATTCTAATTGTTGATTAAATAAGCACTGTTTTGTGTCCTTCTGAGTTTTCATTTCAAATTCAACAAATGAAAACAAAACACTGACAATTTTATTCCAAAAACTATCGTGAACTTGACTATTCATATTGTAAAAACGGGAATTTTCACGTACTGCACTATCAGTGAAGGTACCGATTAAGTTTCCACTCATTCCGCGTCGCGTCGTGCACGACGCGATCACTCACCCTCATGAAGACTCTCGGAATGAGTCGAAACTTAGTCGGTGCGTTCACCGATAGTGCAGTACGTGAAATATCTGACAAGTATTAATTCTGATAGCATTGATAAGCTAAACAACTGTTTAAAAACATTCTAAGTAAGCATGGCAATTATTAAAACGCTGAAGTACCCCTCGTTTTAATGCGTTACCAGTTGATGACATTTGAGATATTGTTTTACTAAGAGGTCCTACTTACTTATCTATTAAGATTATGTATAGTTTTCTTAAAAAAACATTCGTACCTAATAGTGATACGATTAAATTATTTCCATACCAACTTCCTTGTTATAACCTGACAAGCTTATAGTTACGTAGTAGATATACTATGCATGCCTACCAAGAGGAGCTAGACAAAGTTGACAGTAAATTTCTAGAGTCAAGAACAAACTCGAAAGCAGAGTTACCTACATTTATTATGAAGCAAGATAACTCAGCTTATTATCGTAAGTACTTAGGTACCTATGGCTTATTATCATACTTAGGTACTGCCGTTTCTGTATCTTTATTATGTAAGCCGAAACGTCTATTTATTACCGTTTCATCTTTTAAAAAATGTCTTTTGATTAAACTAGAACATAAATAACCAACATACTTAAGGAACCCATGCGCAGATATTGTTATTCGGTTAAAAATAAGATGAAAAACTTACCGATACATGCTCTAGGTCCAGCACCAAACGGTAGATATGTATATTGGTTCCGTTGCCCATCCGTGTCTGCAAACCTCTCCGGCCTAAACTCTAAAGGATTATCGAAATACTTTTCATCGTTCTGTATAGCCTGAATTGGAATTATTATCTTCACACCGGGGTCTATGGTAATATCAAAATCAGGGATCCTATACCGCTTGGCACACACACGATTTAAGTTTCCCAGCGATGGAAACATTCTCATAGCTTCCTTGAAAGCCATGCTCAACATGGGCATTTCTGAAATAGAATCGTAGCACAACTCATTGTTATGTTTCATCAGAACTTCATCTATTTCATTTTGTATTTTCTGCTGTATATCTTGGTTGTAAGCGAGCTGCAGTAAGGTATAGCTGGAGGCCGAAGAAGAGGTTTCGAAGCCGGCTGCAAAAAACACGAAGACTTGAGCCACCATACATTTAAAATCCATCTCCATCTCCACTTGTGCCGGCGTTCCGTCTGCGTTTACTTTCTCTATAGAGTCACCCTTGATCACACCCTGAGACTGCAGTTCCAACAGCAGATCGATGAAGTCGTGGCGTCCTGTTGGTTTGTGATTTCTCTGTTCGCAAATATTCTTGACAATTACGGAAATCCCCCTCTCGACGCGGCCGTCGGACGGTATTAGGACTGACTTCAGTTCGGGAAAGAGCTCCAACATGCTATGGCTAATTATAATTCTCCACGACGGAGAGAATATAGTCTTGCCGAGCGCTCTGAAGAGAGAATGCTCATTGTTGATGGTGTCGACTTCGATACCGAAGCCACAGGCGCCGATGAACTCAGTAGTGAAGCGCGCCAATAACTCGCGGACGTCACACTCGCCGCCCCGCTCCACCACCCTCTCACCCACCCCCTGCATCTTCTTCGCGCATTTCACGATGAGCGGGAACATCGCCTTCAGCTTGGCGGTAGTAAAAGCCGGTGTCATGCGTTTTCGCAGCAGCTTCCATGTATCCCCATCCGCGTGGAACAGGCTTGCCAGCAGTGGCTCCTTTTTCGGATCTCTGCCAAGTCCCCGCTTGTAAAAGTACGAGAAGTCTACGTTTAGAATCTGTCTGGCTAAGTCAAGATCGCGAATCACCAGCTCCGGGGTCGATCCCCTGTAGTATCCGACCACTTTCTCCTCGGGGTACTGAATGTAGAGCTCTGTGGCTATCTCTATCATGCTTTTTAAACCGATAACGTTGCGGAAATGGTTTCCGAAGAGCGGTATAGTAGGGTTGTGCTTCACATTTCGCTTAGCCCAGTAGCCGTGTCTCCTCGTTGCGTAGAAGTAAAAGGCCACGAGTGTGATGAGCAATAAGATAAAAATCATGTCGACAGAGTGCGTGTCGCTTACGAACTGAGTAGAGAAACTTGTGCGGGCGTTATCAAACGGGTCAGATATGGCTGATATACGTACTTAAGTATAATATTATAATATCTGTGGTATAACTATAGGAATGATTGTTCGAAGTTCTTATGTCGAATCCGCTATTGTGATTCAACTTATTACAGGAACTTGCCTGTAATATATCAATAATAATTAGGTAGATACAGTGTTTTGTAATTTTCTAGTAAAAACCATGTTTTACCAGGGTACCTATTTATTTAGTGGGTTAGGTACCAAGGTGATTAAACCTGTAACGTCGCGTCGTAGACATACAGTTTTTATGGAAAAATCATACAGTACTCATATTGTAAACTAGCTTTCCGTCCGCGACTTCGTCCACGCTGACCTTATGCCCCTCGCCGCCCGATCTCTTCCACGTACTCGCATCGTACTGCAAGTGTTATCTATAGCGCCGCAATACCTAGCTATCTTCCTTTACACATTACTTCTTAAACTAAGTATTCCATCAAATTACATGCTGTAAAAGGCAAACTTTGTAAACAGCTAAGTCATTCCAGCTATTAGTTTTTATAAGAATTCATAGAGAATACATGAAAACCATATTACTACTTAAAAATAACATATACCTAGGTAGAGATCGATTTTAGCTATAAGACCGCCCATCCAGAGCGTAGTGTTGTCCGAAATATTTGTCTCTGGCAAACGTAGTTCGAACCGTCATAGGAAGTCGGTAGATTTTCAATTCTTGCATCTCAGGCTAGACCACGTCCATAACACCTCGAAATGTCTCATCTTTCTTACATACCTACGGCCGCTCTAACGGTAATTTCTATGAGTCACAACCACAAGAAAAACGGAATATTATTACATCATCGTTTAAATAACCTACAATATTTGGTTACGGACGGCCAAAGAGGCTTCGCTAATAATAAAAGTTATCATAGTTAAGTACCTAACACAAATTAACAGTGTGATATTCTCAGGTTTCAAAGTCTGTCCAATTACATCAAAAATTACTTTGGCCTTCAAAAACCGACTAAAGTTTTTTTTATTTAGTAACCGACTAAATAAATAAAAAACCCGCATTGACGGAGGTATAGTATAGTTACGAGCTAGGCTAGGGTGCGGGATGAAAAAAAATGAAATAGCAAAATATAAAAATTACAGCGAAACAAACAGTACGATAAAACTACACAATAAAAACAAAAACACTGGTATATATGTTACTACAACACTATTACACAATAGTCACTTCACTAATCACTGGGTATGAATGAATGAATGAAAATACTTTATTGTTAAACAAATAACATACGCTTAAAAGCGATCTCTTCCGGGCAACCTTTGGATGGAAGGGATAGTAAGAGATTGTGAGAGTGGCGGGGGTGTATATAAAATAATAACAAAAGAATATTAACTACACCATACATATTATATATATAATAAATGTGTAAGGATACACACCTACAGATTTACTACACATATACATATATAAATACACATACATTATGAGACGTCGGTAAAAGAGCAAGACAAGACTCTGCGATACTATGGAGTCGTTAATTGGAAACGTCGGGTAAATCGCACTGCGGTCTATACAAATACCTCACGCTTACTTTTTTCGCAAATTTGTCAAAGTAAAAATTGGCAGCTGTCACGTGACATTTCCACAGCTAATGTCATTTCCATACAAATTAATCTTTCCGCAGGCGTTAACGACAACAGAAAGTGGTATTTGTCTAGACCCCTGGTCTTCGCCCATCTTGCTCTTCAATGGGTTAGTTACCTAGGAATATAAAGACAGTAATATGTTGGTCTTCATTTTAATTGATCAATTTAATTTTACAATAATACGTATGTATGTTCATACAATATACCTGAATTTAATAACAGCGTCGTAGATAGTAGGTACTTATAAAGTACCTACATTGAATATCAGCGTCATAGGTAAGGTACTTATCCTACTTATCCTACTTATCCTACAACTATTATAAACGTGGGTTTATGAGTTTGGTTTGTTACTCTTCCACGCAAAACCTACTGAATAGATTTTGAAGAAGATTACAGTAATATAGCTTATACACCAGAATAACACATAGGCTACTTTTTATCCGGGTACTACGCGGGCGAAGCCGTGGGCAAAAAATAGTATAAACTAGAAAGAATGCATTTGTTTACAGAGCTTCTTGCTCGTTTAACTCTCTAGTAAATAAAAACAGTGAGGTAGACTTGTTTAGAACCAGTACAAGTAGGTAAGCTAAAACGCTTACTTATTGATCAATTCTTCAAAGTGTAAAGCTTTTACACTTTTTACTGTTTAAACTAATTTTTTGTGCTTAAAGTCGTCAACTTACTTTGTATTAATCTTGCTATTTTATTAATTGTCTGCGGAAACTTTTAATTAGGCGTCAGCAAATATGCACTGGTCTATCCAGTCATATTAAACACTTATATCTGTTCTTGTTGTACCTCGCTGTAAGTTTCCCTAAATTTTGATAAAAAAAAAAAAAAAAAATATGTCGCTGTAGTTGAACGTTTTTTTCAGGTAGGTAGAGACAAAATATCATAATGGATCATAATAATTCATTATGAAACGTTTTGAAGTGATTCAGCGTCCAGAAAATGCGGGGAGAGTCACGCAGAGAACTAATTCTTTAACAAGTTAAACTATTGATCTTCACAAATTCTTCTTCCTTAGTACGAGTTTCAATTTCAGGCCGCCTTTTACACCTTGCACAATATTACTTCTATGGTTAATTGGTGGATTGTGTTGTGAGGAGGCACTTGGTTCTACTGAGAATTTCTGCAGTATAGCTGCTAGTCCAGCTAGGGACTGCATCTCGCCGAGACGGGCTCCTGAAACAAACATTTTGTTAATACCACGAACCGGTAAAGTAATCTTGCCGAACGACCTAACTTGGCTGAAGTAACTCGATCTGTTATTAAGGTACCTTTTCCGTAATAGTGTCAGTGTCTTTTCCAACTTTCAAATCTAGCCAGGTTTTGCTGTAGGTCACTGACACTCCTGCTTGAAGTAATGGAGTGTCGAGGAATTCAGATTATTTCGGTAAAAATAGACATTTTTATTTTTACCGACAGTTTCTTCGAAATGCAATACGATGTGGCAAGGATGTGGCCACCTATAATTGGGGAGAGCGAGTACTTGCCTGCAAGGCTGCCTGTTCCTGTCGCGATCAGTTAACATAATTATAAGTTTGTTAATACAGGGAACACACCGCAGTCAATACCTATACTCGTTGAATATAAAAGCTAGTTAGGTCGCAATTATGCCACTTAATGTTTTCAGAGGTCCGTGGTTTTCTTAAGATTTATGAGTTTGAAAGCTTTTATGATTCTATCACTATTATCACCATAATCAAATTTTAATCAAAATCTAATTTTTGTTTTGCTTTCTATCAAGTTTTCTTTTAACAATGGCTATGCTTCTATGGGAGAGAAGTTTAAGAATTTTGTGGTAGAGACTACAAAGTCGGTAAAAAGTTTTCGAACGCATTAGATACATCACCATCCTGATTGACGGTGGCATTGGCAATTTTCAAATTAAACTTATTATTCTTCGTTGTAATTCTTCCAGTCTCACTGTTATTTACTTTCCAAGTAGTTTTTACTTTGTCTTGGCAACTCAAATAACGCGCTTCAGCGTTACGACAATCATTTAAAAAAAAATAGAAAAATACAAAAAAAAACCTTTTTCTTTAAACTCCTCATAAAAATTATATTGTTTTCAACATAAAGATCATATTTTTTTCTGCTTTTATGTATTCCCGCTGTTGCCCAGTCACTGAACTTTTGACCGTCAGAGACCATGATCGATTTCGATGTCAAAATAGAATTGATCACATCACTAAATTTCTTAAAAATGTGTTGTTTTAATTATTTTGTTTATTATCACATAAAAGTACATAACTTAATTTCAATTTTAGTTTGTCCAATCGATCTTTGGTCATAGGTATACAAGTCATTTTTTTTTTTAAAGTTTTTTTGTTTGAATCTCTATTTTTATTATTTGACTAAGATGATCCGACTTATTTTGTAAAAAATATGTTCAAAACCATGATAGTTTCAAAAGTTAATATTACTTATTTAACTCCTATTTAAAAAAAATACATTGATAAAAATATTGTCTATACATGTGGCCGAAGTGTCGGTTATTCGAGTAGGCTCCATACATTGAGGTTTCAAATCAAATGATTGAAATAAACTAGTTATTCTAGTACCTAATTAATGAGTTAAGTTCTAGTAAATTTACATTAAAGTCTCCGCATGTCATAATATATTTGTTTGATTTTGATAATTTAAAGAACATTTCTTCCATAACTTTTAAAAAATGTCAAATGAGGCAGATGGTGGGTTGTAAACGCTTATTAATATGAACTACTCTACTATAGCCTAAATAAAAACATCCTGCTATTTTTGTTAAAGTGGGCAATTAGTTAAGTACGTAAAAACACAAACTATAAAATAAATAACCAACATACTCAACAAACCCATGCGCAGATATAGTTATTCAGTAAAAAATAAGGTGGAAAAACTTACCAATACATGCTCTAGGTCCAGCACCAAAAGGTAGATATGTATATTGGTTCCGTTGCCCATCCGTGTCTGCAAACCTCTCCGGTCTAAACTCTAAAGGATTATCGAAATACTTTTCATCGTTCTGTATAGCCTGAAGTGGGATTATTATCTTCACACCGGGGTCTATGGTTATATCCAAGTCAGGGATCCTATACGGCTTGGCACACACACGATGTAAGTTTCCCACCGATGGAAAAATTCTCATAGCTTCCTTGAAAGCCATGCTCAACATGGACATTTCTGAAATGGAATCGTAGCACAACTCATTGTTATGTTTCATAAGAACTTCATCTATTTCATTTTGTATTTTCCGCTGTATATCTTGGTTGTAAGCGAGCTGCAGTAAGGTATAGCTGGAGGCAGAAGAAGAGGTTTCGAAGCCGGCTGCAAAAAACACGAAAACTTGAGCCACCATACATTTAAAATCCATCTCCATCTCCACTTGTGCCGGCGTTCCGTCTGCATTTACTTTCTCCATAGAGTCACCCTTGATCACTCCCTGAGACTGCAGTTCCAGCAGCAGATCGATAAAGTCGTGGCGTCCTGATGGTTTAAAATTCCTCTGTTCGCAAATATTCTTGACAATTTCGGCGACCCCTCTCTCGACGCGGCCGTCGTCTGGGTTTATGACTGACCTCAGTTCGGGAAAGATCTCCCACACGCCATGGAGAATTATAGCTCTCCACGACGGAGAGAATATAGTCTTGCCAAGCGCTCTGAAGAGAGAGTTCTCGTTGTTGATGGTGTCGACCTCGATGCCGAAGCCACAGGCGCCGATGAACTCGGTACTGAAGCGTGCCATCAACTCGCGGACGTCGCACTCGCCGCCCTGCTCCACCAGTCCCTCACCCACCCCCTGCATCTTCTTTGCACACTTAACAATGAGCGGGAACATTGCCTTCAGCTTGGCGGTGGTGAAGGCCGGCGTCATGCGTTTTCGCAGCAGCTTCCATGTATCCCCATCCGCGAAAAACAAACTTTCCAACAATGGCTCCTTTTTCGGATCTCTGCCAAGTCCCCGCTTGTAAAAGTACGAGAAGTCTACGTTTAGAATCTGTCTGGCTAAGTCAAGATCGCGAATCACCAGCTCCGGGGTCGATCCCCTGTAGTATCCGACCACTTTCTCCTCGGGGTACTGAATGTAGAGCTCTGTGGCTACCTCTATGATGCTTTTTAAGCCGATAACGTTGCGGAAATGGTTTCCGAAGAGCGGTATAGTAGGGTTGTGCTTCACATTTCGCTTAGCCCAGTAGCCGTGCCTCCTCGTGGCATAGAAGTAGAAGACCACGAGGGCAATGAGCGATAAAACCAAGATCATGTCGACAGCGTGCGTGTCGCCTACGAACTGAGTAAAGTAACTTGTGCAAGCGGTATAAAACAGATCAGACGAGTCTGATTTATAACTGTGGGAAGGTTCAAAGTCCCGCTTTTGAACTTTGGTTGAATATAAGGTAACTATGGTACCTATAATAATGATATTATGGAGGTTACAAATTTAGTCATTTATTTTGTAAATGTTACATTTAAATGAACCAAAATATTGCAGGGATGTGACTGATTCACATAAGACGTTTAATATATATTAATAACTAGCTTTTGCCTATGGCTTCGCCCGCCTGGTGCCCGGATAAAAAGTAGCCTATCTGTTATTCTGATGAAGTAAGCCATAATACTGTTAAAGTTTCATCAAAATCCGTTAAGTAGTTTTTACGTGAAACAGTTTTATTAATCCTAAAAAACTTTCGCGTTTATAATATTAGTAGGATTAGGATTAGGATAGTAAGATAGGATAGGATACCTATGTAAAGATAATTATTATTGTAGTCTTTAACTGATATATATGAATCGGTAGATATAATAATAATGCTGGACATTTTTCACACAGCATCATCAAGCCCCAAAGTAAGCAGAGCTTGTATTATGGGAACTACACGACTGATATACTACTTATATACATTTTTTTGTAAATACATTCATATTATACATAGAAAACACCCAGACCCGAGACAAATGAATGCGGATCATACAAACATTTGTCCCGCAGCGGGAATCGAACCCGCAACCTTCTGCGCCCCAGGCGGACCTTCGCCTACTGCGGCACAGAGGTTATCAAATTATATTCTCCTATTCTTAATCATCGCAGCTAGTGGCAGCCCCAACGAATTTTCTTTGGTTACTTAAATCCTTTTAGTTTTATGGGGTTTTTTTAATTCTTTTTCTTTACATCCGGCGTGGCTTTTTTTATGTTGAGCATTCTCTAATTACGATAAAAATACTCCCTAATTTTAAGGAGATGCCACTATTGCTATACCTTTTAAAAGACGAATGGCCTTACTCATAAAGATTATTTATTGAACAGCCTCAATAATCATTAATGAAGCTTATTAATTATACACTACTTTGTCTTTTTATAATATTCAAATTCAACAGGAGAAAATAAAACGTTTAATCTTTATCCTTAGTTCACCAACTAATCAATGTTTAAAAATAAGTAAGGCCCTACAAGCGATGGAATCTGCCTACCTAATTATGCAAATAAGAATGAGTTGGCAGAATTTTATTAATTGACACCCAAAATAGGAATCACCTATCAATCACGTAAGATCGCATAGAAACGTAAAGGTTATTTTGCTCTATGGTCACCTTTCGAAGCAGGCTACTAAAGTTAATTTTATAGACAGGTATGTTTAGCTCACAAAGATCAAGGTCACAATATTGTTATTAATGAAATCCCATCAGGTAGGTCACCTTAATACCTTACCTACTTACATAATATGTTCACTGTAAGTCCTAGCTAACGCTCAAATTGTACCTACAATAATGAATTATTCCTTGTCCTTGTCTTTTGTAAATGTTACCATTAGTTAAAAAGCAATGTATATTTCTATGTGACTGTTTGTGCCAAAATACAAATAAATAAATAAAATAAATAAATAAAGTCTCTGGAAGATAACACAGATTATATAATACGAGTGCTTAACGTAGTGGTTTGATTTTCTATGTTTACCGCCTCTACTTATTTGTAGGTAAGTTTATGAAGTTTGAAACTTCAACTTTTGTTTATGGCGTCTTGGTAAGTTTATGTTGGTCATACGTACCTACTGGTTATTTCCTCTATGGTTAGTCACAGATAAAGTAAATAACTAACGTTTTTAAGTAGGAAACCCATCAAAAATCTAGGGAATTTAGGAAAATAAACATTTCTTACATAGGTTGGCAATAGTTATATCGCTGCATAAATTCCTGTATAAGCCCTATATTATTATGAAAAATGTCTATGAGCCATGTAAATATTTACTATGGACCCTGTGAGTCTATCAACATCGTGGCACACAAACCCCAGAAATTGAGAGGTCTTGTTGGTAAGTAAAGTTGTCTTCACACTTTTTGGATTATTTCGCAATCGGTCACCCACCATATCATCATGGTCACTGAACGCATGAAGACAAAAAAGAGAACCGGTGACACGACGAAGGAGACTGCTGCCATAATATTACATGTCGGGATATATTTAAATAAAGATATCGCACATGCAGCAGGTAACGTAGTTAATGTACCTACTTTCCTATATTTATTATATAGCACGCGAGTTGTGGGTAAGATTAAAAGCCTTACAATCCACCAGTTGGTAAAAGCTTGCAATATCAGAAATATATAATCGCGCGTTCCCGCTGACCCTGAGACATATAAGTGAAAAGTCTCCTATGCATTCAAACGGAAACACAGCAATCTGAGCATTGCTTGGCATCAAAAATAGGTATGATCATAAGGAGCTCTACTACTATACACGAATGTCTTTATATCTCATTACATCTCCGTATTTGCTCAGCGGGTTTATGCTGAGATTTGCAACATGTCAAAACGGTGTTACGACGCAAGAGAGTCGATTCCCGCTGCGGGACAAATATTTGTGTGTTCTGTAGATATTTGTTACGTGTCTGGCTGATGGTACCACAGTACTCCTTGTGACAATACGTATTGAAATATGTCCTGCTAAAGTAATATTTTTTTATGTTATATCTGTTGTGTGTACTCAATTTTACCGGCCAGCATAAAGGTCGTAAGAATTGGGTGAACTTTGCGTTGTGCCATTTTAGTAACGTATCGCACACAGTGACAAACCGTTCTGCATGGAGGAACTAATGTTAGTAGGTATGTACCTATACGCCTACCTACATAATTAATGTTAACAATGCACAGGATCTAGAACTAGTAAAAATAAGCTAAAACGAAAACTTGCAGTTGGAACTGTTTAAAGGGACTAAGTAGGTACTACGAATTAATATTCATATTGTAAACAGGATTTTTCACGTACCGAACCTACTGTCGGTGAAGGAACTGACTAAGTTCCGACTCATTCCGAGAGTCTTCATCAGGGTGAGTGATCGCGACGCTCTTCCTCCGTGTCACGATGTGTGACTCGAACGTACGTGTACGTGTAAATTACAGTTTTACAATATGAACGGATGAACTTTTTTTTTTAAAAACCTACCTAGTTACCTACCTTTTTTTATCCGGTACCTCGTTACCCACATAAAATAATATTTAAAAAACCTTAGTCTACTGTCCACTTGTATTTTCAGATCGCCTCCAAAAGCTGGGCTTTCGGGTTAACCTTTCTCCGGTAGAGTTCATAAACTACTGTGTGCTGGAGATGTGTGGACACGAGGTAAATGTGAACTCCTGATAGATACCTACAATGGCCGCCCTTAGATGCTACAACGCTCTCTTAGAATTCAGAACGAATTCTAAAAAAGCGAATTCTAAACTCCTATTTTAAAATTTGTACATTGCAATAAATTTATCTCTTGTAGTAGGTACCTATCTTGAAAAGATTCCCGCCCTCCAAGGCTATTTCACTGATAATATATCACCACAGATCCCGCGCGTATTATCACTACATGCCAATGTCATTCTGTCAAACTCTAAGTTTGTTATGGCACCTACTAAAATTGTGACAACTAGCCACAGAAGCCATAATCAAGAAGTTGAAGTTGATCTTGGACTCCTGCCACGTTGATACCCACTCCTTCAAAAAGGTTTCAAGCTGTAGGTACGCGCGTAACAATAACTGCGACTACAGTTTTAATCCGAGTGCGTTTGGGACACTCATGTACCCCAGCTCATCTTGCCCACATTAAAGTTATTGCTGATCCATATCGTGCCTGCTGAGATAAATTTGGTGACCTTAACCACAAAATCTTTGCCTGCAAATTGTATGATCATGCCTCATTATTCCACGATCTCGTTTCCTGTCATGTTCCTCTGCCTACTAATATTATTATCCTTCTTTCTTTCCTAGATCCTGTTACCTGTACCTATATATTTCCATAGATTATTTCATATGCAATAATAATATTAACCTGTAATATATTATATTCACTCCGCTGATCCTTATCCTAACCCTTTTAATATCCATCATCATCAGCCTATATTAGTTCACTGCTGGACATAGGCCTCCCCTAATGAGCGCCAAAGCGCCCTGTCTTCAGCTTGTCACATCCAGCATCTGCCTGCAGTCTTTCGCAGATCGTCATCCCACCTGGCCGGAGAGCGTCCTACACTACGTTTGCCGAGTCGTGGTCTCCACTCAAGAACATGTTTACCCCAGCGGTTATCGATTCTTCGCGAGATATGACCGGCCCACTGCCACTTCAGCTTGCTAATTCGTTGAGCTATGTCGATAACTTTGGTTCTCTGGCGGATGTATTCGTTACGAATCCTATCCTTCAGAGAGACTCCGAGCATAGCTCTTTCTCTCTCGCTCGCTGAGCGACTTCGTATCTTGTAATTTTATCAATATTTTAAATGTTTCCCTATTTTTTGATGTGTTAAAAAAACTACGCTAATATAAAAAAAATTGAAAATGCTAAAAGAGGCAACACCAAGAGGAAAAAAAACAATAACTTTGTGAACCAGTGGCAAACATGCTTGATTCACTATCAAGGACGAATAATTTTTGCCTCATCATCATGATTACCTATATCAAAATTAAATATAATCATGACGAGGCATAATTATGGCATCTAAAGTCCGCATTTGTAACAATGTAGCCACATATTATCCTTATTGCATTTTCCTCTAACATACCTACTTACCGACAGCAGCCGGACAACAGCCGAAGGCGAAGGCACTGTACGCTTTTGTTCGCTTGCTATTCTTCCTTCACTTTTCGCTTGGTCCAGTACGGCGAGACGGTAGCCACGAATACGGTAACAGAAGCGGCGTAGCGGCTGAGACATCAAAAACATCAAAGACAGTGCAAAATGGCGGATAGTAACCTAACGTTTCAATACACCCGCCATTTTGTTAACATTTGAATACAGAACGGCAAGCAGCTCTGATGGTCAAAACCTCTTAAACTAGGTCGTCACAAATTAAGGAAAGCTTGCCGGGCAGCATCAAAAATTCTTTACTAAGTAATCGTTATTTTCTCCATTTGATTGTCTGACGGTCTAACGGTTCAAGGGCAATTAAGGTAGAGTCAAGGAAACAGCAGTAACTTTTTTCAAGAGGCAAAAAAACAGTAAATAGTCATATAATTAACCTGAAACTAGCACACATTATTGGTAAATGACTTTAGTGTTTATTTAAATAGTAGGTATGGTGGTCAACATCCATCAGCGCTTAGCTAAATAGAAAGTGCCCAATTAATTCGGACTTTGCGTCACTCGATTCGTGGTGGAATTGGTCAACGCAGGCAAAGATTAGATTGCAAAGATTTGAGACCCGCTGAATTGGAATTTTCGAAACACACTTAATTTAATGTTGGGTAATTTCCAGGTGTTCCGCTGCAACATCCAGAACCTTCGATTCAACATGTCCTACAGCCTTGACCCCGTCTGCCAGCGAGCGGTCAACGCAGTCGTAGAATCATCCACTAAATTCCTCCGTGCGAGAACCTACCTCTGGTTCTGGACTCTTATCGAGGGCCAGATAATAACCAGGAATAAATACGGCCCGCAAGATTACTGGCCCGGCGACTCTAAATTAAAAACTTACGCAAATTGTATGAATTGTATCAACTGCTGCGGTATTTTAGCTTTCAAGAAATAGAACTATCAAATCTCTAAATGCTTTTCTCTTCGGCATCGCACACCCATAATAGATCAAAACGGTTACACACATGTTCTGTTCTAGTCTGTTGATGGCGCTGGTTAGAACCGGAGTGTGCCAGTCGCCCCGTCTCGCGTTCGTTCTTGCCTTGAAAACTTAATATGACTTCTAGAAAGTCATATTGTACCTCGACCAGCCCCATATTACCCCGACCCGGGTACCTATTAATTTACAGTCGTAAATCACTAACGCTTCTTGAAAATTTATCTTTTTCAGACCAATAACAGTCATTCACGTCATCCGTTTACGGCTGTTATCATCAAAATGAGAAAGCTTGGATCAAGAAATGGCGTCTTTTCAAAGTTTTGGACTTTGACACGCTTGGAGAAAAAACATACCAATGTCTCGTCTCCATAGTTTTGCTTTTGAAATGAATCAGGGGCATATCTGTGCTAAAGCAGGGGTTACTTAAACAGTTTTTTTTTCTTGCAGCTTTTGTGTTCTAGCCGTTACTCAAGGGCTCAGCCAAACATACGCGGTTGCTGTGGCGATCAACGTATTCACGCGAATTTTGACAGTTTGCACAGGCTCTTATGAGACATCGGCATGTCTGCCACTATGCGCATTTACTCCATTTCTCTTACTGGAACGGACCGAACCGCACCAAACGGCCCCTTAACCGCACCAAACGGTTCCTTCCGCTTTGGAGATTTCCTACGGCTTCTTAAATCCTACTATAATATTATTATTTTACTATTTATACATATACTAGCTGCGACCCGCGGTTCCACCCGCGTAAGTTTCGATTCCGTGGGAATATCGGGATAAAAAGTAACAGCTATGTACTTATCAACATTCATTCAACATCGCAATCAGTTCATTAGTTTTTGCGTGAAGAAGTAACAAACATATTATATACATACTAAGACGAACCCCTCCCGCTCCTCGGCAATGCCCACTCTATACAGCAGGAAACGTCGTGGCGGCGGTTCTCGTGTTGCAATGTCCGATTCAAATTAATAAAAAAGTATTTTACTGCTACATAAATGCCCTTGATGATAAAAGATGATAAATATTTGAATAAGAATTAATACTACGATACGAATATAACCAACTTTAGTTTCTACCGGGCGATCTTAATAAATTTTAGAACACAAAAGCTGCTATTGTGACTTAACTATGATAGTAAGATATATTCCCTCGCGGACTTTTTTGTAGGTAATAATGAGTAGGTACTTTAATTATGTAGTACATAATTTGTTTGTATCAATAGTTTTCTCAGCGCACGCCAAATAATGAATTTTATGGCCAAAATTTTGCTACTTTGGGTTACATTATTGCAATTTTCTTAAGGATCTCTATTTTTTAAAATAAATTATAGCCTATGTTACTTCCTGATAATTTAGCTTTCTTTTGGTGAAAAAATGGTTCAAATCGGTTCAGTAGTTTCGGAGCCTGTTCGGTACAAACAAACAAAGAAACAAACAAAAAAACCTTTCCTCTTTATAATATTAATATAGATTATTTTTATATATTTTTTAAACTTATTATTTTCTCGGAGAAAAAAATTATAAATGCGAAAGTTTATGAGGATGGATGTTTGTTACTCTTTGACGCAAAAACTACTGAACGGATTTAGATGGAACTTTACAGTAATATAGCTTATTCATCAGAATAACACATAGGCTACTTTTTATCCGGATACCACGCGGGCGAAGACGTGGGCAGAAGCTAGTCTTTAATAATACACAACAAAAACAAAACAAACAAGATCATAACTGTTTTCCCCATGATAGAAATCCTCGGATACATACTCAGTGAGAGGGGATAGTCAGAGACACGTACATATACATTACATCTGGCACATGCCCGCGTTTTGCAAGTACGTGACAGGTTGCAAGCCCATCGCCGCACCATGGCACATACCTTTGAATTTTAGGTTCTAGGTCATGCCGGTTACCTCACGATATTTTCCTTCTCCGTTTTGAATACGTGTTAATGTGCGCATTTTTTTTGGTTGAAATATTTTTTGGTGCTCGACCGGGTTCAAATTCACGACCATCGGATTGGAAATCGCCACTAGGCCAACACGGCTCTTAATAATAATAAATAAATAAACGACCAACAGACACAAATAGCCTGACTAGGATTCCGTGTCGTGAGTATCAGGAACTCGTATACCGTGGTCCCACAACACTCAGAGCCTAAACAAATATCTGCAGAATTTGTCCATACATCCAATAATTTGTCCCACAGCGGGAATCAAACCCACACCTCTTTCGTCGCACACCATCGAAGTAGTCAATTAGTTTATTGTGAACTACTTTAGAATTTACGAAACAGCTTTAGGGCCACGACCAGCCAAAGCGGTGCGTTGAAATGCAAACACTTTTAATTTCATAATAATTATATTGAAACAATATACAAGGCTCGAGTTCAGTCCGCTAACAGTGGCAATTTATAAATAGATATCTACAATTTCATGTAGTCGACGTCATTTCAGTCACAAGCTTTCTTACATACTATTATAAAATCTGTATCGCAAGATCTATGCTTGTGTGCAATAAAATAAAAAAGATTAAGCAACGGGCCCGTACGCACTAAACTTTGACAGCTCCAAGATGAAGCGTAATGACATATTTCCATCAAAAAACTGTCACTAAGTTTTTCGCACTAAACTTTGACAGCTCCAAGGTGAAGCGTAATGACATATTTCCATCAAAAAAATGTCACTAAGTTTTTCGCACTAAACTTTGACAGCTCCAAGATGAAGCGTAATGACATATTTCCATCAAAAAACTGTCACTAAGTTTTTCGCACTAAACTTTGACAGCTCCAAGATGAAGCGTAATGACATATTTCCATCAAAAAACTGTCACTAAGTTTTTCGCACTAAACTTTGACAGCTCCAAGATGAAGCGTAATGACATATTTCCATCAAAAAACTGTCACTAAGTTTTTTGCACTAAACTTTGACAGCTCCAAGATGAAGCGTAATGACATATTTCCATAGAAAAACTGTTACTTAGATTTTGCTTAAGGTTTTTGACTTTGAGTGCAGACGAGCATTAGATAAATGGGTTACTGTATGCCTACTTAAAACGGAGTGGCGTATATGAATAGAAACGATTCTGGCGAACGACGACGTGATGTGCATCCCATATATTCTATTGATTGACACCGCTACGCTTTGGTAGAAAAACAGCTCTATTGCAATGCACTGGTGCATGCTCTTGCTTCAGACGTATTCTCAAACAATCAGTGCTCCAATAGGTCTATATCTTGTTCGAGAATACGGATCCAAGTAACGAGCAATTAAAAAATATCTAAGAAACTAATCACTCTGTGTTCGAAGCCTCTACGCGCAATGTAACATTTTTATAAAATAGCTACTTATTTCTTTATAAACTTTCATATATTAAAACACAGGCTTTGGGTTGATTTCTTTATATTCCTTTAACAATCCAATAACAACTGGCTAGATTCGGTTCGATGTTCACTTAAAACTTCAATACAACCAATCAAAAGTGCTGTCGAAACCATAATATACACTTCACGGCTCTTGTTATAGCACATCGTTAAACTGCGGACGCGTTGTCCCTAATGAAAACAAGGGAAACGCTCTACAAAACTGAAGCTAGCCGATATTGGCGATCCATCTTTTGTCCACGATGTGCCATAACATCAGCCGCGAACTGCAACGTTAAGTGTCATGATTATTAGTCGAACCGAACTCACTTCAGTATAAAACTACCTAGAATTTCATAAATATTCTGATACAATTTACAGTCGAATACAAGTGCCCAAATAAATACATAGACAAAGATTACAAAATAAAAAATATAGTACACCTAACAACGAAATTAGAGGGCGCACTTGGCTCTAGAGCCAGTCTGAATAGCGGCAAAAGCATACTTATACTTTAGATTAAAAGCGGTAATACAAAGAAAGGGTATAATCAGACAGGCCATAAAGTTTGGTGACACCGCTACAATACTCTTACTGCAGCACCTTAAGCCCCCAGTTATAGGATAAAAAATACTTTATCTTTAACTTGGGACTCGAGATACGGTAGTCAGGGACCGCGGAAGTACTCAGTGACGGGGGGGGGGGGGGGGGGGGGGCAAATTTATTTGGTCACCCCTTCAATCTCCAGCCCTGGCTTGGTGATTTTAGGGGGAGGCATTTGGCCCCCTCTGCCCTCCACCCCCCCTTCCGCGGCCGCTGACGGTAGCTATTGCGAATAATAGATGAAATTATACAAGACACGCCCCTATGATAAAAAAAAATATAGTTTGTACAAAGTTCATACATGCTTTGATCAAATAGTAATACATCTCGCGCAAAACAATGATTACCGAGAATCGCAATAAGATTTTATTTTATTTAATAATCTTAATTTTTTATACAATTTAATGGCATTTTCAACTAAGTATTCTTATTCCGCTTGTGTGCCACTCACACACGCTTTAATTTACACAATCGGAAAAATAATTTAATTTGGTCAGTAGCCAAAAATAAAAATTACGTCTCGAAAGTGCCAATTTCACCACATTTTTTGCGTATTAATGCAACCGCAGTGCGAAATATTGCTTAAGATTTGTTCTGTCATTATTTGCAAGTGTCTGATCGTGAGGAATTACAATACTTGAATTCGCAAAATACGAAACAGATTTTCTATACTTATAAATTCTCTTATTTTTCAAGCAGAGTACATGTATTTAAAGAATCAGACAACTAGGACGGCGCGCGTTATCCTTTTATGCTTCTTTGAGTTGGTGAAATTGGCTATATTTCTATGTAAAAACCTATCTATTTATTGCTATCTTTTGATAACCTCTTACATTGTTAAGTTACTTGTGTGATGTTAATTAAGGGTTGGCTAATGGTTTACTCGTCTACTGAATCTTCTGATGAATAAGCCAGGGGTCTAGACAAATACCACTTCCTGTTGACGTTAACGCCTGCGGAAAGATAAAATTGTATGGGAATGAAATGTCACGTGACAGCTGCCAAGTTTTACCTTGACAAATTTGCGTTAGCGTGAAAAGAAAAGGAAGCGTGAGGTATTTGTCTAGCCCCCCTGATCATATTTTTCATCATTCACTGTCACTTGGAATACTGAATACTTGCGGAACGCGAACAAGTGCCAAATTTGATGTTCGAACGTGCCTCTGACTATCCCCTACTTGGTATGCTACAAAGATTTACGCACCGGGTTTTTATCCGTGGATATAACATGGAGAATACAGTTGTAAGCGTGTTTGTTATTTATCATTATATTTGAATATAATAGTAACTGAACGAGATTTTCTCTGATTATTTACTTCACTTGTTTAAAACATTGTGTTTTGGTTAAAACCCTCTATACTGAACTAGTTTCTTTAAAAGTACTGAGACATTAAAATATGATCACGGTCAAACTCTTAAACCGTTTAAGCTTGGAACAGGTACATTTCTTTAGCAATGAAAGTTTTGAATCCGGTCGCAAGAGATAACATGCTGTAACTATTCCAAGGATAATCCAGGAATGATCCAAGGATAATCTTACCAATTTCTTTAACTTTACACACAGCAGAATTAACAAGTGCCAATTTGTATATTCAATAAGTTTATGGTCAACAAACCAAACTTGCTTAGTGACCATGTGTGACCAAAAAAGTGTCTATGAATGATATTATTTAATCCACCGGTTATGAAAGATTTCGCCTGAAATATATAGTTATTCTACTCGTAGGTAGAGCTGTGATCAATACATAGGCGTAAATTCTCTTTAACTTAAATCTGACTAATAAGACAGCACTAAAATTGTTGCCATCTCTTTCTTTTGTTATCATTAGTAAAAGAGAGTGACAGGTTTAGTTGGTCTACAATAGAATCGACGCCATTCAGTGCCTAGCTTGACTATGAACGCTATTGGATAATTAGCATAAAAAATGGCAAAACAACAAAGTAATTCAAAACAATATAGGCGCTATAGACAGAGCAACATAAAGAATGTCCTTTGAAAGATCACTGAGTGTAGCATTAAATGCTCTGTGCAACTATTGTGCTTAAATTGGAGTGTTTTATGTTCTTTTAATATGCTAATCTCATAGCAATTCTAGATATAACTCTGTACATTATAAATAGTTTGTTTCAGAATATTTGGCAAGTTCAAGTGCCTTTTTCCACTGATAAAGTCTGATAGCGAAGCTTCAGAACTGTCATACTAAATAGATAAGCTATCAACCTGTATCGGCAATGAAACACAAGAACTTACCTAACATAGGGCAGTGCCGTCTTATTGATAACCTATGGCGAAACGCCGTCAATTTACAGTTCAATCGCGACTCACTTCATGCCGTCAATTTACAGTTCACTCGCGACTCACTTCACGCCGTCAGTTTACAGTTCAATCGCGGCTCACTTCACGCCGTCAATTTACAGTTCAATCGCGACTCACTTCACACCGTCAATTTACAGTTCACTCGCGACTCACTTCACGCCGTCAATTTACAGTTCACTCGCGACTCACTTCACGCCGTCAATTTACAGTTCACTCGCGACTCACTTCACGCCGTCAGTTAACAGTTCACACCCGACTCACTTCACGCCGTCAATCACAGTTCACTCGCGACTCACTTCACGCCGTCAAATTTACAGTTCACTCGCGACTCACTTCACGCCGTCAATTTACAGTTCACTCGCGAGTCACTTCACGCCGTCAATTTACAGTTCACTCGCTACTCATTTCACGTCGTCAATTCACAGTTCAGTTCACATCTCCCCCGATTCGCACTAATTGCCATCTAGTTTGAAATTAAGATAGTAAACACGAATATTCACAGTTAACTCGCGACTCAGTTCACGCTGTCTATGCACAGCTCACTCGCGTTTCACTTCACGTTGCACTCATTTAACTTGGTTCTTCACGTGCTGTAGGAATTCGTAGTACGAGAATGCAGATTCGACTCTGTCGTCAACGAGGCGCTCCGTGAATGCTTGCCGAGACGGCGAGTTGTCCCTGTAAATAGGTAAAGACGAACACTTTAGAGCGGCTTGCATTTTAAAGCGTGCATTCTATGGCACGCCAGTGATTCGGCATTTTCAGATAGATAGATAGAAAATGCTAAGATAAAATGAGTACAGGCGAAGGCGAACTTCATGTTAATTAGCTTTTTCTTCCAGCAAACCTATGTGCGGTAGTACGTTTGTTTATGATCACCAAAATATGATAAATAAAAAGATATAGCAACAGTTATAAAAGTAAACTACATAACTACATACAAATTACAGATATAATAAAATATAATAATAATTCATACTTAAAAACCTACATATAAAAATGATACTTACATAATATATATGCTCAAATTTGATAACAAAATTCGCTAAAAACGGCAAAGGAAAACATCTCATCATCTCTAGTGACCTAGAACCTAAATTCGAAGGCATGTCTCAGTTAGTGTTCCAATAGGCGGCTTTGGTCTGTTGAGCCTGTCTATGAACGCGTGCAGGGATGGTGGCAGGGGTGGTTATCTCACCTTAGTACAAGAATATCGGAGGCATACGGCATGTCATCGTTGAGCCTGTCTATGAACGCGTGCAGGGATGGTGGCAGTGGTGGTTATCTCACCTTAGTACAAGAATATCGGAGGCATACGGCATGTCGTCGTTGAGCCTGTCTATGAACGCGTGCAGGGATGGTGGCAGTGGTGGTTATCTCACCTTAGTACAAGAATATCGGAGGCATACGGCATGTCGTCGTTGAGCCTGTCTATGAACGCGTGCAGGGATGGTGGCAGGGGTGGTTATCTCACCTTAGTACAAGAATATCGGAGGCATACGGCCTGACGTCGTTGAGCCTGTCTATGAACGCGTGCAGGGATGGTGGCAGGGGTGGTTATCTCACCTTAGTACAAGAATGTCGGAGGCATACGGCCTGTCGTCGTTGAGCCTGTCTATGAACGCGTGCAGCAGTACGCTGGTGTCGGAATCCACTTTGGGCAGACTCCTCGCTTCGTCCGGGATCTGGCTAAAGGCGGTCACTCCGAAGGTCTCCGAGAGGAACGCCGGGCTGACGTTCCGCCCCACGTAGATTATCATGCTATCGCCGTCGTCCAGGAGGTAAGCGCCGTCCGAGTTTATCCTGTGAACATATTGCATTTGAACGATTGCAGTCCGAAATCCTACTACTATTATAAAAGCGAAAGTTTGTGAGGATGGATGTTTGTTACACTTTCACGCTAAAACTACGGAATAGATTTTGATGAAACTTTACAGTAATATAGATTATACATCAGAACAACTCAAAGGCTACTTTTTATCCGGATACCAAGCGGGCGAAGCCGTGGGCAGAAGCTAGTAAGCAATATATAGTTGAATTGAGAATGTACGATCACCTCTCGGCGGTGAGTTGCAGCCGCGGCGGGTCGGGCAGCAGTTCGTCGTCCTCGCCCTGTGCGGCGTGGTCCTGCAGCTGGTGTATCGGGTAGAGCGCGGGGTAGACGGCGCGCATCAGCAGCGCGAGCGGCGCCGCCTTCAGCGCGCACATGTCCGCCACGCGGTCGTCCAGCCGCGTCGACGTGCCCGTGCGGAACGCCCTCTGCAACCGACACCAGACACACCGTCATACTGTGCACGTAAACACATCCCCCGCACGCAGCCTCTTCCGACATACCCGCTCGAGCAGAGCGAGCAGATACAGCGGCAATGCGCGCTGAGCGCCTCCACCGCGACGTGCATCACGTGCTGGCTGAGGATGGACATACCCGCTTGAGCAGCGCGAGCAGGTACAGCGGCAGCAGGCGCAGACTGTGCGGCGCATGCAGCGCGCTCGTGGAGACGCCGACGGGCAGGTTGTAGGCGAGGCGATGCGCGCTGAGCGCCTCCACCGCGACGTGCATCACGTGCTGGCTGAGGATGGACATACCCGCTTGAGCAGCGCGAGCAGGTACAGCGGCAGCAGGCGCAGACTGTGCGGCGCATGCAGCGCGCTCGTGGAGACGCCGACGGGCAGGTTGTAGGCGAGGCGATGCGCGCTGAGCGCCTCCACCGCGACGTGCATCACGTGCTGGCTGAGGATGGACATACCCGCTTGAGCAGCGCGAGCAGGTACAGCGGCAGCAGGCGCAGACTGTGCGGCGCATGCAGCGCGCTCGTGGAGACGCCGACGGGCAGGTTGTAGGCGAGGCGATGCGCGCTGAGCGCCTCCACCGCGACGTGCATCACGTGCTGGCTGAGGATGGACATACCCGCTTGAGCAGCGCGAGCAGGTACAGCGGCAGCAGGCGCAGACTGTGCGGCGCATGCAGCGCGCTCGTGGAGACGCCGACGGGCAGGTTGTAGGCGAGGCGATGCGCGCTGAGCGCCTCCACCGCGACGTGCATCACGTGCTGGCTGAGGATGGACATACCCGCTTGAGCAGCGCGAGCAGGTACAGCGGCAGCAGGCGCAGACTGTGCGGCGCATGCAGCGCGCTCGTGGAGACGCCGACGGGCAGGTTGTAGGCGAGGCGATGCGCGCTGAGCGCCTCCACCGCGACGTGCATCACGTGCTGGCTGAGGATGGACATACCCGCTTGAGCAGCGCGAGCAGGTACAGCGGCAGCAGGCGCAGACTGTGCGGCGCATGCAGCGCGCTCGTGGAGACGCCGACGGGCAGGTTGTAGGCGAGGCGATGCGCGCTGAGCGCCTCCACCGCGACGTGCATCACGTGCTGGCTGAGGATGGACATACCCGCTTGAGCAGCGCGAGCAGGTACAGCGGCAGCAGGCGCAGACTGTGCGGCGCATGCAGCGCGCTCGTGGAGACGCCGACGGGCAGGTTGTAGGCGAGGCGATGCGCGCTGAGCGCCTCCACCGCGACGTGCATCACGTGCTGGCTGAGGATGGACATACCCGCTTGAGCAGCGCGAGCAGGTACAGCGGCAGCAGGCGCAGACTGTGCGGCGCATGCAGCGCGCTCGTGGAGACGCCGACGGGCAGGTTGTAGGCGAGGCGATGCGCGCTGAGCGCCTCCACCGCGACGTGCATCACGTGCTGGCTGAGGATGGACATACCCGCTTGAGCAGCGCGAGCAGGTACAGCGGCAGCAGGCGCAGACTGTGCGGCGCATGCAGCGCGCTCGTGGAGACGCCGACGGGCAGGTTGTAGGCGAGGCGATGCGCGCTGAGCGCCTCCACCGCGACGTGCATCACGTGCTGGCTGAGGATGGACATACCCGCTTGAGCAGCGCGAGCAGGTACAGCGGCAGCAGGCGCAGACTGTGCGGCGCATGCAGCGCGCTCGTGGAGACGCCGACGGGCAGGTTGTAGGCGAGGCGATGCGCGCTGAGCGCCTCCACCGCGACGTGCATCACGTGCTGGCTGAGGATGGACATACCCGCTTGAGCAGCGCGAGCAGGTACAGCGGCAGCAGGCGCAGACTGTGCGGCGCATGCAGCGCGCTCGTGGAGACGCCGACGGGCAGGTTGTAGGCGAGGCGATGCGCGCTGAGCGCCTCCACCGCGACGTGCATCACGTGCTGGCTGAGGATGGACATACCCGCTTGAGCAGCGCGAGCAGGTACAGCGGCAGCAGGCGCAGACTGTGCGGCGCATGCAGCGCGCTCGTGGAGACGCCGACGGGCAGGTTGTAGGCGAGGCGATGCGCGCTGAGCGCCTCCACCGCGACGTGCATCACGTGCTGGCTGAGGATGGACATACCCGCTTGAGCAGCGCGAGCAGGTACAGCGGCAGCAGGCGCAGACTGTGCGGCGCATGCAGCGCGCTCGTGGAGACGCCGACGGGCAGGTTGTAGGCGAGGCGATGCGCGCTGAGCGCCTCCACCGCGACGTGCATCACGGCCTCGCGCGCCTCCCCCAGCGACGCGCTCTGCGCTCGATCCACCGCTGCAACAAACGATAGACCATCTTCTATCAGTACGACAATTCTTCCATGTAATTATTTCACAAACATCAACAGAAAAACATCGCACGCTTGCAACCCGTCACGTGGATAAAATAAATATGAAATATGACTATGTCTTTCATCACAGTTCTGAGCACGTGTTCGTGCAATAAAAAATATATAATAATGCTGGACATTTTTCAGCATTATATAGCCCCAAACTAAGCAGAGCTTGTATTATGGGTACTACATGACTGATATACATACAAATAGGATGGGTTGTATAAAGTTGAACTCACCCATTTTGCTGAGCAGTCCTATGATGCATTGCTGGTCCGCGGAGTGCAGGACGTCCGGCAGCGTGGTGGCCACCGGCAGCGACATCGTGTGCACTCGTATCCGTCGCTCGCCTGGAACCATACACACCATTATTATATAATTTTCACTTTCTTTACATGAGCAGACGGCCCGGCGACGGTTTGCTTTCGTGTAGACCAGCCCCAGGAGGAGAATTGACGGTGATCGTGCAGAGACTCCTCGATGCTGAGCTGCATCTGAAGGTAGTTTAGAACAGCGTGGCAAAGCGCCACGGAGACTGTGCTCATCTGGGCATTATTGTGAAGAACTGCAAGGTTGCATACCTTTGCTGCTGGTGTAGAGCAGCGCCGCCTGGAAGCAGACGTGCTGCAGATCTTGCAGAGACTCCTCGATGCTGAGCTGCATCCCGAAGCCGGCGTCGGGGGACACGTTCGGCAGCGACAGCAGGTCCGTCGAGCGCACGAAGAAGTTGCCGTGGAACGTGTGGATTGTGACGCCCCTGCGAACAAACATAATCGTATGCAACAAGTTTATTTTAACAAAACTTTGCAGCGCGTCCTAGTGACATAAGACGATTAAACCTTTTATTATTTAGTTGGTACGTTACAGGGTACTTTATAAGTAATTTTCGGTGTTTTTATCAAACACTACTACTACTAGCCAAAACAGCAAAGTATGCAAACTATACAACTGTAAATGTGTATACAACGATCGAATCTTTAAAGGATTTGATTTATCTCGAGACCAAACCTCAGGAATAATCCTGACGACACACAATTCGATCGCTATAATCCGCATTACAATTAGATAATGACAAACGCCTGGGCTTCTGCAGTTACGGGTAATAATAAATAATGGATTAAAAATCTGTCAAACGCACGGAAACCTCTAGAAAGGAAATCTTTGAAAGAAAAACGAATGGCCAGATGCATTCCCTATCCTTACGCCACCATCATCAGCTAAACCTGGAATTACTCACTGCTGGATAAAGGCTTCCTTCCTTTTCTGCCAGCTTTCTCTGTCCTGTGCGTGTCCTATCCAGGTGTTCCCTGAGACCATTACGATGCCGTCAACCTATTTCTCATTCGACCAGCTGAGCAGGCTGGTCATGGGGACTCAAGCCTGCTTATCATGTCCTAGTAGACATGGTCTAGAATGTCACAGTCTTTAGTAAACAGCTGACCTGGTAGCGCGCACCCTCATGACGGCCTCGAAGCCGATCTTCCGCGTGAGATATCGGCTCAGCATGCGGTGCAGCTGCTCGGCTTGCCAGGCGCGCGCGGCCTTGAACAGCGGTATGTGATACACGGTGCCGCCGCTGAATTTACTCATACCACCTGTAAAATAAACAAAATAGTCATAGAACACACACTGTCCTGATAATCAGCAAACTCAAATTAGTCAAAAACATCACCCATATCAACATATTTAAGAAAATGAACCTCATTTTATATATCAGAATTTTTTGACATAACATTCTGATATATAAAATGAGCAGTACAGAGAGTTGAGAAGGAAAAGTACTGAGAGTTGAGGAGGAACAGGTCGACGGCGACTTGTGCGCCGCTGCAGTCCAGCGCCAGTCGTCTGTAGATACTCACTGAGCGTGGCCAGGTCGCAGTACTGAGAGTTGAGAAGGAACAGGTCGACAACGACTTGTGCGCCGCTGCAGTCCAGCGCCAGTCGCCTGTAGATACTCACTGAGCGTGGCCAGGTCGCAGTACTGAGAGTTGAGAAGGAACAGGTCGACGGCGACTTGTGCGCCGCTGCAGTCCAGCGCCAGTCGCCTGTAGATACTCACTGAGCGTGGCCAGGTCGCAGTACTGAGAGTTGAGAAGGAACAGGTCGACGGCGACTTGTGCGCCGCTGCAGTCCAGCGCCAGTCGCCTGCAGATACTCACTGAGCGTGGCCAGGTCGCAGTACTGAGAGTTGAGAAGGAACAGGTCGACGGCGACTTGTGCGCCGCTGCAGTCCAGCGCCAGTCGCTTGTAGAAGTCAGTGGCCGGGTTGAGGTGCGCCACGTCTTTGCTGGAGCGCGCGTTCGGATCCTCTCTGCAACCATTCACCGCATTTAAGTTGATGAGCTGTTACTGTCGTTCCATGCGAGAATAGGCGCTGTGCAAGAGGGGCGGATCACAACAAGAAACCGAAAAACACAAATAAAACAGCCTATAAATATAACTAGTAGATACAGATAAATAACTATTACCTTGTAGAAAAACCTTTTTTATTTATCTAAGTACTGGAATTACTTACAGAACTACAAGAAAAAACACCAGGTAATATTTATTAGATCCGAGGAAAGGACGTAAAACAGGTTATTGAAAAGAGAATTCAAAAAATAAATCTATTCAGAAAAGTTTTGCCAATGGTGTTTTTGTAATGATTTATTTAAATTATATCTTCATGTAGTGTAAATATATTTAAACAGTGATGACTAAATAAATTTTCTATTTCATCGTTACTGAGAACCTTTGTAAGGTTACCGAACAGTTATCTACCAAACGGAGTGAGCAGGGATAAAAAGGGTAGTTAGAAAGTTTATTTTATTTTATAGTTACTTAGAGATTTTGAGAGTTTATTTAACATAGCGCTTAACACAGAGTTATCTACCGCGAAACGGTGTAAAACAGGGATAAATGAGCTTTACCATATCGTCTTAACACCGAGATATCTTCCGCTAAACTTCTTTGGGTGTTTTCTATGTATAATATGTATGTATTTACATAATAAAAAGTAAATAAGTCGTAGCTGTGCTTAGTTTGGGGCTACATGATGCTGTGTAAAAAATGTCCAGCATTTTTTTTCATCATGCTTTTAACGGTTTGTACAGTGAATTGTTTACCTTGGTTGTAAGCTTCCCGGACCAACATTCGGCAAACACGTCTGGAATACGGTGACCCGTCCTCCCGTTGGGGCCTGAGAAACAAAATAAATAAACGTTGTTAAAAGACCAATCAGGCCAAAAGCCTATAAGTATGTATTCTATACATCATTGGGATATTTTCTTTCTTCTAAACTGTACCTGGGAATCCACTTTTTCTGGAGATATTGAAGGACAAAATCTCAATTTTTTTATTTTGAGTTCTTTACGGAAATTAATTTCAAGTGTTATTAATAAACTTTCGTCCAAACAAACTTCATCAAAATTTTCGCATTTTCTTAACAAATTACGCATTTAAGGTTGCAGAATGAGTATCAAACTCGCTCGCACACCATAGCACCATAGCGTGCGTGTGTGCCAAAAAAAGATAGTGTTTTACCTCATACGGAGCTCCTATTCCTCTGAAAGGGAGCTCCGTATGAGGTTGAAACTCGGGTCGGGACGCCTGATTCAAAATGATACCTGAGAAGAGTTCTCACCATGAGTTTATAGGCGGCTTGTAAGGCCGCTCCCAAGGCAGACGTGGGCACGCCAACCGATGAATATCTCTGAGGTAGAATTGTCAACAGCTCCTTCACCAGCTCTTTCCTTTCACCCAGGTTCACCAACAGAGATTCCGGCGAAGGTAGGAATATGTCTGAAAAATATAAAGATAAACAAAGTAAAGTCTGTTCATTTTAGAGTGAAAATTACATAAATTATGGAAAACATAAAATTGAACTGTGGTTACGCCACTATTTACATACCTACCAATATTAGTAGCCAATCGCAGATAATATACCTAGCTACCTTTCCCCCACCCTAATCCTAACTGCACTGGGAACGGCGATACGCGTACCGCTTACTTGAGGGACTTACCCCGCTATCGCTACCCGCTACCGCTACCGCGACTCGCGACGACACAAGCTGTATTGTACTTTCTCCGCTAATTGATCATATCAAATTTATCTGGACAATCACGTTAATAAGCTGTTTTAATGTGTGCTGAAACAATTCGTGTGTGATACCTACCTACTACTAAGGATTGCAGTGTTAAAGGACAGCAAGGTGAGTGCAGTTTCCTTTCATATCCTTGAATACCCCTTTCTACTGCGATTGGTGAAACATTAGTGTATACGTATCAGCCTGCCTACCCCTAAAGATACAGTCCACTTTCTTACAAAATTTAATTTCATCGACCCGCTCAACCAAACTGTGTTTAATTACGATTCAACGGGACTCGAACTCGCTTCTACACTTGATGTGTGAAATACATACTTTTAAAGCAAGCGAAAACGTATGAGCGGATATTTAAAATTTTGAAAATTTGACAAAATTTTCAACTGTCCGAAAAACGGCAGAGAACAAGTGAAATGTATATAGTCTTTGGTACAGACTACATCCATAATAAACACATGAGCCGAAGAACAATTTTATCGTGTTCGTTTTAGATTTAAGTAGGTACCTACCTCTACTCACTTCGCGAAAAGTTTAAAGGAATAAATATAATGACATTCCCTTGTCAATACATTTATGAAAATCTGATGTATGTTCACAAAAATATTAATTTGTTTAAGAAAAAAAGCGATAATCACAATGTTAATACTAGAAATAAAGATAAACTCGCTGTTGCCACTTGTAGACTCCATAAAGTTGGTAAATCGTTTAAAGGGCACGGTGTACGCTTTTATAACAAACTCCCAAGAGATATACAAAAATTATCAATTAACAAATTTAAAAACGTAATTAAACAAAAGCTTTATAAAAGGCATACTATAAAATATCTGATTATTTAGATGACAAAAACTCTTGGGATTGAAAATGCTCCAACTCGAACCTATTGTTTTGTAAAAGGATCATTAAAAAGAATAACCAGCCTTGTTTTCTTGCCTTTCTTTCCTGGCTTGGTCGCGGAGGAACAGGCACCTAGATAAAAACCGACGTTTCAAAGTGGTCCTTGTGATTTTATTGAATAAATTAATTTTGACTTTACTTGTCGGCCTGTGTACATACCTTTATTATTATTAAATTATTCTACTATATTCATAATGGTAATAGACTTCATAATTACCGCTTAGCGGCATAAATATTTATGGTAGTAAGTATTACAGCCGGGTAAGTCCCTGGACAAGTACCGTCACCATACATATTTGTCCCGGACGATATTTCTCAATTACTCTAAAAAACGTAGTATAAAACTTCCTTGAAGTAGAGATACAACTCAGTAAGGAAACCCTAGTTTTGGTCCCAAATTTTATCCTTCCAGGAATATAATGTTTTAGGAACTTAATGATAATAATGATTGCTTGTACCTACAAGTAACTAATTGATTAGAACTGACCGTCAATGTCCAGTACTGTCATCTCTTTAGGGCGCGACAGTCCCTCGCTCATGAGGTAGTAATGCACATGCGAGTCGAAGCAGATGAAGCCGATCTGAGTGCGCGCGTCGCCCGGCAGCTCGTCTACACACGCCCTTAGCGTGTCGCACACCACCTGCGAACACATAACAGAAGGATTACTGAACGACCGCAATCTTCAATCTTGGGATTGAAGTTGCTCCAACACTATGAAAAATTTATGTACCAATTGTTTTGTAAAAGGTACAATAAACAGCCTTGCTTCTTGCTTTTATTTACTGACTTCGTCATGAAAAAACGAAGTTATTTTAATTAATAAATGCTTTACGACTTTGATTTTGACTTTGCAGGCTGATAATTGCAACGTCCACACATGCGACACTGGTTTCTGTTGTTTACAACTACACTATATCTATAAGTACTTATATTATAAAGAGGCAAGGTCGTCTTCGTGTTGTATCATGGTACTCCTACTTTCTGATTACGAAGACTTAGAAAAACCTAGTATATACTGAGGAATAGGTATGTGACGTTGAGTATTTATTTATATACATGCCATTCCGTTAAAGTTGACCCAAAAAAGTCGGCTAAATCGAGACACTGATAGCTAGTCGATGTAGTCCTACGTGCTTCGATGGGGAGGCGGAACACGTATCATTTTTTTTTTTTGTTTTTTTTCCACATTTTACATTGTGTTGGACTCAAAAGAGGGAGAAATTAAGAATTAGTGAACAATTCTGTCTATTGAATATCTTAGAATGAAGCACGAGTCAATTCTCTATCTTGACGGAGCTCGCTTCGCTCAACCAAGTAACCTACAAGTTCCCTCGCTATTGTGTTAGAATCAACAGAGATAGAGAAATGAAGCATAATTTTATTAGTTAATAAAAAAATCTGTGTATTAAATATCTTAGAATGGAGTCAGAGTCAATTCTCTATGTTGACGGAGCTCACTTCGCTCGACCAACTAACCTGCAAGTAGCCGGACTCCCTCGCTATCTGCGAGACGTCCAGCAGGAAGAGGTAGACAGCGGGTTGCGGCGGCCGCAGCATGTACTCGCCGGGGGCGATGAACTCTATGGTAGCGGACTTTATTTCCGGCCTCCTTGACGGGTCGCCGTACGACTTGCTGACCGGGTCGAAGAGGAACTCTTCTGGCACTGGAAAACAATAGTTTTTTTAAAAGATTTGTTACTCAAATAGTGACAATGGGAACCAGCCCGTCTGTTCGTCCTTCTCTTCAGTCTCTTCAGTCTGTATGTTATAGGGAGTGTGTATATTAAATCGTATTTTTTACAGATATATTAAGCAGTTGAAATTTTCACCGAATACGTGTTATTAAGTATAATACTAATATGTGCGAAAATATTCGTTGTTGCTAAATTTTTTGTAATGCAAATCACTTTTTTTTATTAAAAATTACCATAACAATGTTATCATTGGTTCAATGTTATACAATCTGTAGTAATCCTAGGTCTTAAGCTATTATTCTACTTTTATCCGTAGGCTGTTGACTGTAGCGAATCTATAAAATTAAAAAGTTTTCGGGAGTCATCTCATAACGTAACACCATATTCGTAAACCAACACGCCCACGACTGCAATCCCCGGCGATTGATATCCCCAGACCCGTGATCCAGTACACATATCCGTGAGTATATCAGGTAGGGGTAAATCACAGGCAAGTGCGAACCTAATAAATACATATTTAGCTATTTTTGTTTAAATTGTGATTTTAATTTACAAACATTACAGTTACATGAAAAAAAAAACAATCCTTATTGTCATTAAGATCCTAAATACATATATGTCATTCCTTGATGGATAACATTGGCACCAATTACCAATGCCCTCCGTTTTAATGTTTTGAATCGTAGTTATCGTTTCACGTGACAGGTTTGCCCATCGCCGCTTTATTGGGACACTAACCTATGGCACATGACTTCAAACTTCGGACAGGTTGCAAGCCCATCGCCACTTTATTGGGACACTAACCTATGACACATGACTTCAAACTTTGGACAGGTTGCAAGCCCATCGCCACTTTATTGGGACACTAACCTATGACACATGACTTCAAACTTTGGACAGGTTGCAAGCCCATCGCCACTTTATTGGGATACTAACCTATGACACATGACTTCAAACTTTGGACAGGTTGCAAGCCCATCGCCACTTTATTGGGACACTAACCTATGACACATGACTTCAAACTTTGGACAGGTTGCAAGCCCATCGCCACTTTATTGGGACACTAACCTATGACACATGACTTCAAACTTTGGACAGGTTGCAAGCCCATCGCCGCTTTATTGGGACACTAACCTATGGCACATGACTTCAAACTTCGGACAGGTTGCAAGCCCATCGCCACTTTATTGGGACACTAACCTATGACACATGACTTCAAACTTTGGACAGGTTGCAAGCCCATCGCCACTTTATTGGGACACTAACCTATGGCACATGACTTCAAACTTTGGACAGGTTGCAAGCCCATCGCCACTTTATTGGGACACTAACCTATGGCACATGACTTCAAACTTTGGACAGGTTGCAAGCCCATCGCCACTTTATTGGGACACTAACCTATGACACATGACTTCAAACTTTGGACAGGTTGCAAGCCCATCGCCACTTTATTGGGACACTAACCTATGACACATGACTTCAAACTTTGGACAGGTTGCAAGCCCATCGCCACTTTATTGGGACACTAACCTATGACACATGACTTCAAACTTTGGACGGGTTGCAAGCCCATCGCCGCTTTATTGGGACACTAACCTATGGCACATGACTTCCAACTTCGGACAGGTTGCAAGCCCATCGCCACTTTATTGGGACACTAACCTATGACACATGACTTCAAACTTTGGACATGTTGCAAGCCCATCGCCACTTTATTGGGACACTAACCTATGGCACATGACTTCAAACTTTGGACAGGTTGCAAGCCCATCGCCACTTTATTGGGACACTAACCTATGACACATGACTTCAAACTTTGGACAGGTTGCAAGCCCATCGCCACTTTATTGGGACACTAACCTATGGCACATGACTTCAAGCTTTGGACAAGTTGCAAGCCCATCGCCGCTTTATTGGGACACTAACCTATGGCACATGACTTCAAGCTTTGGACAAGTTGCAAGCCAATCGCCGCTTTATTGGGACACTAACCTATGGCACATGACTTCAAGCTTTGGACAAGTTGCAAGCCAATCGCCGCTTTATTGGGACACTAACCTATGGCACATGCCGTCAAACTTTGGTCCTAGGCCATGCCGGTATTCTCGCGATGTTTTCCTCTGTTCTGTTTCGAATTATATTAGTATCACTATAAATAATTACTCACAATCGTTGACCCTGAAGCAGAGATTGCATTTCCACCGCTTCGCGTCCACGAAGTACACGAACGGATTGATGTAGGTTCGACAGGAGCGGCACCGCACTATTGTGTTGCACTGTATCACCGGCAGATGCTGGAAACATTCAAATACATAACATGTATTGTTGTATAAATACATCCCTAGCTTCTGCCCACGGCTTCGCCCGCGTGGTACCTGGATTAAAAGTAGCCTATGTGTTATTCTGATGTATAGGCTGTATTATTGTAAAGTTTTATTAAACCCCGTTCAGTAGTTTTTTCATGAAAGAGTAACAAACATCCATCCTCACAAACTTTCACTTTTATTAGTAGTCAGATTTTCAATTTTCGTTAAAAAATATGACAGAATATGGACCTGAGTAATGTTTTTTAAAGCATTTGAATTGTTTGCCGCGAGCGATCGATGCGCAAAGTCCAATATATTTACAGTACAATATAAAAACACATCACTTATACGTAATGATATTTGCATAGCTGTGCGAGCGAAGTCTGAATGGATTAAATATTTAATTGATTCGTCACAAGCCGTTAGTTAGACTTTGATTACTCTTGTTATTTAATGCGTTTTACTACACAAAGCGACAAATATTAAAGAAACAAAATATAATATTTAATAATACCTATCTAAATTCAACCTCGGTGGTTACCTGCGACCTCCACAACTCGCGAGATTTGGAATTTTTATAAAATCTTGCGGTTTCCTTCATTTAGACGAGCGACCACCCTTCAGGGCTGGCGACCTCCCTACCCTGCGTCGTCTTCAAACCCACATTCGCTTCGGTAACGTTGCAAAGGGAAAATGTTCGTACTTTACACTCGTAGCTTGCAACTTGTAATTTTCAAGCAACGAGCCGCAGGTTTTAACAAGTAATTAGGGTACTAATTAGTGCCCATGCTAAACAAACTATTTATGTTAATAAATTAAGTTATACTTACTTAGTAAGTAGTACTACGTCAGTAAATAACTTAATTTAATAAATAATGTTAAATTATTATGAATGAATGAATTAAAACACTTTATTGTACACCATAAGAGTAACAATAGAGAGAAAATAACAAAACTAAAAAACAAAACTCAAAGTACAATGGGCGGTCTTATCGCTTAGAAGCGATCTCTTCCAGACAACCTTTGGATGGAGAGGACTTAATGAGATTGTAATAATGGCTGGGGGTGTACTAATGTAAAGCATTAGTAAGTGTGCAAGTAGTTTACAAAGATACTAACAAAGGTAATAAATATTACATATTATTAATTATGTCTAATTTAATGAATTGTGGATCACATTGTAAGGAAGTAATGTGAATCCTTCTTAATATTATAAACGCGAAAGTTTGTGAGGATGGATGTTCGTCCCTCTTTCACGCAAAAACTACTGAACGGATTTTGATGAAACTTTACAGCAATATAGCTTATACATCAGAGTAACAAATAGGCATTTTATCCGGGTACTACGCGGGCGAAGCTAGTAAAATATATTAAAATTTAATTTCATATACTGGCTGATGACGATGATGATAGAATTGACAATTTCAACATTTTGATGACCGCTTTTAAAAGAAACCTCTCATAAATATATTTTCCTTTTTAGGATATTATCACGACGTTCGTACTTGGTAAATTTTGTTCGGATTCCCGAGATACAGGCTAGCCCCAGTGCGGGATTAATAGAAATTAAGACAGGAATTTTCACGTACCGCACTATGCGCGGCGGTGAAGGCACCGACTAAGTTTCGACTCATTTCGAGAGTCTTCATCAGGGTGAGTGATCGCGACTTTCTCACTCCGCGTCGCGTCGTGCACTACAAGTAGTAGATAGTGAGGTACGTGAAAATTCCCGTTTTTACAATATTAATAGTCAAGTTCACGATAGTTTTTGGAATAAAATTAAAACAGTTTAGTTTTCTTACGATTATTTCTTGTATTCGTAATAAAGGACTTGATCAATGCCACACCCAACCATGCCCTGTCATGCTTTATGTATTCGTTCAAATGTTCAATATAGTACATGAGATAATTCGTTACAAAATCATTGTACATAAGCGTTTTTAATGTATACAAACAGATAAGTCAATTTACATCCTCATTGATAAAAATACTTTTTTTAGAAATAAAAGTTTTATACGGATCTTTATCTTGTTTTTCTGTAGAAAGTCATGAACAGAATGATAACTCCTGCAATATTTATTGCTAGTGCCAAATTATTGATTGCAAATTGAACAAAATATTGGGCAAAAACTTCCTTCCAAGAACTGAATCAATTTAGTTTAATTCTTAATTATGAAATAAAGATCACTCATTTATAATAATGACGAAATATACTATAAGTTGCTTGTAATTAAACGAGAGTTTCTCGCTCTCTGCAAGTTTATGACTTCAAAAACTTAAGAGCTCGTTCAAACGACTAATTTGTGTATTTTTTGTAAGTTAGTATTTGATTTTCTAAACACTTTTATTTTGAATAAATTATTTTGACTGTATTTTTTTGTAAGTTTTATCTTTAAGACATAAAACTAATCTTATTGGTGTATGCTGTTTTGATCAAAGTACTTTGTTAAATAAACAAAATTACCCAAAAATAAAAACTTATGCCTTTTATTCCGTAGACCACTACTTGATGAGCACGGCATAGCGGGGGCGAAATAGCCCCCGTTATGCCGTGCTCATCTTTCGTGGCGGCAACTATACTATACAAAAACAAAAAACGTATGTATAGTAGTATAGTATAGTATGTATAGTCATGCAGTTCCCACAACACCCTACTACTTTGGGCACTTTCATCTAGCATCATCTAGTGATGCTGTGCGAAAATGTCCAGCATTATTTTATTTATTACTAGCTAGTGCCCACGGCTTCGCCCGCGTGGTACCCAGATAAAAAGTAGCCTATGTGTTATTCTGATGTAGAAGCTACATTACTGTAAAGTTTCATCAGAATCCGTTCCGTAGTTTTTGCGTGAAAGAGTAACAAACATCCATCCTCACAAACTTTCACGTTTATAATATTCGTAGGATTAATGCCTCAACGAAGCACCGCCGCTGTCATGAGTGCTCTTGCTACTGATACTGATGAAGTACCTAAAACCTACTTACATTGAGGTCCTTAAACGGGTGTATTAAGATGCCCAACGGCAGTCTCGACTTCTGCAATAGACTGTTTGTCTCTGGTATGCGGTTGACGGTACACCGGATGATACTGGAAAAAAAATGCGTTAAGGCGGGGTGTGCCGTAAAGTGTGATCTTTCATCATTTTGTGTGACGTAATAAAACAATATTACACAACCAAAATTTGTGTGTACAGAACGATTAGAGTACAATACGGAGCATGTTCTTATACGAACTTAATTTTAAAGGTTGGTAGAGCTTCAAAAAACTATCGCAAAGTAAAAAACTACTCCTTCTAAAATTTTGAGTTTCGCCGTTTTCAATACTTTAAGCTACATATTTGCTATTACTTAGATATACTATTATAGGCAATTATTAATAGTTTCGTTTTTAAAATTGAGTCTTATATTAGAAGAAATCAAAAGAAAAACCTTAAATTTTTTGACCTTAGTGGCGCGGCGGGTGACGCAAGAGGTGCCGGTTCGATCCCCTCTATAGGACAAATGTTTAAATATTCTGCAGATATTTATCCCGGATCTGGGTGTTGTGGTCTCGTGTCGTGGGTATCACGACACAGGGAACCCTAGTGTTGGGTCCGAATAATGTATGTCTCTGTTGGGTGTTTATTTATTATTATTTAAATACGAAAGAATATTTACGCGTCGCCATGACATAACTGTCGTTTTATTAACAACGCTAGCTTTGAACCTTATGCGCTATGAAACAATGTATCAATGTGTGACACTAGGACATCGATGTATCAAATTAGTAACTATGTAATGTGTGAAAAGATTTATAATAGTATAGCCGATGAAATTAAAAACCTACCACTCAATCAATTCACCAACAAACTCAAACGTTGGTTGTGAGAAACATGTTTATATGATGTAAAATATCTAATTAGATAAAATCTAAATGTTATTAAAAAATAATACGACATGTTATTAATTAATGTTTTTAAAACCTAACTATGGAAATTAAAATTATAATGAAATTAAATTGATGTTAGGTTTTACTTAGCTAAACATTAGCATGCCAATGTGTTTGGTGAAATATGTGAAACTATAACTACTTTCTGTAAGATCTTTTTAACCATATTTGTCGCAAATAAAAAAAATCATTTCATTGTTATAACTGTCTGCGTCACAAAATACAATTCAAATCTGGATTCGAGCCCGTCTTAATGCTCATTACACTACCTACATAATTGAATGTGTGGAATGCTTATCTCTGAGACGCATTTAGATGTACCTACCTAGACAGGTATTACATTAAGTCGAGTTATACATAGTTTATTTCCGTAACAAGGGATAGACCTCTTCAGTCAAGATACTATGTAGCTATCTTTTCCCTTTTTCAGCTCAGGGTCGTGTAAACATTTTTAGTGAGAAACTTATTAATAATTGTACTAAAGCACAAGTCTTAGAAAATTACTATTGATTCTGCATTATTAAAACAGTAACACATAGGTATATGTTATTATTTATTTAGTATATTAGGGGAAGTTTGAAAGTAACACCCGTGACGGAAAGTTGAGGAGAAATAGGTTAGCATGGCATGGGCATGTCATGAGGATGGAAGAATGACATATTACGAGTAGTGTTAAATATGAATGTGGATGGAAATAAAAGCAGAGGTAGGCCAAAGAAAAGATGGATGGATTATGTGGAGGATGAAATGGTTAAGATAGGGGTGAGTACTCAGATGACGGCTGATAGAGGAGAGTGGAAGAAGAAAACAAAACACCCCCGCATTACGTGGGGTCGGCACACCCCACGTAATGCGGGATAAGGACAAGAAGATGATGATGACTTTGCACTCTTTAAAGTTTAATAAACTTCGAGTTCAAAGATAATGTTTGTTTTTAAGATACTTTTAAGGTGGCCTCCGAAATGTGGGTCATGGACGCCAATGTCCAATTTGTTCAGTAGGAGCATACGAGCATAGTAATGAAATCTAAGATTAGGGTATTATTATATAATTTAAACTTACGACAAACGTGACTTATCTCAGGTTTTGATAACGCACTCTCATTTACTTTGCACGTATCTATCTAGTATTATTTTTCAGTTCCCTGCACTGATACCAGTAGGTATCAAACAAAATGACTGACTGTCGACTAAACTGAACTGTACACGAGATGTTAAAAAAAAACTCGCTCATATAACTACGTGTCATCTAACGAGCTGTTTTCATCAAAGTGGGTCGAGCCTTTGTCAATATCTTTGTACAGACAAACCTACGTTACTATTTTAAAGATTAGTAGAAATGTAAATAATAGACTCAAAAGCATTGATTATAAGGTCAAGGCGTAATTGCAATGAGGACAGAGTCCATGCAACATTTACCTTATGGACAACGAAATAGTTACACGGAACTAATAAGGTGAATAAAATAAGACTAGCGGACCAGGGTTATTCGAGGCGAATCTTTCGTCCATGAGTTGATACCTAATTATGTTTAGTGATCCACAAAATTTACGTGCGCATTACTAAATTACTTAACAGCCAAAATATTGCAAGGACCAAGTTTAATAAATAACATAAAAATCAATATTCACACAATGTCAATGCATTCTATAGTTAGGATGCATTCACGTAGGACGCTATAGATCTATATTATAAAGAGGAAAGATTTTTTTGTTTGTTTGTTTGTACCGAATAGGCTCCGAAACTACTGGACCGATTTTATTTTTTTTTAACTAATAGATAGCTAAATTATCAGGAAGTAACATAGGCTATACTTTATTTTTTTTTTAAATAGAGGTCCTTAAGAAAATTTCAATAATGTAACCCAAAGTAGCAAAATTTTGCCTATAAAATTCATTATTTGGCGTGCGCTGAGAAAACTATTGATGATACATAAAAAATATGTACTACATGATTAAAATACTCATTATTACTTACAAAAAAAGGATCCTCGAGGGAATATATCTAATTATCATAGTTACGGCACAATAGCTGCTTTTGTGTTCTAAAATGTAATTAGTTCACCGGTAGAAACAAAAGTTAGTTAAATTCGTATCGTAATAAAAAAAAAGTTAAGTCGCATAATACTTACTAAAAAAAAAGTTTTATCATCAAGGGTGTCTATGTAGCAGTCAAATACTTTTTAATTTATTCGAATCGGACATTTCATTTCGAAGTTACCACGAGTATAAAATCGAAACTTACGCGGGTGAAACCGCGGGGCACAGCTATTAAAATAAAATTGCAAAATATAAAACACAAACAGCAATGTTTTCTATACCATCAGAGATTATTATTTCACAAACACCTACACACTGCACTATATATCTGCATGTTGTTCATTGTTCAGCCAGAATGATTCGCCTTTAGAATACCTTTCAACCGCCAGCCAATACAAAACAAAAATATTTAATTTAAAAGGTGTTCAAACTGCTCAACATTGGCGAATTTTAGTGACCTATATACCCATACACTTTATCGCTATGGTAATTAGTTTTTTTTTAGTGGACAATGATTTGCAAATTATGAGGTAGGTACCACTTTATTAGATACTAAAATTAATCGGACATTGGCCTCGATTCTGTAGTACACTAAGTCCCGAATTCATACTCAAATAGGGGCTCCCCTAGGGGACTGTTCAGACGCTAAGTAAAAAATCAAGTGCGAATTCAACCTTTAGCCAGCCATAAGGTGAATGCTGAATGATGCATTTTGGGGGACTGTTCAACCCCCGACTATGAATTTAGGCTTTTACTGATAGTGCAAGTAAGGAAGAGATAGCTACAATTTTAGTGCTGTCAAATTAGCCAGATTTAAGTTTTCCATACAAATTTAGTCGTTATTTCAAAACATGCTGACTATAAACACGAAGAAAAGCGGCACTGATTTGACAGGAGTAAAATTCTTGCCATCTCTTTCTTGCGTACACTATCAGTAAAAGAGTTTACACTACAGTTTACTACACTTCTGTCAAATTAGTTTACGTGTTGACCTTCTTCATGTTTCTATTCGCATGCTTTGAAATAATGACTAAACTTGTATGGAAAACTTATTTTAACAGCACTTAAATTGTTGCTTTCTTTCTTTTAGTAAATGAGTAAGATTACTTAGTAAAAGAGAGTTATAGATAAAATTAAGTTAAGTTGGTGTACAAGGGAATAGACGCTCGTGTCGATCCATAGCTTCATAATATGCCTAAATGTACAGAATACAGTCCCATACAGGTTTCACAACCCCAATTATGCTAGAAGACAGTGATGTCTGTCCGACAGTTTATTTATTCATAGTTACAAGGAAGTTCTAATCATGCAGAATGTGTGGATGGTAAAAGTCAGAGAAGACATGCATGCAAGACTAACAGTACTGTACATGTACACTAAAAAATAATTACGATGACTAAACCAGTTAAAGACTATGGTTGACCTATTGGGACCGGCCTTTAAGAGTAGGTTGACTTGTTTTTATTATGTTGCAGCCATGATGTCCTTAATTACGCTAATAATAAAACTAGGAGATTACCAAAATTTGCTCAGGAATGATGATAAATTAACTCGGTTAACGGCGACGAAATTTAAAGCTGGCTACATGACTATATCATCGGCATCATCATGCCTATAGTCACTGTTTCTCAAAGTGGGCGATAACGCCCCCTTGTGGGCGCTGGAGGCCTTCAGGGGGGCGGTAGAAGGCTTTAGAAGATATTGGGGGCGCTAAGGCGGTCTAAAGGGGAAGGCATAGGTTGTTATGTTTAAAAAAATTGGGGGGGCGCTAGGATTTTTTTATTCTCAAAGTGGGCGGTGGGAAAAATGAGTCTGAGAACCTGTGCTTAAAGTGGTTGAAGATTTTTCACACTACGGTACTTTTTCCAGGGACTTATATAGACCTTGTCACTGTAACATTTGTGAGATCATTGGCAATCAAATGTCACTATTTACACACACTAACTAATTATAGATATGCAATACATCACAACAAGTACAAATAAAGATGTAGGTATAGTGGGATAAAACATTAACTTACTCTGGGCTGCAGTTTACTGCATCAGGAAAGGCAGGTCCAAGTTTTATCTCCGGCAGCTCTTCGGGGTACTCTGGTAGGATGTGTTTACACTGCATCAGGTCCACCGTCTGATGCCCCCAGAGCTGGTCAAATCCTTGCTTCGTCACACTCAGGTTCCCCATCTGCTGCGTCATGTTCTGAGTATTGTATTGCTGGGGGTATTGTCCCATCGGTTGAGGTGGCTGGTTGTAACCTCCTGGTTGCATTTGAGGGTATCGATTCTGCATGTTTGTCTTAGGTGGTCCGTTCATTGGTCCTGTGGGTGGCTGGCTTGGAACACTAGGCATTCCTTGGCTAGGTCCAGGTGGGCCCATCTGATGGCCTGTGGGAGGCTGTGGATGTGGAGGGCGAGGAGGAAACTGAGCTGGGAGACTTTGTGGACCACTTGGAGGCCCAAAAGGTCCAGGTGGACCATTTCTGGGTTGTCCAGGGAATGGTTGGCTTGAAGTTCCAGGCATTGGTGGTCTGTTAATTGAAGGGCCACTTAGGGGTCCACTAATAGGACGACCACTTAGCGAAGGCAAAGTTGTTAGGGGTCCAGGGGGTCCAGTCATTGGTTGCCTACTAATTGGCTGCCCAGCCCCACTTATTGACTGACTACTCATTGCAGGTCCACTTATAGGTGGGCCACTCATTGTTGGTCCATTCATATAAGGTCCAGGCTTTGAAGCTTGTGGGAGTCCACTAGCAAGCGGTTTGGGAGGCACAAATGCTCCAGAAACAGGTGGTAAAGATGGCCCATTCAAGGACATGGACCCTGAGGGCCCTAAAGGTGGCCCAGTTGGTCCAGATGGGCCATGTAAAGGAGGTCCACTGATAGGGGCTCCATGCATTAAAGGACTATTTCTCGGTGGACCTGCTAAGGGTGCTGAATAGGGTGTGTAGGGCTGACTTGTCATTGGACCAGTCAATTGAGATGCAGGAGGCCCAAATGACGGATTGAAAGGAATATTGCTACCTCCTGGTAATGGATCAGATGGCTTACTAATTGGTGATGTATTATAAGAAGCAGAGGTAGCTGGAAATAGATTTGAAGTCATGGACCCTGGATAAATAGACATGGGAGGATTGGAAGGGCCATTAAATGATGGTTGGTTGAACTGAGTGGACGGGACTAGAGGTGGAGCATTGTCATTGATCTGACGTTGTGGAGGTAGGGCATTTTGAGAGTAAGGGGTAGGGGAAGGATTGGCATTGTAAGGGCTGGGACTACCAGATGCTGATGAAACGTTTGACTGAATAGAACTTTTAGATGCAGGAGGTGACTTCAAGGGGGAAGATTGTATGCCGGCATATGGTGGCCCAATTCCTGGCTGGTTGAATGCTGGTGAGCTGTTGCCACTCTGATTGTAGTTATTGACATTCGTTAGGGCATGGTTCTGTGGAGCTGATGTTGGTGTGTGGTAAGGGCTGTTTGAGTTCGCATCCTGCTTCATACCCCCATATCCTGGAGGCAGCTGGTTCAATGGCACTTGACCAAACTGTTGGCTATGGTTGATCGCAGGCGCCACCGGATTCGCATTCCCTTGCTGGGCTCCGGGTGCGATATTGTAGGGATTTGGTGGTAAGTTAGACATCTCGTAAATCTGGAAACAGTAGATCGCATTTCAGCCAAGCATTCAAAACATGGATTTCCGCCAGTCGCGGTGATCACGTGCAATACATTGGACCGTGTTTGTTTTGTGTTAACAGTGATGATTTAGAAGAGGATTCAATTAAAACATGCTAATTCACTGCATATAATGACGGATGGGCGATGGAAGAGCGAAACAGTTTCAACGCGACTTACCGCAGTTTGATGGTAATAGGGACAAAATCTATGTCACTTGCACTTCTATAACACTAGACCATCCTCACTTACTAACACGGAATTGAAACAGCGTTATTAAAATAAATCTAGACGAAAATACGACCCTGACTTACGTGGCCGTGCTATAAAAAGCGCCCTCTAGATTGATTTTTTTGTCGGTAGGTATGTCAATTTTGACAGTCCCAAAAGGACGTCAAAAATGTATATGTTTTTTGTTAAAAAAATAAACATTGCCAACTATAAAGCAATAAATGCCGATCGAATAACAATATTATGCTAGATTTTTGTACCTAGTCTAGGCAAGCAAGAGGATAATATTTCTCACCTTTACAAACCCTCCCCGCTAGAGAAGCTTTGTTTTTTCTTTATATAATTTTGAAATTTATAACCTTTTTCATCATAATGAAAATTATCAGAGGAACGGGGAGGCCAAGTAGAGGACAGGCTACTTGCCCTGCTTAACGAGAGCTTTATTACACTCTCCTCTCTTATTTTAAGAAGGGAGGTCCTATTCCATTGGTAACCTACCTAGACTATGCTCAGCTCAAAAATTGGTTGATTAATCGTGATCAATTCATTTAATATTACTTTTCGATTTCCATACCTAATATCATAAAATATTGTGCAAATGTGCAGTGAGTCATCTAGTTTAATCGTAGAAAGCAATCAACTTCCACAAGCAATTTTTTATTACACTAGCTATGCCACAGCCATCTTGGCCCCCTTAACCACCGCGTCACATCGCCCGTTCGGCTTCTTTTACTCGGTTCCTAGGGGTTGTAGCGTGATATTTAATAGATTTCCTCAAAAATTAGGCTATCATCTGCAAAAAATTCTTTTCTAATCCGATCCGAGGATAGTTCCTGAGATTAGCGCGTCCAAACAAAAAAAAAACAACTCTTCAGCTTTATTATTAGTTATTTATTAGTTAGTAATGTACAAACTATTTAAAACAGTTTGCACATTACTAAGAGACAGAAACAGAAGGCTCCCTACCACCAAACATTGCGATAAATAGCACAGCGTAACGAGTTTAACTAAACTAGGTTAGGTACCTATTTACATTTAATTTGAAAATTAGCAATGCCACCATCAATCAGAATGGTGATGTAGCTAATGCGTTCGAAAACTTTTTTACCGACATTCCAGTCTCTACCACAAAATCCTTAAACTCCTCTCCCATAGAAGCAGAGTTATTGTTAAAAGAAAACTTAACGGAATGTATAATACAATTCAAATTTGATTATGTAAATAGTGATGACATCATAAAAGCTTTTAAACTCATAAATGTTAAGAAAACAACGGATCTCTGGGGCATTTCTGTTTGCGTTGTGAAATCATTGATTGACATAATTGCGCCCGAACTAGCTTAAATATTCAACGAGTGTATTGAATGTGGTGTGTGTTGTTAAAGAAACACAGTATTGGGTACTTGTTCTGACCCTGGTAAATTTAGACCTATCTCAGTACTTCCTACATTTAGTAAATTTTTTGAAAAACTCATTTGAAATCAATTACAAAGACATTTTAAGTTAAATAATTTACTGCATAATAAACAATTCGGATTTAGTAAGGGTCGCTCAACCACTTATGCTGGTATTGAGTTAATATCGCACCTATTTGATGCCTGGGAGAAATCTCATGACGCTTTAGGCGTCTTTTGTGATCTGTCCAAGGTATTTGTTTGCGTAGACCATGACACATTGATCAGAAAACTACAGCATTATGATATTAGGGGCGTTGCTCCTGACTTTCTCACTTCCTATTTATGTGACAGAGTACAAAAAGTTGACGTGAATGGAAAGCGTTCTCCGGGGTCTCTGGTTACTATCGGTGTACCGCATGGATCAATTCTTGGACCATTTTTGTTCTTAGTATATATTAATGATCTACCCCTTATGAGAGACGATCATGAGGTTGTATTGTTTGCAGATGACACGTCACTTTTATTCAAATTAAAGCAACGACAAACCGATTTTGATGATGTAAACAATGCAATCTCTAAGGTTGTAAAATGGTTCAATGTTAACAATCTCCTACTTAATGAAAAGAAAACAAAGTGTATTAGATTTATACTGCCCAATGTTACACAAGTTAAAGCAAATATCAAAATCAAAGATGAACAGTTGGCTCTTGTGGACACCACCATATTCTTAGGTATCACCCTAGATAATAAGCTTCAATGGGGTCCTCATATTGATAAGTTATCGAAGAGACTTAGTTCTGCGGCATATGCAGTCAAAAAGATCCGTCTTTATACAGATGTTGACACAGCTAGACTAGTTTACTTCAGCTATTTCCACAGCATTATGTCGTACGGTATACTGCTGTGGGGGAGTGCTGCAGATATCAATACCGTTTTTGTGCTGCAGAAGAGGGCTGTCGAGCAATTTATAATATGGGCCTCAGAGAATCACTTCGCCAAAGAAATAAGAAATAAGTATAAAGTAAAGTAAAGTAAATGTTTATTTTGACCAAAAACTATACACAGCTACATTTAAAATTGGTACTTATAAGTCATAACTATAATATAACATTTATTTTTTACTTTTTAAATTGCTGTGTATAGTGCCATTTCCTACTATTAAATATATAATAAATATAATGACATTCCTTTGTCAATACATCTATGAATATCTGATGTATGTTCACATAAATATTTATTTGTTTAAGAAAAAAAGCGATTAACACAATATTAATACTAGAAATAAAGATAAACTCGCTGTTGCCACTTGTAGACTCCATAAAGTTAGTAAATCGTTTAAAGGGCACGATGTATGCTTTTATAAAAAACTCCCAAGAAATATACAAAAAATAACAATGAACAAATTTAAAAACGTAACAAAACTTAACGAAAACTTTATAAAAAGGCATACTATAAAATATCTGATCATTTAGATGACAAAAACTCTTGGGATTGAAAATGCTCCAACTCGAACCTATTGTTTTGTAAAAGGATCATTAAAAAGAATAACTAGCCTTGTTTTCTTGCCTTTCTTTCCTGGCTTGGTCGCGGAGGAATAGGAGGTAGATAAAACCAGCGTTTCAGAGTGATAAATAAATTAATTTTGACTTTGACTTTGCAAAGCAAAATAGTTCCAGATCTGGTACGAAAAGTTATGAGCTGGCTACACTGATAATTAGTGTTGTGCTTGAGAGAGACGACCATTCTGTGAAATAAACAGTTTAGTTGCTAAACTATTCGAGAATCGAGACGAGCGACAACGACGATATCGCGACCGACGACCAACCGATTCTTACCCGCAACGTATTATACATACTTTGCTCTAAGATATTTCTGTTTGTTTGTTTGTCTGTTACCATTTCACCTCTAAAACAACGTATGGCCCCCTCAAAAGGATAAAGAGAGCATGGTGTTTCGGGCGTCATGCATCTAAGGTTCATCAACAAATTTAAGGTGTGGATCACATTAATTCATCTCCCAAACAATGCAAACATGTTCCTATAGAATAAGAAGCTATCAGAGCAGTTGTACCTTAAGCCAGCATACCAGCAGGCGATACCAAAGTGACTGGGGTTTTTATCTCAGTCCCAATAGAGATGTCTAACAAACAAATTTTCCGTGATTGGAAGTTCGAGGAACGTTATTCAGGTGACTCGCTTTATGCGCAGAGTGAGAGATGATGGTGGCGCAGCCTTCCTGCCAACGCATGCAAGTGACCTATCTCCCTGAACATTATACATGTTATATATTAGTCATGAGTAGCACACTGTTTGAAAACGAGGATCGTGCGAGGGGCTCAATTTTACAACTGAGTCAGCACACTGTGATACCACAATTGAGGCGAGGTAGCGAGGCAGTTTCTGAACGTAGTTGAGTGAGGCAGTCTTGGGAACACAGTGTGCACTATGCGTGTTGTGTGGTATGGTGTTGTAATAGAGTGGAGTGTTATGTGCAAGGCGCATTGTGCAAGCCAACACGATCTTTCCCCGCGGCTCGGCTAGCGCCTCGCGCCTAGTACGATTGTGCAACTGTGTTGATGTGCAGGAGTGCTAGCTCGTCCAAACGAATAGAGTGAGGCTTCGTTTCGAGAAAGTGTGTAGCTACAATTGTGGTGCCACACGTGCTGAGGACCTACCACTATTATATATACTTCGACTCCTGGAGGCATGAGGTAAACATGTACATACATCCTGTTAAGCAATGCCTCAAATGCATGAAGTATGGACACATTGCCAAGTTGATCAAATGTAAAAATTATAACGGGAACCACATCGCCATTTCAAGGACTAGTCCATTAAAAAAACAAAAAGTTCGTCCCGGACGGCAACCTACTCGGATATTTTTGATTCCAAATCCTTTCCGCAGCTGACTACATGGACTCTTGATATAATAATTTTATGAAATCAGAAGTTTTCATAAATATCCGCATTGAAACAATATCAAAAATAAGCAGTAACAAAGATGTGCCCATAACTTCACAGTTCATTAGGGAGACCCTGAAAAAACTCTCAGTAACCTTCTCCCAACTGCATAATGGACTTTTTAAACATTTTAAAGTGGAATGCACAAAGTCTAAATGGTAACAAGCATATTATATTTATCAAATTTCTTTATTCAAATAACATAATGCAATTATTTCAGAAACATGGTTTAAATCTTATCAAACTTGAAATAATTTACTCCAAATGATAATAGGTAAGTATGTGTATACAGTATAACGAAAGACAAAAAAAATAACATTTTCACGAATGAAGAGAAAGTTACGGAAAACGAAGCGTTTTGGTTGGTCCTACGACTATAGCCTACCCTAAAAGGATAAATAAAAAAAACTCAGTAAAGATTTTTATGTGAAATTTTTGAAAGTTGTCCCCTCCCCCAGTTGTTTTTCAGATTTGGCCTTTTGACTATTTATTTCATATATAATACTGTGAATTAAACCTGAATAACAAAATACCCTATTAGTAAATAGCTAGGTACTCTATTAGTTGACGACTTCTGTGGCGCAGTGGGCGAAGGCCCGCCTGAGACGCTAAAGGTTGCGGGTTCGATTCGTTTGTAATGATCTACAAATATTTGTCTCGGGTCTGGGTGTTTTCCATGTATAAGTAATACGTATGTATTTACAAAAAAGATGTATATAAGTAATATCAGTTATATAGTTCCCATAACACAAGCTTTACCTACGTGGCACTGATTAACCATAGTGATCCAATTGAATAAAAATATTAAATAAGTATGCAGTGTATAATACCTGCGAGGTTATTTGCCATTTTGCAATTTACAATTTCTCAACGTTCTCTACAGAGAGTGCCTACCTATTGCTACCTACGTTGTCAAGCTTATGTAAAACTCCGACAACAGAGTTGGCCACAAGCCCATTATAGGCACCATGTAGGTTGTAAATAATGAAATCCTTGCTGTTCTAGCAACATATGTAGGTATGTGTGTGGACTCCCTTTACCGCATTCAAATTCTTGGTTGGTTTATTATGAATAAAATTATCAACCAATTTGTGAGCTCAATGTGCCAAAAGTCAAATAGGATTTAACAGACAAGCTCAAATCCTACACCTGATGAATGGAAATGCACCCAAATGAGCTGCTCAATAATCTAATGAAGAAATCCACATGAGAAGGTTAAAGAGGGGGCTCTTCTCAAATACATCATTGAGTATAATACCGTCTAGAACATAGAATAAACCAAACTCTAGCTCAAAGCTAACCTAGTGTCAGATAGAAATCAACTGCTAAAATAGGTATGTAGGTATATTCGGGTCTGGGTGTTTTCCTATGTATAATATGTATTTACAAAAAAAAAAAAAAATATTTAAGTACCTAGTATATCAGTCATGTAGTTCCCATAATACAAGCTCTGCTTAGTTTGGGGCTAGATGATGCTGTGTGAAAAATTTTTTTTTTTCTTGCAAGGCTCAAAGTAAGCCTATCTCATTCCTGTTTGTTTAAAACAAAAAGAAAGAAGACTAGCTGGCTATTTATAAAATGAAAAATCATCATTTAAAAATCCAAACATCTGTATTTCAAAATGATAGTTCAAATCAATGATTTAGTCGAAAACAAAATTTTAACAAACCATATAAACAAAGTTGAAGATTTGATTGGGTAAAGTTTATCAGATCGTAAAACTTAAATAACCTTTACAAACCGCACATAAATTATCTGAATATTAAACGATAATGACTGGACAGATGTTGTGTTATAGTCTTTCTCCAATCTTCCTTCTTCGCAGGTACAGTCTAGCAGGTCTACTTAATATTACCTCATCACTTCATTCTTTCAGCAATATAAAAAGTACTCAAACGGATCACATGTTATGGCAGCTCCATGGAACTCCATGCAACACTTATCTACATAATTATTATGTACCAACATAGCCAAGTCATATGACATTTCATTAAAATAGTACAAAAGTGCCTGCTTCACGTTAGTTATACAAAGCAAGTTTTATCTCATAAACCATACTCTATGTATCTAACAATCGAAAGTACTGTACAATGTCAGCGCGACTACATTCTCATCAAAATGACACATTATTGCTTTTATATATTGTTATAACTCTCTTAAATACATAAGATTGATTCATTCTTAATTAGAGAGATGTAGATATTTTTTCTATCGTTGGTAAAATGCAAAATACAATCACATAAACAGACTAGTATCCGAAAACGCTATCGAAAATTACATAATTTATATATATTGCAAACAGATAGGCCAAAACGAAAGGCAATGCACAAATACATAAGCTCAAAATTTTAGAACGGATTTTTTAAATCCAAAAAAATATAATTATTAATAATCGATACAAAGGATGATCGGCACAACTATCTCAATATAATACGTTATTTATTGACCGCGGTCGGTCTGCGGTGGCGCTGCACGTTGGCGACCGCCCCAACATAAACTCACAAAATACTCTATCGATAAAAACTATTCAGTCGTTTTTATTTACTCATAAAATATATACCTATTTAAAAGGCTCAAATAAAACCGTCGCCGGGTGTCACCGTCGGTGTACTCGTATCCTATCACTGGTGGAATATTCGGTTGGCACGGAGAGATGCGTCGCGCTCGGTGGAATGTGTGCGCCTGCCGCGACCGAGGCCTTCTTGCCGGATGGAATCATTGCACTTGAACCCAAAACCACACCATCAAGGAGCACGATCAACATTTTCACCATTTTGGAGGTTTCGGGAAAGAAGTGAAGGTTGATTTGATAGTTTGGGGGAAGAGCAAGAAATGCCGATCGGGCAACAGCGGGCCGGGTACGCCTTGGCTGGCTAGTGCACGGGGAGGGCCTCAGCGAGCTGCAGCCGGCGCCGCATCAGCTCCGACTCGGTGGGCGGGGACAGGCCCAGCGGCGGCTCCTCTTCCAGCAGGCCCGCGCCCGCGCCCGCGCCGCAGCGCCGCGCCGCCGTCGGGTGGCAGGACTTGCTGTGGCGGAGCGCGCCCGCCGGACGCTCCATGTACGAGTAGTTCATAGAGAAGTGCTGCGCGATCACACGGTTCACCGCCATAGCCGACTCCGCGAAATTGGATAAGTTGCGGGCAGACATATTGCTGTGGACAATGAACATCACGATTATTTATTTATTTATTCAGAATACATAATGACATCATTACAGGTTTTTTTTTAACCCTAAAGCGATGGTAAATGTGAGTAGGTATAAAATATTAGATAGGTATACTAATCTATGGTTTCTAATCTTAATTGTAGGACTTTCGGCAGTTTATTGTAAAAACTATCCACACTGTTCGCAGACAAGATATTGAGCAGATAGGTAGCGAGTGACATGGGGGCAAACATGGTCCTGCAGTTCGGCACCTCTAGCATTAGTCTTAAAGATAAGGAGCGTAATGCAAGTGACTGATAAAGAACATGTTATCTGAAGGCATAAACTTAGGATTCGAAACTATTGTTTTAAGTTGCGATCGTGTCTCGTTATACGGTATAATCATAATAATAATCAGTTTATTGGTAAATACAATTTACATGTCAGTCAAATACGGAAATACATGAACATCTGGATATGCTGACCGTCAAGGAAGAAGTTATCAAAAACATAAAGAAATATAAAGAAAGACTTAACATGCATACAAATGAATTGGCGAAAAACCTGCTTAACATACAAGACGATATATCACGCCTAAAAAGATGGCAAATACTAGAATAAGATCAGAGAAACTAAGTAGTTTCAGGCAATTTACGGTGCTGTTTAAAGGAACCGCATCCAAACATACCTCATCCCAGATAACATCTGATTATGGCTGAAGAGCCGATTGCAGATATATATTAAAAAAAAAAGTCAAATAACAATTTTATTAATATTAACGCAAAGAATAAGTATTAAAATAAAAAACAAACATATATATAAATATAATCCAAGAATACCTGACAGAAAAACCATGGCAATACAATCTGTCATCTAATAATAAAAATAAACACGCAACAGGCATACATAGTTTGAGGAGTCCCTGAGACAACTCAACAGTTGCTTGTTCGACAATTTGAATAATTTATCGTACCGGCTGCTATAGTTAGTCTAACTGAAAAGTAAGTATTGACTACTCAATCATTGTTCTACCATAAACATGCAACAGGCATACATAGTTTGAGGAGTCCCTGAGACAACTCAACAGTTGCTTGTTCGACAATTTGAATAATTTATCGTACCGGCTGCTATAGTTAGTCTAACTGAAAAGTAAGCTGTAATTATTGACTACTCAATCATTGTTCTACCATGCTAATGTTAATACATAGTTTGAGGAGTCCCTGAGACAACTCAACAGTTGCTTGTTCGTCAATTTGAATAATTTATCGTACCAGCTGCTATAGTTAGTCTAACTGAAAAGTAAGCTGTAATTATTGACTACTCAATCATTGTTCTACCATGCTTATGTTAACAGACTTTAGTTTGTGTTACCGTTTGATGTTGATGGGAGTCTGCAGCGGACGACTGTACGCCAGCGGGTCGGCGCGGCGTAGCCACGGATGCGTCAGCACGCGCTCGGCGCTCAGTCGGTGCGAGGCCTCGCGCACCAACAGCTGACGGATGAGGTCCTTTGCCTCGTGGGAAATGTGTGCCCATTCTTCCTCCGGGAAAGTGTATCTACCCTCCTGTACACAAAAAAACATTACACGTTATAAAAGCTACGAACTGCGTGCAACTCTTTGACGACCTCTGTGGCACAGAGGGCGAAGGCCCGCATGAGACGCAGAAGGTTGCGGGTTCAATTCCTGCCACGGGACAAATGTTTGTATCTGCAAATATTTGTCTCGGATCTGGGTGTTTTCTATGTATAATATGTATGTATTTTCCAAAAAAATATGTATGGAAGTAGTATATCAGTCATGTACTCGTAGTTCCCATAATACAAGATCTGCTTAGTTTGGGGCTAGATGATGCTGTGTGAAAATGTCCAGTATTATTTATTAAAAAAAACCCTCAGTTACAGGCATTCTTAAGCCAGTCAAAATAAGTGAAATGGTTTTGTTTCCAATGGCTATATCTTAGAAGTTAGTGTTATAAGGGGCTGTCTAGTAAATTAAGTAGAGGCCTCTTTCTTGCACAAAAACTGATGTCGATATCAACACGTAGCGCAAAGTCAGAGAGCTTTAAGAGATATTGAAGAGCAACTCACCTGTATAGAAGTAAACAGGAGGTCCTGACAGGCACGGCAGTTCTCGCCGCGCTCCCAGCCGCAGTCCGAGCCGCAGTCAGCTCTGAACGGCGGGTACCCGCACAGGAGAATGTACGAGATGACGCCGAGCGACCACAAGTCACATCGCTTGTCGTAATGGTTGGCCGCTGAGCCCGCGAAAAGAGATACCACTTCGGGTGCCATGAATTCTGCACTTCCCACCTGGAGAACAAAGAAATAATTCTTTAGCGAGAATGCATGGGAGACTCTTCTTTAGACTGCTTTGATTGGACCATCAGGTTGATTTTTTGTCTGTCCTGTCCTACGTCGACGTTCTACATCAACATTATCCTTTAACATAATGCTCCGCAAGATACCAACAGGATAGAGTTCCGAGAGACTAGCGTAGTTGCGTTTTTGTGTGAAGGAAGATGACAATTCGTCGGCTAGCTAACAACATCGCTCAAGTCGAAATCTTGCGGTTTTGTCATTTTTATGTCATTGGATAGATCTTTTCATTGCGCGTCTGTTCATCAATACAAACATTGAATTTCAACCAATCACAGTTTTAATTTCAGCTTTAGCGATTTCAATTCTGTGGACTTGTGCAGGGTTCATAAAACAGTTTTTTGGTTCTCCTGAAAAGTTAGGAAAATCGATTTACGCGGTGTTGTTAGCTAGCCGACGAATTGCTTTCGAAAAACCTATGTTCCCCAAGAATAGGCTTGAATAGAATAAACCCATAGATACTCGTGCATGCATGATTCATGCTATCGTGGTTCAATGAACGATGCGAACGCAATAACACGCGAAATAATAAATGAAACTGATTCAATCCAATATGCATGCTGTAAATTATATACGTACTGCCAGCAAATGAGTAAACAATTACCTACACGGTTTGTCGTTCATAGAGAAACTTAAAATTAACGACACAAGGGCATTTGAAAACACTTATATTCATGACAGCATACCTAAACACATTTATGGAAAGTCACGACGCATACACTGTGTCCATCATAATGAAATTCGAATCGGTAAAAGGTATGCTTTGAATGGATTATAGGTACATTAGATTTTGCTGGTACAGCACAGTAACGAAGTAGGTACGAGCTCTGTAAAGAGCTCAGCTGGTACATTCGAAGCCAATATGAGTAAAATGGCTTCTAGAAACATTCACAAGGGGAATAAATCGCAATAAAAGCGATAGTGGGGATCGACGTGACATGATTTTGAGCTTTATAATATCACTAGCTGCGCCCCGCGGTTTCACCCGCGTAAGTTTCGATTCCGTGGAAATATCGGCGATCTAATTAAATTTTAGAACACAAGAGCTGCTATTGTGACTTAACTATGATAGTAAGATATATTCCCTCGCGGACTTTTTTGTTAGGTATTAATGAGTACTTGAATCATGTAGTACATAATTTTTATGTATCATCAATAGTTTTTTCAGCGCACGCTAAATAATTAATTTTATAGGCAAAATTTTTGCTACTTTGGGTAACATTATTGCAATTTTCTTAAGGATCTCTATTTTTTTGAAAATAAATTATAGCCTATGTTACTTCCTGATAATTTAGCTTTCATTTGGTCAAAAAATGGTTAAAATCGGTCCAGTAATTTCGGAGCCTATTCGATACAAACAAACAAAAAAATCTTTCCTCTTTATAATATTAGTATAGATCAGCAAAATATATAACTAGCTATTGAACGATAGTGTCGATTACTAAGCGAGTTCTTCCAATACCTTGGGTAGTAATCAACCTGATTACCTCTGAGTGTTCGTGATATGAGTATCTATCTGCCTAAGGTTTACTTTGGGATTAGTTGCCGAATCCGAGTCACGGGCCCACCCGATCCATAATAAATAGAATAAATAGTTCTAGACATTTTCACACAGCATCATCTAGCCCTAAACTAAGCAGAGCTTGTATTATGCTACTTATATACATTTTTTGTAAATACATACATATTATACATAGAAAAAACCCAGACCCGAGACAAATATTTGCAGATACAAAAATTTGTCCCGTGGCGGGAATTGAACCCGCAACCTTCTGCGTCTCAGGCGGGCCTTCGCCCACTGCGCCACAGAGGTGGTCAAATTATCAAGATTTGATAATTTGACAAAGTACAAACAAAGTAAAACTACGCGTTATCTGGTTCTACAATTAATTTGTTGGATTATCCAGGTACCCAGTTAGATGCTTGGTACCTACTTTGTTAATGCTTTTATTTATCATTTCATATTCAGTATAATTTAATTCGACCTTGAAATTATTATGGTTACGGTCAACCTTATAAGCGCAATATTGCGACTGAAATACAATGGAAGCTAATTGCTCAATTGAAGAACTCCCTGTCAATAAAGAAGATCGGAGCCGCATCATTTTACACTTATATACCTTGACGTACCTAGTGAAAGTTTCATTAAACTCTTATGCACAATACCTGAGCTACTGAGCGAGATAACGACGGCTGGTATACCAGCTCCCATATATGGGGGTAAAAGAAAAAACATATTGTAATATGTAATCTAGACCAAAGGCAGACAGATCATTTGACATACTAATAATGATATTTCTTCCTTTATCGTGACCTCATTGATTGATGTATGTGACAGGTTCCGTTCCGTTCGATAAGAACATAATAAAACTCACCGGTGTCATAAGCTGCGGTGTTGCGAGCGGGCTGGCCAGGCTCGAAGTGAAGCTGATGCCGCTGCCCAGATCGAAGTCACATATCTTCACCGGGCAGAGCCTGTCGCGGTGCACGCATAGAATGTTCTCCGGCTTAAGATCGCGGTGAGCGACGCCCTTGCCATGCAAGAAGTGTAAAGCGTTTGCTATCTCACGCACGATCTCTGCCGCTTGCGGTTCCGAGAAGTACTGATGCTCCTGTATGCGTGACAGGAGCTGACCGCCATTGATCTGGAACAATGAAAAACATTCATTTAAATATATTATATGACATGGCAGCTGACGAGTTGAGGAATGAAAAAACCCGATCGATACCATAAGACAACTATGTTTCTTCGAAATTAACCTTGACCTGGACAACTCACTCGATAAATGTACATAGATTACCTGAGGTTATAGTGAGTGAAAGATTTAGTCTTTTTTTATAGTAAATTATTGACCAAAAACATTAAAAGTAACAAACAACATTCTTACTTCATAGTTATTTTGTATAAACATACTCGTTACGGGCTTCCGAAACCGGTTCTATTTATTCTTAAAATAAAACATTATCAATGTACTAGGTAATTATGGCAAAAAAGTAAATAACTTTGTATAATTACAGTACATACTAACAATAATCGCAAGAATCAAAGTCAAAGGACGAGTCTCATTTGACTTTGCAGTGTAGGGCAAATTTATATGCTATGCGTACGTAAAGGCAATATTAAACGCCCTCTAGATAAACTCTGCTAAGCCAGCCTAGACATGCTACGCTTTCATAAAACTGAATAATAATTTAATGAAAAGTGTTACGTTAGAATTTTACTATTGCTAGATTTATTATGAAAATAACACTAGCTTCTGCCCACGGCTTCGCCCGCGTGGTATCCGGATAAAAAGTAGCCTATGTGTTATTCTGATGTATAATCAATATTACTGTAAAGTTTCATCAAAATCCGTTCAGTAGTTTTTGCGTGAAAGAGTAACAAACATCCATCCTCACAAACTTTCACGTTTATAATATTAGAAGGATTAGTAGGATTTGGAATTTAAGATTCAATTGATGATAAACAATTTTTGCACAGGTTTATCACACCATAACATAAAACAAGTACTTAGGTAGGTATACATGTAATTTATGGATATAAATTACAACAGGAACAGACAACACGATTAAGTCTGTGTAAACAGTCATATCTTATATCAGGCTACCACTCAATATAAATACATATTATCTGCTGACGTTATTATGAAAAATAGTTCCGATATCTAAATAACTGGAGTTTTTAACGATGTTTATCCCCTTCCTTTAGACAAGTAGCAAGTTTTCTTCCTATCCAAACAACATTTTTGTTCATAAAACAAATGTAAGTACTATCTTCGTAATACTACAATCTAGCCTGAGTTAATTTATCATTGACCTAGTGTTATATAAAATAAGGTATAGAGAAATATACCTGTCCATTAACACGTATCTTACGGTCTCTATTTAAGGGGAAGACACTTTTTTCGTATATTCTTTATCGATTGCACTCAGGACTACATTACACTATTATTTTTTTATTCCAAAAAAAAAGCGACGCGGAAGGAGAAAGTTCGCAACCACTCACCCTGATGAAGACTCTCGGAATGAGTCGAAACTTAGTCGGTGCCTTCACCGATAGTGCAGTACGTGAAAATTCCCGTTTTTACAATATTGTATAAAATAATAATAGTGTATTCATATGAATACACTATTATTATTTTATAATATACTAATTAATAAATAAGGTTTGGTCTTTTTGAGTCTTCACACTAAATCCATGTTGTAGAAAGTACATTTTTATCATCTTTTTATTTATATTAACCAAAAACTTTTATTGAAATGAAATGGTGCTGGAAATATGGTTACATGATAGAATAGTAGTTATAGTTTTGATTTCACTAAACACAATTAAATATTAGCAGCGACCCATGTTGACCTAGTGGGCGGTTCGCCGACTTCCGATCCGGAGATAATGGGTTAGAACTTGGTCGTACATGGATTTTTACATGAAAAAATTATGCGCGTTTTAACACAAAAAAACAGTGAAGCAAAACATAATAACGAAATCGGCATGCCGTGGATCCTAAAATTCGAAAGCACGTGTCATCAGTTAGTGTTCCAACAAGTGTCGATGGGATTGCAACCTGTCACGTGGAATACTAACTACTTGCAAAAACTCGGGCATGTGTCTAATTTAATGTTTTGACGTGCCTCTGATTAATCCCTCCTTGATATCTCTCTCCGCACTGAGTTCTACCTATATATAACCATATACCTAGCAAAATAATATTAGCAGTTCTTATATAAGGATATTCTAATACTTATGATGTAGATTATGATGTATTAATTTTCTGATAAAATGAATAAAAATTTACTTTTTTTATTTATTTGAGGATATCTATCATGGGGAATACAGTTGTGAACGTACTTGAAACATGGTCGTATAATTTGCCAAAAAAAAACCACAATAATTCGTCTAATATTTAGTCATTGCGAGATTATCGCACAGAAAATTGGTAAATTAAATTCGCGACCTTGCCACCAACGATAACTGACCAACATTCTAAGAACTCATTTTCGATCTAATTTATTTCCGTAAAACAGTGACCTAAAAACAGTTTGAATATATTTACAAAATGTTCTCGAAAAACAGCATGTTCAAACATACCGTGCTGTATTTGAGTTTAATACTTCTGATACAGATATTAAAGGAATACTGTGCATTATGGACCGAAACATATGTATATACACGAACTTTATGTTACAAAAAATGCTTAAATAAAGTAAGGAAACGCGAAAGATGTTTTCAAAATAGATTCTATATACGTAGGTACGTGAGTCGCTTTGTAATTCAACGACCATAGCCGTGGATCAAATTCGTTTATGAATGGTATCGTTAAAAACATTTCTTTAAAAATCTGCATTTCTCAGAATAATTCGACTGCGTTTATATTTATCAGTCATAAAATAGCCTATATTTTGCAGTCAAAAGACTAAGTAATTTTTCAAATATTCGACTTACTGAGCGTTATCCTACTATTATTATAAACGCGAAAGTTTGTGAGGATGGATGTTTGTTACTCTTTCACGCAAAAACTACTGAATGGATTTCGATGAAACTTTACAGTAATATAGCTTATACATCAGAATAACACATAGGCTACTTTTCATTCGGGTACCACACGGGCGAAGCCGTGGGCAGAAACTAATGGTTATAATAGCAAATCCTAAACAGAAAAGAACTACAGTGGAATTTTAGACAGTTCTTTGTTGCTTGACTGACTTGATATTTAATTTCACATTGAAGACTTGATATTTCATCCGATTCACGGCGAGGGATTTGTGATTGTGATGTGTCCGATGAATATGCAAGAAGATAACTTGGTACTATCTAACTGTACTGATCGATGTACATCAGGGGAATAGGCCTGAGTTGTATCCATCCAGTAAGTAGTTGATAATGCTTCTCATACTACCACATAATTGTATTTAATAAAATTCAACAATTTGTTTTTTTTTTTTCATTACAATAATCACGACACTTTCGATCTGCTTTGTAAAAAAAGTTAGGGCGGGGAAGTTCTGTCATGTCAGCAATCGTTCTATTTCTGCCCCCAAGCCCATAATGTTCGCATTACTGTGTTCCAGTTTTTACTTTGAGGAGTATGGTGGTTGCCGATGAAGTTATGAGTACATTCACATTATACATTACAGCTTTGCATTGAGAGATTTTAGGGCAGGTATAGCATATTCAATGCAACAGCACAAGGAGTGCTACAGGTTTCAGTCAATAGCGAACGTTAACCAACTATGGGTATGGCCGTATGCATCTTTGTCTTAAGGATCCGGCGTACAGCGCTCATAACTGAAATTCGAAGCGCGTACAAAAATATAGCTATCTCTTTTTGATTGATGCAGGCCCGCCCGTGCTTGCGCGATAGCAATGTTAGCCGTTCAGAATTTGTTATAAATTTGGTGGTGTTCCGTAATACCAAAAAAGATGAATAAAAACTTGTTGTATTTTTTTGTGTTGTTATTCTGTAACTAGGCAATATAATCTATGTACCTAACCAAACGATACGTAAGGTATTGTTGTTTTTAATACGAAACAAATGTCATGTCATGAAAACATGTCATGTATGACGTTAAAATATCCAAAATGCGATTCGTTTACATTTCATTTTAGGTACGTAGATAGGTAAATACTATTCGAATGCAAATAATAACATAATACGGTGGAAATAAGGTCTAATTACAAATGACAATGGTATTACGTTTGTATGGACAATTCATCAACGCAGACCTCTTAATAAGAACTGTAGGCTAGTTTACAAAACTCACCTTCTCGAAGACAAGATAGAACTTGTCCGTGTCCTCGAAGAACTCGATGAGCTGGATTATGTTTGGGTGTCCCTGGCAGTAGTGGAAGGTCTCCACTTCGCGGAACACCCGGGCGCGGGCGTGACCCGGTACCTTGTCGATTATCTTCACTGCGTACTCCTGGCCCGTGTAAATGTTGACGCACGTCTGTACCGACGCATACGCGCCCTCGCCCAGCACCTCGCCCGTTAACTTGTACAAGTCTGAAACGGTATAGGAAACGTGAATAATTTTATGGCATGAAACAGAAAAACAAATGCAGACTCCTTCGGGATTCGATTGGCCGAATCGAAATTGCTGTCTGGTGTTGAGACGGGATCGGGACTCACCTTGAAAACACGAGGTGACCACAGAGCTGCCGGATCGCTTCTTCCTCCTGCGCTTCCTGCGCGCCTCTTCCTTGCGCCGTTGTAGATCCTCGCTGTCGGGGATGGGCACTGGTGCCGACTCCGCGTGGGGACTCTCGTCCGACTCGCGCTCGCTACCCGAGTGGCTACTGCAACGGCCGACGCCTGCAAACAAACGGAAATACTTATTGTAATTCGTCTTTTGTAACTTCCAACAGAGCTGTTGAGCACAGTGTATATCCATGCACTCGTTTTTATGGTTATCCATGGTTACGTGTTGGAATACATGGTTTAGTTTTGGTCATAACAAAAATCAAGGTTACAAAAAGATGTCCTACAGACTTACTGGTTAATAAAATTATGCCATGTTTGTTTGATCTTTTACGAGTTACGGCCTACAAGTTAAAACAAAAGATTGAAAGAGACTGGGAATATGATGAGGTAACACCCACTTATTTCACAAATGGGCACGTGACCAAGCAATGAGGAAGCTATTTGATTGATAAATAAAACACTAAGAAAAAAAACAAGCACGGCACAGACCTGAACTCTAAAATGAAGCGGGTAACCGGTTTTCAAGAGCTTAAATCTTTGATACCGTACCGTACCTCGCATTAAAATGCATTTGGTTACTTCCTACGCTAATACTCGATGCAGACTTCTTAACGAACTGTTCGACTACGTAAAATGTAAACGATGCCGGAAACAAGAACTTTTACAAGATAAGAATGAACTTCTTTGAATTCAATGAAGCCTTTGTTTTTTACAAGAAAAAATATTAACCGCTTTAATGATTCAAATTTTCTTTACCTTTGCGCCTGGACACTGATGTGTCCATGAATATTTTTTTTCGACTTCATTTAGTTTTAGTGCACATAGGCAGAAGGAATACGATATCTCCTTAAAATTCAACGCTTTCTCTTCGTATACGGTGCCAATGCCAAAATGCCAAGCTATTGTTCAGCGATTTCACCGCGTACGCTTTTAAATTAACACCTCTGAAATGTATCTTAATTTTCCAATTTCCTCTGTTATCAATTTCGAATGCAAGATGAAGAAGTGTGAATGACCAACTAAATTCGGGGTGAAGAAAGACCAGAGGGCCTATGTTGACTTACAAATACGTTCATAACTTGTCGAAACGATGTCCGTTTCGACAATTTTTGTATAAGAATCTTGACGAATACCGTCGACATTTTGACATGTTATAAACTCAGAATAGACCCTCAGATAGTTGCGTGTGCTATCAAGGAGAGCGTGACGCTCGCCATCGATAATGTTATTCTGACGTTCGCAAGCAAGCCGTGCAGGCTGGCTTGGCTGAGTTGGCAAACAAAGCCGGGTCAACGACCTACGCCTGCGCTACGCGGCCGCACCCAGCGGCGCTGCGTACGCGCCCACATTACGACGACCGAGGCCGAGACGTGAAAACTAAACAACATCTAATGCATCCGAAACATTTGCTCTACTGTGTAGATACTCGACATCGTTACATAATCGATGGAATCGCGCATCTCAATGAATTACCTACCTTATACAATTACTACTAAAGTCACAATCAACAATCCAAAACTCAATTCCGCACCCAAACATTAAACGTCAGTCGGTAATTTTTTACAGACACAATGTGATCACACAATCTGTAACAAACAATCTATTGTTTGCTACAAATTCTTATTTAAGCGTTACATTTTCATTTTATTTAAACTTAAGGATGTCGCTTGACGCCAGAACCATATCTACGTGAGCAGATTGGACAAAATGCCTAGCTTCTTCCGTATAGGCGCCTCTGGTGTTAAATACCACCAAAGCGTGTTTCAAATTAAAATCAGTACATGTGTACTCATTACTATGCATTTATTGTTTCCATTATTATCGTAATGTTTCATCCGTTTGGATTTAGGTGTTCTGTGATCGTAATGATACGAGCGAAACTTGTTAATTGTTATGACCTCAGAGTGGAACGAACATCAGCCGGCAACAGACAAAACTTGGTTAATGCGCAATAACCACACGAATGTAACAATCGGCACACCGCCACGCCCACATACACAATCGCCCGTTTCAACAAAGAGCTTCCTGTTTATGTCCTGCATTAGAATTATACCTACATAGAAATCAAAGCTAGGACCGTTCATAACAACGTGCTTATAATTTAAGTAGAAATCAAATTCATAACTGCGGGAAACAAGGACCCTTACATACTCGTTGAAAACATACAAAACCGAAAGTATCTTAGTCATAGTCTGTATAAGTCGATGGACTGCCTAAAGCCTAAACTTATGTGTCACGAAACAGCTTCAACACAGTTTCGTTTACCGAAATAAAAGACGCGCGTCATGATGCCTCGACAAAAATGGCGATCGTAAAAATTAGAACTGATGTAAACAAAAAGGCATAAGATAGTGCCAAAACAGGAAAGCAAATCGGCAAGAAGGTGAAATCAGTGCTAAGCTAAATCATAACAAACGGAGCAAGGTAATGTAATACTAGACTATGCATCGCATGTCTATCTCGTGACATGACTGCCAGCGTGAATCCACGTGGCACCACACTCGACGCAACGTGGCTTGTTTCTGCACCTATCTTCACTGGAAAAGAATCCATACAAATTATCACTATCCGAAAGCTATTAGCCCAAGAAGTTTGTTTGCTATACCTCGAGCGAGATCGAGAGCAAAACAATGGATGACCCAAATATAAAAAAAACTATAAAATGATTGCTTGCGTATTTATCATTCAAACTAACAATATTCACAAATAAACATTGTAAGACTAGATTAAAAATGTAATATGACTATAACATGACAATCATTGACTCATTCAGCATAGGTGCATGTATAAGGTCTGTAAATTAACGCGTGATGTTTATACATGGATGATTTTCGTTTACATTATTCTTCGAATTTGCCCGATCATACTGAACACTATTATACTATTTATTACTAGTTTTAAAATGCGTTAAACCTATAGCATTCATACCCTCAACCTGGAGGTTTCTACTTTCTATTCTGGTCTGTAAGCGCTTGGACACAAATACGCTCTCTTAGTTCGCTAAACGTAAGCCATTACTTTTGTTTCATGCCCCTAAGCTGTAAGAGCAATCACTTTCTAATCGCAATGCAACTGCACCGATTTTCCATCCATTATTTTTACAAATACATTGCTATATAAAAAGACTATAGCAACGAATCACGATAAGTACGTTTACTAAATGCTTGTGAGGCCTACATTTATTGCTTTATATTAGACATCTACGTCATTCGTTCACTTTGTTAGTTTGTAGTGTATTGGGTAATCAAAATAAACCTTCTACTGATCCACTGATTGCTTTCATAAGCGTGCGATGAAAGATTAGTGTAACCAACTATTCAGTAGGTAAGTTAACTGAGATGTAAAAGTTATTGCTGTCATGTAATTGGTCCCGCAATACATCATAATTACTATCATCAAAGATCAAAGTCGAGAACGAGCTGCTCGGTTCAACTGCCGAACAAATTGCCAAGTCTGTCTAGCAATGTCGTAGGGTGGTATCTGCTTAAATTACTCGACCAGATTATATCTTAGTGAAACTTTAGCTGAAGTGTGGCTAAAGAACTTTCACTGTTTAGCTGCGGTACCTAATGAAGGTAACTCATACTATTATGAAGTAAATAAAGTAAAACTGAACACGCAAATGGGTTCAGCAGACATAACTCCATATTCGGCTGTAACCGGTGTCGTAAATACTCATACATTATGCGCGATATGTTAAAAGAATCGTTCTGAGAAACGAGATTATGTAGGTATATAAGAAATATACGTGAGTGTTTTAAGAATATATCTAATATCCACCATCCAGCAAGTAGTCTATTACACAGTGACGCAGCAGACATAAAACGGGCTATACTATATTTGTGCATCTGGATAGTCTGGAAACAGCTATATCGATTCGGCAAAACAACGCGCAATTCACAAATAGGGTGGCTCTGCGTAAGGAAGAGGGTGAGTGTAATATTACGCGGAAGCGCTTGCAGTCATTGTCAAGGTTACGCCTGTCGGTAGACATTTGACCAACTAATAGTCATCGAATCCATTGATTGGTAATTCTTATTGTTAAATCTATTCATCTACTGTCATAATTACCATTCGTATTCAGAAATCTTCACCCATATGGGAGATGATGCAATACCTATAAGAAATTTGAAACTAAACGCGGATGTTCAAAATTAAAATTCTATTTATTTTAAACTTTATTAAACTACACTAAAAGTAGTAGCCAACGATGTAGGTACCGGTTTCATAGCCAGTCTGCTATATAGAAAAGAAAATAATCAAACTTAAAACCTTGATAAGCAGAGTCCAGTGCGCAGTTTAGTTTTAGTAAATGACCTTGGCCGTGAACGTTGGGGCGTCGTGCTCCGACGACCATGCTGTAATGGAACCGTGGAGACTAATGAAATTGCATTCGATTATCAACGCATTCCTTTCCAATTTCTTTTTTAATACACGCTCGTAAACGTTTATTCACAACAATGGCAGCCATAACTTTATAGCCGTTAATAATCAAGAATGCGATAAATTCTCTACTTCTTCAGATAAACAATTTTACATGAGCCGATTGGCTCATTGCTGCATAGACAGTAAGGTTGTCTAGGTTATTAAATTAGTAGAAGTAAACGATCTAAAAAGATATCAACGATAAAGAACATGCACTATACACAAACTAACTGCTCCAAAGTTCTTATCAATGAAAACAATGAGAAGGAAGTGTGCGCAATTATATCATATTGATGAGTCATCACAGAAGTGCAGTTATCGAACTCCGCTCCGATTGCGTTCGCAAAAACAACAAGGATTTGTTGATTACGAAACGAAACTTTATCAATTGCGAAATACGTGGTCGGAGTGGTTAACGTTCCTTGGCCTTTTTAACTGCATCGTCCGTTTGCCTCAACGTTTTAAACGATTCTTGTTTGACATAGACCATAGACCCTAAGGTGTTCAAGAGCTAAGTTCAAACAATAAGTGGAAACTGTTCTCACTAAGAGCAATAACAATCGCGTCACTCGGTCGTAAACCTAATACAAAATTGCGATACCTATTGAGTGTGGTCAGTGTTACTTTGCTTTTAATAATGGAACTATTGTAGTTAACTAGGTAATTTTGCGCATAGAAAAAATTCAAAGCGGTCGATAATTTTTATTATTTTCGAAGGGCTTTATTTTAGATCGATCATGTGGAAATCACAAATAAACAAACAATGCTAAATAATCTTAGTTATAATGCCTATGTTTAATTTAGTGATCTATCTGTACTCACTCACGCATAGTGATTGTGATCCGATTTGCGCATCAAACCACAAGCTGAGCTCTACCTTTTGACACTTTACTTTTGTAAATACCCTCACATTTTAATACTTCTAGATCTAGTGAATTTAAATTTAAAACGTTCTGTGCCTGAAAGACGGACGAGTTTCAATGGTTTCTTTTAATTTGCCGTCTAGAGCTCTGCTGGGTAGCAACACTAGCTAAAATATCGAACCATAACTACGCACTACGCCGCCGTTTTAGTCAAGCGGCACACCGCACCATCACGAAAAGCCGGTCAATCGGATGGGTACTTAACTTACCGTTTATCGATATCAAAATAAACAAATCGATCTTAGAAGACGTTGAATGACCATACCTATTCTGATCTGTGAATTAATAATGAAAGTCCACTTACCGCTATCTACACTCTCTTCTGAAACCTTCTTCACCATTCTGATTGCTCGATGCGTTGATGCAGTGTTATTGAGAATTTTAAGGAGTAGGCGTACAACTCTTAAAAAACCGCTTTCAAACTTGTAGCGGCTGCCTTCTCGACGTCAAATTGGAACGACTTGATAGATTTAGAAAAGTTTAACGTCGAAATAATATAAAGCACCACTGTCGAGAAGGATTTTGGGAAAGTTCGCCAGAAGGTTTTAAACAAACACTGTTAGAAGGCGGAATGAAAAAAAAAACTGCTGATGTCTTTAGCGATCCATCCTATGCACGCCCGCCCGTCCGATGTTCTAAAATCCAACTGAGGAGGTGAGCGCGGACGGAGCCGGCCTCACGTATACCTCTCCTCGCGCCCCGCATCTCTCCCCGCCGGCTGCGAGGCGCGGCGGGCGCCCCGCAGCTTGTGCGGTTATGCGTTGTTGTGGCCTCCCTCGCCGCGCATGCGTTCTCACTCACTCACATTGCTGCTGCTGGGCCTGCTGGCTAAAGTGTGTTTATATTTTTTGTCGTTTATTTTTCATCATTGTCAATATCTCGCTCATGATGTGAGGCGAGTAGCATACCTACTATATTGTAATAGTCGTAGAATTGTGATATGGGGTACCTAGGTATTCTACATTCCTAGCCCTAGGATCACCAGAAATTATTGTATTTTCTGTAGAAGGTACCTACTAGGTATAGGTTTTTATGTTTTAAAGTAGGTACTAGTTGTCGTTGTATCTACTTTTATTTTCATTCTTGTTGTTAAGTGCCTATAGGTAAAATCATTAAAAGAACATACTCTTACTAAAAACTCTTACTTAAAAAGACAATCTTTATTTTATTTTAATAGGTAAATGAGAATTTTATCTTGGATGAGATTTTTGGATGAGGGACATTCATGTTTCGGAAATCTGAAAATTTACCTAGGTAAGACCTAAGTCTGTGGCTTAGATAAGAAAACCATAGGTACAAAATAAAAGTGAATGAATAAAATGAACACACTTGCGCTCTTCTGTTAGTTTGGTTTAGTCAGTACCTACCTACTAGATATGCTCAAGGTAGGAATACCTAGGTATACCTACATATCTATTACATCATCCACTTAAAAATCATCTGAAAGTCGATCGCTTAATTTTAAGGTTATTTGTTATAAAAACACATAATAGGAGGTATTGTGTTGTGGTTGTGGCATCGTTACCTACGCAATATAACTTCCTTTTTGTTTCTAACCCTTCCATGGATGACCTTCAAAGGATATTTTGTTGACAAACATGCTGCGGGAACAGCTCGGCGAAACGCACGTGGTAGTGAGCCGAACCGGTCCGACCGGCAAACGGCGCGGCGCGGGCGAGCCGCCATGTTTGTTATCACGCCATCGTTCTATCCTGCTTCAACGTAGAGCGCTGCTTCTTTATCACACCGTCTCTTTCTTATATCGGATCTCTCGTTTGGAGGCCTACGTGACTGACAATAACAAAAACATAACCCCAACAAGTTGAACAGAAGCTTTTACTTCATAGACCAAATTACCAAACGGCTTTGCAACGTGGCTACATAATACATTTATTATACCTACCCAGAGCTGTAAACAAGTAGGTATTTTGCAAAGATTCTGCGTAGGTTATAATCAGATGATGGAGTGTTATCGCGTGATGAGCTAGATGCTTATCTCCAAATAACATGTCAGATCATCTAAATGTTTTCCGAGAGCTCTAGCTACGTACCTACTAAGCATTATGATGATAAAGCGACATCCTTCATCCTTCTTCATTATTAGGTATTGATGTCACGTACCTACCTACCTAAGTAGGTAAATCTTGCAAGACTGATAAAGCTATTGTAGAAAAATAATCGTTCGTTGTTTGGTTGATATTAGTCACTGTTAGTCACCTAACAAAACTAACTGAACCAAACGTAGGTAGGTAGGTACCTAGGTATAAAGTTAAAGAATAAGGTTTCCAAGACGTGCCCGTCAGACCTACCTATACTTGGCAACTTCTAGACTCTAACAGCGATTTTAGGGTCCTGAAATGGCCTCTTTTAGAACTCAACTTTGGAAATCGGTCAAAATAATTTTCCAAAAACTAACGTGAACTTGACTATTCATATTGTAAAAACGGGAATTTTCACGTACCACACTATCGGTGAAGGCACCGACTAAGTTTCGACTCATTTCGAGAGTCCATCAGGGTGAGTGATCGCGACTTTCTCGCGCAATATGTGCATGACGCGACGCCAATACAATATGAAAATAATTTTCGTTGGTATTAGCACAGGTAGGTATTTTATTTTCTGATTTTCGTTTTTGGATTAGGAAATCACGTTTGCAGACCAAAATTTATCCTGATACTTTTTAAACTTAGCGAGAAATCGAGGTGTTGCTCACGGACAGACAGACAGACGGACACGATTAAGGGTTCCGTTTTTGCCATTTGGCTCCAGAGTCCTAAAAAGTTTGTTCAGAGCCCAGCTCGTATTAAATTGCTTCCTTAAAACTCATATCCTGTGTAGGGCAAAATGAAGGGATTCTTCCTGGAATACTTTCGTTTTCGTGGTACATAAGTAAGGTAAGGTGTACTATCGCAAAAACAACGGAACACGGATAGAAACCTTATAAGCCTAGGCCACGGATCATTCCCACCACATCCAAAAAAGATTCCCACTCACATCCACGAAATATTTTAGTACAGTCCATATAAGCAAGGCTTTTAGGTTTTATTCATTTGTATCATAACGACGATGATCAATCTTTAAGTTGTGAGTCTAAAAAATAATGCTTGGCTCTACCGCTCTACCATGGCTATACCATGGCTCTTGAATGTCATTATAAGTACATTTGAATTTGAATCATACCTTCTCTAAAGATTTAAAAATATTTTATGATTATTAAAAATAGCAAGAAATTCGACGCAAATAAATAAAAAACCCGCTAGTCGCTAAGTAGTTACTATTCATAGTTTACTAGTCAAGCTATATTATCAGAAGATTCTCGTGCTGACTCTACCTCAACTTATGCATGGATGTGAGTGGGAAGTAAATATAATATTTTTAAAAATTATTATTAAAATGCGCGTGGATATGGTTGGGAACTAATGTATGAAAGTTTTATTTTCCGAGAACAATGGGCTTGGATGTGGTGGGAAGGGCTACTTCAAGAGCCATGGTATAGGCATGGTAGAGCCAAGCATTATTTTTTAGACTCCCAACTTAAAGATTGAACATCGTCGTCATGATACAAATAAATAAAAACCAGAAGCCTTGCTTATATTGACTGTACTAAAATATTTCGTGGATGTGAGTGGGAATATCTTTTTAAATTTAATAAATGCTGCTGGATGTGAGTAGGAATCTTTTTTGGATGTGGTGGGAATGATCCGTAGGAAGTAGCCTAGGCCACAACGCACAATTCACCAAACTACTTGTAGGTTTTACCTATAATATTTGTGACCAAACCAATGACTTTGTCATTGTCTGTCGTCACTTCAGTGCCAGTAAGGTGATCATCATCATCATTCTGTACGATTATTTAAATCAATAAAGTTTACATCCAAGGTCTTAGTTGCTCGAAATTGGCCATAAATAAAAAGGGACCCCTTTCCCTTTGTCTTGGGATGTACGCGCGGGTATGGCTACTAGGTCGACGCGTTTTGTTTCAACGCCGCCAGTGGTCACTAGCAGGTAAATACCTACTGGTATTTGTGTAGGTGTTGATTAGAATTTATTATATCTTAGTTAACATTCATAAGCCTAAGCCATCGATTTCAGAGATATTTGAGAGCATCCGGTTTGAGAACCCAGTAGGTAAGTTACCTATTGAAGTAGATAAGTGCAGATGCATGTAAGGTACCTATACGGTATAGCTTCAGAGCTAATATACCTTGCCTACCTAGAATACTTAGTCTCGACCTAAACCGAAAAGCGCCAACTGCGCACTTTAAAGTAACAAGCGAACACTTCCCAAGGGTACGTTTATAGCTAGCTGTAAATCTATTTGTAGTAAATGTATAACTTGATCCCCTCAAAAGCCTCCCAAATGAAAATGAACTAGGCATTCGTCGTGACAAAGTTCAATTTCATGTGTTCTGAAAGCAACATTTGGGAATCCGAAGGCATCTATTATGTTAGCCAAGCCGTGCACCAAGGCATTTCCGTGGATCAATTTTTTTGCTGCTTTTTTGGGGTTGGAATAATTTTATTTAGTGGATCACGCACTGCGTTCTCCATGCACCTGACGCGTCCACAAAGGACTGGGACGTGTCTTAAAATTCCTTAACTTGATCAAGGAACGTGGATGCGTGAAATGTGGGCCCATTCAATCACGAATCACGACACGACGTAGGTATTCAAACCTATGCGAAAATTTACTAGCAGGCTATAATATGATAAGTATCCAACCCCAAATTCACCGAAATTATTCTTGTTTTCTAAGAATCGTTGACCGAATTACCTATTGGTATGTGATGTACCTACTTACTTGTAAACTTATAAGGTTATTGCAAATCACGCAAAAGCCTTATGACCATCCATATTAAAAATATTTAAAAGATGAAACTCTTTTCATGAAACTATCCTCATTTTGTTTATTGGTAAAAACAGTGGATAATTGTGTTACCTAGGTACAGTTTGTGGTGTTTACGTTAGAGCAAATGAAATTAGACCGTGCAGCGTTTTTGAAAAATTGAGGATATTGAACAACGTGAGGTCATTATATACATACTTATGTAAAAACAGTTTAATCGTGGACGAGAGAGCATACAATGAAAAAATTAAATAGCCAATCCAATCATCCAAAAGGTTAAAATAAATTGAAGAAGTGTAAAAAGTAAATAAACACTATACCTAAATAATACGTAGGTATAAAATATACATAAATATTTATAGGATATACACGTAAATATATATGTCATAATAAAGAAAGTTGTATGGTGCATTAAAGGTACCATCAATTATCCAAAATTTTGAAAATTTCTTTTTTTAATGTTTACATATTACCACAGATATTATAATTTACATATAGTACGTATACTGTGAAATATACTCAATTATATACACATGAGTTTAACTCCTTGTTTTGTAGCCTGATAACTGATAACTATAGAATACGGTGCATAATTCGTAGATGAGTGCGATTTAACAAACTATTTGCGAAGGTAATTTACAACTTTTTATTATTACCTACCGAGTGGTGTTAACGTTTATCTACCTACCTGAAGTCACATAGGTACGTAAAGTCTGAAAAATAAGTATGTATTCAATGTTTTCTTTTGCTATCTTGAAACAACAAATATTTTCCTTAAAATTATGTAGCTTTTAGGAACCTAGGTAAGTAGGTATGCTGTTGCTAAATAAAATCCAAGATACCTATTAGAAACTAACAGTGCAGTTGTGATTGCTTCTATTCGATGAGATGAGAATTGATCAGATTCGTTCTACTACGAGTAGTTATCATGTACGTAACTTCATGTATCTTTGCTCGTTGTCTATTTTTATAAGCGGCCACTCAAGGTTACAGAAAATTTATTTGCAATTCTGATCCAGACTTTTTGCGTTGTTCAGAGCTCTTATCATGTTTTATACATTTGAGGCTCCCAGCAGAGCGGTGAAGTAGTGTCGATCACCTTACTACATAATTCTGAGAAAAATATTGCTCTTTTAGACTTTATGCACTTGCTTTTAGAGTTCAAAAGTATCCAATGCATCATTATTGATGGGATTAGAATTTTAAACCTCGGACTTTTACGTCGCCATAGTCTTTGAATTTTAAAAATATGTTAAGTACTTATACAATACTAGCTGCGTTCCGCGGTTTCACCCGCGTAAGTTTCGATTTTATGCTCGTGATAACTTCGAAATTAAATGTCAGTTTCGAATGAATTAAAAAGTATTTTACCATTACATAAACATCCTTTATGATAAAACTATTTATTTGAATAAGAATTAATACTACGATACGAATGTAACCAACTTTTGTTTCTACCCGCGATCTAATTAAATTTAAGAACACAAAAGCTGCTATTGTGACTTAACTATGATAGTTAGACATATTCCCTCGAGAACTTTTTTGTAGGTAATAATGAGTACTTTAATTATGTAGTACATAATTTTTATATATAAACAATAGTTTTCTTAGCGCACGCCAAATAATGAATTTTATAGGCAAAATTATACTACTTTGGGTTACACTATTGCAATTTTCTTAAGATTCTCTAATTTTTTTGAAAATAAATTATTGTTTATGTTACTTCCTGATAATTTAGCTTTCTATTAGTGAAAAAATGGTTAAAATCAGTCCAGTAGTTTCGGAGCCTATTCGGTACCAACAAACAAACAAAAAATCTTTCATCCTTATAATATTAGTATAGATTCACTCATGGTGGTAATTTCAACTGTTGAGTAGGTGCCTACAATGCCTAGTCAGGTACTGAGTTTTTTGTAGTGTTTATAAGTGATATAATAGAACCAAGTGGGTACAATGGATATCCATCGTAGGTGTAGGTAGGTACGTAAAGTCAACAGAATTCAATCTAATCCAACATGATTCATGATCTGCATATGAAATACACGTATAGTTTATTGTGACCTTCTATCATTCATCAGAGGTAGCCTAGAACAATGAGTTCAGGTAAAATCAATTTACTGTACCTAAGTATTTGCATTAGGTAAATGTTTTGAAGGTATGTATGTATTTAGGTACTTAACTTTTGTTAGTTAATCTTTAAGCCAATGTTTTTTATGCCTACGATCGTTACGAGTAAAAACTCTAGTAAGCGAAGGTAGAACCATAAAGGATGCGGCGAACGCCACTCGCAACTTTAATTCGAGGCGCGTCCAAAAATCTGACCGAATATCGCTTCTCTCTTTGGCTGATGCAGGTCCGCCCATGCTTGCGCGAGCAATAGGTTTTGTCCGCTCAGAATTTGTTATATTTGGTGGTGTCCCGTATACCAAAAATAATTATTGAAAACATGTTGTATTTTTCACATCGTGTTGTTATTCTGTAACTAGACAATATAAGCTATGTACTTAATCAAACAATACGTAAGATATTGTTGTTTTAATAAGAAACAAATAAGATGAAAACATGTCATGATGACGTAAAAATATGCAAAATGCGATTCGCTTACATTTCATTTTGGGTAAGTATTTTGCAAAAAATATATATTCAGGTGCCTAGATAAATACTATTCGAATACAAATAATAGCATAATATGGTGGAAAATAATCTCTTATTCAAATGATTTTGGTATTACGTTTGTACGGGCAATTCATCCTCCGCTGGCCTCTTAAGTGGCATTTTCATCTGTTTGAGAAAACGAGGGTACTTAATGCATTTATTTTTTTGTTTTTTAAACAGTTTGGTTGTCTATAGTGAGTTGCTAGGGTTTCAAAATCACCGAACTTGTTGGTCATGTCTAGAACTATTAACATCCGGATGTCCATCCACTCTCTTGAATCAGTATGGCAGGATATATTTTTGATAGCAAAACTAATGCTCAAGTAGGATGTCGAGACTTTCTCACAGAAGGCTAATATTTGTACATACTTTAATCAGTGTGGCATGAAAAAAAATGTTTTTTGGGCATGGAACACAATATTTTGAACTCCTTACCAGCCCCTATTAAAATTATAGAAGGAAATATTGCTTTATTTAATGAAGTATGCATGAGAATCAATGAACTAACGGAAATGTATGTCTGATGTACCTAGGTATAAAGGAATTTGCTTTATACCTAGTAGGCCAACCAGGCAATACCTGTAAGGCCTATATAGAAGTAAATTGGGTTGAGTTTGTGGCGGTAAACCAAAACCACAACACGCCGCTTCATGCGTGGATGATAATGATAAACTGCGAGCTGTTATTGTGAACACGATTTAGACAATACTTTTGTGATACATTTATTTAAATCTATATCAAGTTCTATATCTTTTATTATCAAGCTAGTAACTTATAGGCTAATTAATTTCCGTGCAACTAAAAACTTGGAGGCATGTAGGTACTTATGAGAATGAGTTGGGCTAAAGTTGATAGTACTAGGTATATTTTTTTTTGGGAAAATTGCGTTTACTTTATGTAGTAGGAAAACATTCGTAATACTTAAGTCAATTACAATTCATCATAATATTACCAATAATCTAGTTGTTTCCATAACACTTTTCGAATATTTTCTAAATAAAATGATTACAAAGTTCAAAAACAACCTATTTATAGGTACTCTATACCTCTTCAACAACTCAAGATAACCTATGTCTTATACGTCCTTGCGACGAAGAGTCGTCTATCACATAAAAACATAGAAGCCCCAATCAAAACTGAATGTCAATCAGGTTCTTCTGATTCATGATAACGTATGTCATATAGACGTCCTGGCGTTGAAGTCGTCTATCACATAAAAACATAGAAGCCCCAATCAAAACTGAATGTCAATCAGGTTCTTCTGATTCATGATATCGTATGGCATATAGACGTCCTAGCGTTGAAGTCGTCTATCACATAAAAACATAGAAGCCCCAATCAAAACTGAATTTCAATCAGGTTCTTCTGATTCATGATAACGTATGTCATATAGACGTCCTGGCGTTGAAGTCGTCTATCACATAAAAACATAGAAGCCCCAATCAAATCTGAATGTCAATCAGGTTCTTCTGATTCATGATAACCTATGTCATGTAGACGTACTAGCGTTGAAGTCGTCTATCACATAAAAACATAGAAGCCCCAATCAAAACTGAATGTCAATCAGGTTCTTCTGATTCAAGATAACATTTCAGGTGACTACGATACACGAGCTCTTCGGCCAAGGCCATAGTTCGTCACAAATTCATACGACAAAACTGTAAACAACAATTTTTGTAAACGTTATCAACAGTTCATTGTACTGTTATACCATCATAACAATGACCACATAAGATGATTGGATTTTAGTAGCAATTAAATGAATTGATGTAAATACTTTATTGTACAACCGTAAAACAACATAATAAACAAAATGGACAAAGAGATTGATAATGTACACAAAATAATAATACAAGAAAGATGTCTGTCAGATAAAAGAGCTTCACATGAGTTTTGAATACGGCTGGAGAAGATATGGGAAATCTTGCAGCACGTTTCTATACTACTTCAAAAAAGGATCAGGGGCTATGCATTTTTTATCTGTATAATGTAATTTAAGTAGGTTAGGTACCTTCGAACCAAGGTGTTTATTTTGTTGCGCATGGGATAATCCAGTAAGCATTTGTATTTGTACATTCCTGAATCGGATAAGTAGGTTGTTTTTTCTATCCATAAATACCTGAGTTGAAACACCAGAATATGATTGTATTTGGTTTCTTGAAAATTACATTTCTCGAATAGCAAACAGAAACGAAAAACACTCCTCATTTCCATAAGCGTTTTTATACCGAGTTTCACAACAAGTTTGTCCAGATAAGTATCGTACCTACCTACACATACTTACTTCAAAATTATGTCATCGTCAAATGCCTACAGTTGGTATTGTGTGTGAGATTCCACACCACACGCACATAACTTATTCCTATGGAAAGTTCCAGAGTTCCATACTTTTGCCGTTTATAATTTCAAATCTTTTGTAGAAGACTAGAACTTATTGACTATTTACAGCCTACACTCTGTACATAACTACGTTTTACTGAATAGATGTTTATATTCGATTGAAACAAACCTACGAGTATCTATTATGAGTAATTTAGTTTTTTTTGCGTACAGCAAAACATGTAAATTAGGTAGGACGTAGTAGAAGCCGCTTACAATTCTTGCTGATCGATTAACTACCTTTAGTCGGTCAAGGATTTTGGAGCCAGTAGATTACAATTGCGTGGGTTTTGTGTATCCACCCAGCGAGCTCCTTTGATTAGGTATGGTTATTGTAGATGTCTGTGTGCCTAGTGTCTATTTAATCCTATGTCTGACTGAACAAACAATAATTATTATAAATCCTATAAAGATCATTATCCTATCACTCAGCTCAGAAAGAAGGAAGATATCAAAGGAAAACGACAACTAATTATCTATCCAGCTGAATCCAGTTGCGAATCTATCCAGATGCTCCAGAGTCATTTTCACGTAAATAAAAAAAAGTTGCGAGTCTTTTGTATGGAACTAATAATGCTGCGCAATATGTTCATCAAAATTTAATAAAACACGGACTGAAATCTCACAAAATGATGAAATAAATGAATTATATTACTCAACCAATCGATAAGATATCGAATTATCGATATATACCGGGTGTAATAAGACTACTCCCGAAAACTTCGGGGAGTAAAAGTACCCATCAATATGAACGACTTACTATGGAACCAACACTGTGAACGCGAAAAAAAACAGCTGTTCCATACTAAAGTTCAATACCTACTTGGCTGAAATGTATGGAACAGCTGTTTTTTTTTCGCGTTCACAGTGTTGGTTCTGTAGTAAAATTTGTTCGTATTGATGGGTACTTTCACCTCACGAAGTTTTCGAGTAGTCTTATTACACCCTGTATGTTCAACATGAACGTCGGTTATGGTCCAGAAGCAAAACATTGAGAAGACGATAGGAACAGCTGATAACCTGACGATAATGGACATAATGGTGCAAATCGAAAACATACGAGACGGATTACGTACGAGATTAATTAGGTAGGTATCGATAAATTTATATCACAAAAATAAAAACATTGATAAACTTTATACCTATTACCTACTTAACTACAAATGAACGTATATATAATTTTCTTAATTGCAAAGCAGATGCGAAAAACTAATGAGTAGTTTTTCAACAACAAACTTTTGTTTTAAGCTTATTTTACAGGTTATAAAATTGTTTCAGAAGAAAATATTAAATTAGCAAGAGAAATCTGAATCTCGAAAGGACATATCAGGAAAGCCACAGACAAAACAAGCATTAAAATAATCGGCCCATTGTTTTGTACAATGTTATAAACCTATTGAATAATGCAGTAGATAGATAGACCTACATAACACAGATAGGTAGGTAGGTAATGTTTACATTCTGTAGTAGGTCACGAGTAGATAAAGTCATATTACCTATGCGGTTGCAGGCACGACTCTTGTAAACTAAGTACATATTGATAGATAAATAGTGATATATACCTTGTACTTGATATAATGTGGTTAGTTCAGACGGTTCAGGTACGCTCAAATTTGATTACGTAAATTTTAAAGTATTCTAGACAAAAACTTATTAAAATAGTTAATGTTATGCCAAAAAAAAAATTAAGCTGCTTGTTCATCTTTGGATGAAGTCTTCACTTGTAGACAAAGAAAACCTAATGTCATTATTTGTAATTTTATCTGTACCTAAACTGTTCATTTTATATCATTCTCCCAATCTTCTGTAACTGTGCTTCTGTGTAAAGAAAACAAATCTATGTTTGGATCAAATTGGGTTCAACTCAGACGCTTCGAGTTCGTTTTGATACTTACTGATGTAGGTATGGGTCTGATAATCTTGGTCCACCCAAATAAATAATATTAGGTATACCTGTACTTTAAGTTAAGAAACAAATGTATAAATAAAAATTAAATGCTGTTCGTTGGTAAGCGCATCACTTGAGAACAGTTTGACCGATTTGGCTATTTTTTTTTAAATGTTCGTTATTGACCGAAATAGGTTTTTACGGAAAGAAAAATTGAAGGAATATGTAAAAAAAGTTATTTCTTTCTCCCATACAAACTGATCTTGGTTGTCGAACGTAGTGGTTTCTCTAGGTTGCTTGTCGAATTGACGTTTCGTTTAGGTCACATTCAAGGACAAAACAGCGTCAAACTGGTCAGCTAGTAATGAGTAATACTAAAGTATAGGTAGGTTGATATATGTTAATAGTTTAGTTATCTACTTTTTACTTTTCATTTTTAGAAATACATAATTTAAAAATAAATCATGTTGGTAATTTTTCACACAACATAATTAGGCCTTAAACTAAGCAAAGCTTGTATTATGGGAACTACGTGGCTGATAATACTGCTTATATGTATACTTATTGTATTATATCTATAAAACACCGACAAAAATAATTGCAGATCATAATTACGAACATTTGTCCCGCGGCGGGAATCGAACCCGCCAACTTCTACATACCTATTCATGCTTCTCTGTCTAACACATTTGTTGATCAAATTAATAGTAGAAAACAACAGATAGGTATTAATAATTAATCGACCTAAGTACCTACCTACTTACCATTTTCACTCGAGATAAAGCAACCTTTGACTCCTCCGAGGATAACTGAAATACATTGCAATGCGTATTTCTATTGAATACACAGTACTGTATAAGTATCAGTACATAAATGTTGACAAGACAATTAATTACGAGAGATAGATATTCCACAATTGTTTTAATTTAAAAAAAACCTACCTGGATTTTAAGCTGTTTGAGTAGGTACGCTTTGGTACTAGAAACTAGCTGGACTACTACCAACATGGCAACACAATTATTACCTAGTTTTCACAGATAATAAAATATACCATTCATTTGATTTCAACAGATACCTATCAGGAAGTATAAGGACCTACCACGATACAACACCCAGATCCGTAACAAATATCTCCAGAACCAGAACATGCAAATATTTAATTTTATTGTCCCGTCAGTTTAACTAAACTAAATCATTGTTTGTCGAACAATGATCTACCTAATTCGAGATTTTTTAGTCGTACTTAACTTCTCATATTGTAAAAACGGGAATTTTCACGTACTTCACTATCAGTGAAGGCACTGACTAAGTTTCGACTCATTCCGAGAGTCTTCATTAGGGTAAGTGATCGCGACTTGCTCCCTCCGCGTCGCACCGTACACTAATAGTGCATAGTAGTGCACTCTCGGAATGAGTCGAAACTTAGTCGATGCCTTCACCGATAGTGCAGTACGTGAAAAGTCCCGTTTTTACAATATGAATAGTCAAGTTCACGTACTTAACTTCGTTTACCGAATAATACCGATCCCATGTCATCTTCAACTTTGAATCTTTGGAGTTGGTTTAGAAGTTCAGAATCATAAGTACCTACTGAAGTGGCTCGAATCTCAGAGCCGAGCCTACTAAAATATTTATCGTACACAGCGCAGCTGACCTTTTGCTTCAAAGTAATTACAAACGCCTACGCGCCCACTCCACCATTCGTTTAGTAAATGGGTATTTTCAAGCCTCTATCCATTATTGTTTGATCCTATCTTTAGATTCTTGTTCCTGTCATGAATAATTGGATTTTAAAATGGAACACATTTTCATAACTAGCATCCCCAAATTACAAATGAAAAGACACAATACTACATAGATCGATATTTTAATAAAAAGGGGTGATTTGTTTTTTTGAGTTCAGAATGGACCACAGATTCATAATCAACATTCCAAAAACAGATAATCTAAAGAGAGTCATATCCCAACCCACAAAACTTAAAAAAAGATATCGGTTTAGTGTATATCTGTAGGAATAACACAAATAAGTACTGTAACCGACCTCTGTGGCGCAGTGGGCGAAGGTCCGCTTGAGACGCAGAAGGTTGCGGGTTCAATTCCCGCCACAGGACAAATGTTTGTATGTGCAAATATTTGTCTCAGGTCTGGGTGTATTATATATGTATTTACAAAAAAATGTATATAAGTAGTATATCAGTCATGTAGTTCCAATGATACAAGCTCTGCTTAGTTTGGGACTAGATGATGCTGTGTGAAAATGTCAAGCATTATTTATTTATTTATTTAAACCGGCGCAGTTTAGGTACATAAGTACTTTCCTACTCATAAATAATACCTTTTGTACTCATTGAAGCCGCTGAAGGTGATACTTAAGTAAGTGCATACTATAGATTATATAGGAAATATATATTTTCGCAAACATCTATTTTCAATCAGCAAACGTAACAGGAAGTCATGTTGATAAACTGATCAATTTCCATGAGATGTTTGGATTGTATGCTCGTTACAATGATTTGAATACAACATTGTTAGGTATATATACAGGATATTTCTAACTGGCAACTGGTGATTGAAGAAAAATCCTAAACGGTAAGTAATAAAAATAAAAACTAGGTACGTTGAAAATTCTGGAAAAATTTAAGATACACGCAGCAAAAATATGTTGATATACCCGCCTCAGAAACAAGCTCTTTTTTGTAAAAAAAAAAGTTATATCATGGGAATCAAATGTAGGCTATAAAAAGTATTTTTTATAAGTAAACCTAATCGGTGAATTTATGAGAAACACAAAAACTATAACTAAACACAGACACACAATCCTGTATAATTATGTACAAGACTTGAAACAACATTGTTGGTTGAATGCGCAACATGTTTTATGTTTGCCATTCATGACCTGCTTATCCGGTGTTGCCCTCATCTCATGAGGTCGAGTTTAGGTCATGTCGACAGGCCGGCTTATAATCATTTATCCATCTGTCATTGCAAACGCATATCTTCTATATCTAAAACACTGATATAATCATTAACTGAAAATTTACAATTTCCAAATTTACAAATAGTTGACAATATTATAGGTAGGTCTTAAGGATCCGGCGGACAGCGCTCACAACTTCAATTCGAAGAGCGTCCAAAAATAAAGCTATCCCTTTTTGGGTGATGGAGGTCCGCCCTTGCTTGCACGATATCAATATTGGCCGTTCAGAATTTGTTATAGATTCCGTTATACCAAAAAGAATGACTGAAAACTTGTTGTATTTTTCACATCGTGTTGTTATTCTGTAACTAGACAATATAAGCTATGTACCTAATCAAACTATGTAAGATATTGTTGTTTTTAATACGAAACAAATAAGATGAAAACATGTCATGTATGACGTAAAAATATGCAAAATGCGATTTGTTTACATTTCATTTTAGGTGAGTATTTTGAAAAAATATTTATCAAGGTAACTAGATAAATACTATTCGAATACAAATAATAACATAATATGGTGGAAGTAAGCTCTAATTACAAATGATTTTGGTTATTACGTTTGTATGGCAATCCATACTCCGCAGGCCTCTTAAGCCAAAAAAACGGAAAGTCTACGTGCACAAACAGTCAAAAGAAAATCAAATTTATTTATATTCAAATTCAATTCAAAAAGTTGGGTTAAAAACTAGAGATAAAAATGTATATGTATTTAAAATATAGATAGATAGATAAACTCTTTATTGTCCATAACACCAATTTATAATATAAACACAGACACATAGTAAAAAGAACAACAAAAAAAGAAATGCACATTGGGCGGTCTTATCGCTGAAAGCGATTTCTTCCAGACAACCGTAGGATGGAGAGAACTATTTAAAAGAATGACTGTGCTATTGCCTTAATAAAAGTGTGAAAAATAAACATAAAAATACGAATTAAACATTATTTTGATATAATAACTAATACCTATATTTAAAAATATACAATTACCCACGTCATATATATATACATATTACATACACAAGCTCACATATTTGAACCTATATATCGGATCAAATTGAATATAGTAATAAAAATAAATAAAATAAAACGTAAAAAATACCACACAAAAACTCAAGAACATGACGAAGACTGCTGTAAGTAAAATAGTTTGACACGAACTTTAAATGAATGCAGTGATGGAGCATGCCTAATCGATACCGGCAAAGAGTTCCACAGTCGTACAGCTTGCACGGTGAAAGAGTCAGCGTAGAAAGAACTACTGTGCACAGGAGTCTTTAGAGAAAGAGTTTCTGATGACCGAAGTGAACGAGAATTGGAGAAATGAAGAAACTCAAAGCGTTCCTTGAGATAAGGAGGAGCAGAAGGATTAAACAATACATTATAGAGTAATGAGAGAATATGAGTTTTCCGGCGAAGGCGAATGGGAAGCCACTTGAGCTTAGCACGGAACTGGGAAACGTGGTCATATTTGCGAAGACCAAAAACCTATATGTATAAAAAAAAAACATGCTCACGATGGGAAGCTTCGTCTCAGGCGGGCCTTCGCCCACTGCGCCACAGAGGTCGTTTGAAAACTAAATGCACTCAGGCGTAGTATTCCCATCAAGAGGTAGGTAGATGAGTTCATTACCAATTTAACCATAAGAAGTGGGCGGTCCTTTCTAGGAATTAAAAAATATTAAGTTTGAAAGTGTCTCTAGGGCGCCGCAGTCCATTTTCTCCGCAGTCCCTAACGGTAATAAGCCCAATAATTTTGCATTCCGCCAACCATCGATATAACCCGTTCGACCCTTTTCGATATAATTACATTTAAACGTCTCTTTTTATTTTATACAATCAACAGATACATTGCTATTTTTAAGTTTTGATATACAAATATTTCCTTTCAATGTCTCAGAGCTGCTTGTAAATAGTTTTTATATTATTACATACTTATCTCACATTATTATTATTTATATGTGTATATTATATAGGATATGTAATTTATGTAGGCATTTATTATATGTATAAATTATTATAGGTTTAGGTATTTATACACCGCCGTTTTTTGATTCTATTTTATCCTGTCCATCCAAAGGTTGTCTGGAAGAGATCGCTTTTAGCGTACAATGGGCGTACCTTATATTATTATACAATGTTACATAACCATTTGTCCCGCATTGGGATTTAAACCCGCACCTCTTGTGTCGTAGCTAGCTTGCCCGCCACGCCATTTTTTAGCCATTTTGTACAGATTGCGTGCATTATTACGGCCGAACGAAAGGTCGTCGACATCGTAGGGCCGTGAAAATGAGCGGAGCGACTGAAATACATCTAACCTTCCCTTTGTATCGGGTAATTTATAACTACTTTGTTCAGTTCCCTGATGATGTTTCAGTTAAAATATATTTTGTAGGTACCTACTAGCGCTTTTGTCCTCGGGTAAATCTCATTATTTTTATTATTTTACTAGCTTCTGCCCACGGCTTCGCCCGCGTGGTACCCGGATAAAAAGTAGCCTATATGTTATTCTGATGTGTAAGCTATATTACTGTAAAGTTTCATCAAAATCCGTTCAGTAGTTTTTGCGTGAAAGAGGAACAAACATCCTTACAATCTTTCACGTTTATGATATTAGTAGGATTATTATTTATCCAAGGTTTCTTCGACTATTTTTGGCATTTAAGCTTAATTTAAATGTTTTTGTATTTTGTAACTTGATTCTTGATAAGCTGTCAAGAAACAAGTTACAAAACATAAAAGTTATTATTATATTATATATACTCATAAATGTATATTTTAACATTTCTAATAGGTATTTAAAATTCTTGCAAACTTACATAGGTGAGTGCAAAACAGACTACAATAACTTAGGTAGTATCTAAGCTTCCTACCTTTATATACATACATAATACTATATATTACCAGCTTAAGCCCATGGCTTCGCGCGCGTGGTTCCCGGATAAAAAATAGCCTATATGTTAATCTGATGTATAAGCTATGTAAGCTATGTCAAAAGTCAAAAAACAAAAAAGTCAAAATTCATTTATTCAATAAAATCACAAGGACCACTTTGAAACGTCGGTTTTTATCTAGGTGCCTGTTCCTCCGCGACCAAGCCAGGAAAGAAAGGCAAGAAAACAAGGCTGGTTATTCTTTTTAATGATCCTTTTACAAAACAACAGGTTCGAGTAAAAAGCTATGTGCATGTACTGTAAAGTTTCATCACGTTCAGTAGTTTTTGCAGTATTTTTATTTTGCTTCAGCCCCTTAACATGTTTTGAAGATAAAGAAAACTTATCTACGCTAATAATATAAAACTGTAAACAGATATGCGTTAAGTAGGTATACACATACAGTATACACACTTGACAGATACCTACGCGGCTTATATATAGTGTTGAACTCGTATCATGCAGTTACATAACATTGAGGTATGGAACATTTTAAAACAATGAATCGAAACTATATGTTTTTAAGTAAACCATTTCATATCAGAAGCAAATTTAGCTAATGAAGCTAATGTTTGGGAACAATCTACCTTACTGAAGATATCGCTAGTTTCATGAGATAGGTAATACTTACTTATTCATATTCATATTCATTTATTGCCTTCATGTACATATTCATAGGTTTTAAAATTACATAGAAATAGGTAGGTACATGAACCCCGTTAGGGCGCTGCAATTTGAGTTCAATATACTCGAAATGTCAAAATAATACATTTGAAAAGAAACATGCAAAATATGAAAAATATTAAATTAGTAGGTACAAAGTCAAAAACATTGTCAAATTCATTAAATTAGATAAAAAAAAACTTGATACTTGTTATCATTATGCTGTTAGATATACGAAAAGTAAATCTTTGAGCCTCAGCTAATCTTTTTTATCCTCTCATTATTTATCTACATCACTGTCTAAACCAAAATTACTAACCGCAATTTTATTTGTGTTACCACAGACCGGACTTCTAACTGGTCGGTGGTGCTATCATACCAGCGTACTTTATATGCTTACCAACGATTAACATGTAAATTTACTTATCTACGTGCAGGTTAGGTAGGTACTCAACCTTATCTCATCAAAAATGACCTTGTGCCTAGCAAAATATCGGTGACATTTTAAAAAACTTACAAGGAAAAAATTGCATACCTACGGTAAACACCGCCATTTTCAGCACACAAATTATTGATAAGATATGAGTACGCACCTATATACTCAAATTATTATTTATTATATTACGCAGTAAGCTGCTTTAAATGAAATGTAAACAAAGAGTTGCGATTGCCAGTTGATAAACATAACTATTTTCATAAATGTGATAAAATTTACTGACCATGTTGATTGTGCAATCATATAGAGCAAAATAAATGTTACGAATTAAAAATTTAATTTGGATCCCTGGACAGAACCCATGAATAGGATTGCAATATTTTAGGATTCCGTACCGGTTACCGTCTGTCTGTCTGTCTGTCAAGACCTTTTTCCTCAGGAACGCGTGGAGGTTCAAGTTAGAATTAATATCAAATACGTAGGTCAACGGTCCCTTAGAGCTCTAAAAAAATAAAGCTTTTAAGTCAACGCAATAAAAATATACGGCCATTTATGCGACATATATACTTGCAAATAAATCAAAACCTATATTGTAGGTACTTCCTGTTGACTTAGAATCATGAAATTTGGCAAGAGACAAGGTAAGCACAGCACAATTAAAGGAAACAGTCCGAAAATTGTTTATTTGTGATTTTTTTTTGCGATTACAAATTTACATTTTCAGTTGGAGATTTGACGGTGATGTATATCGATGTATAGGCAATTTTTTTTCAACTACAAAGTTAAGTTTGTCTTTCAATCCGATTTATCTTTTCGATAGAGCAATGGTTGGTGCTTTCATAGTACCTATATGAACTTGAGTAACGTTAATTATTTTGGTGAACATACAAGCTTGTACGGAAGCCTCGGTGCGCGAGTCAGACTCACACTTGTCCGATTTTTTTTACTACACTTTTATGTATTGATTTCATTTTGAAATTCCATCATCCATCCATTTATTCCATCAGCGCTTAGCTGAATAGAAAATGGCCAGTAAATTCGTTGTCAGCATCACTCGATTCATAGCGGACTGGGCAAGGAAAAGTTGCGGGAAAGGAGAATCCCGCTAAATCGGTGTTTTGACATATTTAAATTTAAAAACAGATTTTCCAGATTTAAATAGGTTTGATATCGTGTGCGATAACGATAAAAGGCATATATAAGTCTAGTGAAATCGGACGTAAATGAAACAGAAATCTGTGGGTGTATACTCAAAGACTGAAACTTACATTGATAAGTAACATGTATGGCAAAACTTTTGGGTGTATATTCAAAGACTGCAACTTATATTGATAAGTGACATGTATGGCAAGTTAGCCCAGACATGGCTTAGAAGGGTGTGAGCTATATATGTATGGTCGGACACTGCAGTAGGAAGGCACTGATAATATTGTCTAGAGTCCATCCGGTTGTGTCAGAACTTGAATTCAGACGTTAACCCTAATTGAATTCTTCCTATTCACTAGAAATTTGGCCGTAAGTGCTCATCTTAAGACGCATCAAACTGGTGTACCAGAATTTTGCTAGATAAGGACCTACAGAAAATTCAGCGACCCACGAATTGTTATGTTCTATGCTGACAAAGGTGTAGCTGGTGGTGTAGCGACTAGTCACACATACCTACGATCCGGGTCGTTTATTTGAGGTCCGTTTTGCACCAATGGTTTTTATACTCAAAAAATGCATGCTGCACAATGTGTAAGAAAGCATTAGTTAGGAAACCGATATTTACTAGACTAGCTTCTGCCCACGGCTTCGCCCACGTGGTACCCGGATAAAAAGTAGCCGATATGTTATTCTGATGTATAAGCTATATTACTGTAAAGTTTCATCAAAATCCGTTCAGTAGTTTTTGTGTGAAAGAGTAACAAACATCTATCCTCACAAACTTTCACGTTTATAATATTAGTAGAATTCGAAGACATTGCGTTTGACATTGACATTGTGTCAAGCTCTAGAAAAAAAAATCCTCTATATTTGATTTCGAAATGGACCACATTTTCTTTTATTGTTCACTAGGCCCTTGTCAAAGCCTCAACCTGATAACTAAATGCGTAACTTTACGGTTACGGAAGTAACTGAAATATTTTATGAAGCTTGTCCAAAGGCGCGAATTAAGAACAACGCTATGTTATCAACTCTCCGCAAGCACCTTTCATAATATAGTTTTCTGATCCATCAGGAGCTCGAAAAAAAAATATCAAACCAAAGAATAAAACTATGAAATTCTATAAATATGTTACTTTTTTCAGCGATAACGTGTCGAAAGTGCATGTAGGATGTGGTTTTCCACGCTTCACTCACATGCACCTCATCAAATATCCCACTTTAAAAGCCTACTAAACCGGTATGATGTTAAAAAGCTCATAAGGAAATGCAAACAGACACCTTGCACTAGTACACTAGACTTTAACTATTTTGCTCGTCGTTTTACATATACTTAGAGATACACTTCCTACATCATATAATTTTTATCGATTTTCCTGTAAAGATTTATCTAAAGGTTCAATTTACTGTAAGGCATCGATGTATACTCAGAATGCGCTTGACAATGGTAACCAACTGATTAGACTACAGCCAGGAGAACTAAGGTGTACCATGGAAATAAATAAAAACCCCAGTAATTTTGAGGGAAGAAAATACCACGGGAAGAAAATATTGTCCCTGGTAGAGCTAAGTGAACTGGTGCACCACGGACAGAGACTAACAAAAATTCGTGCCAAAAATCATAAGACCTTAGCGATACCGAGGTCCACAAGATCACCAAATTAGAGTATGTAATACGTTCTTAAAAGCAGGACCAAGAAGAACCACCTGAGGACATGAATGACGCAGACAACTTGTTGGATAGAATGATGACATGAAATGTACCGAAGCAAAAACCTTACCATATGGAGAATTTAAAAAGAATGAGATAGTTTGAGAGAATATTAAGGAACACAATCCAACAACAAACTGCACTTTCCTAAATATAAATTAAGCCATATCTACACAACGAAAAGCTACATGTGTTTTAATAATAAGTAACCAATAAAAAAATGGTTTTATTTATAAAAAAATATGAAATTGAAAGCGTGGCTCAGAGACAAAGTTGGTTTCCTATTCGATAAACGAATATTTAAACAGTGGTCCAGAAGAACAAATGTCAGCTAGCTATCTGTTTATGAACTTAATACGAGTAATATACCTACTCTAGGTTACTTTTTGTCATTTTGAAATTGAATATTAATCTTAGTTGCCAAAGTTTTTGGTAGGGCAAAGAATGGACCGATTAATTTCAATATCTTACATAGGTACTAGGTATGTGTTCGTGCAAATAAATATAAGGCAATACTAACTAGGTCTAAGTAGGTAGGTAGGTAGGTACCTATTTTATTAAAATGGCAAGTATTGATTATGCCGGTATTATTAATTTTATCACAATTATTAGTCTGACTAAGTACCTACCAGCCAAGTCTAGCAGAACAAACATAATAATTAGTTTTATACGGCTCTTTATTGCGTTCTCCTTTTTTTCTAGAACAATCAGTAGGCCATTTTTCTCATGGAACTAAATAAATTGCTGAGTGGCTGACCTTGGCACTTAGGTCTACAAAAATCATCGTCATTTCAATACGATCTTTATCAGCTAAAATTAGGTCTGCAATGTATGCCAACGCCACCGTCTACCTATAATGACGTCACAAAGGAATTAATAAAGCAAAATGATTCACAGTCATATTGAACTGCATTAAATACATTGTCTACCTAGGGAGGTAGGTAGTAAGTAGGTTAGGTACGTAATGCTTCTAGAAATCAATTCTATATAGGTAATTTAAAGTTATATTTATCCTACTTCTGATATTACAATAGGCTATGTTGTTAACGAGTGGAAAAGTTTATGTAATACGTTTTGTTAAGGACACACTAATGTGTATGTGTGCGCAAACTAGGTCAAACCTACTGTGTGTGTGCAACAGCTGACGCGCGAGGTCATTGCCCGGGTGGTAAGAGGGTCAACGACCCCGGACCACACCCCTAGCCTAGTTTCGCAGGTGAATGGATCTGGGGCTGTTTCATCTTGTTCGGGGTTAAGGACCTCAAACAAGATGAAACCGCCCCACGTTCACAAGGCTTTGAAAATAAAAGGTACCTACTTAGGTCGGTTTTAGGTATTAAAAGAACCTGAATTTGCTCATATCAGATGTTATATTATTTATACCTACCTGCGATTTTTTTTATAGATTAGATAGGACATCGAACCAATGAGTAAGCTTGCTAATTTTAGATTCGACAGCAGTGTATTGCTAATTGGTTTCGGCACAAATAAAGCTACACTGAAGATGGTTAAATCTATGACAATTCTCTCAGTAAAACTAAGTTCTTAGATATTCTCCTAAGAACTTAGTTTTAAAATCAACGTAGTGTACAAGAACGCAACCTCTATTTCTAACTATCTTCTAAAAACAAATAATGAGTGACCTTAATTACAGTAAAGCTATTGGAATAAGTACCAAAACCATTGAACAGAAGATACGTTTAGTACCTATAAAGTCTATTGTTATCAATGGCTTTAAATGTGATATAGGCCACAAACCATCCCGTCAAAACGTAAACACGATCTGCCACGAATCACGTAAGCATCGCCCGGCCTTATTGTATTTGTGGTATAAACTTTTTAGCTTTTACAACTATCTTCGCCTAAAAACTAATCATGCGTGACCTTAATTACAGTAAAGCTATTGGAATAAGTACCAAAATCATTGAACAGAAGATACGTTTAGTACTGTTACGAGCTAGGGTTCAGTCAGGATAAAATAATTAAGTCCAATTAAACACCAAAATTAACACTATATTAATAAATCACTTAATAAAAATGTAAACAAAACAAATAACACAACGAAACCGTAGTTAGCTAGGCCGCCTTCGTCCCAGTACCTATCAAGTCTATTGTTATCAATGGCTTTTAATGTAATATAGGCCACAAACCATCCCGTTAAAACGTAAACACGATCTGCCACGAATCACGTACGCATCGCCCGGCCTTGTTGTATTTTTGTGGCATAAACTTTTTAGCTTTTTTACAACATAAGGGAAAAAACCACTTAATTATTTTTTTGTGAAATGATTGAAGCAATTCCTTAGTGAATAAATTAGTGCCTACCTACTGTGGTTGTTCCGTACATTGCAGAAGGTCTGAAATTGTAATTAAAAAGCACCTTTATTGGTTTTCTGGTTTTGAAACGTTAACACCCCTATCCTTAGAAGCCTACCCGACACGTAACAACTTATAGTAGGTATACCTAACATTGTATGCTCTTTGGCGTGACCTATATCACGATTAGCGTCTTTTTAGGATATTATTAAGACTGATCCACGTACGAGTATGTACTTTACTATTCTCCTACTGACGTTTCGTTGACCGTTTGGAGGTATTTTCCAATAAGCACCGTCCGTCCATGACCACGCTCGACGGATAATGATACCAAACCACGATAATTTCAATTCTATGATTGGCGTCTTTCCTGTTTTTCCACCTACGAGCATTTAATTCTCTAAGCTGATAATTTGTAGTGTCTATAGTAGATGGTAGTCGGTGGCGTGACTCGAGTAAATATTGATTGCAGTCTAACATGAGTCTAATCAATAGACCGGTTACAGTCTAGCCGCTAGACTATCTGCCTATTAAGTATTTGTTATATATATTACTAGCTTTTGCCCACGGCTTCGCCCGTGTGGTATCCGAATAAAAAGTAGCCTATTTGCTATTCTAAGTTATTACAGTGTTATTATAAGTTAAGTAAATAAGACGAAGATTCCTAAAATATGATAAATGTATAACTGTTCATATAAAAAACGGGAACCTTCACGTACCGCACTATCGGTGAAGGCACCGACTAAGTTTCGACTCATTCCGAGAGCTTTCATCAGGGTGAGTGATCGCGACGCTTTCCCTCCCGTTTTTACAATATGTATTATCAAATTCACGATAGTTTTTGGAATAAAATGTATAACTGCATGTGATACTGTGATCGGTGGAGAAAGAGTGGAACAAGTGAAAGAGTGCATTCAGTTTGTGGTCAGGTCAAGATACCCTGAACCGAACGAGGTTGTATGAAGAATGTAATGTATGCAATATCGTAGCAAATGGAAATCCATGATCTCCTGTGCCTAGACGTTCCCCTCCGGGAAACAGGCGTGACTTAATGTATGCCTGTATGATTGAAGAACAGAGACTGACAAGTTTTTTAACAATCCATTTTGAGCAAGTTTTCTAGCTAGAATCGATCTAACAAGACTAAATTAAACTCAAATAGAAAATGTGTGTTAATTAGCGAGCTGTGGTGATAAATGGAATGTTTTCCATCACGCGATCACTAGTGGGTGCAAGAGGTTGCGGTGATGACCTTCAACGCTAGCAAACTGATACACAGTTTCGTGTAGGTACCTACTTATAAGGCAGATTTTTTACACATTAGCTTTGTTTGTTGACATTTACTAACATTTTATGTAGAAGTAGGTATTTTTAAAAATTACTCATTAGTTTAACAACTAGCTATCTAAAGACTATCTTTCTTTTGGCTAATTATTGATATCTAGGGTATTTCGCTAATTAGAACGCATTTGAAAATTGTAGAGGTCTATCAATAAAATACTTTATAATTGCTTTAATAAATAAAAGGCTAACAAGAGATCTTTTACAACATTGATAGAAAAAATTACTACCAAACAACGTCGAACGCAGTTCAAATATTTTTTCGGACACGGATATGATATATGGACATCATAGACCTATAAGACCTACAAGTTTCTATGGATTACTGATAAACAATACACACCATAGAAGTAAATTTTCGTAGGTGTTTTATTAACTCTATTGGACCTACACAGACTATTGGATAGTACCTACTGAAGGCTGTTATTTGCAGATTACTTCAAGAAAAATACTGTTCCAAATAACTGACTAAGTATTTGAATTGCACGCCCCGGCTTCGCTTGGATTGAGTCCTACTTACTGGACTAAAACCGAGTTTTTTTTATTTATTTCGGACATCTAGCAAAGGAACTACCTAATTAATTATCCAGTCTAAAATATTATGGCTTCGACCAACCATAGTAGGTACTATGTAAATCGAAGTATTGTGGCCTGGGGCCTAACCATGAAGTCTTATAGCGATTCAATTCAGGCAAAGATGTCAAATAGTCTTTGTCACCGCTATGCGAATGACAAAGCTTTAGCTACGCCATAGCGTCCTAAATCGCAAAGCAGAAGAAATCAATTACATATTAGACGCTACAGGCGTGCACAAAGTACATAACCCATCTTTAATACGGATTGTATAATTTTTTGATGATATAATTTTGAAACAATGAAAACAGTCATTTCTGTGTTGGAAGTTACATCATAGGTTAAAATATGCACTAATCGATTTAGAACGGGACACTAGCAACCGTCCTATATAGGTCTTCATGAATAAAATTGTAACAAGTAGGTATTTATTTATTCTAGGTAGGTATTTGACGACCTCTTTGGCGCAGTGGGCGAAGGCTCGCCTGAGACGCAGAAAGTTGTGGGTTCGGGACCTTCGCGCAGGACAAATGTTTGTATCTGAAAATATTTGTCTCGGGATCTGGGTGTTTTCTATGTATGTATTTAAAAAAAGTATACCTATAAGTAGTATATCAGTCATGTAGTTCCCATAACACAAGCTCTGCTTACTCTTCGGCTAGATGCTGATGCTGTGTGAAAAAATATATGTCCAGCATTATTTATTTATTTAATTACACATAATACAAAAGCCGTTACAGTTTATTTAAATAATTTATTGGTATCTGTTATCCATGAAAACTGGGGCAGTCTCGATTGACATTATTGTGTCCGAGTTTTATTGGTCACGCAACTTGAATAAATCTTTTCGTCCTTGCTTCAAAAAAATACTTTTGCTTCGGAATAAATACCTATTCAATACGATGCGGATTTGGCAAGAGCAGGATTTGAGGTACGTACATAATATAGACAGATAATAGATGTAGACAGGCAGTAAACACTGATCGTTAAAAGTGTGAATATGATCTTCGGAAACGGAAAAAGAAAATCATTATACCTAGAGATAATACAGGTAACAAATAATTATGTAAAATTTTTCGAGTCAACGGATTAGTCGTATACCTACTGAGTAGAGTAAGCAGGTACACGCACAGCAACAATATAAAAAAAAAAGTACTTAGGTGTATGACCACAAACTCGCTAACAAGATAGGTAACTATACAAATGAACCTGTCAGTGTGTGGGAAGTAGGTACCTTATTAGAGCTTCATAATTTTATTATATTACAGACACTACTAGTATAATAATATATCTGCATGTAGGTACATAGTCAATCGTTGCTCTACTAGCTAGAAGAAAAACGCAGACTTTTTTTTTAAATAAAATTTTCACAAGAAAGTCTGAAATTTGTGATATTGTGAATAGTTGGTTCAGAAAATCTTACAGTCTTGTATCTAGAGCAGCTTTTTATTTTTATATTCTACATTAAAAGCTCTTTAAGTTACCTAGTCTGTGTAAGTGTTTTTAATCTAGGTTTAGATCTATTTAATTCAAATCGGTTTTCCTATCATAAATATTATCAAAGTCAGGATTTTACTGAACAAGGATCATAATGAACCGTCAACTCATAACGTAGTTTTACGCCAATTCCTCGCGCGCGACTAATCCAAGAAGAATCAGGCAATAATCCAAGAAGAATCAAGCAGGTATGTAAGCTCTTAAAACTGAGAACAATTGATTCAGAGTCTCTGAAAACAACCCACAAACTCAGCTTGTTCTTTTTTATGGTCCTTAATCGGTAGCACACATACATTGTGCGCATTTATAAAGTTACTAGGAGTGGAGGTTATAAATATAATAGATTTATACCTAAAGTTATATAATATAGTAAGATAAACAAAGTCATTTTATCACAGGCTGAGCCAAGTTTCTATCGCTATGACGTACACGCAGACATGTTGACTGGAACTGAAGATAAAGAGTCATAATAAAATTTATTCCACATTATAATGTTTGTTGTCAACATTAAGGTAACTTTACGGTTTAATAATTATGTGTTTACAATAAATACCTACTCAATATTTTGTCGACAGAATTTAAAATATAGGTCACATTATAATTTATCATAATAATGAAATACTTCCGTTTTCCTGTTTCAAAAGCATACAAGAAATATTTAATACACGATATGCTCCATTTAATTTACGTATGTTTTTATGCGAACTACTTCTCAGTTCTCACATTAGTGAGATGGCGCTTGCGTAGGCGCAGAGGGAGCTATTTATAGATCTATCTTATAACTTGCACATGTAGTTTCATCGTTAATGGTAAATTTGCCGATGTTCTTTCTACGAATGGCTTTAGCCCCTCGTGATAGGCTTTCCTTCCGGTCATGCGTTATTTTAATTAATTATAAAGGTAAGAAGTAATTGAGCTCCTTGTGAAATAGCTCGTTCGGGGAAGGACTAATATTTCTTTCTACCACTGAGCAGGTTTCTCGCAATGTTCCGATTTAAAGAGTATGGGTGCCAGCGAATTTACAGGGGCATGAGACTTTCAGCCGTTATGTCTCAGGGTCAGCAACGAGTGATACCTACCTCGGTGTTGCGTCCATAGGTTACGGTAACTTACCAACAGGTGAGCCGTATGATTCTTTACAGCATTACAGTCTCAAAAATATTGGTACATACATTACCAACTTTGTTATTAAGGTCTTTCGGTCACATTATATTCAATTTTTAATTTTACTTCTCTTTATGATTTTAGTAGTTTTACCTTCTAACGTTCTATGCTTGCTTCTGCTATAAATACCGACCTACTCATGTATTTGCGTATTGTGATCCTATGACAGTAATGGTCGAAGAAATAAATCGAATAGAACAAAAGCATACCGATCTATTTATGCGAATAATACTTAGTTCTAAAAGTATTGTATTGTAGAAAGTCCAATTTGAACGTACTCAAAGAAACCATAGAATGCCTGAGAACTTAGCTAGTCTAAACAATATAGTCTGCTGTTAATTGAAACCGCGTGTCTGACTCACTGGCTCATGTCACTGCACTCGACAATACAGCTTAGAATGGAAACGGCACACTCAACCTCTCTGATCTATCTTAAATTTACAAATAAATAGATTCAGATTCAGATTAATTTATTGACCATTTCGTTATAACATTGGCATGTCAGATGGGTTCATGTGTGAAAGCTTCTACACATGCAAATCAGAAAATGAACAATTTAAATATTCGATGGATATGCGGGGCTGCCAGGAGTGAAAATCCGTAAAGACTACCTGGAAGAGGCGAGGCGATACGCTGCAGGAGGCTAAGATGGTATGGACATGTCAGAAGGAGACCATCTGACTACGTCAGTATGACCAAGCAAACAAACCTACGGTGGCATGCAATCCTACTAATATTATATTCGTAAAGACTACCCGGAGGCGGCGAGGAAACCTGGCTATCGCCGCTAAGCTGCAGGAGGCTACGATGGTATGAACATGTCAGAAGGAGGCCACCTGAATACGTCGGTATGACCAAGCAACGATACCTACGGTGGCATGCAATTCTATATTCCGAGAAAAATGTCGAGGGAAGTTAATAAAAACCAGTAGGAAGGCTAACCCCTCCACCATGTGGAATGAATAGCATGCAAGAGAGGGCTCAGGACCACGAATAACGCGTTAGCCAAATAACCCACTCCATTTACCAATCCTCTCTTTTGCCGTTTGCCAATTTGATTAGTTAAAAGTGTATTATAGTCAGTACTAAGGGTAGTGAGTAATTAAAAAAAAAAATATTCCTAAGCAGACGGTTGGTGAAAATAATGATTCTGGTGTGGCGTCCACGAACTGAAATGTAGTAGGACGATCGACTATTGATAGTAATGCCAATAGTCGATCTAACGGCCGCAGGAAGTTGTTAGATGAATTTGGCTCGAGACTGTTTGTCGTATTGTGTTTTTGCCACTTGCAAAACCTTATGGTCGAGTCCTGTATTCAATAGTGCACAAGAGCTCATAGCTCTGCCATATACAAGTGGAAGCTGGCTGATGATACAGGATGTACTTCAACATTCCTCATGGTTGCCAAAGGGAAAATTAAGAATTCGTACTTGAAGACGATACACAACAAGACGAGCAACAATGCTCTAGTTTTATGAATGACTCAGCTGCTTCTTCTAATCGGCTGTGACTTGCTGGGCGCCAACGCATGATTTCCAGTTACTAGTTATTTCATCACTATTATATTTTCAAAACGTTCATTCGGAAAGGGCATTCCTCTTTCTTTACCTACTATTTTGTTTTGATTCCTAACCCCAGGTACGTCGTCGCTATGTACCGGTTAAAAGATTTGCATTCGTTGCATCAGATGGGGGACATGTTTGAATAATGTATTTATTTCCTTAAATTAAACTGAGTTACATCAGTTTTGGTCTCCAACCATTTTCTGTCTGACGACATCAAGGAAAATATTCTTCAATATTTTTTGGTGGCGATTCTCTTGGAGGTATAGTATACACCAACTAAACTTAATTTAAACCGTCGTCGCGTCGCTCTGTTTACTGATAGTGCACGCAAATAAGCGATGGCAAGAATTTTAATCCTGTCAAATTAGATTACGTGTCGTTCTTCTGCGTGTTTACATATTAATTATAGTCAGCATGTTTTGAAATTACGACTAAACTGGTTTAGAAAACTTAAATCTGACTAATTTGACAGCACTTAAATTGTTGTTATCTCTTTTTTTATTTACTCTTAGTAAAGTACTGCGATAGACCAAAATTAAGTTTAGTTGGTGTACAAGAAAATCGACGCCAATATACATATAGATAAGATACATAACCTAGGCTGTAATTTCTGATGAAATAAATGTAACATAATATTCAATACCAAACATTGTTCGGAACACCAGCTGACTCAACAATATAAAATGCAAATTAAATCATGCGACTCACTGTGGACATTAACATGGAAATAATAGGTTCAACCAACACTGACTCACTCCACTATCGCTATACCTACTTACGCTGTATTTTATTTACCTACCTACATTGCGTATGAAAATCGCCTTCAACCTTCAACCTTCAAAAATACTGTGAATGCTATTTTTCACAGTATTTTTGAAGGTTGAAGGCGATCTTGCTTACCCATTAAACTCTGATTCAGAGTGTTTAGTGATAAGGAATTATAGAGTCTTAAATGTGTCATGAACGCACAGTTGCTGCCAAAAACTACCTATCACCGGTACCGTCTGAGTAGGTACGCGATTTGACTCATTTCCATTACATTATTTTAGTCTAGAAAAACATTAATTCTTATTACAAAATACTCTGAAGACATCAGAAACTCTATGACTTCGAAACAAAGTAATTTCTCTGCCTGCAGGTAATACTTAGTTTTTCCCAACACGTTTTTCACTAGGAAGTGTAAACATACATTCTTATTGAAACAGCTAAGGGTGAAGGAAGGACACATCTATTTCAGAATCTTGACCGTCATAGGCCGCAAAAACTAAAATACTGACGTATTCAGGAAATATTCGCAAATGCGTCCCAAATATTAATATCCGTTAGTATTGGCGTCAGAACAACTTCAAATCGAAGCTTCTGGAAAATTTCTCTTGGTTTGATAAAGAGTTGGCAGATTCGCTCTTCATATATTATTTAAATTATCGTTATCATTTTAGGATATGACGACTAAATTTAACGACTAGTAACTAAAATGATTAACATGTGCTCAAAACAGTGAAGGTAAACATCGTAAGGGCATGTCTTAGAACCAAAAAATCTGAGGCATGTGCCATCTGTAAGTGTTATAATAAGCAACGTTAGCCATGCAATATGTCACGTGGAATGCTTACTTCTTTCGAAATGCGTTAATGTGCCAAAATTTAAAATATTCCCATCTGTCACCCTGTTCTGTCCCCCTAGAATGACAGTTGGGAAAAAAAAGTCCGATCTTTTCCTTTTTTTGCAACAGGGAACAGATAGAACTTTTATAATTTTAAAAAGTTCTATCTGTCCCCTCGTCAGTAACAGAGGGACAGACAGAACTATTTATTCCCACCTGTCCACCAATAAAAAATAATTTAATAGGTACACTATGCACACAAAGCTCTAGACCGCCTTAGCGCCCCCAATATCTTCTAGTCTTCTACCGCCCCCCGAAAGCCTCCAGTGCCCACAAGTGAGCGTTATTGCCCACTTTGAGAAACAGTAGTCTATATTTTTTTAACAGACACAGACTTCTAAACGGTCAACAAAACGTCTGTAGGAGAATAGTGAAGTACTTACGTGGTAATAATTGTTTTACACCAATGAGATTCCTCAAATTTTGTTAGTTTCGTTAATTTATATCAACATCACTAACAATATTAATATTACACAACAGTGTTGTAATAAAAAGTTGACCACGCGGTGGTTGGTCTATTGCAAGTGACCATTACCTTCCTTGGAGAGATGCCAGACACTTTCGCCGTCCCGGCAGGAATGACGCTCGCTGTCTAAGCTGCTGTAGAAGTTTAAATAATTTCAAAAATCAAATTTCTAATAAAATATCTTTAACAAAAATTGTTTAGCTCATGTGTTGATTTCTGTGTATTTTCTGTTGGCCACCACTCATGCTAAGAGAATTGTCAGTGTTCACACGAAAAAGCATTAAAACCCCTGCGTTCTCTCCTTTCTTCTTTAGTTTTATCTGCGTGATTTGTTATGTAGAACATGCTTGCACAGTCATTATGAGAAATCTCTACTTTTAAACGTCTCCCGTAACGTAGGTACTAATCGACCGCGTGGATTTTACTAAGAACTGGGGTGACGAGTATTCAAAAATAGTGATGAACTTTGTTTTAAGTGCAATGCTCTAAGAAATCCTATACTCAAATCTTGAGTACTTGGCACATGAAAAAGTAGTTTTTCTCCACCTACCTACTGAATGTATAAAATATAGACGAATCTCCGGTTTTCCTGAAATTCCGTGGGGTTTTCGGAGGCGTATGCTAAGCTTCATCATTCGCCATGAAAGATGTGATGAGTTGCAAACCACATTCATGACATTCTTTCCTAAATAGTTTATTTGTAGTGTATCTACTATATCCATTTTGTTAGTCAAGTAATAGGTAGGTAGGCAGACTGCTAATTAGCATAGCTAAGTTACTTAGCAACACTGAACTGCGCAGTTGACTCGGAGGTAGGAAAACACAATTTAAATACAATTAATTAAATTACTTGCAATTTTTGTTTTTCCTCTACTATTTCTAATCAGAAATAATTAATTATTATTGTTTTTAAACACCATTGTCAAGTATCAACCTCGCTGAATTACGCAACAGCGCAGTGGTCACATTAGGTAGGTTACCTAATTAGTTATGTAATTCCCATAACACAAGTTCTGCTTACTTGCTTTGGGCTAAATGATGGCTGTGTGAAAACGTCCATCTCTCCACACTTTAATAAAAACCCCTTCTTTATACCGTACCCTCCTACCAAAATACCGAGAACAGAAAATGTATCATAAGGCCGATGTTATCAGCTAGTATAAAGATAAACCATTTCTATTAGTTCGCCAGAACTTGTATGTCTTGATGATTATCTCTAACAACCTCTGTAGCGCAGTGGGTGAAGGTCCGCCTGAGACGCAGAAGGTTGCGGGTTTGATTCCCGATGCGGGACAGATGTTTGTATGATCTGCATTCATTTGTCTCGGTCTGGGTGTTTTTATGTATAATATGTATGTATTTACAAAAAAACTATATAAGTAGTATATCAGTAATGTAGTTCCCATAACACAAGCTTTGCTTACTTTGGGGCTAGATGATGCTGTGTGAAAATGTCCAGCATTTTTTATTTATGTATTTATTACCGGGGCAATGCCAAAACACGATTAAAATGCGCGTCAAATCAAATTACTTGTACGATTTACCATTATTAGGAAGCAATAAATTCCTCCCTGGCGATGCCACCAATTTTGTATGTCGTATTTTTTTGTTCAAATTATTTGAATCTTCAAATACTTATTTTAAATATTTTCGCTCATTTTTTTAAGCATAGACTGGTTCAAATTGAAGCTGTAGAATGGCTGCGAATTCACGCACATTATGCCGACTGCCACGTGTTATTGCGTGTATAACCTACACGTTACAGGACCACAGATTGTCAGTTGTTTTTTTTTTTTATTTTTTTTTTTGCCTCTTTTTTCTTCTTGTCTTGGCGTTGCAAAGGCAACGCCAAGACCGAAAGCCGAAAGCGGCATTTGCCATTTTAGTTTTTTCTAGCGGTGGTGCGGTAGTAACTTAAGAATCGATTTCTATACATTTTTTTTTAAATTAGGGAAACATTTAAAATATTTATAAATTTACACGATACGGATATTAAAAGGATTAGGATAAGGATCAGCGGAGTTTATGAATATAATATATTACAGGTTAATATTATTAGTGCATATGAAAGAAGCTAAGGAAATATATATATCAGGATCTAAGGAAGAAAGAAGGATATTAATATTAGTAGGAAGAGAAACATGAGAGGAAATGAGATCATGAAATAAAGAGGCATGATCATATTTTTGCCTCTTATATCGTGTCACTGGTTTTTTGTTTGTATACTTAAGATCTGTGACCCGATTGAGTTATCGTAGCATCCACCGGTTCCGTGTGTCTTTCGTTAATCTGTTTGTTTTATCCACGAAAAAATATGCTATATTTTCTCTAATGAAAATCTGTGACATACATAGAAATCAAGCTCGACTATATAATAAAGGCTGAACTACCAGGGATAAACGTGTTATAATTAGATTAAGGTTTTTCTGCTGTTATTATTACGTTTTGAAGTTCAACATGAACACTGTGTAGGTATATTTAAACGTGGCCGTATTTAATCCATTTGCTGCGCAGTTCGTTATTTTCGTCCTAACAGCTGACACATGGCAACATGAATCTCGCCACATGGTCCGAATTTTATCAGTTTTTTATTTCTTATACTTTTTGTTTTATTTATCAATTAAAACATTTACAAAGATAGGTCATGTTATAAATAGCGAAATAACGTAAGGAAATAAGAAGGCACTAAGGTTTGTGAAAAGGTAATATTCGGAAAGCTAATCTTAGGCACAGATATTTAAATACCTTACCTTATACCTTAGGTAAGTATACCATCTATCTTCTATAGGGCCGGCGGGAAGATTTTTTGGAGTTTTTGGAAATAATCCACATTGTTTTATTATACTGATAAAGCGATTTTCTGATTGGAAGAATTCTTAGAACTACCAAAATGAAGGTGTAGCATAATTTCATTTTAGAACTGTTGTGGATCACGGCACGTAAAATGTATGGAACAGATGTTTTTTTTTCGCGTTCACAGTTTTGGTTCCATAGTAAAAGTTGTTCGTATTGATGGGTACTTTCACTCCCTGAAGTTTTCGGGAGTAGTCTTATTACACCCGGTAAGAAAGAATATTTTTATTTGAACCCAGAAACACAAACATGGGAAAATACTGGAAAAGAATTAGCCTATAGAAAATATGTGTTGCTTGGGGTTAAAATAGGCCCCTGTCTCAGCTTGATGCAGCATCGTGTGAGTACGTTGCTGCGCTGGTTTTCAGAGAGGGCCTTTTGTGAAGACACGAATATTGTTTACTTTAAGAAGTTGAGAACATTATTGGGTAATGCAGTTTATTGCCGCTTTATTTAATTTGAATAGGCTGCTTAGCTATGTAGGTACCTACTCTTGAAGGTATTTTTAGAGATGCCTCAAGATTCAATCAACTCCATTTTATAGTTCTTTTATGAATTACATTATCCCTTGACATTGAATGTGTTTGAGTATTGATTCGGATCGGAGGTCAAGAGGAACATCTGGGTTCGATCGAACACTGCCAGACATTAAGTTGAGTAGAATTTTGTAGTGTTCAAAAATTACTTATCGCATAGTTGAATATTAATAATACATGATTTATTTAGCCAAATTGTAGTAAGTATTTCACCTATATATAGTTGAGTCTCGCGGAGAAGTGTGAGCTGTGGCCCAGGAAACAGTTCTAACCCAATTAAATTAGACACAGTAAATACTTAATCGTAATCAAATCTTTATTTATTTTATCCGTCATAGTGCGTGTAATAAGTAATGACGACCTCTGTGGCGCAGTGTGCCACCTGAGACGAAGGTTGCGGGTTCAATTCCCGGCGCGGGACAAATTTTTGTATATGCCTATATTTGTCTCGGGTCTGGGTATTTTCTATGTATAATATATAGGTACTTACAAAAAATGTATATAAGTAGCGAATCAGTCATGTAGTTACCATAATACAAGCTCTGCTTAGTTTGGGGACAGATATTATAATACGTTTTGGGCTAGATGATGCTGCGTGACAAATGTCCAGCAAATAAAAAATCCTACCTACCTACATGTTTATCTAGCAAACATTTTGTAAATGTGCAAACGAGCCGTAACCTATCCCTACCAATCAAACAAAACATTTTACTGCGCTCCAAAATCACAGTGTTATTCAGATATCACTGACATCGCAAATAGGAAGTGCCTAACTGATTACCTAGGCAAAGAATACTAACTGGTACCGGGCCGGGTCGATAACATACATGCAACTCTCAATCAATCTTACAATATAGATATTCTTGATGACTCAGAAGCTGTGGAAAATTCAAAACATCTAAAGTTCGTAGGCATTAGTTGATAAGCAGGTATGTACTTGGTACTTATCGCTAAATCAGCATGACGCTTAGACACAGATATGATAATACTATACTCGGCTTAAGTAGGCAGTTAAGTAGGTAAATTCACAGCTCCTCCGGTGCAATGTTCATAGAAAACGCTGACGTAGGGCGTCACAATTATATGACACGTAACACAAAGATAACTAAGCGTATTAGCAATATTAGTGGATGATTGAGCAATACAAAAACGACCATCCTATTATAGTTATCAAATTCAAAAAGTAATATCATTAGAGATATAGACTAACTTTGAAAGATAGAGCGAGGAACAGCGTATTAAGATAGCAGTGAGGAGTGAATGAAGATGTAGTATGTAACGAGAATTGAGTTAAAAGAAAGTTAAGATTGTTTGGACTAGTGAAAATGTATGAAAGAAGATTAACAAAACAAGTAAATAAGGCAAGTGTGAAAGGGTTAGTTGGAAAGGGAAGGCCTCAGCGAACGTACTCTGACCAAATTCGAGACGGTCTAGAGAAAGGCACTTAATCGACGAGCTTGTATGAAGAATGTGATGAGGATGAATGAAGCATACCAGGACTGTAGCAAGTGGAAATCCGTTTCTGCCTTAGGAAACAGGTGTGACTCTATGTATGACTAGCTTCTGCCCACGGCTACTTTTTATCCTATCCTGATAAAAAGTAGCCTATATGTTATTTTGATGTATAAGCTATATTACTGTAAAGTTACATCAAAATCCGTTCAGTAGTTTTTGCGTGAAAGAGTAACAAACATCCATCTTCACAAACTTTCGCGTTTATAATATTAGTAGGATAAGATAGGATTATAGGTTTTTGTAGGATTAGATAGATTGCTAGCATATACGAGTAGCATTCGTTTACGTTTACCTTTGTCTACTAACATAGTTCATAATTATTTTGTTTACTAACCACTATGGATCCTAAGTAGTCCGAAATAAAGAATATTTTATTTTATTCTATTTATTTATTATAAGATACATAAACTTACATAGTACCTCCCTACTATGTTTAGGCAGTCTCATCCCTGTAGGTGGTTTCATCATGAATGTTGTTTGTGGTTTTCCCTGTAGCCTGCGCAGATTAGTGAAAGTTAAATATTCCGTTGAAAAGTGACGGAACCTGTGCGGAACTGTACCTACTAATAGGTAATGATCTTTTAACCTTGGTGGCCGGACTGTAGTGTTTATTAAGGTGTTAAAACATAAGTAATTAACAGTCCGAGTTGAATAGCAACATTTGAACACCCGCCAGCATGCTTTCGTTTGATCAAAAACTGTTTACAGTTGTAGCTATTAATCAGGCTTCTTCTGTCCGTTTTGTGAATAGTGCGTCAAGAATTATTGAATACATTTGGCTGTAAAAGTATTGCTGCAATTTGGAATTACCACGATGGGCCAATTTCAAATAAAATACGGTTATTTATCACTGTTTTTTTAATTAAATACTATAATCATAAACATCCAACTGTTATATACACTCCACACTATGGTTCCTGTGTCGTGGGTATCAGGAACTGTAAGTACCGAGTATCTATGAAGAATGTAATGAGAATGTATGAAGCAAAAAAGGTACCTATGTCAGGATTGTATCAAGTGGAAATATGTAGTCTATGCCTACCTCTCCGAGAAACAGGCTTGAGTTTATGTATGTACTTTCTGCCTAAATGTTTGCAAGTCAAAGTCATAAGTCAAAAGATTTTTATTCATTGAAATCACAAGGATTATATTGAAACGTCAGCTTAAAAACTACTTACGTGAATTTAAAACGTTAAAGTGATAGTTAAAGTTTTAATCCCACCAACCTTATCTTCACTCAGAGCAGACCTCTTCAGACTCTTCACCATTTAGCATTTTAGGAACAGCCAGATAAAGGTCAGTAATACCAAAGAATTCTAACTAGTACTACGTAATAGGTTAACTCAAACCTGATGGAAGGGTTTGAATCTATACATTTTATCTTGTAGCATTTTGATTTACCTAACCGGTGTTTAAATAATATAAACTTCGATATAAAAACAAATAAGCTTTACCTATTATTTAACTTGCATCTCCATTCTCCGTCTCTTAGTTTAGATGAGGAGCCAACTGCCATAAATTTGTGGACTTCCCACAGTTTACCTTTATAGCCTACCTTTATACCTTTTTTAAGTTTAGTTTTATATGCGTTTTCCTAAATTTTTATTTAGATAATAATATTTTGTTGTGCCACTCTAGGCGGTACTTCCGCTGTGGTCTTGGGTTGGGTTCGGCCCATGAACTGTAAAAAAACTGTTTACAGTTGGAATAACACGTCTCAAAACGGTGAAGAATATCATAGGTTTTTTCTCATGTGCTTTATCTTATTATATGAACTTATTAACTTAGGTATTAAACTTTCAGCGCAGATAAGCTCTTATCTCATCCAAATCAATCTATGTAGGTTTAATTACTATAAGTTAATATTAATTTCCTTAAAGTATAAGCAATTTAAGATTACCCACGCCACCCCGCTAGGTTCTCCACTATGCAGACCGGTCATACCTGCTACCGCTACCGGTGCGATCCAGTTTTGAATGTATCACCACAATACTTGATCTAGCCATAATTAGTTCCAGAGTTACTTTACCAAAGGCAATTGACTACGCGGCTGATAACGTGGCACACCTAAGGAAGGATCTTCGCATTGACTTTTTTTGAAACACGCAGGCTACTCTTCAAGTTTTCATCCACTCATGGCAATAACTAATCCCGCCAGTCATAAGAAGAACTTATGATTGTCAGAATGAGTTAGCCAAACTTGGTAAACTTTCCCAAAGGCCTTCGAGAAGAATGCTATGAATGGTCTTGAGCTACCGTATCGTCATTGGTCTATTGGGTCCATCTAAAGCACAGGTTCTCAAACTTATTTTTCCCACCGCCCACTTTGAGAATAAAAAAATCCGCCCCCCAAAGTTTTTAAACATAACAACCTATGATTTCCCCTCTAGAACGCTAATTTTGGGCTCGGTGGGAAACATAAGTTTGAGAATCTAAGATCTAGCCCATCAACACCAATGAGGGAGCAAAAGAAAATGCAAATTAACCTTGCGGTACCGTTCCAAGGTGTTAAATTATATTGACTTTTTCTTTCGAGGTACAAATCAGGTTCCAAGTGATACAGCCAGGAGTTGTAGGTAGGTGCTTCTTGCATTTGCATTTGAAACTTACCTTGGGCGATCGCGGCGCTATAATTTACCAGCAGCAAAACCAGACTTGCGTATAAATCAGGAAATTATGACGCAACTTATTGAAATCATATCCTGTCACTTACAAAAGAGGCACAATAGTAATAAGAAAGCTATATGAATAAAGAAACAACAGGGAAAGCACGGAGTATTCATAAACAGTTTAAACGAACAGACACAAAAACGAATGTAAAAGAATCACCTTAATATAAAAGCTTTTCTTACCGCTTGACCTCCGAGCTAAGCTCCGAGTTCTGGCGGAAAAAGACTGCCTCTCTGCTAAGCAGAGTGCGCGCGTGCAACAACAGCATCCTGAAAGAAAAAGCTAATAATTACGCATGTCATCTGGCGTGGAAGCTCTCCCAGAGGACGAAATCTGTATTAGTAATTTAGTACTAACCCTTATCTTAAACTTACTAACACTTTTGGATTATGTTGTCTTTAAAATAAACGTTATTATTATTATTAAGTCTTCGAGGTCATCAAAACTTCTTTTATTTTTTAATGTACATACACCCACACAAATTAATAACCCAGAATGATATACCATGTACAAAGGCGACTATGCCCCTAAAAATATTTTTCTTCTAACAAATCTTTGAGGCTAGAGACAACTTCTTTGATAACTATGTTATTTTACTGTGTCTCCCTCCACGTTTAAATGGTCTAGCCTTGAGCCATCCTCTATCGTAGTATACGTACCTTGCTAATTATACCATATATTCCAACAATAAAATAAATATTCAAAATCAAAATTGGGACCAACTTCCGCTCGATAGTCATACGGTCACCAGAAGCGGCTGGAATACTAATTGATTGATCATTATTTCGCAATTGTTTCACTACAAAAACATTCTTTATTCTTTATTCTTTATTGTACACACAGATAACACAGATAAAACCTTACATATAGGACATGTCAAAGGCGAGCTTAACCCTAACAAGAGTTTTCTTCCAGCAAACCTTTGAGGATAGGGACAGCTGATAAATAGCGGTGGGTACGTGTACAAAAAAATATACAATAATAGCACAAATTTTCATATAATATAATACATCAATAGGTACATAGTATAAATATATACATAAATACATATATGTTATATATATATATATATATATAACTCAAATTATTCATACATACAAATATACATATTAAATATTCATATTAGATAACATCGCATCTGAAGCATGTATTCTTTCACTAGGTAGGTAAAACCAGATTCTTGAGAACTAGAATTTCTGTCTGATCCCCAAAAGGAAAAGAACGTCGTATGTCTATAAAGTAAGTTTCCATCTTCACAAGTCATCATCATCTGCAGAAGTCCACGACATTAGGTAAGCCTAAAAAGTGCCATTACAAATATCTTAGAATACATCCATCCATTGCTTTCTCATCCCCAACCTTTAAAATGTCATCAAGGATTTGGTTCGATTTGGTTCGTAATCGCAATTTGAGAATCTTTCTCTTCCAACATTACAATGCTTCTGATTATTATCTTGTTCACAAAGACCTACTACGGAGTTCACAAGTAATCGCTTCAAAATAGACGCAACATTCTGATTAAGAGAACGTAACACATTTAGCGTCCAAAAACTTTGGGTAAGAAATTAGTAAATCTAAGGTTCGATAAAATTGGGTCATTTAGCATTGCAAGTATTGCGACAGGGCATTTGTGAATAGGGCAGTAAAGTTACGTGGAAATTTGATTTGTTTGTCTTAGGTATAAAATAATTACTCGTGATCGTGATAAAATATGATGAATGATACATAGCAATGTATCAATCATCATGCAAATAGTAGGGACTTTTGTACTATATTATATTAGCTCGGCCACAGAACAACAATACACAAAAGAGACTGACCTCCTTACATACGTACTAATACGCATCAATCATCATAGAAATGCTGCGTCTCGGCATCAGTATATTTTCCAATAAATATAACCAATTATCAATAAAACGGTCTCCTCAATTTGGCTACCTACTTATTGCATGTTTTATGCAATTGCAACTTGCCTGTAGATTTCCGTTAAGACTGGAAATACTCAGAAAGCGGTTACAGCACCTGCTCCTACAATAAACCAGTAACCCTCAAACAGGACCCTCCGCGTCATTCGGGTCGACTGTTATACTAGTACATATTATTATGTAGGTACATACCTAGTTAGTTACTAATCTATACCTACATTGCAGTGAATGCATTGTCTGCAATGCAATAGAAAAACCTACAAAAGTGAAAATACAATATGCGTAATTTAACATTTGCATAATTTGTTTCAGTCTAATGGAGAAGGTAATTATCAGGTACGTCACCTACATAAGACTTATTGCCTCTTTACTAGGAATATCATGCAATTATTTGTTTTGAGGGGTCCCTACTGCCACAGATATTACTGCTAAACCTACGCCCCTTTCATCTGTATCTCTGTAACAGGAGGGCTGCGCCATTGTACATTTAATCTTTTTTTAAAAAATTACGGAATGCTCAAAGTCAAATAAAGCATCATAATACATAATAAGCCTTGCAATCGTCTGTCCTGGCTGACTGACTGTATGACTGACCGATCTATTAACGCACAGCCAAATCTTTTAAGTCAAGGCAGCTGAAATTTGGAACATATAATTATTTTAGAACATAAATGCGTTGTATAAACACAGGGCTAAGAAAGGTTTTTTTTGAAAATTATAACTTTGAAGGGGAAAATGGGGGAGGAACTCTGTATGAAAGTATTTGTTCTTTAAAGTTAGAAATATGAAAATTTTGTTTACAGCCACTGACCATAAAGAAATAATAACGTGTTTCAGGGTTTTTGAATTTTCACATTTAAAGGGGAGGAAACGGGGTTTGAAAGTTTGTCCATACAAACTTATCGTTTAAATAAAGTATCGTTATTTTTTTAATGTTGGAACTTGAAAATTAGAATTGTCACTACCGACCTATTTCTATAGAATTTTTTAGACCTTTAAATTTCTACATCGAGGCTATAAATGAAAAATTATGATTACTACTAAAGTAACTAATTTAGTTCAGTTATTTTAAAAACAATTTATACGGTGCGGTTTGTATTATGTGGTGGTACGGAACCCTTATTGCACGAGTAGTCTCGCGCTTGGCCGGTTTTATTATAATCGTTGCTGTATCTATCGACTAATACCATGTTGGAATAAATTCATTCTGGAATTACTTACGAGGTGAGGGTGAATGGTGAAAAGGGCATTGTGTACGTTATTTTAGCGGTACTTTGTAGAGAGCTCTAGAGACTTGTCTACCTATCTAGAAAATCTTGCTACGCCCTACATAATAAAAGCTTCAACTGCCACTTTTCGAAAACACGGCTGGTAGAAATATTTAATAGGTATTATGTCTCTTAGGACCAGGGGCCTAACCATGAAGTCTTATAGCGAGTCAGTTCAGGCAAAGATGTCACTTTCCGCTTTGCGATTGAGGACACTATGTCGTTGTTAAAGCTTTGTCATTTGCAAAGCGGGATTTGACATCTTTGCCTGAATTGAATCGCAATAAGACTCGATGGTTAGGCCTCTGCTGGTATAAAAATAGGTAGACTTCCTTCGTAGAGTCAAAATAATCTACTTTACGTACGCATCGGTTTAGATTCGTTCTTTGAAAAATGTATCCAAGTTAATTGATATCACCTAATCAGTTCATTGGGAAAAACAGACCAATTTTTGTCCTGTTTTTCCCTCCGCCTGTGCCATAAGGACAGAGTCAAGGGGGAAACGGGAACAATTTATAAACATGGCCACTATTTCAGTCTTATTATAGTTTTTTTTATGATAAGAGGTGGACTGTGTCGCTTACTGAGTTTAGACTGCTATTGCTCTAGTTTTCGAGTTAAGTAGGTAATGTCAATGGTTTCGTGATTTGTTTAATACTTTCCGTTTCAATATAGGTCAAGAAAAGTAGTTTATCGCTCAACGTATATAACTTTTCGTCGTGGGAGCGCACATTTTTGACGTGTATTTATCATCTCTTAATTTGTTAAAATAATAAATAAAAAAATAATTCTGGATTTTTTCACACAGCATTATCTAGCAACAAAGTAAGCAGAGCTTGTGTTATGGGACTACATGACTGATATAGGTACTACTTATAAATACATAAATATAATACATGAAAATACCCAGACCCGAGACAAATATTTACAGATATTTGCATACAAACATTTATTCCACGGCGGCAATCAAACTCGCCACCTTCTGCATCTTAAACGGGCCTTCGCCCACTACGCCACAGATGTCGTCATTTCCTTCAATCGTGTCGTCATGTCTAACTAAATACTCTAAACGAAGTGTCTTTAAACGGACGACACCAAAACCGTAACCAAACCACACTATAGCCACTCGAAAGCGTCAAAATTGTGGTTGGGCACTAATTTGAATGAAAACCAGTATAGTATATTCACATGAACTACACACGAAGAAATGACTATCGCCTCCGTTTAGGTAGACGTAACCGAACACAACACAGCCAAGTATCGTAACGCGCGCACACTTACCCCTCTCCACACTTTGTTTCTTCTTCAGGCGATTCACCTATTCATCGCGAGAATATTCACGTACGAACACTGTCCGGCGTCTTTTTTGGCGCTGAGGTCTGGTTTTTGTCTGAATATAGTCAATTATATGGTTGCGCTGAGAATAGCCGAATGTGACCGCTGCACTAGTTGATTCGGTGCGCCTAAGGCCGCTTGTACCTACACGTTAAAAAAGTCCCCTAACCTAGGCAAAAATTCGTGTCGTTTCTACACACGAACCACCACTGCTTCGGCGTTGAACAAGAAAAAATCTCGTCTGCGCTAGACACGATGCGCTCTTATTTGCTTTGTAGTTAACATATTATCCCCAAACAATCGAAAATTAACTACAGATATACTCGAGCAGTGAATAAAAAAACTTATCGTGTACATGCTCAATTTGGACTTTTCTCAACTGATATGGTGGATTTTTTAGCGTGTTCAAGTGCTCTAAAGGTTATTTCTTTATTGCGAGTGCAACAAAACGAATGAGACAAATTTCAACAGCTGATAAAATCAAGTTGTAGCGGAAACCAGAGTTCCGAAATAGGTTTTCAGTTGACGTCCGTCAGTCCGCATCGACCGGTGTTTGACCGCTGTGCGTCAGCGTTTCCTCCTGAAATAGCATTCAATTTTCTATTCCGTGGCATTCAACCATCTTTTGACCGCATTAACTTCAGAAACAGGTTGTCCCAGAGACTTCTGTGCTCGCTTTTGCTTCAAAATTCCCCCTCGGACCCACGTCACTCCCTTTCTGAACCATAACTCCATACTCAGAATGAAAGCGCGTCAGAAGCTCCACCTCGCTTGCCTACTTTTTGGGGTGATTAAATGCCGTACGCCTGTGCCTGTATACGAGAGGCTCAATTGGATGTCTAAAACGAGATCTTTACGAAAATGCTCGAAACAGCTGTCGGCGCAACGCCATCACTCGGCAGCTTTTAGAGGCAGCTTCCGGTACGCTGCAGCAAAGTGCTGGAACAACATCCCACCACCAATACGGGATCTTCATAGTTTTAATAATTTTAGGACTAAATTAAAAACGTTTATTTTAGAACACGAGAAAAGCTCTGAAGATCTCCGTAATGAACTTTCTATTTTATAGTGTGAAGGCTCTACCTTGCTCTCTCACTTGGGCCACCGGTCTAGGTTTTGTTTTATTTATATTTCTTGATACTAACTGTTGTATTGTTTGTATATTGTATTGTTCTTGTTATTTTATTTAAAAATGTAATTATTCTTTACTGGACATTTTCTTGCTTTTTATTATTATTATTTTTTTTTTATATTGTGTTAGTGTACGTGACGTGTTTGGTTGGTTTCGACGGAAGATCAGCGTTGTGAACGCTATGCGCAATAGCTATTACAACATAAGCTGAGTCGGACGCCATTTTGTAGCATTTAAGTTTCTAATTTATAAGTAGATAAGTAGTTATTATGGTGTTGATTAGTATAAGTAACTAGAATATCTTACTTTAATATTTTATTTTTATTTTTGTTTAAATGCTCAAATAAAGATTTCTTTCTTTCTTTCTTTCTTTCTAATTAATATATAAGATCATTGCGTTATGCTGACATTGGCGTCTATTGTCTTGTAGACCAACTAAACCAACTAAAAAACTGTCACTCTCTTACTGTGCGCGCAAGAAAAAGATGGCAAGAATGCTGTCAAATTAGATTACGTGTAGCTCTTCTTCATGTTTTGAAATCACGACTTAACTTGTATGTAAAACTTAAATCTGTATAATTTTTTATTTTGACAGCACTAAAATTGTTGCTATTTCTTAATTTTGTAAATGTTATTAAAAGAGAGCGTTAGATAAAATAAAGTTTAGTTGGTGTACAAGCGAATCGATGCCAATATATCGAGTGCAATGGTAGAATTAAAATTATCGTGGTTTGGTATTATTTTTGAGGAAGGACCTCTAAACGGTCAACGAAACGTCAGCAGGAGAATAGTAAAGTACGTGGTATAGTCGCAATAATATTCTAAAAAGAGTGCAATGGTTATATGTGAAAGGAAGTTATCATATTGCTGTCACTACTGTGATCGTTATCGTAATTGTATAAATCCGAATCCTAGTCGAACACTGCATTATTACATTTAATGAATAACTATTAGTTGAATTGGCAAAGTGCCGGCCACCCAACCGACAGCCGCTAGGGGACAAAGGATCTCGAATGGCGACCATAGACCGGATGGGCGGTGTCCGATTCGTGGTAAAGAAAGGCCATCTAACTAAAGACTAATGACATCTTAAAAGTTGCGAGAAGATACCTACCTACCGTAAAAGAAAACATGACGAGGAAGAAAGCCCAGTTCTTTACCAACAAAGCTTGTCTAAACATGAGCTAACGAGCCGAAAAAAAACAGTGTCTGGACTAAGACTGACAGGACACGAACTAGCACACACTACATTCAAACTTTTGAGCTGCTTCGAGCGGGTGAGCGCTGGTTAGCCTGCTTCCTGTGTGAAGGTGAAGATCTACTTTGAACCTAAAACATTGGCACCGAACACCTTTGCAGGAGATGAAGTATTCGAGTTCGCTGTAGGAGAAATTGAGACTATTTTTGTTTCCTACCACTGACTTTTGTTGCGAGGTAGAAATTAATGTTGGTAGATAGGGTACGAAGGTGTTAATATTTAATGGAAGCTGAGCTCACCTCTACAACGCAACCTTTTAGGCGTATATAGAAAGAAAGAAGCGTACCGACCTACTTAGCTAATAGATTGAGCACGAACAGAAGACGAAATTTTGCTAAAGTCAATTTTTACTAGAAATTATATTCGAACATTATTCTAATAGCTAAAATTGATTTGGACGGTGGATAGATCTTTCCCTGCACTGCATTGTAAGCAAAACTATTACCTACCTACTTAGGTAGTATTTAACTAAGCCACCTGGCTGTATAGTAGATGGATGTAGGGTTATTTTGTACAACTATCTGAAGCCTATTGCTACGGATAATCAAAGATCGTAGGTAGATAACATACTCTTTTATTTTTATGTCAAAACGGGAGCCGACGCAAATGGATTTGACGTAGATCAGGGAACCTATCAAATGAATTGGGCAACTTTCCAATTTAATAAAATGTTTGGGTAAGGAAATAATAGATATATAGACTAAGTAAGAGTTCAAATTATTGTAGGTAGTTTGCTATCATTTTAGGATATTATTACGACTATACCACGTATTTTACTATTCTCTTGCTGACGTTTCGGTGATGGTTTAGAGGTCCTTCCTCATGAGCATCGTGCGCGACCACGCTCGACGTCTCTCAACGGTCTTAAAATGATATCCTAAAAAGTATCTACCCACATGTACTTAGGTAAATACCAACTACCTGTAGCTGGGACGACATTATTTATACCTCGCATCGCATAGGTACATACAATTATGGCTTGCGCAATCTTCATTAGGTATACCTAATATCAATTTCTAAAAGAGATCGCTTTTAGGGTTCCGTAGTTGACTACGAACCCTTATAGTTTCGCCATGCCCGTCCGTCTGTCTGTCCGCGGCTTAGCTCAGAGACTTTTAGTACTAGGTATAAAGCTGTAAATTGGCATTGGTATATATTATTAATTACGACGACAACGTAGTAAAATAAAAATGATTTTTTTTTTAGTGTACCTCGTACAGTGGGGACGAATGTTTTTTTTCACGTCTCTCCCATTGTCGTTGGACAATGTGTGGGGTGTCGGCGTCGAGTTGTGTGGGGTATCGTTGGATAGGTCGTCAAAAATATTGCGGGTGTATGAAAACCATTTTTCACCATTCAGCGATCTGTTTGCAAAATATTAAGCTATAATACAAAATAGTAAAGAGCCAAAGTGCCGTTGTATAAAACACGTAGTAAATACAATTTTTATAGGCAACTTCGGAACACTGCGCGTGGCTCGACACGCACTTAGCCGGTTTTATATTTCCTCTTCCTGAGTTTCAATTGCTCACAAGCAGTTTACCTACAATATACACATCAAACTTCCAACTACCTGATAATTTACATTGATTGCATACTCAAATAAATTTATTTAAGTATATTTATTTATTTATTTAATTGCAACCGTTTTCGGTTGCCGTAATGGCACAACGTGAACAAGAGATCGTACCCAAAAAAACTAATTTGTCAATGAAGTGATACTTCATTGACAAATTAGTGGTTTTTAAATATCCCAATGCCACAACGCAACGTCCATTATAGCCATCATAAAGTGCCTCACCTCTCACGTTAGGCTCCATTTTTGCAGGTGACCACACGTAGGAGGCCAGTTATAACCTGTGTGGTTTTGAATAACCAACCGGGGAATGCCGTTATTTTTATTTTATAACATTTTATTTTACATTAATGTTTTTAAATGACATTTTATTAAATTTAACTTACTAGCCACTGCCCATGACTTCGCCCGCGTGGAACCCGGATAAGTAGCCTATCTGTTATTCTACCTCGTGTGTTCAAGTCTTGAGACACAGTAAAACTAAAATATTTTTGAAGTTGAGTATTCATTTATTGGATATTAAAATTAAAACTACTGACATCTAGATCTGTATTTAAAAATAAATCATTCAAAATGGCCGCCTTTGCATTCAATGCAGGCCTTCAAACGCGTGCGCCATTCATCTATGGCGGCACGAATCTTTTCAATGGGAATCCGTTTCGATTCTTTAATAAGGGCTCGCTTGAGAGAATCCAGATTTGGGTGAGACTTTCTGCATGCCCTCAGCTCCAATTCCGTCCATAAAGAATAATCCAAAGGATTCAAGTCAGGGCTTGACGAGGGCCAATCTTCGCTCCGAATGAAGCCTGGCAAATTGGCCTCCAGCCAACGTTGGGTAGTCTTAGCTTTATGGGAGGGAGCAGAGTCCTGTTGGAAAACCCAGTATTTTCCAGCGAATAGCGTATCATTTAATGGTTTAACCACCGCTTCCAATATGTCGGTTTGGTAATTTTGTGCCTTCACCTTGACGCCTTGCTGGCAAAAATGAAGCGAAGTGACCCCCTCGTAGGAAACACCCCACCAAACCATCACACTTGCTGGATGATGAGTGCGCTGGACATTGCGTACAGATGGCTGGACGTCCTTTGAACTTCTGGCGTAAACCTTATTGTTCTGCCGCTTAAACTTTTCTTCCACCGTGAAGATCTTTTCATCGGTAAACAGGATATTTTTTGGATCGTGTCTCTTCAATAGGTTCCGACATCGTTCCAGTCGCAATTTACGAAGACGCTCGTTTAAATAATGCACTTTCCTTCGACTGTAGGCCTTTAGTTTAAGATCATATTTAAGTATCCTGTTCACCGATATTCGCGAAATGTTGGTCTGCAGAGCTAATTTCTTTTGAGTCCGGCAAGGGTTGCGACGAATTCGCTCTCTGATTACTTTGATGTTGGCGGGCGTCCTTACAGACCGCGGGCGGCCACATCTTCCACGGTCTTCTAAAGAGCCGGTCTCCTTGTACCTCTTTATGGTATAATACACAAAGTTCCGACTACATCCCAAACTTTGGATTTCACTAAAAACTTGCATTGGTTTTTTTCCTGCTTGAAACAGTGAAATTACAGTCGCACGCAAACCTTTTGTTGGCGCCATTTTCACGGAGAATGAAACAAATATTCAAATGTATATTTTTTCTGATTCAAAACATTCGAAATTTAAAATTTTAAAAGTTTAAAAAAGGTTGCATGAATTACTTTCTTTTTAAAATAATTAAATAAGTTCGTCTCAAAACTTATGAACACACGAGGTAATGTATAAGCTATATTACTGTAAAGTTTCATCAAAATCCGTTCAAAAGTTTTTGCGTGAAAGAATAACAAACATCCATCCTCACAAACTTTCGCGTTTATAATAGAAGTAGGATTTGTATTATAATTAATGTAATGGATTGAAACATTTTAAATAAGGAGATGCCGGCTACGACCAAGAGTGGTTTGGAGTCACACTGCGGGACAAGAATATTTACTTACTTACTATAGTTACAGTTACCTACCTACAAAGTGATTTTAGACTATTTTGCTCTTGTAGATTGTCGATGTTCACTGCTATAAAGTAGCAAGCATCACAAGAAATTCGTATTTTCCCTTTCATTGCTATAGCAATATAGTTATAACTATGTTCATATTTTCGAAGTTTAAATACTTTCGAAAATTGCGTTTGTCAGTCTTCGGTATAGTATTTTTAATATCTGTGCTCCGCTACAATCTTGCGGCCTCTCCGGTCTCTTTCCTGCTATTTAATTTATCGATCTAACAAACCATTAGTTCACGACAGGCTAAACAAGTTTTTGTCACGTTGCGCAAGTGAATTTGCTAAACACCGCATGGCGATTCTGTAAACATTGCAAAAATCCTCACAGACAGTACGAGCGGCCGCGCAGATAAATATTAAAAATAGAATTGGCTAGGCGCCCCGTTCGCGTGCTCTATTAGTCTAAAACAATGCTGGAAATTGGGTCGGATCTGTTTACTGTGTCAAAAATGCGAACCCTGTGGATGTGACCTATCCGAGTCAATGGGTCAAACTTTTTAGAGGAAAACGATCCGGCTCGAAAGACTATAAAATTATTCTACTAGTAGAATAATTATCTTAAAGATCTTCCGTCTTAATTTATACACGGTTACAGATTGAAATCTAGCTCTTGAATATATGTTGGAAACTTCTATAAAATGATAAGCTCGATCTAACTAGTTTTTTAGTTATTTTGTTCGATACGACAATTACCTGATCAATGTGTGGTCGAGTCGCCTCCCTCGTCGTCGTCGATATGTCGTCGGTATCAATGTGCAGCCATGCGGTTAGGTACTGATGCTGACTCCCGTGCCTTGATAGTTGAGTGGAATTACTGTTCAATGGGCACAACAGCGAATAGCAAAGAAAGGTTTAATTTTTAATCTGTTCAAGTGTAGTTTTATATGTCCTCAAAGTCACCGAGATGACGCTTATATAATGGCTGTATAATGTAAATATAAACACGTGGCACGACTCAAAAATGTGGATTCATATTATTTTCTGATATACGAGTAAGGCCTGCTGTATATAAAAAAGAAAATCTTTAAGCCAATCGACATAGTGAATTCATGATTTATTTAATTATTAGTCAGAAAATCAGAAGTCAGGAATTCCTACTTTTGCGATTTATTTTCGACAGGAAGTGTGACCTCGCTCGCTACTTCCGTGTCGAGAAAGTATTACTTTCGTAGTATATAAATAAAAGGTTTTTATTAAAGGCGCAGCTGTTTCTCGGGCGATGAGTGACCGAGCTTCCAAACTTGCCTTCTTTTTTTTTGCAGTCGAGTAACATCTCGCATTATCCTCTCAACCTCTTGAACCCACAGATATAAGCTTAAACACAATCAAAACTTGCCTGCTTACCTCTTCAAGTTTGTTATATTATCTAGTCTAGATCTAAAGTATAAATGATACCTACATATTCTTGGTCCATTTTTTATAACACTCAATAAATGATTAATTAACATCACTGAAAAAAACATTTCCGCAAGAGAACAATGTAACGTAGGTGTACTTTCCTTCTTAAGTATTACCAGATATTTTCGGTAGCAAGTAGCTTTGATTTCACACAAAAATCGGCGTAAATTCACTATAAATGTTTTAAATTCACGTAGTTTAGATATAAGTTGACGTTTTTATAATATGATCCTTGCGATGATGTATCCATTCAATTAGTAAATACCTATTGACTTTGACTTTGACATACACGGCAAAATTGTGGACCGGGGAACAACGGTAATAAATCAAATGTAGCCTATACCTATTATATGGTAGGTACCTACATAGCTAAGTATGTATATGCGATTACGTACTTGGAGTAGGTAAACCAATGTTACATTGTGCATTACATTACGTTACGTATTACATTATGGAAATGTAATTTATTTTATCCCAGTAAAGATAATTTAATTGAGTGTTATAAAAAACGGTAAATTAGTATCGTTTTTACCTTTGTCTAGACTAGATAAAAGAATTGGAGGAAGGCACATGCTGGTGCTGGTAAAAGAAGAAGAGGCAGACCTAATACCTCGTGGTGAGACGAGGTTTATGCTTATGAAGACGTACTGATGGACTCAAACAGCAAATAGGTAATAAGAAAGAATGGACCCTTCTTCCATTCTTACCCCAACATTGGAATGAACTTTAAAACATATCTTGAAGATTATTATTAATTATTAAGGAGAAACTGTTATTTAAGGCTGAAATACAACAAAAAAATCCACTTACATATCTTCAAATAAAGTTATGACTATAAGTATCTGAAAGTTGAAACAAAAAATATCCAATGGACGTCGAATTGAGTTCCGCATTATAAAACTGTCTAGACGCTCTGTTTATAATACTTAGGCACTTACTTATTTTCGCCAGTAACCTTCCTCATGTATTTGTGACATCGCTAAATTGTTTGCAATATTGATCTGCCCTTGACGCAGTGGGCCAGAGATAAGTTTGGTACCCAAATAGCCACTGTTGACTATCAAATACCTACCATACCAACCAGAGCGTCCGCATTCTTTGTTTTAAATTGATAATGGATTAACGGAAGCATTCTAGCATAGATGATACGAGTCTCTACATTAAATAAAACGTCTCTTCAGTAAATCTCCTATGGCGGTAAATTCTCCTCAGTAGATATTTGGTATGTTAGGAGGTATCCTACTAATATTATAAACGTGAAAGTTTGTGAGGATGTTTGTTCCTCTTTCACGCAAAAACTACTGAACGGATTTTGATGAAACTTTAAAGTAATATAGCTTATACATCATGGGCTACTTTTTATCCGGGTACCACGCGGGCGAAGCCGTGGGCAGAAGCAAGTGTTTATATAAATCCAAGTGGGTAGATAGGTTAGATATCTACCCACGTAGATACTCAGTACGCAGAAACCCTGTTTGGTTTTTTTTATGATTTTTTATACCGCTTATAGTGTGGTGTCCACAGACTTACTTGGTCTAGCTTGGTTAGATGCTCGAACAAGGTGAACTCACGCTCTAGTTTAGCCTAACTAGTCTATCGGAATAGCTACTTTCAACATGGACATAGCTGGTATCGCATTGTGAGAAAAACAATAGAAATTAAGACGGTTAAAATTGTTAAAATAAGTGATTTTTTCACGCGGCACGCACATAGAAGTGCGCAATTGCATCGCGCCTCTTTGCTGTTATATTTCATGATAACAATTATTTAAAAACACGAGGCGTGCCGGATATAATTTATAATAACTGCGATGCCGGATTAATAACAAGTTTAAAAAAGCTGTTATAAATAGTATTTGCGAGTAGGTTGGTTATCTACTTATAAGAATATGTTATGGTTCTTTTTATTTTTTTATTTTTAACTTTCACGTTTATGTTCGCAACAATTACTTTTTTTTTTAATGTACGTAAGTTCTATTACTTACCGTATGACGTAGCAAGATCTCTTATATTTTATAACTATAACTGCAAGCTGTGGATAATGGTGTTGGTAATATTTTAATCTTACTTAATTGTGTTACAGCTACTTATTACTTACTAATGTATTACTGCTTGTTGTCCCTAAGAAATAAAATATAATAAATAAAACAAGTTCGCAGAGTAATCCTATTTGGTTCGGACTTGTTATACGATTTGAGATTCTTGTTTTTACGACATCATGTGTAACCTACCTACAACACACTACATTTGGAGACAGAAACGCGAGACATTTCGATAAAGCTTGCACAAATTAGAACTTAGGAACTTATTACAGTAAAAATTATAGAGATATCGCGGGAATCCCAACTTTTTTCAATTTATTTTTGATGACAACGCAATGACGCATACATCTAACGATCGCCCTAAATGCTAGTGAAGCAGTGTAAGTTTCAGTTCAATTTTCAAAAATAAATTCAAATAAAAAAAATCTAATAAATTTCGTATTTCAAAAATGGAAAATCGCCGATACAAAAGCCGAGTATTTTTAAAGGACCGCATTAATTTTGTAGTCTGTTGATAATTACTAGGTACTGAAAAAAAAGAATTACTTTAGTCTCGTATTATCTGTGCTGAAGGTTAAAAATGATACACTTTAGTCCGCCTACGCTAAAATAAAATGATACCCTTTTAGAGCATGAATGAAAAGTGAAAATATTATTTATGTAAAAAAACAAAATGGTACCTATCATAATTTGGCCACTCTCTCTCTAATCTTACCTACAGTTTACACTAAAACGTTACTCATACATTAATGATGGACTTTCAATTTTATTATTCTACATTACCTAGTCGATATGTTGAAACTCATTTATGAATACGTACTTACATTAAATTTAACTATAGCAAGCACATTGTTTGCGTGAAAAAATATTTATAAGCATACAAATAATCTATTTTCTAATCTAAAATAAGGCAGACAAGGAACACCAGACGGCCAATTTTAGGTTCATTAATTGAAACCTACTCATCTAAACCTAAATCTCTATGACGGTCGGGCGAGTTAAGAGGGGGCTGCTATGCAAGAGGGCATTGGCGCTGCGGGACAATTGTTGGCATATATTCTGCTGATATTTGTTGCTAGTAGTTCCTGATGCCCACGACACAGGGAATCCCAGTGTCGGGTCAGGACGACGTCTACGTATGTGTAGGCCCTACAGACACACGTATATTATGATTAGTCAATTCATAATCGCCACGTTGCTATTGCACCTAATTTACGCGATAAAATCCAGTTTCCTATCTAAAAATATAATTTCGTAAGCGCTAAGCTGAAGATAGGCTTGGTATTATTAGATAATAGTTAATATAAGCAGGTGCTTAACTAGCGTCTGTAGATAATGCGCAGATGTAGGCAAAAGTAATTCGTTTTTTAAACTAAAGGGAAGGTAGTCAGGTAGGTATTGACACAGATATTATAAGGTAAGAAAAAAACATCATAATCGAACATTAAACTCTGTAAAAAGTTATGCGTCCTACATAAAAAATACACGGGTTGACTTGAGAACCTTCTCCGTTTTTTCGGCGGTTAGTAATAGGTAGGTATTTGGTAATAAGTACCTTGTACGTAATTTTTACAGAGTAACACACTATTAATATTGTAAAAACGGGAATTTTCACGTACTGCACTATCGGTGAAGGCACCGACTAAGTTTCGACTCATTCCGAGAGTCTTCATCAGGGTGAGTGGTTGCGACTTTCTCCTTCCGCGTCGCGCCGTGCACTACGAAACTTAGTCGGTGCCTTCACCGATAGTGCAGTACGTGAAAATTCCCGTTTTTACAATATGAATAGTCAAGTTCACGATAGTTTTTGGAATAAAGTAACACACTACTCTACGAGTTGTTATTTATTAGTTGGTAAGCGGTTATCATCACCTAAGAGTTACGATAACCATTACATTAGCCCATTATATTATCCTACTACTTATTATAAACGCGAAAGTTTGAAACGAAACTACTGAACGGATTTTGATGAAACTTTAAAGTAATATAGCTTTCACATCAGAATAACATATAGGCTACTTTTTATTCGGGTACCACGCGGGTGAAGCCGTGGGCAGAAGCTAGTATTATATTTAACTAGTTGTTGCCCGCGGCTTCGCCCGCATGGTATGTTAATAAAAGTAGCATATGACCGTCTCCAGGCTTCAAACTATGTCCACCAACTTTTGTATGAATCGAACCAAGGATTACAATTTATACAAAGTTTAGAACTCAATTGCACATCTCCTAAGGGTAGTTTTGAAAAAAATAAAAAATACGTGTTTCATTATTTACTTTAAAGTTTATTTGTACAGAGTTTTGAGAGAATCAAAGAAACTTTACCGCCCTATTTAACCCCCTTAGGGGTCGATTTTCGAAAATTAGCCTTTGTGTTATTCCAGATCCTAAACTCCAAATTTCATCAAAATCGATTAAGTAGTTACGGAGATACGTGGTAACAAACATTCACACACACACAGACTTTCGCATTTATTATATTAGTAGGATAGCCCATTGGTTACGGTAACCGCTTACCAATAGGTAGGCCCGTATCAAGCATACGCTACTTAAGTTGTAAGTAAAAATTTTATTTAGATTAGAAGGCGCACTCAGCTTCTAAGTTCTGCCATTCTGATAAAAGGTAGGTGGGTATCTTATAATCATCTCGCTAGACGAAAAATGAGTGCGACTGAATATTGCAAAAGAGTGTTACCGAGTTCCTCGCAAAACTAAAATAAACACGCTCACAAATTTATTTCGCATAATGGACTCCTAAGATGTATCTGAGGACTCAGCGAGAAGATCTTTAAGGATCTTTAAAGCAGGGAGTAGCCAATTTGGCATCCTTAAAGATCTTAGTAGGGTAGGGGAGTAGGGGGTAACCAAGATTACAATAGGCCTGTGACGGCCCCAGTGAAAACAGAAAGCTAAGGGGATAGCCTAAGGCACGTTCAAACATTACATTTGGCTAGGGTTGTCATCCGTCCGGGTTTCCCTGGATTTGGCCTAGTCGGGAGGGCGTCCGGATAGCCCCAAACTAAGCAGAGCTTGTGTTATGCGAACTACGTGACTGATATACTACTTATATACTTTTTTGTAAATACATACATATTATACTTCGAAAACACCCAGACCCGAGACAAATATTTGCAGATCATACAAACATTTTTTCCCGCGGTTACCATGCCATTAATGTCGCGGTGGAAAAGGCAGTGGGTAAAATTGACATTTTAAAGCGATCCTTAAATTTCACAAAATTTTAGGTGAGGCATGTACAAAGGCGAGCTTGAGAGATCCTGGTGTTTATAATGAATAAATTAATGTAGACTTTGACTATATAACTTTATAAAGCGATTAGGTACGTAATTTTTTCCAGGTTAAGACTAATTTTAATGAGAAATATAAATTGCATGAATGATCTTGGTCACGGACAATCTCTTATAATCCTCTCCATGGAAGGGTTGTCATTTTATAAGATTACCTATTCTTATTTTCTATATTAATTATTATATTTTGTTCATTTTGTTATATGTTTATTGGTTTAAAAAAAGTATTTTCATTTGTTCTTTCATTGACGATCTGTCATGGTATTTAATGGGGTGGTAGGTGACGGCTGGAAAGTGGTTTTCAATCCCCAGAACAGGGAAGGAGAGCATATTATATATTTTAATACGGAGGAATTATTGAAGAGTACATATAATCGGCTAAGCTATTTTAAACTGACAAATATTTTATTTTTTTTCAGGAAAAACCTTAAAACCGACTTCAAATAACGGAAAGTTTATAAATAGTCCAATGTGAAATTTCATCTCCCATTTTTTCACCCTCAGTAATGAGATTTTTTGCATGAGATTATTTATATGGTGGTCCCATATAAATAATCTCATGCAAAAAATCCCTTGAAGAATTCTCTAACAATAAAAAAAAAGAATCATTAAAATCGGTTAACAATTGGCAAAGATATACATAGGTATGAAACAAAGATGCGAATAGTATTTGATTTGAAGAGCCAACGGAAATTGGTTCGACGATTTCCAGTTTTTAACTTTCAATTAACTTTAAGAGTTATAATCTAGGTAGGTGGACATGTCTTGGACAGCTATATGATAGAAAAGATAAGGACATAAATATTTAGAATAACCCGGTGAAATAGGTTCATATTTTCAATCTCAAAATAAACATATTTGAGATAATGCAAAAAATGAGATTGTTGACCCCCGGTTAAGCCAAAGAGTGAACGTCCCCAAAAACAAAAAACAATATGATCGCATTTAAATACAAAATAAACTCTCCCGTCGAAATTATTCCAAGGATCTGATAAAAATTTATAAGTTTTCGATGAATTTAAAACCAAAGACAACTAGGCTCTACCTGCGACTTTGTCATCATTTCTACACTCGATGACATGAGCTAGTATATGGGTTGTTTGTTCGTTTGTTTGTTCTTATCGGTTTTATTTATACTTATAAAATCGTTCGTCCTGACTGACTGATCTATCAACGCACATCCAAAACTTAAAAGTCTACATGACAAGAAAACGTTGGATCTGATTTAAAAATTACTTACTTACCTTCTTATTATCTTGCAGACAGACATACGTTTTTTAACCATGTGAGGACATTGACATTGGAACATTTGTATGAAGATCAAAGATCGTGAAAAACTCGTGTTGAGGAAAAATATAATCTGAAACTGCTATATGTTCACGTTGGCTAAAATATTCACTTTGAAACGAGATAAAAAAATCGACATGAAAAATGGCCTAACCACTAGATCATTAAAACCACGCTACACAAATTATTTTAACAATTCGTAGAATGAAAGCATTTTAAAGTGACATAATTAGGAACATCTGAGTAGGTACGTACCTTGTTTGTTTATCAAAAGTGCTGAGAATCCGCGATAGCATTTAACACAGTAGATCAATGTCAAAATATTCTACATAACCTAACTATCGATTTCGGACTTGAATAAGTAAACAATCATACATACTGAATCCACTTGTCCTACATTATTAGGTTACCCGAAGGTGATTTCAGTATAGCTGTATATTTTTACAAAAGTGCTGCCAAAAAGAATTTTGATCAGTAGGTACCTAAGTATTCGAGGAAAACATAGTTTAAAATTGTTTTTACTCGGTAGATTAGAATAGCATAAACGTTATAAACATTGTGGCACAAACAATATGGTAATGGTACACACCATATTGTTATATATATTTATAGGTACCATATACCTTTACCTTTTGGCTGTACCATAAGCCAAAAGGTACAGATGTCATAAGTAGGGTACTTAAATCTTAAACAATAGGTAGGTGTCTGAAAAGGTATGGTTGTACCAAAATGATTATCAGCTCAGCATGTGTTGGATGGGGTTATTCCCGTTGATCACGAACTTCCGCCCTTTTCCCGTTGTCCCCTGATTCACCATCACCTCTTGTTAACCAAGCCATCGCCCAACGCTGGTTTTCAGCTGTAACCAAGTGAAGGGATTTAGTCTCAATTCCAACGACCTCTATAGCGCAGTGGGCGAAGGCCCGCCTGAGACATTCTGCGGTTGGGGGTTCGATTGCCGCCGCGGGAAAAATGTTTGTCTGATCTACATATATTTGTTTCGGGGCTGGGTGTTTTCTATGTATAATATTGTACCTATGTATTTACAAAAAAAAAATATAATTACCTAGTATATCAGTCATGTAGTTATGTCATTCGCCTTATCTTTTTGATCGAGTTGTGGACTGTATTTCCTATTTTCTCTGTGGGGGTGTAGCGCCGAGGGAGACCAAGAAAATACCAGTTACGATGAAAGTTCGCAGGCGGATCAGAGCTGGGAGGCAAGGCGACTTGAAAGTACACGTTACTTAACGGAGATTCTCTTGACACTGGCGTAGGCGGACGCGGTATGACAAAATGTCGCTATATTTATATGATTTGCCGTACTCCCCCAGCCACTAATGCGACAAGCGCGTTTTATTATTGTTTCTATAAACATAAGTAGGTACTACGTATAGCCTTTACACTATAATCTCTCTTTATAGCTACCTACCTACTTTATCTGTCTTACTTGATGCGTGTTTCGGGTTCCTAATGAATGTAGCTTACACAGGTCTTTGCTAGGCTACCTATCTCGGGTTCTAACTACCTTATTTGCCTGGTTCTTTGTAATGTGTTAGGACCCTACCTACTTTCGGTTAAATGAGAAGCCGTGTATTTCTTCATTTATTAAATGATCCTACCTACCTATTTACTCTAATCTAGATGATCTTATTCTAAGCTTTTAGAGACCGTCGTGAACATTCTCCCGCCGTCGCCGCCGGTGTCTTCTCTTCTGACGCCGTCGCGCGATGCTACCGGCAACACGACGATCTTCTTCGTTGGACGCCTCAGGACATGACCGCTGCTGGTGACGACGTCGACGACTCGTACTTCGCCGTCTCGTCCCGGATGCAGAGCGACGACCTTCCCCCTCGCCCATGTGTTGCGTGGTTGGTTCTCGTTGCAGATGAGTACTAGGTCTCCGACCTTTGGGACCTCTCCAGTGGTATGGCACTCCCGCCGGTGTTGGAGTAGAGGTAGGTACTCCCGAAGCCACCGGCGCCAGAACTCGTTCGCCAGGTACTGGGCGCGCCTCCAGTGTTGCCGCGCGTGCTCGTCTGCTTCGGTGAATGTCCCCGGGGAGGGGACATGGCTGTTGGCCCCCAACAGGATGTGGTTAGGGGTGAGTGCTTCGGGTGTCTCCGGGGTGACGGCCACATGGGTTAGTGGTCGTGAGTTCACAGAGTACTCTACCTCAGCCAATAGGGTGGCTAAGATGTCTTCACTCGGGTTCTTCTCGTGTAGCGTGACGTGGAGCGCTTCTTTGACTGAGCGCACCATACGCTCCCAGCATCCGCCCATGAATGGAGATGCCGGCGGTATGTATCGCCAGGTCGTCATATGGTTGGCAGCTTCCTCACTGACGGCCTCTAGGATGGCCGCCCGTAGCTCGTTGTCCGCCGCCTTGAAGCATGTCGCGTTGTCGCTGTAGATCTCGCGCGGACACCCGCGCCGCGCTATAAAGCGCCGGAGCGCGTTGATCGCAGCGTCCGCACTGAGAGATGCGACGATCTCGAGATGGATGGCTCTGGAAGTCATACAAGTAAAAAGTGCCACATATCTCTTCTCATGGTGACGTCCAACAGTCACCTGCATAGGCCCAAAGTAGTCTAGGCCCGTGCACGAGAAAGGGCGCTCGTGGTGTGCCAGGCGTGCCGCAGGTAGGTCCCCTGTGGCCGGATTCCCTGGTTTCGCCTTCCTCAACCGGCAGAAAAGGCAGCTCTTTATAGCTCTTTTCACTGCGGGTCGAATGTTGATGATCCAAGTTCGCTGTCGGAGTTCGTTGACTACTGCTTCCGTGCCGCCGTGGTGCAGTCTCTCGTGCACGTGTTGTATGTAAAGTTTCGTGTAGGCATGTTTTCCATCTAACACGATCGGGCTAGCTGTTTCCTCGGAGATTTCTGGCGTCTCGCTGATACGTCCCCGTAGTCTCAGTGTGCCGTCTGCCCCTAAGGTAACACTCAAAGAGGCAAGTTTACCTCCACTGGTCGGCACCTTCTGTCGCTGGATCAAGTCGATTTCTTCCTTGAAGCTCTCTCTTTGGCTGTTCAGCACCCACAGCTGCTCAGCCTTTATGAGGAAGTGAGCTTCTAGGCCGATGATCTTGATCTTAGAGCCGGTGGAAGTCTTGGGGTCCACCGTTCTAGACCTCGGTCGCTTCTGGGTCTCCCGCCAATCTGGATCTCGTTCGCCGTTTTTCTTTGTTCGTTTTCGCAGTGCGGCCACGGTTTCGTGCCTCTTCTCTCGGCACCGCGAAATGAACTGTAAGACTCTTGCTGTCACTCGTATAAGTCGTAACCATCGGGAGAACCTTTCTATGGCTGGTAGGTAGTCTGGTTTACCAACCTTAAGCTCTGTGACGGAAAAGCATTTCCCTTTTTCCTCGCCCGTTTGTATAGCCGGGGTGGGCGTCTCGACCGGCCAAGCACTTTCCTCTTGTTTCAGGAAGTCTGGTCCCTGGAACCACCGGTGTTGAGAGGTAAAGTCATTCGGCGTGGCTCTTGTGGCATCATCAGCCACGTTGTCCACGGACGGCAGCCATCTCCACTCTTTTTTCTTCGTGGTTTCTTCGATTTCGGCTAATCTGTGGGCTACAAATGTTTTAAAGGTTCGCGGCTCAGCCCTTATCCACGCGAGGGCCGTTCGTGAGTCGCTGCAGTATACTTTCTTCTCAATTTCGAAGTCATGTTCTGTGACGACAGTTTCCGCCAAGCGTGCTCCCAGCAACGCCGCTTGAAGCTCGAGCCGCGGTATCTTGATGTGTTCTAAGTTCAGTAGGGTTTCTCTCCATTCATGCCATCGCTCCTGAAGTTCCTCCGGAAGAGTTTCGTCCCATCCTGTTCCGTGTCTCCATGTGTCCTGCATCAGTCTCTTGGCCGGCGTGGTGAGAGGCGCGATGAGCCCGAGCGGATCAAAGAGTGACATGATGACGCTCAGAGCTTCTCTCTTGGTCGGTGGCTTACCTCCCTCTATCCGGACGGGTGGGACCTTTCTCTGGTTGACCCGGAAGCTGATGATGTCCTCTTTCACGCTCCAGTGGAGGCCCAGCGTCTTCTCTACCTCGCTCCCGCCGATGCAGACTGTAGAGTCTTCAGAGCGCTCTGCGAGTGTGTCGATCGTCCTCTTCTCGTTAGAGGTCCACCCTCTCAGCTCGAAGTGGGCTTGTCTGTTTACGAAGTCCACTTCTCTGTTGACTCTTTCCGCCTCTTCTATGGTGGGGAAACTGCAAATGTAATCATCCATATACATATTACGGACAATAGCTGTGGTGGCCTCTGGATATTCTGCGGCGAAATCTTGCGCGTTCTTATTCTTGATAAACAGGGCTGTACAGGGCGATGATGAAGCTCCAAATATGACGGAAGTCATTCTGTACTCGTCCGGGGGCTCCTCTCCTCGTCTGTTGTCCCTCCAGAGAAATCTCAGCGCGTCTCGATCGGCAACCTTTATCCTCACTTGCATAAACATCTCTTTGACATCGGCTGACACGGCGAACGGGTGTTGTCGGAACCGCATGACCACCCCTGGCAGCGACTGGAGCAAATCTGGACCTGTTAGTAGTAAATCGTTCAAGCTCTTACCAGCTGATTTGGCCGCGGCGTCATGAACCAACCTTATCTTCGGTTTAGTCGGGTTCACTACAGCGAAGTGGGGCAGGTACCACACTCTCCCCTCTGCCGCCGATGCCACTGCACGTTCTGCATAGCCGGAGGTAAGAAGGTTCTCGACTCGCTCCTGGTATTTGGTCTTCAGGTCTTCGTCACGGTCCAGTTTACGCTCCAGATTCTGTAACCGTTTCAACGCATCACTGTAGTTATTATGCAAGTTTACCTTATCGTCTCGCCAGAGTAGTCCGGTTTCGAATCTTCCGTCTGGCAGTCGTTTGCTTTTCTCTTCTAGAATCTTGAGGGCTCGTTCCTCCGGGTCGTTTGCCTGTTTCTTCGCCTCGATGCCCAGTGATTCCAGCTTGAAGAAGTTCTTCATCATCTCTTCCATGTCGTTGTCACGTTTGGTGGTCGCAACATAGCCGCAAAAGGCGCTCTTTCTGTCACCGTTCCCGTAGCGGCATCCGTGCAGCACCCAGCCTAGGTGAGTAAGCGAAGCAACAGGTTGATCGTGCCGTCCTTGTCTTACATCTCTCGACACTATGAGGCTCCAGTTGTTCTGTCCAATGACAACCTTCGGGTGGGCACGTTCGTAGACAAGATCTTCACGTATGACTCTCAGATGAGAACAATCTTCTATCTCCCTTCTGGAGATTGCCTGCGACGTGAAGTCCAGCTTCTTCACTGTCTGTACTTCACGTAAGATGTGCTCACTTGTCTCGTTCCTGCCTCGTACGCGTAAGTTCACTGTCTTGCTGTTTTCATGTTTGACTTCTCCGCCGTTTGCGTCACGAATCCACAGCGTATCCGTAGGCCCGTCCACACCCAATAGCTCGGTGATAGACTCCTCTACGAAAGTACAAGTGCTTCCGTCGTCCAGTAAAGCGTAGGTACTTATCTTCGCCTTCGGTCCGATGAGCTCTATCGGGGCTATTTTCAGGTAAGCGTGGCGCGTGTGGATGTGGCGTGAGTTCTCAGGCTCGGCGGCACAAGCGGCTACCTCAGGTCGACGCGTCTCAGGTTCGGGCTGCCGTTCCACTGTGTCACTGTGTAATAATCTGTGGTGACTCTTACCGCATCCATCTTTGGCGCATGCCTTGGCTTGACATCTGAAGCGTCGGTGTTTCTCCTTCAGACACAGAAAGCATATGCGATGTTTTCTGGCAATGGCCCACCTGGTCGACACGTCCGCTTTAATAAAGTCGCTACAATCAATAAGTTTATGTACCTTTTCGCAGTGCGGGCATCTCTCCTCGCCTTTCGAAGCGATGGTGGAGTAACTTTTCTCGTAGCCCCTCTTTTTGGCCCGTTGCCCGTCTTCGGCAACAACCTCTGGAAGGGCGTAGGCTCCGCACTTGTCCGCCTCCTCGTTCAGGAATGCGGCTATCTTCTTCATTTCGGGTGCGTCCTCTTTCTTGATGGACGCGTAGTCATACCACTTGCTTCGTAGTATGGGAGTGAGCTTCTCGATAACGCTCCTGACCATCTCTGGGCTGTGCAGGTATGCTTCACGGCCGAGAGCCTCCACGGTGGCTACGGCGTTGGCCACCCTCCCAGCAAACACACACAAATCACGAGCACTGTCGCTTACCTTGGTCAAGAGGCGTAGCTTCTCCATCTCCGCCAGCACTAGCGCCTCCGGCCTCCCGAACCGCCTCTCAAGAGCCTCCATAACAGCTCCAGGTTCGGGTTGGCTGACGAGGAGACTGCCGACGGCCTCGTACGCTGATCCCTTCAGGCTCTTCCTGATCCTGATAACGTTTTCTGTCTTCGAAAATGACGCTTCACTGTCTCTGTATGCTGCCCGATACGCCAACCAAGCACTTACTTGCCCGTTGAACACTGGGAGTTCATGTAAGTATTTTGGTGGATCCCTCCTAGTCGCTATCTGCGACAGCGCCGTCGTCAACGCCTCTAAGTCGACGACTGACCTCTGCACGGTAGGCACCTCGTTCGCCTGCCCGGATCTATGTCCGATCCGGTCCACCCGTACTCCATGGTCTTCCTTAGGAAGCGCCTCCGGGGTTCCCTTGCTCGTCTCGGCCTGTGGCAACTTCTGCTCTTGTTGCTGCAGCCAACTTGTGATTCGTACTGAAGACAACTCGTTCTGTTCCTCATCCTCTTCTTCGTCGGATGACGACTCCTCCTCGGCCCTCCTCAGGCTCACCGCGGCGAGCTCTGTGGCCGCCTTCGCTGCCTTGGCCTCCGCTTGAGCCTCAGCGGCGCGAAGTTCCGCCAGTTTCTCTTTCGCTGCCCATACTGCTTTCTTCTTGGAGGTTCCCGACCTCCTTGAGCGCGCCACCGTCGGCTTTGGAGCCTTCAGTGTCCTCTTGGAGGTGGTCTCCGCTGTAGCAGTCTCTGTCCTCGCAGTGGCATCCGTGTCTGCGGCCGTATACGTTGTCCCTGTCGCACCCGTAGCGGCCGTAGTTTCTGTGCCCGAGGTCGTACCGGTTCCTGACGATGTGGCAGTCTGAGAATCTGTTCCCTCAGTAGCGCTGTCCATAGCACTTGCACTAGCCTCCTCCGCCTTGGAACCCTTCCTAGTAACTGGCATCTTGGTTTCCTACACGTATGATCTTGATCAGTCTTCTGGCTCCGTGGATCCCGTTGAAGTCTTCCGGTCCAGGAGTTTTACTGCTTCAGTGATCCGGCGCTCGAAAGGACCAATGATCGAGTTGTGGACTGTATTTCCTATTTTCTCTGTGGGGGTGTAGCGCCGAGGGAGACCAAGAAAATACCAGTTACGATGAAAGTTCGCAGGCGGATCAGAGCTGGGAGGCAAGGCGACTTGAAAGTACACGTTACTTAACGGAGATTCTCTTGACACTGGCGTAGGCGGACGCGGTATGACAAAATGTCGCTATATTTATATGATTTGCCGTACTCCCCCAGCCACTAATGCGACAAGCGCGTTTTATTATTGTTTCTATAAACATAAGTAGGTACTACGTATAGCCTTTACACTATAATCTCTCTTTATAGCTACCTACCTACTTTATCTGTCTTACTTGATGCGTGTTTCGGGTTCCTAATGAATGTAGCTTACACAGGTCTTTGCTAGGCTACCTATCTCGGGTTCTAACTACCTTATTTGCCTGGTTCTTTGTAATGTGTTAGGACCCTACCTACTTTCGGTTAAATGAGAAGCCGTGTATTTCTTCATTTATTAAATGATCCTACCTACCTATTTACTCTAATCTAGATGATCTTATTCTAAGCTTTTAGAGACCGTCGTGAACACTTTTCGGCACTTGTTAGGAGTAAGTTGGAGAGCAGCGCTTGTGTGTGGAACCCGCACGAGGTCACGTACATTCTTATGCTGGAAAAAGTCCAGAAGGCATTCCTGCGATTCCTCTACAAGCGCTGCTATGGTTACTACCCCTTCCTCTACCCCACTAAGTTTCTGTTAGGATGCCTAGGATATAATTCTCTGGAGGCACGGCGATCTTACGATCAAATAGCCACAGTCTGTAAAATCCTTCACAACAAAAGTGACGCCTTAGATTTAAGCAACGAGCTGTGCCGACTCTACGTCCCGAACAATTATTGCCGCAGTCGGAGGCATCAGCTGTTTGCCGTGCCTGCATCACGTACCGCAGCACGAGCCTGCTCACCTATCCCGCGCTCCCTCACGGCACTCAACGCTCTTCTTTCTGCTAACCCCGATGTTGACATGTTTGCAGATACATGGACAAAAATTTTAAAAGAATGCATGTGTTTTTGTGAGCGTCATTAATTTATGTTGTATATTTTATTTTTAATTTTTACTATTGACATTCTATATTTTATATTATTGATCTTCCTAATATTAATTATTTAAATTGTATGTGTATTGTTAATAGTCTGACTTATTTATATTTAAAGTAGTTATAATTTTAGTCTTTAGTTAATGTAATTGGCCCTCGGCCGTGTTAATTAAAGTAAATAAATAAATAAATAAATAACACGCTCTGCTTACTTTGGGGCTTTTAGATGATGCTGTGTGAAAACGTCCAGCATTATGAACTGCAAAGCAAACCAACCACATAAAAATCAGAAACCCATTATTCCAGCAGATATCGCGCGAACATTTTAAATCCATAAAGAAAATCATTTGAATCTGGGCCAAGGCTCGAAAACCTGATTGCCATTGTGAAAAGCGAATCAGTATCATTTCAATCAAATCGAGGCTTCTACGTACCTATGTCCATTTGACTACTGAAGCGAAGACACGATTTATCGTAAAAAAAAAACAAAACACTAGTCAGAGACTAGTTACCATTCCACGTGACAGGTTGCAAGCCCGCTGCATAGTGGAACACTATCTGATGGGTCATGCCTTCGCATTTATGGTTCTCGGGCATGCCGCTCCTCATACTGTTTTCCTTCACCGTTTCGAGCCACGTGCTCGTTCATACGCACATAATTTTCGGATTGAAAAATACATTGGTAGGAAGCGCATCGCTGCATAGTGCAACATGCCCTGTAACCGATGTACATGCCTGCATAATTAATATTCGCATAAGTACCAACTTAGGTTCGCATAAGTTTCACTTAGCCAGTTAACTGATGCTTAGTCAAGAAAATGGAACTATGTAGTTCCTTAGTAGCCAGGCAGGTATTACTTAGAAAGAACAAGAAATACATTTATTAGACACAATTTTACAGAAAAGATATAGGTAGGAAGGAACATAATTAGCTATACATGTATCGGCCGTACCGTAATAGTTAGTTAGGTACCTACCGTGGTGTGCTGAAGCACGCTGAAGGCACGAAATTACCAACTTATTCCTCTCCGCAACGCGTGGGCCAAACAGATCCTGTCTCAGCATATTATGCGGCCCCACATCACCAGGATGTGAAACTATGCTGGATATCAGTAACTTAGTAGGTTATATATGGGTGCTCATCCTAATACTATTATAAACGCGAAAGTTTGTGAGGATGGATGTTTGTTACTCTTTTACGCAAAAAGTAGAGAACGCATTTTGATGAAACTTTACAGTTACATAGCTTATACATCAGAATAACACATAGGCTGCTTTTTATTCGGGTACCACGCGGGCGAAGCCGTGTGCAGAAGCTAGTTATTTACGCGGCAATCCAGCGCATATGCCACGTATTACAGAACGAGCGACGCGACGCTTCAATGGACAGCGGCCCTCTCAAATTTAATAAAATAAATAACGTGTTATTTTAATTGCCTTTGGACTTACAGGTTTTTTCAACAAAAATCCATTTAGAAATTATTGAAAGTATTGCATCAGCTTTAATATTGCGTTGTTGAACATCTGTGATCTCGCCAGGTCAAGGTAACTAGGTATGTCTCGTCTAGGTAATTTACCTATTTATTGTTCCATTATCTAGTTTTACAATTGAGTCGTTTACTGAACCTCAAGAAAGTAATTGTGCAGATTATTCTTATTATTTATTTTCGATGTCTCAACTTCGATCAAGTAGTTACGGTTAATGAAATCTGTAATTTGAAAGCTAGACGCAGATTAGCACATCAGAAAATACCTGGTAATACGGTCATGAGAAAATTACATACAGTCATGAGTCATTCATAGCCCTCCTAGGTAATCAAAATCACTCCATAACTTTATCGTCTAGCTATATGTACACAGTAAAAAAAAATGTCGGCCTCTATCTTTTGTTTCACGTAAGAAAAGGACAGGACTAGAGTTATCGAGCCGATAAAGTTATGCAGTGATCTTAATATTACAAAGAGGAAAGATTTTTTGTTTGTTTGTACCGAATAGGCTCCGAAACTACTGGACCGATTTTAACCATTTTTTTCACTAATAGAAAGCTGAATTATCAGGAAGTAACATAGGCTATAATTTATTTTCAAAAAATTTGAGATCCTTAAGGAAATTGCAATAATGTAATCCAAAGTAGCAAAATTTTGCCTATAAAATTCATTATTTGGCGTGCGATGAGAAAACTATTGATGATACATAAAAAAATATGTACTACATTACATATTTTTTTTAGATTAAAGTACTCATTATTACCTACAAAATATAGAGGGAATATATCTAACTATCATAGTTTAGTCACAATAGCAGCTTTTGTGTTCTAAAATGTAATTAGATCGCCGGTAGAAACAAAAGTTGGTTACATTCGTATCGTAGTATTAATTCTTATTAAAATAAATAGTTTTATCATCAAGGGTATTTATGTAGCAGGAAAATACTTTTTGATTCAATCGAATCGGACATTCAATTTCGAAGTTATCACGAGTATAAAATCCGCGAGTTTTTCATTCAATTTCGAAGTTATCACGAGTGAAACCGCGGGGCATAGCTAGCTATCAATAAGGGGATAAGTATTTGCATTAGTTTAGTGCAGACGTGCGCGTCGGTCGTCATAGTTAGTTTTTTCAACATTGTAGGTACATACCTACATAATACAAGTAGGTACTACTTACCTGAGTTGTATTATTATATCTGTAAATAAATTTAAGTACTTACCTACATACATTTTATTACTAGCTTCTGCCCACGGCTTCGCCCGCATGTGTTATTCTGACGTATAAGCCATATTACTGTAAAGTTTCGTCAAAATCCGTTTAGAAGTTTTTGCGTGAAAGAGTACCTAACAAAAATTCATCCTCACAAACTTTCGAGTTTATAATAGTGGTAGGATTTTCATTGAATGATATGGACTGATTCTCCGATTCCGACTCGTATTACCAATATCAAAGACAATTTTATTATGTAAATATTACGCAGGAACATAAGGCAATGAACTGTTCAATTCACTTTCGTAAGAAATGCCCTCACATCCCGCATATTAACAAGATTTGGTATATCTACCTACAGCTTATTATAATTGTAGATAAAAGTACATAGTTAGATATCGTTGGTTGAGAAGCGTTGGGTGCACTCCGCTTCCGTCGCATAGCATGGCTTAGTAGGTAGGTGCCCCAGTTTCTAAGGGCATTGCTTGCTTGACGCGGTCACGCACTACTATTTGAATTGTTAAGTGCTTTAGGTACAAACATAGGTAATAGGTTTAGGTAAATGATTAGTAAATCATTCGAGTAAAATGATTTACCCAGATACTTGCCCGTTATGTATTATCTCCCTGCGTCAAAGTCTACGGCTTGGATCATGTAGACTTCTAACTTGTTGGTATACGTACGTACCTATTGTCCAGCTTGATGATGTTTTACAACTTTACAAGTCGATGTTAGACATCGGATTATATAGGTAGGTAGGTATTCAATAAAGCAGATGTTATTAAAATTTACCGAAAACCACCGTTTTCTTAAACGCAAATACCTACCTTGTTAGCAGAATTTCATATACAGGATTTATTGATAAATTGGTAGGTATTGGTATTGCAAAATAACTCCCTTTTGGGTAAGTAAGCATAGTAGGTACCTATGCATATTATGAAACACTCTTTATAAAGCCAGTGTAGCGCTAAAACGGGAAGCGCTGCAAGAATCAAGAAAAACCGTCGATTCAAAAAATTTGAAGACCGGTCGTTAAAACTCTCTCATTGCAAAAGCTTTCATTCAAATCCATAACGTATGTACCTATCTAGTGTAATTTCATTTATTCATGCTTAATGTCCTACATACAATGGTTAAGCTTAGGTCTAGTGTAGCTCCAAGTCTAGTGTGTAAGGTCTAGTGTGTAAGATCTAGTGTGTAAGGTCTAGTGTGTAAAGTAGTTCCTCTATGCAAATTCATATTAGTTTAAAGGTACTCTGTGGTAGTTTAGGTAGATAGGTACACAATAAAGGGACTGATTTTTAGTGAGTTCCTCTCACCTATAACGACCGATTCATAAAACTTACAACGGTCCCGTTTTTATTTTATCTAAAGAATAATGTTATTGTTCCATAACCCCTGCATTATAATTCGCAGGTGTGCAACAATGCTTTTTTATTACACGTTTCCCTTTATTTGTGAGTGAAAGTTATAGAAAAGGAACCCTCTGAAAGTTCTGAAGGGTGCTTCTTGTAAAAGGGTTAAAAATGAGGGAGACTGTATTGTACGTCCGTGCAAAGCACAACCATGGAATGCACACCCCTGGAAAGTACAGCCAGTATTACAAATCATTTGGTTTGAATTATCTGGGTGTGCTTTCCATGGTCGTACAATACGCTCCGTACAAACTAAACACATGACGGTATTGCACACCCCTGGAATGTACACCCCGGATTACAAACCAATATTCTCGACGCACATTGGTCGAGAGTTCGTCATATCCGTGAGCTCTCATTGGTGAGATCTGATGACGAGAACGAGCCTCGTTTGCACTGAGCAAGTTCTAATATGTTCAACCAAGAGTTGCCATTGATAAATAATGTAAACAATAAGTTAATGTTGGCCTGAGAAATCCTTCCTAAGCAAATCCGTCTTGGATTGGTTAGGTTATTAGGTTTTTTTTTATTACCACTCAGAAAAGGAGGATTGCTATCCGAACTTTATCCAAAAACTTGGGTTCAAATAAATAAAACCAACCGGTTAGTTCATCTGCAAAAAACCGACATAAATAACTAATCTATTTACTACATCTACATTCATTTACTAATAGCGTAAAATACTATGGCAACACAGCACTTGCCCCTTGATAGCACTCGCACATGAAAACAGAGCATGAAATTGGTTCGTATTCCATGGCTGTACATTCCAGGGTTGTACAAAACTGGCCGTACAAAGTCAACACGTGTAGGGAATGCACGCCCAGGAATGTACGCCCAGTATTACAAACCAAGTATTTGAAACCAATGGTTTGTAATACTGGCTGTACTTTCCAGGGGTGTACTTTCCATGGTTGTGCATTCCATGGACGTACAATACAGGGACTCAAAAATGATTTTGAAAGACATAGGTACCCACAGTACCATAAAGTAGGTCACGGTTATTCTGATCGATGCTGCAAAGTTAAATAATGCAGACATGACGCATGACGGGTCGATTTTTTTCTCACAAATCTGAGAGTGAATGCTCCGTAAGTCCGTACCAAATTACCTTCACTCTTTCAAATGGGAACACACATAGAATACGCCTTGAGATCGCTCTCAAACTTAATGCCTGATATCGGTTTTACTGGACATGCAAACAACCTGACAAGATAGATCGGGTATTTCTGGAATGGAAAGCAATACCAAACTCGCTAACTTAAGGGCTACGAAGTCACGAACTAAGCTAAGTAGATATCTATTACCTTTACCTAGGGTTGCCAACCGTCCGGGTTTCCCCGGATTTGTCCTCGTTTAGAGGGCGTCCGGGCAGCGAGCGTCCGGGTTTCATTTGTAGTCCGGATTTTAGGCTGTTGAAACATCTACCGAAAATACACGGCTGAAATTATTTTTTATTTTACTAAGTAACTTAAAAAAACACTGTTTTATGTCCGGGTTTAAAGCTCCAAAATCCGGGGTTTTCATTCTTCTTTTCCTGGTTGGTAGGTTTAAAGATGACAACTCTACCTATACCTAGGTTATATTTTAACCAACGAATGCAAATTCCAAAATATGGACCAGCATCAAACTTCTGTGAGTAGGTACTTAAATAAATAAAATAAACCAGTTAATGATGTGATTCATGATAAAGGTGGGCAGGTATTTTTAACGAACTTAATAAACAAATGATTAAGACAAACCGGGTTATTCCTGTTGTCCCCGGTGTTCGACCCCATCGGGGGACAGCGGGAAGTTTTTTCCCGCTGTCCCCCGATTCACATTTGTAATGGTATGAATCGATGGATGGATGGATCGATGGATAGATGGATGGATTGGTCGATGGATCGATTAATCGATCGATGGATGTCTAGGCAGTTAGGAACGTCAAAACTGTAAGAAAATTAATATTTCTGACATGTCTACTAGCACGAGAATCGGGCCCCTTACGCATGTTGACACCTCTATTGACTCATTATAATCATTGTTCAACCAGAAGACGTCCACTGCTGGGCATGATCCATCCTCGAACGGCCAAACTAACTACATCATCAGGCATAAATTACTAATCTACGCACGGTTTCGCCCGCGCGGTACTCCGATTAAAAAGTAGCCTATTTCCAATATAGCCCTACTAAAATTATGAACGCCAAAGTTTGTGAGGATGAATATACGTTTGTTACTCTTTCACGCAAAAACTACTGAACGGATATTGATGTAACTATAAAGTAGTATAGCTAGGTTTAGGTAAGTACATCAGAATAACACATGGGCTTATTTTTATCCGGGTACCACGCGGGTGAAGCCGTGGGCAGAGTTTAGTATTACAATATCAGTCTGTGCTTATCTATTATTCTAGGTTAACACACGAACTAGGTACCTGTTTTAATTTAATTCAAATTAGTTCAGTTGTTACGGAGCGACAAACATTCTACGCATTTACGAAATTACCTAGGATGCATCAGTTTGATTTCTTTTAGCAGCCGTTGTTCCTAATACGTAAATTCTACTCGTTTCCCATGATAGTATTCTCGAAATAGATTACTCTGTAAAAAAGTGGTTAAGAACCAGATAGCAGTTGAAAAAAAATTGGCAAAGAATATTTCTATAAACAGTGTATTACGCGTTAGCAAAGACGCACGAAGTTTTCCCCGAAAAAAATAAAAAAGTAGTAGGTAAGATAAATAAAGCACTATGGTAATTGGACAGAACTAGTAATGGGACGCTTCGCCGTAATTTGGAATTATTTAGAACTGCTACCACCGTCTAGGCAGGTGATCATTTACTTTAGTTCTTTTCATATTGTAGTAGTTATAAGTCTGATCTGCCTAATTATTTACCTACTTATTCAGTCACACGACTGATTGATAAAGCAACTACTTAGTTGAGGCAGGTACATACTTGGATTTTAATTCTACGCTTGGCTGGTAGATAGGTTTGTGTTGTGCTCTACGTTTGTGTCGCTCCATGTCAAGCCCTTGAGCACCAATGCAGGGCGACAACCGGCCGTGACCTAAACCTAGGTAGTTCTGACTGCACGTAGGTAGGTGTAAGTTGTATGTAGGTTAGTTTTGCTGGTTTTGCTTTGCGGCAGTTTCCGTCTACCTCGTGTCTACCAAAAAAGTTGTATAAATTGTGTCTACCTACCTACCTTCTATCAATCCAACTTCACAAGTTCAAAACTACTAACTTCACCGTTCACTCATACACATAATACTTAATTGTACAGTTTTATGCGTGGAATGAAACGTCTTTAACTAATAGTGAAGTGCATTCGACAATAACTTTTTCCTTTGAAAAAAATGGGTGATACCTATATATACAATTGATTTAACATATTATTCTACAGTAAAATATTATTACCAACATCATCTAAATTTTTATCAGAATTTTTATTTTTATATCTTAGTTAACGGATAACATTTACTCGATTATTAGATAATGCTGTATAAAAATGTTTAGCACTATTATAATTATTATCGAACTAAAACGTTGAACAATCGATTCACTTCTCGAGTTTTCGCCTAATCCAAACGAAAAGCACGTCACTATAAAATCATCGACCCTTAGCTACATCATTGACATATAAACGTAGTAATGAAGACAAACGTATGTACTTATGTCTACTTACGTAGTATCCAAAAAAATATGTAATCTGTGCTTCCAAGTTGTTTGATGTTTGCGTTTTCGTTTTTACTTCATTTAATTTCAGCAAAAGCTAGGTACGATTATCTGATGAATCTACACAAATACAGCTTTCAAAATGACTTATAATCTCCCTTGTTGAGTAAATTCGGTGCGTTCATAAAAAATACGTCACAAAACAATTGAGGTTAAGTTTACATTTAAGTCCGTCCGTCGTATGGTTACGAACTTTTGTATTTTCTCTGTTATTATTTGAATAAAGCCATCATGAATTCTGAGAAACGGACTACTCGAGGACGGGGAAGAGGCCGTGGTCGAGGACGGGGCCGAGGTCGGGCCCGGGGGCGCGGCAAGAAGGTGCCCAAAGTGATGTCGAGTGATGAAGAGTGCTCGGTTGAAGAGACCTTGCAGGAACCGGAGGAACCCGCTATTGAGGAGCCGAAAGAGGAAAAAGAAGAGGTCTCTGAACCCGCCAAATGTAAGTTTTCTTATCAACAACACTTCTTTATCAAAGTGAAAATAGATGGACTTAGTAGGATAGGATACTACTAAGTCCGCCTATTGTTAACTTTTTATTAAATTTGCAATAAAGTGCTAGTAAATAAATAAAAAATAACTCAATAAAACTGTATATTTATTAAATAAAAAAAAACTAATATAAAATTACTGAAATATACAGAACTAATAGATGAAATAGTAAGAATTTGGAAAATGAATATAATTAACATGGTGCCGCTCATACTTTCTAGTATGAGCGCTCTCGCAAAACACTTAATTAGATCGCTCACAACAATCAACTGAAAATACCTATGTCACTATGCAGAAAGCAGTGATTCATAATACATGTAGCACTGTTTGGAAGTTTTTGCAAGAAGACCCTAACATTAATTATATTCACTTTAGACTTGTTTGTATCACAAATACAGAAATTTATCATTTCATAAAATAAAAATATACTAAATTATAATAAAAAATTTTACAAATTCAAATTCTTTATTTACACATTCAAATAGAACATTACAGATAACTTACATCTGATTCATCATATTTGTAAATATTAACAATTTACAAGTTTGGACGTTGTTTAGGTGTGTTTATTGCTAAGTAATGGCTGAACCATTTCAGATGATGTATGAACCAATAATCCTGTGCTATTTAAAGTCATTATTTGGAACCTTGTCAGCATACTCAGCGAGTTTATCCATCTTAAAACAAAACAATACAAACAAACAAAAACAATACAAACAAAATCTCTTACAGAACTGTATTCCCATGATGGACAACTTCAAATACATACCAAAATATTGTTTCTTTCTGTCCATATACATAATTATGGACCTGTAGAGCATGTTAGTTGGTTCAGAAGATGGCACAGCTAGCAAATCTTCAAAGCCATCATCAAGCTGGTTACCTTTGAAGAATTGAAAAACTTTTCTCTTTATTTTTCATGTGATAGACTCACTTCAGATACATTCCATGAATGGGTTGTTAACAAAAGGTTGTCCACTCTTCATCAATAACTTGAAGCTATTAATGGCATGTGTCTAGAGCACAGTCTATAAGCGATTACTATGAGTTTTCTATTGAATTTAATGTTAGCATACAGTAAAAGCTCTTTATTCGCGGCGTATATGTTCCGTAAATATGCCGCGATTACAGAAACCGTGAATATGGAATGGTAATTTATATTGGATTATGGAGATTCGTTCCTAGGTGACAAAATAAAAAAAGAAGTATATAAAAAAAAAATATTTGAAGTTTTTGACCATATTGATTAATTATTATCTTCAATGAACCATGGCTTAGGCAATGGTTTAAAGAATTTTGTAATTTTTTCTTGCTTGGCAGTTTTTAAAAGCTCCTTTAATTCAGACTGGTATTCAACAGTGACATTAGCAATTTGCCTCTTAAAAATAAGACTTCTTTCCATAGACGTATCATTAACATATCATATCATATCATTAACGGTATCATTTAACAACATACTTAGGCTAGTTGTAATAATGTCTATTTTACTTTTTTTATTAGTCCATTTGACGACGCGTTTACAAAGAATATTCGGTTGGATACCTACATATTGGAATCCTTTTTATCAATGTGTGCCGATTAGATCCGCGAATATAGGAATTGGGTCTAATTTTTTAAATCCGCGAATAGTGAAAACGCGAATGAAGGAAGCGCGAATAAGGAGCTTTGACTGTACTACGGTGCATGATGCGAAGAAACTACAAAATTATATAATTTTGTGCTGTTTATCAACTTGAGACTCATAAGTCAGTTTTATAATTAAGTTAAGGCGGTTAATGTTGTCCCTATATGTAAATTTAGTATGCAAGTATCAGTAGAATTTTAGTGGAACACTCTTTAGCAACCTCTTACATTAAGTACCTGGAATTCTCACAAAATAAAATATTTGTATAATTAAACAGCACTTCAGAACAAAAATAAGCCCTGCTTTTCTTTACTCACAGTACACTCGGAGATACTAATTCTAACAATATACTTTCTTACAGTGGAAGTACCATCAGATATATCCCAGTTGGAAGCCCCGGTGTTCACAACCCTCACGCGAGGGCCTCCCGAGCCCATGCTGAGATTGGATTGGAGTCACCGAGCCACCCTCATCGGAGAGAAAGTCCTAAACCCTATGATTTACTGCTGTGATACTTGCTTGAAGCCAATACTTATCTATGGACGAATGGTAAGATGAAATACCTTCCTACTTGATGTTAGTCGGTGGGCTTTATGTCGGTACCCTTACCTTTGATCTGAAGTTTAGATTAGAACCTAGGTCTAATAGATTGTTTGCTAACTTGCTAACTAAAAACGATAAAACATAGTGAAGAAACTGCTATGTTCTAGTACCAAAAATGCCTTAGTGTTTCAATAAGCATGGGTTAAGTTTGGGCATGTGCCAAATATGTTCAATGTATGTAGATGATCTCCCTTTTCTGCATTTAGACTCAAGAGTGGTTCACTAAAATATGTACATAGAATAGATAAAAATAAACTAATGACTACCCTCTAACTACATGGCCCTGACTACTTACCTACCCTCTACAATACAATCAACCTGAAACATATCAAAATATAATCGGATCAATAGCTTAATACTAGGAAATAAATTCTGTGATTTATTGCAACTAGACTTAGATGACTAGCAAAGTTAGTTTCCTTGAATGCATACATTGCCTTATAATCGTGTTTTTGTTTACAGATTCCCTGCAAACATGTATTTTGCTTATCCTGTGCGCGATCAGATCATACACACTGTCCCAGATGCAGAGAAAAGGTATAAATTATAAATGTGAACGAGCACTAGGTTTCTCTTATTCTTTTCTATTAATCTTCTGTTTCTCTATTAATTTAGTTATTAAAGTGTTAATAAATAAATAAAATAAATAATGCTGGACAATCCACACAGCATCATCTAGCCCCAAGCTAAGCAGAGCTTGTGTTATGGGTACTAGATGACTGATATACTTAATACAATACATTACATAGATAATATTTTTTTAAAATACATAGAAAATACCCAAAACACCCGGAACAAATATTTGCAGATCGTACAAATATTTGTCCCAGGGCGGGTATTGAACCCACATTGAACACACATTGGATATCTCAATATTGAAAAATCTGCCAAAATGACTACCACGGTTAGGATTGAGCCTGCTGGCTCTCCCTGCTTGAAATTCTAAGGATGTTTCAACTCATAGCACCCTGCATATTACATATACTCATTCAACTCATAGTATTTAGATTCTGGAAAAGGTTAACTGAGGTTTTATAAAATCTACACCATTTACTTTACTATTCTCCTACTGACATTTCATTGACCATTTAGAGTTCCCATCTCACTCATGTGGTCATGGACAGTGCTTATGAGGAAGGACCTCTAAACGAACAACAAAACAACAGCAGGAAAAGGTGAAGTATATGGTATAGTCCTAATAATATACTAAAATGATACCAAACCATGATAATTTCAATGTTATATTTTTCTATTTTCAGGTTGTGAGAGTGGAACAGACTGGACTTGGCACTGTGTTCATGTGCACTCACTCGGGCACGAGATATGGCAACACTGGATGTAGAAGGACTTATCTTTCACAGGTACAGTAAAACATTTATTTTTTGCTGGTGAAATTAGAGTCTGGTGAAGTTTTAGAAGTCTTGGAGACGAGTCTGCGCAAAACCAAAACCACACTTCCTTTAAACAGATATTTCTGCTCTCAACAATTTCTGTTTCTCACAATTTAGAACACAGGTTCTCAAACTTATTTAGCCCACCGCCCACTGAAAGAGACGAAGAAATTCTCAGAGGCCCATTTTTAATCATTTAATGCCCCTCTAGACCGTCTCAGCGCTCCCCAATTTCTTTTAGGCCTTCTCCTGCCCCCCTGAATGCTTTCAGCGCCCACAAGGGGGTTCTATCGCCCACTTTGAGATACATTGATTTAGAAGCCATTTGATAATAATAATAATAATGCTAAACTATTTCACACAGCATCGTCTAGCCCCAAATTAAGCCGAGCTTGTATTATGGGAACTACATGACTGATATACTACTTATATAATCTATTTTGTAAATACATACATATTATACATAGAACAATGATGTTTCAGAGGGATCTCCAGGCGCACATTAACCACCGCCACGTGTCCTCCGGCAACGACAGCAAGCAGGAGGAGGCCCCCTCCCTCGCCAACCTCTCCGTGAAGTCTATCACTGTGAGTGTCAAATGTAGCTGAACAATTATCACAAGTTTTTTTTACAAAATGATCCCTGAATCCCTTTGACTAGATCTAGTGGTATCATAGTATGACATTGTGATGTGCAGATGCCGCCGAGCGCAGGCGACCCGCGCGCGCACGCGCTGCACGGGGGAGGAGGGGGAGGAGGGGGAGGCGGTGGTGGGGGTGGTGGTGGGGGAGGGGGCGGGGGAGGAGGGGAGCGCCCGCGCGCTCGCACCAACCTCATCACCGTGCCCATACAGGAGACAGACTCGCACTATTACAACTATACATATCCGGTGAGTATTTTTTATGCAACCTGTCGGTGAGCAGTTCAGTAACTTTAACTTTTTAACCTTAAGCAGTAGTAGGTACTAGAAGTATGAAACAATTTTATGTTTGTTTCATACTTTCTAGTAACAATTTTACTTATATTATGTAATTAGATATAAGTATAATATAATATTGTAGTTAAAATTTTGTAGCACGCTTACCGCCAATCACTACAAATTGGGGTTGGCTGGTGGAAAATGCTTTAGCATTAAGTCCGCGTATTGTTCACTTTTTTTTTAAATGTGCAATAATAAAGTAAATAAATTTTATGTATTCGATGGGAACTGCCAATATAAATTGATTGAGGATGCTGATGACAAATTCATATAGAATTTCTTCTTATTTAAAGTAGTTTTGATTTGAGCCTAACAGCCGGTTGAAAAACAACTCAACCTGTATGTTGATATGCAGCCCCCTGTACCGGTGGGCGCTCCGTCTCTGCCGGCCGTGTCGAGCGTCCCCGTCTTGCACTCCATGAGCGTACCGCCCCCGTACTACGCGCCCGCCTACTCCGCGCCCAACGCTTACCCACAACCAGGTATGCACAGACCGATACTGAATTATACCATATCGCTTCGCTCGCCAGCCAAAGTACTATCCACAATGCCGCACACATAACAACCGGTTACTTTGCCGCTTTGATGGGATTCAACTCTTATATATATATACAGTGGTCATATAATTAGAAACACCAACCCTGTCTTCTATTATCATTACAAATTAACATCATAACTAATTTTTAACGTGCCATAGAGGGCTCCTACGTATTTATATGGATGTATCGGTTCTTTTAAAGTATTACTATACGAGTTTAGTAATAACTAACAACAATTTTGATATAAATATATAACAAAAAGTCTAAAGTATTTTAATAAAAAGTCTATTAAAATACATGGACTAAAGTGGACAACTAATTAGAAACAAAAAAAAAACAACAATATAAACATTAACTAAGTGAACAAAACCACATTTAATTTGAATAATACTATGAATACTACATCCAAAACCGATTAGTACTGTTAGTACTTGGTAGGGTACCCTCTGTTGTCGATTACAGCTTTACAACGACGTGGCATTGATTCTATCAGTTTTTCACACGTTTCCAAAGGAATACATCTCCAAGCTTCTACAAATGCGTCGTAAAGTTGGTTGATATTGGTGATATGCTCATCCGACAATGTTTTCTTCACAGTGTGCCACAAATTCTCTATCGGATTTAAATCCGGACTATTAGCAGGCCACTCTAACACTGTCACCAATTGTTGTCTGAGAAACGCTTTAACGCTGTTTGCTGTATGCTTTGGATCATTATCGTGCTGAAAAATCCAATTCACTGGCAAATCATCTGAATATGGGATCATTGTCTCCTCCAAGATTTTTTTGTATTGAAACTGATCCATCAGCCCTTCAATCTTTCTCACGGGACCAACTCCGTATCCGGAAAAGCATCCCCATACTTTAACATTTCCACCGCCGTGCTTAACTGTTTTTATAGTGTACTTGTTATTCAAAGCCTCGTTGATTGGTCGCCGTACGTATCGTTTTCCGTCGGAATTTACCAAATTTACTTTAGTTTCATCTGAAAACAAAACTTTTCTCCATTGATGAACAGTCCAACTGGCATATTTTCTAGCGAAGGCTAGACGTTTTTTTTCTGTGTCGCCTGGTGAGAAGTGGCACTTTCCTAGCAAGTCTTCCATACAAATTTCCTTCAACCAACCGCCTACGGACTAGTCTTGCGGACACGTTTCGAGGGTCGTCTTGTGAAAATACTTCTTTTCGTATAACATTAGAACCTTTAAAGGGATCTGTCTTAGCCAAACGAATCATAAGCCTGTCTTCTTGAACGGTGGTCTTCCTTGGCCGAACTTTTCTAGGCACCTTATCGGATGTTCCATGTTTTTTTGTGATGTGCAATGGCGTTAAATACCATCTTTACGGAACACTCTAAATGATCGGCGATCTTTCTGTAAGACCATTTTCGTTTAAAATGAAAGTTTACTATAATTTTTCTTGTTGCTGCATCACAGCTCTTGTTTTTACCCATTTTTAATAATTAAATCTGACAAAAGGTAACAAATCCGAATGAGTAAGAAAAGGCGGCAAAATGCATGATGCGGTGACATTTCGAAAGGTGAATTTTAGTTTTAAAATTCAATTTTAGAACCTAGTCATACTTTGTTTCTAATTAGTTGTCCGACTGCCAGTACTAAGAATATTGATTGATACTTTTGTTTTTTTTTTTTTTATAATTATTGTATTGGTTGTCTGAATGTTATTGCTTATTATTATCCCAGAGATATAAATGTACATTGTGATTTCGTAAATTAAACTATTACCTCCAATTAATTGAATTAATAATGTTGGTTACATTAAAAGACTACCAAGTGTTTCTAATTATATGACCACCACTGTATATATAATATATAATGCTGGACATTTTCACACAGCATCATCTAGCCCCAAACTAAGCAGAGCTTGTATTATGGGAACTACATGACTGATATACTACTTATATACATATTTTTTTCGTAAATACATACATATGTACATAGAAAACACCCAGACCTGAGACAAATATTTGCAGATACAAACATTTGTCCCGTGGCGGGAATTGAACCCGCAACCTTCTGCGTCCCAGGCGGACCTTCGCCCACTGCGCCACAGAGGTCGTCAGAGGACTCTTAATCACGACTTAAGGATGTTTCGACGACTTTTATGGCGCGGCGGGCGAATAGCCGACTGCTACACACAAGGTGTGGGTTGGATTCCCGTCGCGAGACAAACGCTTGCTATTTTGTTCCAGGACTTGTGGTACTACGGTACTCGTAGTTTCTGATACAGTCCCACGACACAAGGAATCCTAGTATGGAGTTAGGACGATGCATGTGTTGCAGTAAAATTTACGTAAATAAGTATTTAAGTAAATTTTAAATTTAATCTACGTTGCGTGTAAAATTTATTTATTTAGCGCCGTCTCTTTCCAACGCTTTTTAAATCTTGAATAGTGTTTCAGTATTTGGCCGTCTCTCCGGAATTAAAGCGCCTTGCTTATCTCACAAAGTTAATAGGCATGTCTGTCTTCCAGGCAGCAACATGGGTGCGAGCGTGTCGGGCGGGGCTCCGCTGCCGGCGCCGCCGCTGAGCGCCGCGCTGACAGCGCCGCTCGACGCCGCGCGCTGGCCGTACCCCGCGGGGGGCGCCCCCTGGCCGCATCACTACTACAGATAACCTCGGACACATCGCCCGCCGCGCTGACAGCGCCGCTCGACGCCGCACGCTGGCCGTACCCCGCGGGGGGCGCCCCCTGGCCGCATCACTACTACAGATAACCTCGGACACATCGCCCGCCGCGCTGACAGCGCCGCTCGACGCCGCACGCTGGCCGTACCCCGCGGGGGGCGCCCCCTGGCCGCATCACTACTACAGATAACCTCGGACACATCGCCCGCCGCGCTGACAGCGCCGCTCGACGCCGCACGCTGGCCGTACCCCGCGGGGGGCGCCCCCTGGCCGCATCACTACTACAGATAACCTCGGACACATCGCCCGCCGCGCTGACAGCGCCGCTCGACGCCGCACGCTGGCCGTACCCCGCGGGGGGCGCCCCCTGGCCGCATCACTACTACAGATAACCTCGGACACATCGCCCGCCGCGCTGACAGCGCCGCTCGACGCCGCACGCTGGCCGTACCCCGCGGGGGGCGCCCCCTGGCCGCATCACTACTACAGATAACCTCGGACACATCGCCCGCCGCGCTGACAGCGCCGCTCGACGCCGCGCGCTGGCCGTACCCCGCGGGGGGCGCCCCCTGGCCTGATCACTACTACAGATAACCTCGAACACATCGCCGGACCTGACGGTTCTGTCCGCACAACGGTTAATCTCATGGCATCTATGGAAAACTTATGACTAATTTGACAGCACTAAAATTGTTGCTATATCTCTCTTTTGCTATTTTTAGTTAAAGAGAGCAATAATAGATAAAGAGAACAATAAAATTAAGGTGTGCGAGGGAACCGGGGCCAATATAAATCTAGTGTCTCGAGATCTTCTCTTAGTATGCTTCTACGAATTGAGCCCTGCTTACAAGTACAGCTTAACAGACCGCGTGCTCTATTGAATTTAAGCTTAGGCTAGTTGGACTTGGATTATTTATATTGTGAAGTTGTGAAAACTAAGCCTTAAACATGTACACATGGACTATAATTTCCAAATCGATGTTGCACCATGTAACATTGGCAATAACTAGATAAATATGACAAAAAAGGCATTTTTTCAAGTGGAGTTGTTTTTAGTACTGCTAAAAACAATTTATTTTCTGAGTCCTCTCCATTTTGAATAAAGTTCCTACTTTCTAATTGACTTAAATCTAATATATATAAAATCGTTTCATGACTGCCTGACTGGCGATCAACGTACAGTCTATCTATACCATTAGTACTAATAGATCTGAAATTAGGAAGGAACTCGTATATGGCTCTACCTTCCGGAGTCGTGGGGCATCCTTATACTTTATGAATTTAAAAAATGCCTCGTTTTGTTCAGAAATTGAGACTTCTGTTAATTAACTTATGAATGTATTCTTAATAAATAGTAAATAGTAGTTACTTATGCGTTTTTCGTATATTCTCTGAAGAGCAATATATTTTATTATATATATTAGTTTGTACAGAGAAGTTAGTCATGTTTTAGCCCTCTTGAGCTTGGTAATTCTAAACCTCTTTTCGCTTTGTCGTAGTCGACGATTTTTGTGGCTAGCAAGATAGGATAGCATTCGAAAATTGCATGTTTTTAGTGTTTCTCGTTTGACATGTCCCAATAAAACTTATTGAAATAAGTGCAATATCAAACGATGTCGCTATCGTAGCCTTTTGCAGGTTGTTATTAGCAAGTATCTTCATCTGTAGGTACTTATTTTCAGTCTTATTATTGTACTGTTAGATCCTATATTATTTAATTCATCACTCCGAATAATTATATTCTAGAGCGAGTTATATTTAAATTCATCTTTTAACATATTTGTATTGTAATAAAATAATAGTGAGTTCCTCATGGATCAATCAGTACGCACAACTAGTTGTATCATCGGAACACCTGCCCAAATATTAGTTCCGTTAGACACAACTGAAATATCCTTCCTGGGCAGATCCGACTCGGATAGGTTAGGTTTTATTTTATGACCAGAAAGGGTGATGGATGGAACTTTTCTATGAAAGGAACACTTATAACAGCTTTAAGTTGTGTCTAACGGAACTAATATTTGGGTTGGCACAACTAGTTATGCATACTGATACTGATTGGTCCATGAGGAACACTGATAAAGATCTATATGATAAACAGTATATTAGTGTGGAATTTACTTATTAGTTAAAAGTTGTCTTCAATCCTATTTACCCCTTTTGAAATAAAAATAATACACAAAATGTTAATGGTTTATTTATTTAAATTATTTAACACTATTTAATCATCAATCATATATACAACACAACACACATCATTCTCTCTCTGACACAAATAACAAATGCATTAAAATTTTGCAAAAATATTATCTTTACTCTTTGAATACTCACATAAGTACCTTTATTCAAGTTTAATATCAAAATTAATACTATTGAATATTAACAATGCTATAACAGAAATACTAGCAGCCGCACCCAAAATCTACAATCGACTGCCAATCCAATGGATATTTTTTTTTAATTAAAACGAAGGCCTGCGCTCCGTCAAATGGCCATTAAATTTAATTGACAACTAGCTTGTGGAAGTAGAAATACAAAACATAAACTTCAGGATAATTTTATAATTGATTAAATTGCCAATTCAACTCGCAAAAATCAACAATGAATATTAACATTTTGTCCTCACAAAGCAGGCAGAGATTAATTAAGTTCCATATTCACAAACAACATACATGTCCAACCCAAACAAATAAAGTATTTCAAACAACCTCTTCATATCACATAGGATCAATCAGATGCACACATTCACTATAAGGACCAAGATTAATTTTGTTGTTTGTGAATATGGAAGCATAGGTAAGAAGAACCTAATAACAAGAACATTTCCTAGAGATAGCTATGATAGCTCTTTTTATCAAATAAAAAAAATGCAAAGAATAGTACACAGCAGTAGAAACGGTAACAAAATATGTAAATCCCAATTCATGTAATGTAGGTAGAGAGGTAAGTTAGTAAATAGCGTGCCATTGGCCTCGATTCTGTAGTATACTTGCTAAACTAAATTTAAACTGTCGCTCTCTTTTACTGGTAGTGTACGCAAGAAATTGCTACAATTTGTGCTGTGCTCTGTGCAGATGAAGCACATTATTACGCTAGATGTACCTATAACTTTGTCAATTTAAAATTAGTTCATAATTAGGTTTAACCTTTTATTTACATACCAATTGTTTCTTACTTACTAACTGTGCATAAGACTTACTAGTTTATACCTTATATATTTTGTATTCATGTGTAAACTGTTGGCGAACCTAATAAAAAAATAAAAAAACTTCTGTGTGCTGCTGTCAAATCAGTTTACGTGCCGCTTTTCTTCGTGTTTATAGTCAGCATGTTTTGAAATCACGATTAAATTTGTATAGAAAACTTAAATCTGACTAATTTGACAACACTAAAATTGAAGCTATCTCTTGCTTGCACTATCAGTAAAAGAGAGCGACTGTTTAAATTTAGTTTAGTTAGTGTACTACAGAATCGAGGCCATTGTCTGGTATCATATTACCTATATAAACCAGTGAAAACGACAATTGTAATCTTTGATTAAACTTTTGCTATCGTAAATAATTCGTGCTTGGTCTTCTGTTCACTAAAAGGAGTTTGGTTTACTAAAAAAATAGCCTCTTTTTCATAATCACTCGCTAAAGTTAGCGAGCAGCATCCTAAAAGTTGTCTGCCTCTATCCTTTGTTCAGTGTTAGAAAAGGACAGGGTTAGAGCTAGCTAGTTAACCTGCTAAGTTAGCCAGTGATTATGAATAAGAGGGAAACAATGTTTCATGATCGCTGTACAAACTACAAACAAAAGTCTAACCCTCATAGTGCTTGGGGATTGCTATCAAATAACTCGAAAACTCTTAATTCTTCATGGTAAAAATTTTTTTTCATAAATATTTAGAAATAGGTATTTTAAACACTGGATGGAAAAAAATACAGAACTTGGAAATTGTAATGATTAGATCAGAAGTTATGTCATTTTTTTGTATGTTTTTACAAGAATTTTTTAGGCAAACGGACTGTATGTACAATACTATGTAAAATATGGGCCACAAAGTAATTTTCGTATGTTTAATCCCACGTCACAGTAGCGATCTCTTAACAAGAAGTACAACAATGACAAAAAAAAAACAGCAGAAGTAGAACGATGTTCATTAAAAACCTTGAATTTTTTTCTAATTAAACTTTTGTTCCAAAAACTATCGTGAATCTAAAGGAAATTTTATTTACTGTATTATCGGTGAATGCATCAACAGTACGTGAAAATTTCCGTTTTACAAAATATGCATAAACTTTTGTTTATCTTTTCTAGCATTCTAGCTCCTGCGGGGCAATCACACTAACTCATGGCTATCGATGGCAATCAATTTTGACACTATTTCCTTATTTTAATGGCTCATCCATCCAAAAAAACGGAACGTCAAATATGAAACCAATTTTGTTCGTTCGCATTGTCCATCTATGGCTCATCCAGCTTACAAATTAGCGTGATACGATTCATCCCATCCGATGATACCAGCCATGGGAAATTAGTGTGATCGCCCCGCTGAACCTAATGGCCAGCTCTCATATGCGCCAAAAATATCCTCAACATTTTTTTAATGAACTCACGATCAAAGACTGAAACCCTTATTTAATAATCCTGTTTCATAACTATAGTTCAATCGTAATCTGCGCAAATTCGCCTCTTTCATAAATAACGATTAATAAATTGTATTATTGCCATTTCAGTGAATACATACATTGAGTAGAGTCTTTTAGGTCTCAATAACTAACTGTTTAGGGGCCTTCCATAAATTAAGTCACACGAATTTCATGATTCTTTAAGCCTTGTCCTTGTCACATCTATGTGAGGTCCCATTAAAGTTTTTTGCTAGAGTTGAAGATGATGTCGCACTTTGTCTGTCCCCCTTAACGTCTGACGTAATTTATGGATGTCCCCTCATCACCAACAACAATTAAAGATCAATCTCTATAATAACATCCAATTCGCACATTGATTCTGTGAACAGGCTGATCCTGTTTTTCCTATACACTAATCACAGATGAAGATAAGATATAATAACATAGGTGTATTTTAGCAATATATATTTCAACAATTCTTTGTTTATGGTCTTTGTGGGTTAAGGCGTCGGCAATTTCGCCAATGTCACGTTGCAAGTTAGGCCTTTACACGAAGGAGAATGTCCGGTGGTGAGAAGAAAGGACTGTGGTGTAAAATATTCAGCCCATCCAAGCAAAATAACAAAACATATTTATTTTCTTACAAGAATTCTAAGGTTTACGTATTTTTGATGTGATTTCCATTTGGTGACATTGTCAAACCATTTTCCAATGACAGTGACAAGGGGTGCAATGCCAACTTAAATATTAAGATCACTATTTTCAACTACATACGAAGCCCTAGTGTATCAACCAAATATTTTACTGGATTTTGGAATAGCTAAAGGTTCGCTGGGTGCTCGCGATTCATTTAATGAGCAAATGGCTACTAAATTTAATGGCTGGCTTGCTATATTTACTGATGCCTCAAAATTACATGACTCCAGCCCTGTTGGTGCTGCTGTTTGGATTCCTTCGTCTAAAATTATATTAAGCTTTAAATGTCCATCAATTTCTTCTGTGTTTACAGCAGAATCTGTAGCTCTTTTAGAGAGTATTCTTTTTATTAAATCCCATAACCTTAATAATTCCATAGTATTCACTGACTCTAAAAGCTCCCTCCAGGCTATACTTTCTAACCCTTTTCGATCCAAATCCAGATTTCCCATAATTCTTAGTATTCGTGAAGCTCTGTATAGTTGCCATGCCATCGGAATTAATATTGTCTTAGCATGGATCCCTGGTCTTTCTGGCATTCCTGGCAATGAAACAGTGGACTCCTGCGCAAAACATGCTGCTCAAACGGGCTCCCCCGAATACTTCCACATATATTCCCACAACCTTTGTTTAGTACCTAGTTCTCATTTGTCTATTTCCTGGTCCCGTATGTGGATTACTTCCAAATCTCTGAAAGGTAAACACTATGGTGAAATTCAACCCGAAATTCCATCAAAACCCTGGTTCTTTAAGTTCCGTAAAGCTGACAAAATAACCACGTCTACTATCTGTCGTCTTCGATTGGGTCATGCTTGCACACCAGTTTTTCTAGCCAAAATAAGGGTCAGGGATCACTCCTTGTGTGAATGTGGATTAGATGAAGGAAATGTTGATCACCTTTTTTTCTCTTGTCCTAAGCTACGGCTATCTTTGCATGATGTCACCCCTCCAGAAATCCCTCGTCCTCTCTCTTCCAAATTTATACTATCCCTTGTCTTCTCCCCTTTTATAGTATTATTATGTAAATTTTTAACTTGTAATAAAATAAAATTATGATAACTATGCTGATGTACATCTCTATGTGCCTTTCATAATGTTAAATGTACATTTCGTGTGTTTTGTCTCTGTATTTGTGTTGTCCTTTACAGGTTTATATAAATCAACTTATAGTTTAAAAAAACTGTTCGAGTCTCCCTCTATTTAGACCGGTCAAATTTCTGTAAACTCCTCTCCATCGCCTTATTTTTTTAAATCTTGTCGACACGACATTGGCAAAATTGTGGCAACTCTTACCACAGAAGCCATAAATAAAAGTTGAATTGAAATATTAAGATGACATTTGGACAACTAGCCACAGAAGCCATAATCAAGAAGTTGTTGAAGATGACATTTAAAAGCGACTGAAAAACGCCGCGCCTATATCAATCAACATTCTGTTCTGTAAAAGAAAATATGGTTTTTGGTACTCAGTTCGTTTTGCTTGGGATTATCTATTCTACCTCCATCTATAAACAGAATATTGAAAATAGCATTTTATTTACACCACTCATAATATCTTACCGTCACGATCATGACTCTTTAGTTGTGGGCGGCGTCTCCGTTAGGTCTAGCAGCGTCGCGTCGGGCGGCGCAGCCGGCGGGCTGGCTGGCTCCGCGAACTGCGGTATCACCTGAGACTGCATCTTGCGGACCGTGTCCATGTTTACTTTGGTGGATTGGTTCTTTTGCCGCGTTTGTTCTGAGGTCTTCGATAGGCGCTCGCTTAGTGCTTTAAGCGCGATTTGACTGTTGAGTATAACTATATCAGTGGATTGCATGAAAAATAGGCTCCTGGACTGTCTGCAGTGGATAACAGACTTCAAAACATGGTTTTATAATAAAAAAATATAATGAATAGTTATTTTGTTCAGATTTGTGAGTATATCTTTAAAGAGTACATACCGCCGCCTTTCCATATCCTGAGGCTCAACCCCAGGCATGGATATAGTGACTCCTCGAGGACTGAGCGCGAGGTGCACCCTCCTTTGACTTGGAGAACAAAGACCGAGGCGCACTAGGCATCGGTGGGGAGGCCCAAGCACACCTCTCACAACAGGCTGTAACACTGTTGGGAAGAAACTGGAAACAAGTAAGGAAAACTTTAGCTTACCATCCCCAAATAAATGGATTTTGAGATCTTGTCTTGCCTATAAAACTGCCTTATTGCTTGTAAATAAAAGTTGTTACAAAACTGAATCAATGTTATTAGTAAAATACAAACATTGAATGAATAAACAGTTTTAATATATTTCCAATTTTGCCATGGAGTGTTAAATAACATCCAAATAGATAATTATGCTTAGTTTTACTTCTTACACCTTCCTAATTCAACAGATTCTTAGCCTAACTAGGTACCTGATGTACTTTGCAGTTTTAATTAATAGAAACCTGTCAATGAAACCTTACCTTATGTATATTATTTACCAGAAAAAAATAGGTAGTTAGTTCAATGAGCTAATTGATAACTTACTTGTCAAAACTGAAATTATCAGCCATGTCTCCACAAGTTCCACTGCTGTGTCTCTGCCAGAATCTCAGGTACATCCATGAGAGGATTGTTCCACTGCCCCACATGCATGGGTATGTGCCCTCTAGGGCTCCGACGGCCCAGAGGATGATGGCTGCTATTAAGATGAGTAGAGGCAGAGAGCGGTTGGTAAGTTTTCCTGAAATACAATTCAATTTCAATTTCCAATGACAGGTTGCAGGAAGCCAGAGTAAGGTGGTTCAAGACTCATGGTACTCTATGGGAAAGGCTTGCCCAAGAGTGGACTTTTGCAGGCTGATAATGACTCTGAGGCGCAGTGGGCGAAAGCCTGCCTAAGACACAGAAGGTTGCATGTTTGATTCCCGCAACCTTCTGCAAAACCTTCTTCTTCCCAAAAGTTTGTATGATCTGCAAATATTTATCTCAGATCTGGGATAAATATGTATTCACAAACAAAAAGTATATAAGAAGAATATCAGTCATGTACTGCCCATAATACAAGCTCTGCTTAGTTTGAGGCTAGTATGATGCTATATGAAAATGTCCAGCATTATATTTTTATTCAGCATTATTTGTGATGGCAAAAGGCAATCAATTAGTCAAGGATACCACATAGTAACTAGAGATATAAGGTCTGACCTTAAATGAAACACTGCATACCAAAATGAAACACTGCATACCTAAAGGTGTTTTTATCAACAGATGATCTGGCAATATCTGCTTTACGGCCACACATACGGCGGCCAGATACCCAGCCAGGCCGTGCACGTGGATATCAAACAAGTATGAAGTCTGCCCGGTGATCGAGAATATCACCAAATAGTAGAAAGTCGTCAGGAACGCAACACCAATATTCGTCAGAAAAAAGAACTTCATCATTTCCATTTGACCCCATAGTGGCTCTATTAGCTTTCCACATAATCCCACAGTCACAACGTCGATTATCACTTCCCATAAATGTATCTCGAGGAACCAAAATGTGAAACATGACCACAGTTGGAAGGAAGGAGGCAATAGATACCCAGGGGTAACGCTCAGGATGTTCACCACATCGTTGGAAAACGATAATATGTATCCTATTACTACAACTACACATATGAACTTGACGGACGGTGATGTATTTCCCAATAGAGCTGAGAATTGTTGGCGTAAATACGGTAAATTACGACTAAATACACGAAACGCAGCCATTTTTCTGATGTGATGACCGAAAACGAAAACAGTACTCTGTGACGAAAACTTTAACGACATGGGACTTGTAATGTCAAGCTAACAAGGCTGATACAATTGTCATTGTCAAAATAATAACCATTCTCGCTACTGCTACCGACAACAAAAAGATAAAAAGACGTACGTTATATGATCACAATACATTGCGGGTTTTGTACGGAAACAAAAACCGAAAATTCACGGAACGTTTTGTTTTGACATAACAAACAGCTGTTCAGTGAATGACCTTCAAAATTGATTGGTGATTTACGTTTATTTTAATGATTTGTTTATTTTTGTTTCAGTTTCCATCTTTATTAAACCTCAAACCCCGAACGATATAGAAACAAATCAATAACGTGGTAAAAACACGGTCTAGATATTCACGTCAATGTTGTTTTATAGGCTCATCGGCAGTGTTTTACTGGTAGGAATTAGGCAACCGGCTTCTAGGAAAATTTGGCACAAAACTTCATGAAGTGTTCATTTTTAGTTGCGTGTGGCTAGCAGTGGGATGGCGACGGGCGGAAGGCAGTGCAGTAGCGGCAGGATGCGGTATCTGACGCAGGCAGAGGCCGCAGATCTTGACCAGGATTTGTTTAATGAATACAAGTTCAGTGTGGACCAGCTGATGGAGCTAGCTGGACTTAGCGTAGCTTCAGCCGTCGCAAAATCATTTCCACCATCTACGTGAGTATCAACCTAGAGTATTATTATATCTGTGCTAGTACTAGGTAATATAGTAGAGCCCAATCCACAGGAAGCAAAAAAACAACAAGTCTCATTACATCTCATAATCATATTACATGACCTCTTAGACTATCTGAGCTATAATTTTTTTATTATTTGTATAAAATTTACTCGATAGTAATATACTGGCTAGTACTCTATTACATACATACATAAACTCACGCCTGTTTCCCAGAGGGGTAGGCAGAGACTACGGATTTCCACTTGCTACGATCCTGAAAAACCTCTTCTGCTTCATTCACTCTCATTACATTCTTCATACATGGTTGCCGGTTTTGGGTACTCTTGACCTGACCTTTCTCCAGAACGTCTCCAATCTGGTCAGAGTATGTTCGCCGGGGTCTACCCTTTCCAATTATCCCATTCACGCTTCCCTTATATACATGTTTCGTCAATCTCCTTTCGTCCATCCTTTCTACATGCCCAAACCACCTTAGAATACCTTTCTCTATTCTTATCACTATATCTTCTTACACTCCATAACACTCTCTTATCATAGTGTTCCTCACTCTATCTCTCAAAGTCAAACCACTCTTTAGTACTCAATATAGTACTCTATTATTAGCAATAAAGTTTCAAATACTTTATAAATAAGGATACAAACCTTTGTAGTAAGTAGAAGTAGTACTTGCAGCTAGCAGTGCTCAATGCTCTTAAAAACTATCATTCACTATGGAAAAATTGGATGAGCAATGTAAAATTAAACTAATCTAATATTTTATAACTTTTCAGGCATCAATCAGCTTTAATAGTATGCGGGCCGGGTAACAATGGTGGTGATGGCTTAGTAGCAGCCCGTCACATGGCATTATTCGGCTACACAGTTGCTGTTTACTACCCTAAGCGCACACCAAAACCACTGTATGAGAACTTGCTAGAACAGTGCAAGAGATTTGGCGTGAATATTGTGGAACGTTTGCAGGAGCCTAAAGACTTGCGCAATGATTACCAGCTACTAGTGGATGCACTGTTTGGGTTCAGCTTCAAACCACCAGTCAGAGATGAGATGAAGCCGGCGTTGAATGCACTTGTAGATTCAGGACTTCCTGTTTGCAGGTATGCCTTATTATTTATGATCTGCTCAAATTGTTTAAATAATTTTGGCTTTAAGGAACTTACTTAGAATATTAGATCTTTGAGCTGTGTTAAAAAACTATAGTTTTATTTAGTTCCTGGTAGTAGGTATAGGTTATTTCCTCCCTACAAAAAACCACAAAGAATTTTTTAAGTTTTCTAAGTTGTCGGACTTATTGGGAACTTTAAAAAACCTATCTATGAAATATATATGTACCTTTAGTGTTTAAAGGCAAATGGAACCTGACAAATCCCAAATGTAGGGTATCTCTAGTTGAATATTTTATTAATGTTTTATTTAACTTTTTACCAACGACGCAAGGAGCCGGTAGGTATATGCTTTTGGGTAAGAGGTTGTTCATGTGTTGCCTATTTTGTCTGAAACTGGTTTTTAGCAATTGTTTATGTTTCCATGGAAGGTTCATATATAAATTTTATCGCCACACGTCAATAGAGGGCGTTGCAATAGATGCAAGAATAAGTTTTTATTTCGGCTGTTGCAATACAGTCGAAACGTCGGGAAGATTAGTAAAAAAGGTCAACGCGATAAAGACCCGTAAAACTTATAATTAAACGTTAACTGTTTCAGTGTGGACATCCCAAGCGGATGGAATGTTGAAAAGGGACCCGATTCAGAGAAAGCATTGAAGCCAGCCATGCTCATATCTCTCTCCGCACCCAAGCTGTGTGCGCGACCTGAAATATTGAATGACGCCAAGCATTTTCTTGGTGGCAGATTTTTGCCACCAGAAATAGTTGCTAAATACAATCTTACATTACCACAGTACCCTGGGCAGGAACAAGTAGTTCAAATTTCATGTTAACCTTTGGAATTTGCTATTATAATGTAAGGAATTGAACTTTATCTAGGAAAACAGAGAATTTACAAATAAACTATTAAACAAAGAGGTGAAGCGAAGCTTTATTGATTAGGAATATGTAGGTAGCTAGATTTTTAAATTGCTAATGCCTCTAATGAAAATAAATTTACTAACAGAAAGAATAATATATTTAACTACTAAGATATAAAATATATATAGGTGCCTATCTGTATAGAACAGATATAAAACAATAGATATACTTACTTAAAGGTATATCAACCTAAGATCATAGCTTTCTACTTTATTTTATTTATTTATTAACACTTTATTGCAAATTTAAAAATAAGTGAACAATAGGCGGACTTAATGCTAAAGCATTTTCTACCAGCCAACCCAAACTGGTTACTTTAACTGGTTTTATAATTTTAGTAATAACACATGACAAAAATAGATTTACAAACTTAAAATAAATGTACTTACTACATACTACCTACATACATACATACATACATACATACCTACATACATATTAATCAGGGTGTAACGTAGGTACTTTACGATTACATCTAAATAATTATTTACGTGAAATAGAGCATGTACGCTTGTAGCGACATCTCTTGCCAAATGACAGCTGCGTGCCTGCGTTAAATCACATACGAACCATAGCTACATACAACCCATAGATGGCGCTTAAATATTCATCGAATGGTCTAATTCACAACCAACCATGTTCTCCATACCACAGATATTATAATACAAGTATCCATAAGTAAGAATTTTACTTATCAAGAATATTATCGTACAGCTTTCGGTACCGTAAAATATCTGTGCTTAGGGTAATAATTTTGGATAGGTTTGGATTCTAGGATTCCGCAAGTCGACTTAGCGGCTTAGCGAACTCCGCTTCGTGTGCAGCAGCATTAGCCACAAAATAAAATATACTTGGTAGGTACCGAAGACATCTTTAATTACTCTACTTATCATAAATAGGTAGTATTTTACTGTGCATAACATCAGCAGTCGCCACCGGACGGCACATGTCAGCCGCACCGCGAAGAAACCGAGGGCCTATGCCGAGTTAAAAATACGTTTAAAACTTGTCGAAATAATTTTTGAATGGAATTCTTGTCGATAAGGTCAACGTGTTCTAAACTCAGCATAATAGTAAGTTTGTGTTTGGTTTTGTTACTATATGGTTCCGGGGATTAAGACATTCATTTTGATTATTTCCGATTGTTACATTCATTCGTTTTATTCAATTTTCAGGACATGGAGCATTGACTGAACAAGCTATCAATTATATATATATATTTAAATAAAACTGTATCTATCTCAGTCGCACTAGTGCAAGCTAGCAGTGTGCAATAACTTGTGCTATCTTTTTCTTTTGCTAAAAATATAAATTAATTTTGACGTGTCCCATATCAAAATATTTCGCGCCATTTTCAGCTGTCAGTCGAAATTTAGTACTTTTTTGGGGCCAACGAACCTCATCACGATAAAATTACTTTGTCAAAAAAGCCTTGGTTCCTTCGTCATCATTTTAGACTTTTTCGCGTATTTACTCACATAAAACTCATACCTATGTAAGTATTTTGATATTTCATTTCTGTAGTCTAATAATGTTTTGTTTGAATGTGTGAGCATCGTAAGTTTCTTTTTGCTGCTACAGTATTTGTCTCAGAATTTATAAAAAGTATCCAATAAACCACTTGATGCTTCTAGTTTTCATCATACTTTGCATTATACGAAGCATTTATAAATATTCACAGACAATGTTTGAAGCCCGTCTCCTACGAAGCTCCATCCTGAAGAAAGTGCTGGAAGCCATCAAAGATCTGCTCACACAAGCCACATTCGACTGCGATGACAATGGGATACAGTTGCAGGTAAAATTAAAACTAATAGGTAACCTAAAACATCAACACCTGCTTTACTATCAGTGCAAAAATGCCAACTTTTTGTTGGTTTACAACATATGCAAAAGCTTACCAACACTTACAGAGGGAGGAAGCTATGGAAAAAATACTCTAATTTGCCTTAACAATTTCTTGAGTCTTCATTTCCTTCTTTCGGAATAAATCACATAGTATAACTCCGAGCATAGCTCTCCATAGACTGCTGTGCAATCTTGATTTTATGTATGAGGCCAGTCAGTAGTTAGTTCCCATTCATCTTCGTGTTGATAATTGTTCAGATTGATAGACCAGCCATACCTCAGTGCCATATATCATCATTGGCAACACACACTGCATGTAGACTTGTCTTAGGGTCTGCCATATCTGTGACTAGAAAACATGACTGAGTTTCCTGAACACATAAAAAATTAACATATAAAAAAACTTTCTCTTCCAGGCAATGGACAATTCTCACGTGTCACTTGTGTCGCTCACATTACGAGCAGATGGCTTCGACAAATACAGATGTGACAGAAATATTTCAATGGGCATGAATCTTGGAAGGTAAGTCAAAAGAGCTCAGCTCTTCATTCATTATTGAACAACTCGAGACACTATTATGTAGTGGCTTACTTGAGATGCGGAGGTTGTTGATTCGAATCCCGTCATGCAACCATCTCAATGGATCCACCCATGCTCTCAAACAGTTGGGGAAACTTTGTAAGGACACTTACATGCCCGAGAACTTAAAGTTCAAAGACATGTGCACGAAGGAGCTTCTCAAATGCTCTGAGCTACTTATCAGAGTCACCATACTCTCATGCAGGATAATCACAAAAAAACTTTTGACAGGCAAAGAAGAGTTTTTATTGGCTCATAGCTGAATACACCTTAACATGCCCTCTGATGTCAGCAATGAATAATTAAAAGAAATTGGAACAAATAACTAGCTGTGCCATGGCCACACTCGGCCTGCAGCCCAACATGTATCGCCCGCCCGATGCTAATTATTTTCCTTGACTCTTAAGAGTCATAGCGTGATGTTAAATAGTCTATAACCTGAAGAATTTGGCTATCAAAAAGAAAAAGATTTTTTCAAATACAACTAGTAGTCCCAGAAATTGGAACAAACTCTTATATTTCATTTATTCATGCTTAATGTCCTACATACAATGGTTAAGCTTAGGTCTAGTGTAGCTCCAAGTAGGTTGGTAGGTACATCGGCCCTGTCAGGGTGTTGCGGGTAGGTATTATTTTACAATTACGCACATAAAATTCAGCTTCAGCTTTAGTATAGATTAAGTTAATTAGATTTAGCTACTGTTATCTTATGTTTTTTTTATCTTGGCAGCATGTCAAAGATCCTGAAATGTGCTGGAGACAAAGACACGGTCACGATGAAAGCGCAAGACAATGCTGACACTGTCACATTTGTGTTTGAGAGCCCGAACCAAGAGAAGGTGTCGGATTATGAGATGAAGCTTATGAACCTGGACCTAGAACATTTAGGTAAGCATACAGTCATCATGAACAGCCTGTAGAAATCTGCTGGGCATAGGCCTCCTCAAAGAGTGACATGACGAATGATCTTGGGCTTCCTCCACCACCAATTTCCCACAATACATCCTCTGTCTTCTTACAAGTCTTCTTACTCTGCATCGTCAGTTGCACGAACTGCCGAAAAAATTAGAGAATCTTTCTCGCTCCCGTTTTTTTCTGATGTCAGTTCTATAGTACTCTTGCAGACCACATCAGATATTTTTCCCCCTATTCTTTAATCGAGCCTGTTTAACTTTTAACTAGTTAGGTTTTTTTTTCAATTTTGTACTTCACTAACTTTACTCCTAATAATGTAGCAATACCTGGCCCCATTACGGACAGTCAAACATACAATAATACTAGAAACTTAGACCAATAAATAATGTAGAGGTAACATAAAAGCGGGTAACCTATTTTTAGCTTAGCTAAACTTAAACTTAGCTACAATAAAAACTAGCTATACTTACTTATTGCCATCATAGTATTCATTGAAGTTATAAAACACTTAAGATACCAATCATTTTTTTACAGTATATCGAAATATGCATTCATCTAGTGATTTTATCTCTAGGGGTAAAGAGTTGTATGCTCTTATAGCAGTATAAAGAGAACTATAACGATAAAGATTTATTTACCTGGGTAAAAAATGATAAATTTGTGTTTTAGTATGACCTCTGTGGCGCAGAAGGTTGCGGGTTCAATTCCGCCACAGGACAAATGTTTGTATCTGCAAATATTTGTCTCAGGTCTGGGTGTTTTCTATGTATATTATGTATATATTTACAAAAAAAAATGTATATATGTAGTATATCAGTCATGTAGTTCCCATAATACAAGCTCTGCTTAGTTTGGGGCTAGATGATGCTGTGTGAAATTGTCCAGCATTATTTATTTATTTATTTTATTTAGTACATAAGATGACCTGAAATAACATAGGTTACTTTTTATCGGAGTACCACGCGGGCGAAGCCGTAGACAGAGGCTAGTGATAATATATATTTATTATCTTAATTGCAAAAATGATTGATGGTTACATAGCAGCCGCTGTGGTTTTAAATGTGAGAATTGTTTCCCAGGCATTCCGGAGACTGAATACAGCTGCACGATTCGTCTGCCGAGCGGCGAGTTCGCACGTATTTGCCGAGACCTCTCGCAGTTCGGTGAATCCATGGTCATCTCTTGCACAAAGGAGGGTAAGTCAAAGTCAAAATTCATTTATTCAATAAAATCACAAGGATCACTTTGAAACGTCGGTTTTTATCTACTGCCTGTTCTTCCGCGACCAAGCCAGGAAAGAAAGGCAAGAAAACAAGCCTGGTTATTCTTTTTAATGATCCTTTTACAAAACAATAGGTTCGAGTTGGAGCATTTTCAATCCCAAGAGTTTTTGTCATCTAAATAATCAGATATTTTATAGTATGCCTTTTTATAAAGTTTTTGTTTAATTAAGGTTTTAAATTTGTTAATTGATATTTTTTGTATATCTCTTGGGAGTTTGTTATAAAAGCGTACACCGTGTCCTTTAAACGATTTACTAACTCTATGTGGCCCATTAAGCCACAGCGGAGTGTTTAAGAGCATGCAAACAGTGAACGCGCGTTTAATCATAAACTGGTATGCCTTTGCACACGATAAATGAAATCGCTACAAACGCGCTGTTTCGTCGATATAGATGCGTTGTTTCTGAACCCCTCCTCCCCGCGCCCTGATAATAACATCCAAAAGTCATATTCATAGTCAATCCAAAGTCATATTCATAGTCCAGATCCCACACAAGAATTCCCTGTGCCATGGTAACTACGAGTATCATGATACCACAACAACCAAACCCGAACAAATAACTGCAGAACACGCAAAAATTTGTCCCGCAGCGGGAAACTAATCGGTAATAATGTGACGGGAGGTCTCGCTGGAAATGTCAATATAAAAATTAAGCGCTAGATATAATCTTCTCCATAAAGTTTCTACCTGTGGCTTTTACAGGCTCGTTCCCTGCGCGTATAAATTATGTTTTTTTTTTAAACTGCAACATTTATTCATATTTCATACAACTATTCACAAGTAGGAATATACAAAAAAAATTGATGAAACAGTTATCTATCTTAAGACCGTTGCAAACGATCTATAGATAGGTCAACTGATCCAGATCCCTGCCAAACGAATGGCAATGCTAATGCGTCGATCTAGATAAGAGCGAGCTGTTTGGTTGCTGTTTGGCCCCAGTTCCCAATAGACCTAGAATCCCAGCCCTTAGTCCCAAAAGGCTCAATTATTGAGCCTTTGATTAATTATTATTGCTTGTTTTCAGGTGTTAAGTTCTCGGCGACCGGCGACATCGGCTCCGCTAACATAAAACTGGCGCAGACGGCGTCCATCGACAAGGAGGAGGAGGCTGTGGTCATTGAAATGGAAGAACCTGTTACCCTTACTTTCGCCTGCCAGTATCTCAACTACTTCACCAAGGCCACGTCTTTGAGCCCCCAGGTAAGGTTCATAAAGTTATTTTCGATGCACTCCGGACACACTTCTCTAAAAGGTAATATACATCTTCCTTAACTCCACAGGCTTCACAGTTGGAACTATCTACTTTCTTCATAAGAAATTTGAAACTATTCAGAGCACTAGTGGAGCAGTGGCTAGTCCCCGACTTCCACGGGTTCGAATCCCGTCATGCCCCAATGGGTTTTCCAAGCGAAAATTTTTATGTGCGAGGTACTGCTCTGAAACGGTGACGGAAAACATCGTGACGAAACTGGCATGTCCTAGGACCAAAATTCAACACTCAGTGTGCCTCTAAACGCCTGCGGAACGGTTGAATTGTATAGATACGACACCTTTGAGATTTCATGTGACTGCTGCCAAGTTTATCTTTGATAAATTCGGGTTAGCGTGAATGGAAAACTAAGCATGAGGTACTTGTCTAGTCCTAGTCCGGACCTATCGCGGGGTGATCAAGGACTGCATAAATCCGGCGATAGATGTCGCTACTTAACCGTGTAACAGTATAATTTATAAACTAATTCGCGGTGGTTAGAGATTAGTTTGTGACTTGCAACAAATTAGTTTTTTTTTTGCATTTTTTAAGTTATATCAGTACGTCTATGTTTAGTCCGATGGGATAAAGGAATACCTTTTAAAAATCCTAAAAGTATAATTCGATTTTTTGCCCCCATAGGCTACTCTTTATCCACCATGCGATTCTGGGCATTCGCTTCGGAAATGCCTTGGTATTTTCCAAACTGATTATTCAGGTTTTGAAGATTTCAATTTCTTTCCCAGGTGCAACTCTCGATGTCAGCCGACGTTCCACTAGTGGTGGAATATCGTATTCCAGACATCGGTCATATTCGCTACTATCTGGCGCCCAAGATAGAAGAGGAAGATAGCTAAGCAATCCAACGGATCCCTAGTTTTATTTCATTCAACTTGATTTGTAAGCCCTACATTAATCAATAATCTAACTCGCCTATTCTTTTATAACGTTGCTAGCTGTTTTATACTATTTTCTTAAACCATAGGTTGAGATTATTAAGCGCAAGACCTATTTAACAAAAAATAACAGTGGCTTTCTTAAAATGATCTGTCATAATGAATAGTGAAATAGGTTAGTTGTGTTGGTGAACTATAGCAAGTACCCCTTTTCCTATCATGTCAATATACACTGTGTGTATCAGGAATATAAAATTGTGATATGTAGTATTGATGAAACAAATGAAAAGGCAATAAAGGTATTTTTTCCATAAATTTTCATTTTATTTCCATTGAAAAATTGCTACGTCATACATACACATTGAATGACATTTAAAAATATTTGAAATCATGTCTCACATGCGCATAGATAAATAAGAACGAAATTATTATTAAAGAATCACAATTCGAAAGGAATGTTTATTTGGAAATGCAATTAGAAAGTCAAACCAAAAACGTAAATTCTTACAAATTATATTTGAAATAAATTATTAAAATAGTTATCTTAGTAAAATGAGTTTACATTTATGAATGAATACACAAATCTGTAAAGCTAGCTCACTAAAAGGGGTCTACTTTTTCCCAGAGATCTTCAAGTTAACCCAATATACTAAACATAGACAAAAAATAATTCTATGCATCTAAATTATTTGGTATCTTTACAATGCATATGGTGCCTGCACACGGTGCAAGTAAAAGAGTGGGGATACATGCGTGAGTAGTAATAATAAATAAATAAACATCCAACAGACACATACTATGTATATAATATATTATATACAGGGTGTAATAAGACTACTGGAGTTGAAAGTACCCATCAATACGACCAACTTTTACTATGGAACAAACACTGTAAACGCGAAAAAAAATCAGCTGTTCCATACATTTCAGCCAAGTAGGTATTAAACTTTAAGTACCCATCAATACGAACAACTTTTACTATGGAACAAACACTGTAAACGCGAAAAAAAATATCAGCTGTTCCATACATTTCAGCCAAAAAGGTATTGAACTTTAGTATGGAACAGCTGATTTTTTTTCCGCGTTCACAGTGTTGGTTCCATAGTAAAAGTCGTTCATATTGATGGGTACTTTCACTCCCCGAAGTTTTCGGAAGTAGTCTTATTACACCCGGTATACATACTATGTTTTATACATAGTCCTGACCTCAGGATTTCCTGTATCGTGGGTATCAGACGAGTACCGTGGTATCACAACACCTAGTCCCGGAACAAAATCTGCAGAACATGCAAACATTTGTCCCGCTGCGGGAATCGAACCTGCACCTCATGCGTCGCGCCGTGTACAAGCACCATTAGAGACAAAAATTATAAATGCTAGGCGACCATTCGATAAAGTCTTCATAGGCGGTCATACTGATCACCTTCAGCGAATAAAAAAGGTTAAAAGTCGTATAGATACGAAATTCGCGTAAAACCGAAGCATTATACGCCCCTTATCGTTACAGCTTAAAATTACTTGAGAATCAATTATGTTATATTTTAATTAAAGTATCATAAAATAATCATGACTTATGTTTTACTACGATAATGCCCAAAGTGCATAACAGCGCTGTTCGAGCTCGGTTGTGTCATTTTCGTAGAAGAGCAACACTGAGCACAAGAACTTATAACATCCCAAAAATTTAATTTTTGAATTTTTAGGATATTATATTTTTTTTTGTAATTTCCCTTTAGCGTCTGTTAAAACCAAATAACTGAGCACTGTTATGCACCACGTTGAGTATGCCGCACTATCCTCCTTACCACTAAACTAAAGAAATATATTCGACCACTTAAATCAAATTTCTTGACTAGAAGTCCTTACAAAATTAAACCTAAAGATAATACAACTAAACCGACTTAAAATCAATAGGAGGGTGAGGCAAGTGTTAGTGAACTGGCGAACGCTACATAAAAAAAAATACTGCTTTGTGAGGATTTTTTTTGAGATCGATTTACTTTATAATTTCAGGCACTGATATTTACCAAACATTTTCAGTCTGAGGCTGAAGCTATTATCAAATCATTGTGAATAGTTCATTAGCCACCAAAGTGAAGTGAAGATGTGTTAAGTTGAAATGCCAAGTCTTTGCCTAGGCAAAGTACAGACGGGCAATCACATTTTTGCGCATTTCACTTTGATGAATACTGCAGTACATTCGATGAAAGTTCATAAGATTCATTAATCCGTTACTTCACTCGTCTAACAGTAAGTTCAATCTCAAATATCACTTCACAGCAGTGGTGTAGCGTCGCGTCACTGTTTCCACTTCTTGGCGGAGAAGAGCACAGCCCGCTGCTTGAGGAAGAGCGAGTAATTCTGCTTGCGAGGTATCCCGCCGGCTGCGCCAGGTACCGCGCCGGCTGCGCCAGGCAGCGGCGTGATGGGCAGCCCGCTGGGACCAGCGCCCGATTCTTGATAGCTCTTCTTCTCGCCGGCGCGTCGGTTCGTGTTCCCCATAGCGTTTACGTATGGTGAAACATGCGTGCGTCTTCTACCTGTAACGTAAGGTTCATTACGTTCATTAAGTGTGACACACAAACCTGCAGATTCTGCAATGAGGCGGACGAATCGCCCCTTCATCTGTTAGGAGAGTGTGGACCACTGATACATAAGCGTAGCCTTCATCTGGGAAAACACATTCTTAGCCCAGATGAACTAAAACTCATCACACCCAAAAAGATCCTGCAGTTTCTAACAGCTGCAGGCCTGAGCGGTGAACTTTGAATGCCCCCTGAGGGGAAAGTAAGAAAGTGGCGATCACAATAGGCCTGTGACGGCCGCAGTGATACCAAAGCCACTAAAAGCAAAAAAAAAAAAAAAAAAAACTCTTGTAACATAAAACATAACATGGCTAGCATTAGTCTATATTTATTCATAGTTTCTGGAAGGGCCACCTACTGCAAAAGTCTTAGGTAGGGTCTGCAAACCGAAACAATGCCATACGAGCTATTTATTACTAAGACATTTAATATCAGACCTGCCCCCCCTCCTCGCCTTCAGGTCTCGTTCTTGAGGTCTTTGGTCGCGGTCTCGGGCGCGGGAGTCTCCTCGTCCGCGTCCTGGTAGGACACCACCTGGTCGTGGAGGGTCCTCAGGTGCCGCAGCAGGTTCGACTTCACGTTGAAGCCCTTGTTGCACAGTCCGCAGACGAACGGCCGCTCGCCTGTAATGCAAAATTCATCAGATGCCCTGTGTGGTAGATGCCATATGTAAACGTTGACCAAACTTATAAGTAATAAACGCCCGACAGGTACGTTCATATAAAAAGGGCGGATATCGTTATAAAACACGAAACCGAGAAAATATTTATTTAAAAAAATGTGCAGTAACTGATCGCTATTTGTTCAGGAATGAGATAAAAATAAATTAAATTTACGTCAGAAGCGCATTTTTACTCATCATTCACTGATCATCTTGGTGTATTTAGCTAATTATTGGTAAAAATGGTGATGCGCCCGTTTCACACTATTCCCCGTGTCTTCAGTATCAGAAACTACGAGTACCGTGGTACCAAAACATCCAGACCTTTAAATGGCCTCATAGCTGCTAGATTAATCGTTAATTTTGTTTTTAAGTGCCATTGGTTTTCCTAAAATCCTATTACTTTTATAAACGTGAAAGTTTGTGAGGACGGATGTTTGTTACTCTTTCACGCAAAAATTACTGATCGTATTTCGATGAAACTTTACAGTAATATAGTTTATATATTACTGTAAAGTTTCTACTTCTACGCGGGCGAAGCCGTGGGCAGAAGCTAGAAAATAAATAAATAGCTAAGAGGATTAGATTAAGAAGACTATAGAAGATTGTCTCTCACCGGTATGCGTCCGCATGTGTATAACCATGCTGGCGTGGGACGGGAAGCACTTCCTGCATTGCGAGCAGGTCTTGCTTTGCTCGCCCTCTGTGAAACGATTGTGACGTTTTGGTGGAGCACTCTTGTTCAACATGGCCAGTTCTAGACAACCGAACACCGTACGTCTTTTTAATGTTAGATAGTTACAGACGAATGACAATCACAGAATCAACGCTTCGTTTGAAGTTCAAGCAAGAGTTGCGATTACAAAATCTTGCCAGAATTAAAGAACTCTAAACGGTACATTGCAAAATCACAAAAGTTGATTATGAAAAATCAACAAAATCTTATTACTTTCTGCTAGAATTTACAGTTTTAAAAATGACAACATCTAGCAAATTGCCGATACCAAAAATTTCGCAGCAATATTATATTCAAACGAAGCGTTGCAGAATTAGTACACAACTGAAGTGATTGAGGGTAAGGTTAATTTGGAAATGGCGGTGAATCTGTAACTCTTCTATAACAAGGACCGTTGTGATGTTCGTTTGTCGTGAAAAAGCCACCTTCACACAATCATTCAGCTATGTGCCAATATAATTTATGTTAGTAAATAGATCTTAGACGTAAGAAACGACACAGCAATTGCGATATAGAAAGCATTAATATTTATAATCTAATCTAATATAAAGCGTACTCTTTTTTAAATATTGAAAATATTCCTACTGATAAGGAATATCTTTTAGAAAACACTTTTTTAAACAAATAGGTATTATTCAAATATGTGCAAGTACTTGTGCTACATTTGAATAACATTACGTTATCTTAGAGTTAACGTAAGAGCAGAGTTAACATAAGATTAGGTTTTAATAAAAACACTCTAGTCAAGAAAACAATGAACAAAACAAAATAAAAGCCAGATGTCGTGTTAAAAAAAATCCACAAGAGGAAAAAAGCTCATTTTTTTTATAAAAAAAATTGCAATCGGGAAATCTTTGAGACGCATTCCCGTCCAGAATTTTCCTAGGAACCTAGACGTAGCTAGATTGTTGCGTATTGACGTAAAAATCTAGCGTCTGAGTACTGATCATTAGCTCGATTTTTGCGTATCGACGAACGGCTAGAATTTCTTTTATATAAAACTGAGTTTTTCAATACGGTAAGGTCCAAACGGCGACGTTACAAAGATCAATCAAATCGAGCCGTTGAACATATTTGAACTAGATATGTGGTCAAAGAGTAGCATATAATAGACAGCCTCAAGAGACGCAATGTTTGATAATTTGCTAGGAAACAATCCTGTCAACTGTCGTGCGACGCCTGCTGTGCTTTGATTGGTCGAAACTGTAGTTCCAACCAATCAGAGCACAGCAGGCAATATGACGCAATTACAATGACAATGTCCGCGTTTGCCAACATCAGTCCTAAGAGACTGATGTGTTGACAGAACAGTGTGGTTCAATATGACGTCTCTCGGGGTTAACTGGTGGATGGAGAGGAGTAGAGAGTAGTGAGATGAGGCAGGGTACTGACCGGTTTCAGTGTGCGTGCTCTGTATGTGCCGCACCCACTCGGCCGGGTTCGGGAAGTGCTTCTGGCACAGGTCGCAGCGGAGCAGCGCCATCGTCTCCTCAGTGTCGTCACTCTGAAATGCGCAACTCTCGTTAATGTCTGACACACACACAGAGAGATTTTGATCACTCTGATTCGTGGATAGTGATGTGGATAACTCTGATGCGCCAATGAACGCTTGATTTCAGAGGACGGAACGCAACTCCTACACTGCGTTTTGTTCCTAAAATCAGGCCCCAATGGAATTAGATATAAATATTTATTATTCACATAATGCCACTCACAAATTAAAACAGAGACAGATTGCGCAACTCTCGTTAATGTCTGACACACACAGAGTGATGTTGATCACTCTGGTGCGCTAATGAAATGAACGCTTGATCAGGGGACGAAACGCAGCTCCTACACTGCGTTTTATCCCTAAAATCGAACTCCAATGGAATTAGATATAAAGATTTATTGTTCACCACATAATATGTCACTTAGAAATTCAAAAATTCAAACTAGAGACAAATTACAAGCTAGTAGCGGGAGTACAATGGGCCACCGTATCACTAAAAATGATCTCTTCCAGGCAACAATTGAATGGACAGGAGTTATGACATTAAAGCCTGACTTCATAGTCCCTCGAAACCCATCGTTCAGCATTCGCCTTATGGCTGGGTGCATAAAGGTTAAATTTGCGCCTGAACAGTCCCCCAGGGGAGCCCCTATTTCACTATGAATTCGGTCCTTAATATGTCTGAAGGCTGCAGGAAGTCGGTTGATAGAGGTATCCGTAATATGTAGCCTATACTAATATTAAAAAGAGGTAAAGTTTGTATGTAGGGAGTAATCTCCGAAACTACTCATTCCATTTCAGCAATATTTAGAATGGATCTTTAGGGTGGGCATAGATTGTATAAAATCCTTGTAAAATAATAAGACTTTTCGTCGAGACCAATTTCGCAACAGTATGTCAACGAAACGAATGCGTTTCTTACGACAGCTGCCTTAACGTTGACAGTTTTTTTTTCATTGGTTATTTTTTATTCGGGTTTTTTTTTCGTCAGCAGAACGAAAACTGATCATCTGTTCTGTAACTTCGGTGGTCCCTCCAATTTCAATCCTATTGCCTTAGATGGTGTATCCCTGCCAGTTTGCTGCGACTTTCGGTACCTCGGTTCATTAATCCAGAACGATGGCGAGATAGACCGGGATGTGAGGAACATAATAAATGCGGGATGGATGAAATGGCGACAGGTTACAGGAACTACATGTGATCCACGAATGCCCTTAGACTCAAAGGAAAAATTTACAAAACGATCATAAGACCTGTCGTATTGTATGGATCGGAGTGTTGGGCAACCAAAGGGATTGATGAAAGAAGAGTGCACGCAGCTGAGATGGATATATGGAGTTACTAGGATGGACAAAATAAGGAATGAGTATATCAGGGGAAGTTTGAAAGTAGCACCCGTGACGGAAAAGTTGAGGAGTAATAGGTTAGCATGGTATGGGCATGTCATGAGGAGGGAAGAATGTCATATTACGAGAAGAATGTTAAATATGAATGTGGATGGAAATAAAAGCAGAGGTAGGCCAGAGAAAAGATGGATGGATTGTGTGAAGAATGACATGGTTAAGAAAGGAGTGAGTACTGTGATGACGGCTGATAGAGGAGAGTGGAAGAAGAAAACATGTTGTGCCGACCCCACGTAATGTGGGATAAGGACAAGAAGATGATGATGACTTTTTATCCGGGTGCCATGCGGGCGAAGCCGTGGTCAGTGGCTAGCGTGTTAGAAAGGGCTCGGTCATGGCAATCACAATAAGATGTTGATTATGATTTATATTAGGGTGCTGTATCAGGGCACGTACGTGGCGACCGTCACGTACACCGCACGCATGTGGTACCACAGAGCCTCGGTACACGTTGTCCGCAGCGTCCTGCTACGGACCCAGAGGTTGTGCTTACCAAGGCGTACAGATCCTGCAGCACCGCGGCTCTGCCGATTCTGGCAGGGGTTCTGCCGGCGGATTTAGCCTTGCTCAAAGCGGGCAGAGGACAGGCCGAGGTGGATGGCCAGCCAAGGGAGGTGGGGCCGTTTGCGGCGAGGTATCGACATGGAGGTGGCAGGAGCGATGGGAGGGGGAGGAGAAGGGGCGCGAGCTGTACCGGTTCTTCCCAGACGTGAGTGAGTGCATAAAGCCGCACTGGGTGGAACAGGACCATGCAACCTCCCAAGTACTGACGGGGCACGGATGTTTCAGGAAGCGGTTGAAGGTGGTTGAAGCTTAACTTGAGCGATGCGGAGTGCGTCCGCGGGGAGCTGGAGACGCGGGACCACATCTTGTGGGAATTCCGGTTGTATGACGTGGAGCGGGATAGGATGTTGTCAGGGGTTAGGCGCCCGGGCGGGGAGGAGGGTCCTATATTCCACACAGACTTTGTTAGTTCCGCGGCCAACTTCGGACGAGTGAAACAGTTCGCTCGAAGTTGGCATCGAAGACAACGTTTGGTGGAGCGCACGAACTGAGATGGGGGGGGGGGGGGGGGGGGGAACCACGACTCGGTACGGATTTGGGCAAGGACGGCCAGGCGATGAAGTCCGTTTTGTGCTGTGGCATGCCCGAGAAGGGGGAGAGTGCTTGGACGGAGTGTTTATAAAAAAATTTAGAGATCCGTATAACCGTAAGATTGTTAGGACCATGGGAGGTTGGAGTGTTGTACATGTGGCATGCGATGTTGATGTTGATGTTGCTGTTGATGTTGATGTTGATACTCACGGCGGAGCGGTTCTTGCGTTTCCGTGCGTGCGGCGTGTTGAGCGCGTGTCCCTCCACGTGCCGCACCCACGCGCCCGGCACCGTGAACACCTCCGCGCACAGCTCGCACGCCAGCGGACTGTACATCTGCAACACACATCACATTATTATTACAATTAAACAACTCGTATGTTACACATCACATTATTATTCTAATTGGAGGACTCGTACGTAACACATATCACATTATTATTCTAACTGGAGGACTCGTACTTAACACGTATCACATTATTACGAAACTTGAGGAAATGTATGTAACACATATCACATTATTCAAATTGGAGGACTCGTACGTAACGCATATTACATTATTATTCTAAACGGAGGACTCCCGCCTAACACATATCACATTATTATTCTAACTGGAGGACTCGTACGTAACACGTATCACACTATTACGAAACTTGAGGACATGTATGTAACACGTATCACATTAATCAAATTGGAGGACTCGTACGTAACGCATATCACATTATTATTCTAAACGGAGGACTCCCGCCTAACACATATCTCATTATTATTCTAACTAGAGGACTCGTACATAACACATATCACATTATAATTATAACTGGAGGACTCGTAGATAACACATATCAGATTATTATTCTAACTAGAGAACTTGTATGTAAAAAAAGATGATTCGATTCAAAAAGTCTTGACAAGAGGTGAATGGATGGAAAAAAAAGGGTGAGGGGTCCGAAGCTCACCAGACTTTCTTCCTCAATATCCATGTCGTCAACCGGCTCTGTCTTCACATTCATCTCAGCTTGCAGCATCTCAGCAATGGACCGCTCTTCTTCCTCAATGCTGCTGTTGTCCCATTCCGGCTCATCCTTGATCTGGATCTCGGTTGTTGTGTCTTTGGAGTTGGATTTTGCAGGTGATTTTGTGTTTGCTGGTTCCTTGGATTTTTCTGAGGGAAAAAAATATTACGAAAAATGTTTTGTTGTGTCAAGTCTATTCTTTTTCAGAGAGTGTACAAATTAGTATTCAGTATCAATTTATTCTAAAATTAACAAAAAATATATTGATTACTGAATTTTAAAAGAATTATATTATTATAAACACACAAAAAAAATTACTTAAAATAATACAACTACAAACTAAGACAATCAATATGAAATAATAGATAAATAAATAATAATAATAATAATATGTGATGATCAAAAGTAGTTAGAATACATACATGTAATAAATATTTAAATAATGCTGAACATTTTTCACATATCATTATCTAGCCCCAACTAAGCGGAGATTGTATACATCTTTTTGCATATATATACATAATTATACATAGAAAACACCCGAGACAAATATTTACAGATACTACAAACACTTGTTCCGCAGCGGGAATCAAATCAGCAACTTTTTACGTCTCAGGCGGGTTTTCGCCCACTCCGCCACAGATGTCAAAGTGAAGTTGGTTGAAATACAAAGAACGCATGTGTTACGAGTATGTTATGGGTAATGAGATACTTCCACAAAATAAACGTACTTTTTCCAGTTTCTTCTTTAGCCGGAGTAACGTCAGTCTTCGCTTTTGCTTCCCCTACTAGCGCATCAGTCTTTTGTTTCTTTCCGTATTTCCTTTCCACAGCGTGTCTTCTTAGAATTCTGGAATGAAAAGAAATAAATAAATAATGCTGGACATATTTCACACAGCATCATCTAGCCCCAAAGTAAGCAGAGCTTGTATTATGGGAACTACATGACTGATATACTAATTAAATACTTTTTTTTAATACATACATATTTTACATAGAAAACACCCAGACCCGAGACAAATATTTGCAAATCATACAATCATTAGTCTCGCTGCGGGAATCGAACCTGCAACCTTTTGCGTCTCAACCTTTCGCCCACTGCGCCACAGAGGTTGTCATAAAACAACATGAGAGATTTAGAGCTTGTTAAAATATTTGCAACCGCGTTCATCCTCTCTGAATTATTTAACATCTCATTTCATCCTTTTAGAATAATTGACACCCCATTTCAATCTTTTTTTATTACTGAATTGACCCTACTTTATCCTTTTAAACCAGAGACCCATCTGGCTTTTTTTGATTGGTATTGACGCGTACCAAGCGGTTGGTCACGAGTTCGATTCTCGCAGGGGTTGTCATTTTTGGGATATAGGTGGAGCGATGACTTAAGAAAGGCGGCGTGCAGTGCTCATTGACGCGTGGGAGAGGCCTACGTCCACTTGTCCAGCTGTGTGATGTGGGATGATGATAAATCTTGTTTGGGATCATCTTGATGGAACAAGGGGCGGTACCTTACTGGAGATTTTGGTAAGAATTCCATTCACCTCTTCAATAATTATTAGTTGGTTAGATCATTTCTTTATGTACATAATTTACACTTCAAAGGTGACTATGATGATACAGAGAAGCTATTAGAAATTATTATTTTATAGATTAAGGTAAGATTTTCTCAATGTAAGTACCTTAATATTTACACAAAGTATCTCTAACATAAACAACATTGTTAAAACACAACACAACTAAATGCCTTAATTGTGATAGTGTTTTTCTATTTCATAAATTAGCTCTATTGTCGCCTGAAACACAGGATTACCTATATCTATTTATTTGGTGCACTTATTACGAGTTTCTTTATTATATAATTACAAGTTTCTTTGAATAAAATTTTATTATTTATTTTATTTAATAAAGACATAATAAAACGATGAACAGACGAAAAGACAAAGAGTACACATTTAAAATCAGAGGTACAATAGACGGCCTCCCTTTGCCTTTGGGGACTCTAACCGGTCACTGCCCCTTGAACAAACACTTCTACAACATCGGAGCCACAGACAGCCCCCTCTGCAGAGGATGTCTAACCGAAGAGGAATCAGCTGCCCACGTAATCCTGGAATGCGTGGGCGTAGCAACTCACCGCACAAAAATCCTTGGCAACCCAAGGTCACTCCGCGAAGCCTGCGAAGACCCAGGAAACTTCTGTGCTTCTGGGCGGAGTTGGGCTGGCTAACCCACTAGCCAAAACTCCCACGCATAATGAACCAATTAAAAGTTTAAATGCGGAAAAGGGAGTCCACACACATACATACATACAATAATAGACGGCCTCATTGTTTAAAGCTATCTCATCCAGACAAGCTTACAGAACAGGAATATGTACCTTGGCGGTGGTCCTTCTTCGGGTGAATCATCTACCACCATGGTCGTTGGAACTGTCATGGTGCTGGTCGATGTGGCTACCGAAGTCACTGATGATGTGGCCTCAGCGCTGATTGGGGCAGGAGCCACAAGTATGGTCTGACCCTTGGACACCATGGGAGTACCAGGACGGATAGCCGCTTGAGTGGTGCCTTCAGCTGTCTTTATAAATACCAGTTTGGGTGGACCGATGAACATTGGCCTGAAAAGTTTTTGTTGCTTTAATAAAAATCTTGCGAAACTATGACAGAGTTGAAAATAAATTCCCCTTCAAACCAAAAAGATACCTTTTCAAAAAAGAAAGGTATCTTTAAAATTTTCCAACTAAGTTTAGACAATTATTAATTAGGTAATGCATTTATCTATTTAAATGAAATCTTGATTTTAGTTTTATTTTTTCATTTAAAGGTTTAAATAGAAGTTTCAAAGGAGATTCAATTTATATTGAAAAAACTAAATAAGGATTAAGTCATGGGGTGGTCTACTAAGCATAAAATGTGTTAAGGTTGCCTGACAGGCTTTAAACAAGAATTGATAATATCCCAGAAATTCAATGTCGGCGGAGAAATTGGTATGAGGGGGCTATACCAACTAAGCCAAGGAATCAATGCCAACCTCGTCTAAATTCTTGGCATGTTTCGGCCCGAAACACAGGTTATGTACAGTAATCAATAACATCATATTATGATATCTGATTGATTTGACATTTCTATTTAATTTAATTTATAATACCAAACCAATACAGATTATTTGAAATTTTATTTGCTAATTATGTATTTCATTGTTGACTAGATTGTGATTGAATTTGATTACCTATGTTTTATAAGTGACTTTTATGATTTCTTCAACCTATTAAATTATATTTCACTCTTAATAACAGATTTAAAAACAGTTACTTATCAACATACACAATCGAACTCAAAGTTGCAGCACCCTAACGGGGTTCATGTACCTACCTACTTACTTATGTATTGTTTAAACACCTATACTAAACTGTGTACATGACAGCAATAAAACATGAATATGAATATCTTTTGTAATGATCATCACCTTATTATTTATTATTACCTTGAGACACCCCCTGGTCCAGTGGCTACTTGGTTTAGCTTAATAATCTTATTCTGATCATCCTTCTTCATGGCCAGTTTCGGCAGCATATCCTCAGGTTTCTTCACCAGCGGCTGCTTGTTGACACTGGCCGGAGCTGTCTGAGTGTCGCTCTTGTCAGGATCAGCGGTCTCATTATTTGTGTGCTGCCATAGTCCTCGGATCTTGAGGACCTCTCCTGCTTTCAGAACTATGTCGAGCACCTCATTGGAAACTGTTGTTTCCCCTGAAAATGTTGAGAGTAATACTGCAGGCTTAGCATGTAACAACGATTTTGTTTACAGAAGAGAAGACAAACATAGACATAGAGTGCCATGATGAACAGTCTTGAGCCACCTCTATTCAGAACGTTCTTCCCACCTTTAATATTTGTATGAAATATTTACTCTGTATTCTTACATAATATTGTGTGAAATACAAAATCAATTGATTTAATTAACCTTATTTAAGATATAATTTTGACAATCAGAGAATGGGCTTTCTTGCATTGCCTCATCTCAAAAGAATATATAACATTTTACATGGTAAAGGTTGCGAGAATTTGATGAATGGAGTTGATTTTGTACATCAATGGACTTCTACAGGTTGATGATGATAATGCTGATGATAGTTATTCCCCTGCAGTTGTTGGTTCTGCAAGCTTTATGTTCAATAACATACAGGCTTAGGTATTTTTGGTTCTAGTACAACACAGGCGAAGAAATCTATTTTTTTTAAACAAATAAACACCCAACAGTCACATAGTTCTGGCCACACACTAGAATTCCACTTGCATCATGGACAACAACTGCCAGACTCAGTATGTACCTACAAATATCTACAGAACATGCAAACACCCTGTGTCAGGATATACCTGCACCCTTGGGTCTCAGCTGAGGTCGTCACTAACCTTTATACATGTACTCGACGAGTATCTTCAGCGCCTTCGTCGAGATCTCCGAAGGCAGTACCACGTACAGCATCCCTCCCATACGCATCACAGACCGCTGCCCATCGAATAACGAGCTCAAGTACACACTACACGAGCTCAGGATGAACTTGTGCGCCGGGATCTGCGACCCGTCCATCGTACACAGCACGACATCTGTGAACCGCTCCGAGCGGAGTAACGCCGCCACGGAGCCGTTCAGATGCGCGCTGTGCGAGTGCCATTTCAACTGGTACGTGTCCGTTGAAGTCATGCTGCGGATCGCATTGTGGGCTGCTGCACCTGGGAGATTCAAAGCGTTCATTTTAGTAGTTGGAAGTATTTTGAAGGCGGCATTGCCGGAGTCTTTTTTCGTTTTTGCTGTGAGGCGCTTGCGCAGCGTGGCCATGATTCCCGAATGTATAGTGTATTCCTTTATTAAAAAGTATTCTGCGAGTGTAATGTAAGAGCATTCTATGAAACGGACGCCAGATTTTCATTAGAGATGATAAAATACCAACATTTTCCATCATTGAGAAAACAAGTAGGTACATAATAAACAATTTTCTAGGTAAGAGTCACAGAGTACTTTTTAGTTAGAAAAGTGTCATGCCAATTTTAATAACAAATAAGTAATGTATGTATCTCCTAGTCCGTGATTTCAATGTTTTTTTTTATAAATATGTTTATTTATTATGAATTTCCTTGTCTGTTACTTTAATCTTTGATTTCCTCAAAGGGCGCGCGGTGCGTGTACGAAATGACTACGAACTGGGCGTTTTAGCAGTATCTATATTCTATTCTAATCTAATATCTGTGATCCTACTGATCCTAGTTATCTAGGTCTATGGTTGTTGGTTAGGTTATTGGTCTCACAAAAGTTCCAAAATATCTTGTACAAAAAACATGCAACCTCTTCGCTTGTATATGTCCTATGTATGTATATGTCCAACATAAGTCAGGTTGGGTTGCAGCGAGTGCAGGATTTTTGGGTCGAGTGGTTACTTTTGTGGCCAGCACAAGCCAGCCAGCTAGCATCATACATAACATATCCACCTATTCCGTAGCTGTTGTATTACATCCTCATTAAACCACGACACTTTCCACAAACACAAACTTACAAGGGATGTTAACACATACACACTTCCCCAGGACACTTCCAAAAATAGGGAAAAGTTTTAGTTGAAGAGATTGGGTCTGGGGCCAATAGGTAAAACTGAGAAAACGACATTACGCTTAAATATAGGTTTTTGAATAATTTTTCATTCGATCATCTAATCGCAGTCTATTTTTCTAAATCTACGAAGATCTAACGGTTCATTTGTTTTTTTTTACACTGCTTTTGGAAAAAAAGAATCCGTACTTCCAATGGGAATCCATAAATTAACGTAACCTCAAAAATTAGATACCTACCTAGTTAGGAATGCTAAATCGTAAAATAGAACAATAAAATCAATTTATTTCGCAAAAGTAACCAAGTACCTACCTTGGAGTTGAATAGGAAGGTAAACACTATTCAACTCCAACTTTTCATTATGAACGTAAACGATGATATATTATTGAGTAATTTAAGTAGGTTATCAATACAGACTACCCCCTACTTGGTATCCTCAAAGATCTACTAAGATCTATCTGAGTATGTATCTGAGGATGCCCATTATACAGTCGTGAGCGTGTTTGTTTTTTTGTTTTATCAGAATAGATATCTATCAATTGATTGGTTTTGGTTTAGGTTGACCGTGTCGATTGATGAAAAACTAAAAGTAATTAAACTACATGTTAAATAAATATAAGTATAATATAATATTGTAGTTAAAATTTTGTAGCACACTTACCGCCAATCACTACAAATTGGGTTGGCTGGTAGAAAATGCTTTATAATGCTAAAGCATTTTCTACCAGCCAACCCAATTTGTAAATACCCAATAGTCCGCCTATTGTTCACTTTTTTTTTTATAAGTGTGCAATAAAGTGTTAATAAAAAAAAAATATGATGAGTTGTATTCATAGTTTATCTACCCTACCTTCAATATAGGTTATAGGTATACCTACTTAAGTTAGTAAAAAATTGTAGCACGCTTACAGCGTATCACAACAAATTGTGTTGGCTGGTAGAAAATGCTTTAGCATTAAGTCCGCCTATTGTTCACTTTTTATAAAATGTGCAATAAAGAGTTAATAAAAATAGCCTTTATCCTCTAAAAAACGAATTCATTGGCATAATATTACAGCAGAAATATATGATAAAAGTATGATTATAATAATTAATAATCTTCAAAAAGCTGCAAGGGAAAGCAATTCGGCATTGTTGGTTATAAAAAGTTAATAACATAGGTATCTCTCTCCATCTCACAATGCAAGAAAACCAAACAATTTCAATTGTACTTGCAGTATGCACTAGTTACATGCGTCAGCATCCCTAGTAAGTTTGTGGTCATTCACCCTATTTCACCCCTCTGGCACGTCTGGCGGTCGGCCATTGCTTGATGCGTACGAACGAGTAGCAGAGGGCCGATACGATGACTGTTTCGACAATTCTTGTATGGAAATCTTCGTTTTCACATGTTATTATAAACTCAGCTTATACCCTCAAAAAACTTTGTGTCAAAAAAAAGTTTTTCGACAACATTTTTCTATACCCACTTAAATTGTTTAGATTCTCATCCAGGTATTTTAGTTCAACAGATTTAGTTTGAAACATTTTATTTCTGTTGTGAAAATAAAAAATGTGTGAAAATAAAAGTACCGTAAGTAAAATGAATTTTAAGTACATAAATATTATATGAATAAAAGACGCGAGAATAGATACCTACCTTTATGTGACATTACCATAATTATAGGCAAAAACAAGACTCCATCAAATTGAACACCTTGCTAAGTCTCTCTAAAGGTGGTATGACGCACAGAGTGCGTATGCTCATCGTACGTAGAACAAACCGATGAAACCGAAGTCCTACCAAATTATTAATATCTGGCTAACAATATTGCGTCTTTATCATAAAAACTACAATCTAAACAAACACTTATAGGTACCTACCTACATATCCCTACCTATCCAGAAACTTTTAAATTAAGCACCCTCGAAGAAACCAAACTTGAACATTTGTTTTACAAAAAGAAGTTCCTGTCAAATAGACTATAAATTTTACCTCAAAACTGGCAATCGATATATCGATCGCGATGATGACTCCACGCCGAAATTAATGTTTTCATTGTAAGTTATATTCACATCTTGTAACACAAAAAGTCTTTTTTTCAGAACGTACCTACTTATTGATAAATAGATTAGAAGGTAATGTAGTAAATATTGAAAGTTGAAATATTACAATGCGCGCAACCACCGCCTGCGACCCTCGGATCCGGTGTGCGGCGGCTGCGGCTATGAAAATCAATGGAGTTACTATTGATTTAACGCGAAAAGCGGGGTTGCGTATCTCATCGATCCAAGTGGGTGAGCGTTACTGTGCGGCGCGGCAGCCGCCCCGGCGCTCGACGCGCCTGCGTCATATTCCGAGGGGAGCGCTCGGACGCCGTCGGTAGTCGGCGCCCGCCCTGCACATCTAGCCTAGCCACCCTGTTCACGCGCAAATTGCTTTTATGCTATGAATTCCAACACGAACAAGTGCACCTACATAGTAAGCTTTTACATCTAATATTTACAGCAGTATGATGATGATGATGATAAACGTGTGAGCCAGCCACCTTATTCACAAATTATAACAATAAAAAAAAACTTGATAAATGTTTAGTCTCATCCTATAGGGACCCCCTCGCAACTAAAATCAGTACCTACCACAAACTGACTAAGGTCATAGGGTGCTCAGTCAGTACGCAGATCTATGAAAATAACGCATGAAGATACCAATAACAAGTAGGGAATAGTACATTATTGCAGAGACAGTGAAATAGGAAATCGTGGGTCGAGTATTTCAACCGAGGCATATTATGCTGTTATGTGCTTTTCTCAAAAAAATGCAAAGAAATATAAAAGGTAAGATATTTTTACGTATTTTTCTTTTGACTTCACTGGAAGCACGTTTTCTATCGATAATTTGGCGTCCGACCTTACATCTGGCGAAGTGCAGTCAATATCCTTCGGAACTAATTTTTATGTATTTAAATCAATGTTATCAAAATATAATTTTACTGCATGTTTATAGGTAATGGTAACGTCTTTCATACAGCCACTTAAACGCAACCTATTTGTACCAAGCTCGATGAAAGAGATCCAAATTCAAATGAGGTAAACAAAGAAAAAGTTATGTCGTAGTCATTATTATTTCCTCTGGGTTTCTCCCTTGAAGAGTAAGTTAATTTGTTCTAATTGATACTAAGGATACTACTCTATCTTCGCTTTTAGTACCTACTAAAAAGAGAAGAAATAGAAGACCCGGATAAAAAATCTATTTGTTATTCCACACATGTTGTATTGTCTATGTAATTTGTGTTTTTTAAATATTAAATATAAATAGATAGATACATAGATAACTTTTATTGTACACCACATAACACGTTGCTTTACAACAGATAAAATTATAAGCTAATCGCGGGAGTACAATGGGCGGTTTTATCGTCTTTATTATTTTATTAATGTTAAGTATATAAATAAATAAATAATTCTGGACATTTTTCACACAGCATCATCTAGCCCCAAACTAAGCAGAGCTTATATTATGGGAACTACATAACTGATATATTAATGATATACGTTTTTTTTTGTAAATATATACATATTATACATAGAAGACTCGAGATAAATATTTGTAATTCATACAAACATTTGTCCCGCGGAGGGAATCGAACCCGCAACCTTCTGCGTCTCAGGCGGGCCTTCGCCCACTGCGCCACAGAGGTCGTCAAGATTAAGATTAATATGGATTAAGATCTGAAATAAATGAATTAATATATATATATAGATATATTGGACGGCAATGGATTTCCACACAATATACCCGGCGCGTTTTTTGTTCCAAATTCAAAATTGATGCTGTGTACGTAAAAACTAGACTTCGCGTATTCTTTTCTCGAAAGTAATGACAATATTTCCGCGCATGTTTGGTGGAAACGTTATTTACATTAGCTTAATTAGCCCTCATATAGTTATCATTTCACGAGACAGGTTGCAAACCCGTCGCTACATAATGGCATAGTAAGTCTTACAATTTTCGGTCTTAGGACATGCCGGTTTCTCAAGATATTCTGGTCGGTAAAGTATCATCGAACCTAGTATAGTAGGTATGTAGTAGGTAGTACAATTAGTAATTAAGATTCTGATTATAAAACTTCTGTAAATACCTACCTATTTGTAAAAAAATATTTTGTCATTTTATTTTACCTTTCCATTATTTACCGTATCAGGGGCAAAATATGTTCGTTCTGCGTTACCAGTGAGTTAAGTTGTTATTGTGTACGAAAATTGCATAACTTATGTCTGGGTTCGACATTCACCTCGGCTTATAATAACAATCTTATTCCAAAGGACGTTACCGTCTCGTTTTCCTTGAAAAACGTCAACGTTTTGTCAGTTTTTCATGGAGAAACTAGTCGTGATCCGCTTACTATTATGGTTAGAAGTAAATTAACCAAACACGATTCCATCTAGAAAAATTGGTAGTTAGGTCTTAATTGCTAGGTAATTAAGTAGGTATAGTGAGAAAATAATCAAATTAGATAGTAGAATAATTATTGTGTATCGATGATAGCCATAGGTGTTATTATTGAAATAGGTAGGTAGCTAGAAAGGGGATGGCGAAACCGTGGGGTTGTCGACGCAAATCGATAATAACTGCGCACGCGATGCGCACATTCGCCCCCGCTCCCACGCCGCACTCCCTGCCATCACGTGGCGTCGCTTCCAAGGGCTTCTAGCGTATAACTAGTCTGTTCTATGTAGGTAGATGTAGTGATCGACTTTAGTTCAATGTTACATTTAATTTATATAAGAAACTCTTTTGAGAATTCCTGAGTTAGGTCAGATTAGCATGTTTGCTATTCGAGTTGTTATAAATTATAATCAACTAACTAGGTTGGTATGTATCCTGAACGTCTTCGTCATGAATACCATATAGATAGGTAGGTACCTACTAACCAAGTATCAAAATTTAAATGTCTACGGCCTTAGTAATAAAAAATAATAATCTTTTTTCTGAATTTGTAAATAAATATCATGAATTGTGTTGCGATTGGTGGATAATAACCCTGCAAGACTTATAAGTTAATACCTATATTATAATTATGGTAGGTAGGCACTCTACCAATTTGAATTAACTAAATTAATGTACTACTTAGTAGGTATATTAGGCATGCAGGTAACTAGGTTGGTAGATACCTCTTACTTCGTTATCTCATAGTAGTTTAATTGAAAGAAAATACTTTTAACTGTCGCACCTGCAGTCCCCAGTTAGGCAGCGTCACTTTATCATTCCAAGTAGGTATCATTATTTTCTTCTCTTTCATTCGTATATTTATGTAGGGACTCAAGGTACCAAATTGGTATTTAAATGTCAAAATTGGTGGTATCATACAGTTGTATGTATTTTCATAATAAGTAAGTTAATAAGAAGAAAAGAAGCATAGTTTATTGCCAATTCTTCTGGTGCTTTGGTTGTGAGGAATCGGTTTAAATGAGAAGTATTCACGTGGTTCACGTAGTAATCCAAGGAAATATATGATTTTCCTTTAATTAGATACTCGTTAACCAAAGGCAACCAGCGCTTAGCATGCTCGTAATTAATAATGAGATGTTAGGTTATAGTTTGATTAAGGCAATAATTGGTTTTCGATACATTATAGGCTTTTTGCTAGCGGATTTTAATGAGGGGCGCTAATAATACTGAACTCTCAAATTCCATTAAGTTACATAATGTGGTCAAGTGTCATCCTCATCTCATCATCATCATCGTAAAGGCCACTGCTGGACATACCCTCTGTTTCATAACCATTCGCTAACTTAGTAAGCCGCTAAATGTAGCCCTGTCCTTTTCTAACACTAAACAAAGGATAGAGGCTGTAAACTTTTAGCATGCTGCTAAAGTTAGTGAGTGATTATGAAACAGAGGGATGTCATGACGATCGATCATGGGCCACCTTCGTCCACCGACTTCCCGCAATCTTAACGATATCATCGGCCCATCCGCTGTGGATCCTTCTTACACTGCGTCATTCGTAGTCAGACCATCGACCTACATGAGTGAGACGCGTAAAATAAGGCAGAAAATGCAAAAGGTAGCTACTTAATCACTATAAATCCTTTGGCTCCTGTGATGAAAACATATTGCTGTTTCGTTAAGCATTTCGAGCTGTCTCGTGAAATTAACCGCTGGTTCTAAATAAATTAATAGGCAATAAAAGAGAATGGTAGGATTTTTTTTAACTCATTTAAAATGTTTGGAAAAAAAGAGGCAATAGTAGTTATTATTATTAATAAATTGTTTAAGGCATATTCCGGCATCCGGTCTTACTGTTTACGGCATTTTACTACTACTCTAGATATGTCTGCTGTCAGTGTAGACACGAATATTGAAATGACAATGACACTGTAATTTTATTCTATTAATTGTTACATTCTGTCTGTCTGCCAAATTGCCAATGTCAAAGTAAAATAAACTAAATTTTGTTGTTATTTTTCTTGAAAGAAAAATAAGTTATTGAGCAAAATTTGCATGAAGTTGCATAAATATGAATCCACAATCAAAATCGACGGCATTGTCTGCCGATTTGAACAATTTCATAATTGGTGTATCGAGAAGGAATTCTCAAAATGCACCAGACCTCACCAAAATTGGTTTGAATCTTTTGAAAGTCTTCCCTGCGGCTAGAGATGCTGTCTTAGAGTATTTTGGACTGGTATTCAATGATGCGGTCAACGTTTCCATCAATCAGAATGATTATGAGGTTGGTATGATTTTGTTATGATTGTGAAAACGAACTTAACCATGTTGAAAAACGCCACATAGCTTGCAGAATGTAGAAGTAGAGCTTCTGTGAAAGGGCTGGTCCGGTGAAGTGCTACCACCATTTCTTTTTTGCTGCCAAGCAGTAATGCTCTCATTGCTGTGTTCAGGTTTGAAGAGAATGGTTGACAGTGAAATTACAGGCAATGAGATCTTTCATCTCGATATCTCAGGGAGGCAGTGATACCTCTGGTATTGCACGCGTCCATAGCGTACGGTAACTGCTTACCACCTTGGGCCCTTAGTTTGTTTGCCTCTTTAGTAGTATAAAAAAAAAGAATGGACAACCACAGGTTGATGATGATACGAGCATGAATGGATTGGTGACTGTGGTGACCACAAATTGGACAACATAGTATAGGAAGGCCCTCCACCCAATGTATCAATGACTTCTCACAGATTTTTGGAATTAGGTGGAAAGAGGTAGCTCAAGATTGTTTGATGGCACTTTTTGGCAGAGGCTTGCAGATTGTTGCTGTCCTCATTACTTACTTACCAAAATCTTTTTCTTCCAAACCGGTGTACAGGCTTGGAAGCAGAGGAATCTGATTGGCAGGGATTGCCCTGTTCAGGCTGGTGGAAGACAATATATTTAGTTTTAAGTTTATATCATAAAGTTAAATAAGCCTGTCTATTTCACACCATATCCATCAGTGGTCTTCTACAGGCTGTTGATAAAAGTCATGATAAGTACCTAACATGCTCAGTCTTAATTAATGTAAAATGTCTACTATTCTGTGTTCAGGGTGACTCCAATGGAAATGGTTGCTTGGAGAGTGTTAGTATGATTGGACCAGAACTGAGTAACCTTGGCCAATCATGGGCCCCGTTCATTGCCCCGTGGTGCATCAATCTGATCATGGATATTGCAACAAAAAAGCAAAATGTGCCAAGTAAGTTTTCTGAAGTAGTTAAGAAGAATATATTGGCATTTTCACACAAAATCATGTAGCCCCAATCTAAGCAGAGCTAGTGTTATGAGAACTACATGACTGATATACTACTTAGTTACTTCTTTTGTAAATTCATAAAGATTATACATAAAAAACACCTAGACCCAAACAAATATTTGCAGATCATATAAAAAATTGTTTCGTCAATGTAATGGAATCAAACCTTCTGACCTGCAACCTTCTTCGTCTCAGGCAGACCTTCGCCCACTGCACCAAAGAGGTCTATAAAGGGGTACTGCCCATATTATAGGTTAAACTCTTATGCAAATAATACCTACTTTTTCATTTATATGCATATTTACCACTTCAGTGATATAAAAAAAACATCTTGGACATTACTGGTGAATCCTGGCGAAATGATTCCCATTTATAGAGTAAATAAGGTGCCAAACTTAAACATCTATTTATTTCCCAGATGCGACACTACAAAGTGCAGAGCCAGTCAGGGTATTGCTGGACATGACCACACAAAATCTTACTTTGCTCGAACCAGATGAGCGAGCCAAATGTATCGATATGATGCTAGGTTTGTACTGATTGATAACACATACAAGTTTAGATTTGTGTCTAATTCTAGGTGGGGAAACTAAGGTCTGCACTAACGTCCCATATTGGGCTCTGGGCTCAGCAGTGTTCACGCTCTCATCAACCCAGAGTGGGCTGTGCTCGCGCACCTCGCCAACCATCCCCCCGCCACGCTGCACGTCAGTGTATAATGAGATTGTGTGTAGGTTCGTGGGCATGTTCGTGGGCGGTGGGGTGGGTGGGGCGCGCGGAGCCGGCGCTGGTGGCTCCGCGCGCGCTGGCGCTCGGCCCCGACGCCGCGCGCGCCGTGCTCGCGCACCTCGCCAACCATCCCCCCGCCACGCTGCACGTCAGTGTATAATGAGATTGTGTGTAGGTTCGTGGGCATGTTCGTGGGCGGTGGGGTGGGTGGGGCGCGCGGAGCCGGCGCTGGTGGCTCCGCGCGCGCTGGCGCTCGGCTCCGACGCCGCGCGCGCCGTGCTCGCGCACCTCGCCAACCATCCCCCCGCCACGCTGCACGTCAGTGTATAATGAGATTGTGTGTAGGTTCGTGGGCATGTTCGTGGGCGGTGGGGTGGGTGGGGCGCGCGGAGCCGGCGCTGGTGGCTCCGCGCGCGCTGGCGCTCGGCCCCGACGCCGCGCGCGCCGTGCTCGCGCACCTCGCCAACCATCCCCCCGCCACGCTGCACGTCAGTGTATAATGAGATTGTGTGTAGGTTCGTGGGCATGTTCGTGGGCGGTGGGGTGGGTGGGGCGCGCGGAGCCGGCGCTGGTGGCTCCGCGCGCGCTGGCGCTCGGCCCCGACGCCGCGCGCGCCGTGCTCGCGCACCTCGCCAACCATCCCCCCGCCACGCTGCACGTCAGTGTATAATGAGATTGTGTGTAGGTTCGTGGGCATGTTCGTGGGCGGTGGGGTGGGTGGGGCGCGCGGAGCCGGCGCTGGTGGCTCCGCGCGCGCTGGCGCTCGGCCCCGACGCCGCGCGCGCCGTGCTCGCGCACCTCGCCAACCATCCCCCCGCCACGCTGCACGTCAGTGTATAATGAGATTGTGTGTAGGTTCGTGGGCATGTTCGTGGGCGGTGGGGTGGGTGGGGCGCGCGGAGCCGGCGCTGGTGGCTCCGCGCGCGCTGGCGCTCGGCCCCGACGCCGCGCGCGCCGTGCTCGCGCACCTCGCCAACCATCCCCCCGCCACGCTGCACGTCAGTGTATAATGAGATTGTGTGTAGGTTCGTGGGCATGTTCGTGGGCGGTGGGGTGGGTGGGGCGCGCGGAGCCGGCGCTGGTGGCTCCGCGCGCGCTGGCGCTGGGCCCCGACGCTGCGCGCGCCGTGCTCGCGCACCTCGCCAACCATCCCCCCGCCACGCTGCACGTCAGTGTATAATGAGATTGTGTGTAGGTTCGTGGGCATGTTCGTGGGCGGTGGGGTGGGTGGGGCGCGCGGAGCCGGCGCTGGTGGCTCCGCGCGCGCTGGCGCTCGGCCCCGACGCCGCGCGCGCCGTGCTCGCGCACCTCGCCAACCATCCCCCCGCCACGCTGCACGTCAGTGTATAATGAGATTGTGTGTAGGTTCGTGGGCATGTTCGTGGGCGGTGGGGTGGGTGGGGCGCGCGGAGCCGGCGCTGGTGGCTCCGCGCGCGCTGGCGCTCGGCCCCGACGCCGCGCGCGCCGTGCTCGCGCACCTCGCCAACCATCCCCCCGCCACGCTGCACGTCAGTGTATAATGAGATTGTGTGTAGGTTCGTGGGCATGTTCGTGGGCGGTGGGGTGGGTGGGGCGCGCGGAGCCGGCGCTGGTGGCTCCGCGCGCGCTGGCGCTGGGCCCCGACGCTGCGCGCGCCGTGCTCGCGCACCTCGCCAACCATCCCCCCGCCACGCTGCACGTCAGTGTATAATGAGATTGTGTGTAGGTTCGTGGGCATGTTCGTGGGCGGTGGGGTGGGTGGGGCGCGCGGAGCCGGCGCTGGTGGCTCCGCGCGCGCTGGCGCTCGGCCCCGACGCCGCGCGCGCCGTGCTCGCGCACCTCGCCAACCATCCCCCCGCCACGCTGCACGTCAGTGTATAATGAGATTGTGTGTAGGTTCGTGGGCATGTTCGTGGGCGGTGGGGTGGGTGGGGCGCGCGGAGCCGGCGCTGGTGGCTCCGCGCGCGCTGGCGCTGGGCCCCGACGCTGCGCGCGCCGTGCTCGCGCACCTCGCCAACCATCCCCCCGCCACGCTGCACGTCAGAGCTGCCTTGAGGGACCTGTTTCAGGTAAGTTCACACTGACGTCCACTATTTTGTCATAGCTCCCTCTTGCCGAAAAGGTTGTGGTACTTCGTAAGATGCTTAGTTACTTTGTGTTTCGACATCATTACATTCATTAATTTCAGGAAAGCTCGATAGATTTGCGAAGAACTGAGTGTTAAATAAATAAGACGCCTTAAAGTTTTATTCAAACAGTGACTTTAATAGTATAAAGTACAGCTGTAAAATTGTGAATTTGTAGTAACCCTGAAAAATTACTCGTAAAAGAATGAAAATTGGTGATAGATCGCTTTGTTTTTTTTTTCCAATGTCGAAAATAATATATTATAATTCTCATGTTATTTTAATTATGGCAGCAAAAATTCTGTAAACGGCTATAAAGCCGGAAATGATTGAAGTTCAAATGTTTCTTTTTTCACAGGAAGCAATAAAAGAAGATGCTAAGCCAGAGAAAAAACGCGACGTGATACCGTACTTGCTCAACTTAGCATCAAAGTCCGATATTGTACTGAAGGCTCTCACCCAAGATATTGAACAAACTTGTAAGTTGTCTTTAACTTTGACAAAGTATACTGTGCAGTATCACAATAATTATAAGCAGAACCAACAACTTGGCACATTATTTTTGAAATATTTACCCCAATTATCTACTCTGTGACACTGAGTACTATTTAACAAGTTTTTTTTTGCTGTGTGGAGGCTTGTGTATGGTTCCATGAAAATAAAATAAGTAGTAATAAGTAGTTTATGCGAAAATCTTAAAAAAAACTACTTGCAAATATATTTAATTAAAAAAAATAATGATGAAAATGTAAAAAAAAACAAAGTGGTGAATTTTATAGTTTTTGCCAAACTACATAATAGTTTATTGGTATGAAGCAGATTTGTTCAATATGTTTTCACATGTGTGGATGTTGTTAATGCAAACCAAAATGAAGTCTCCTTTTTGATTCTTTTTGAGTTGAAAAAAACTTGAAATAAAATATCTAATTTTCTCCTTAAACCAGTAAGTCCAGACGTGATGGAGCGTCTCTCGGTGCTAAGCCTGTCGCAGCGCCACACGGTGGCGTGGGAAAGCGTATCGCCGTCCGCGCTCGTTGCGCTACTATCGCGCGCTCATGTACGATGCTTTCTACTTCTGCTGCAATACGCGCAAGATATACTATTCTGCAGGCAATTACTTGGTAAGATATTTTTCATCCCATCTATTCGAAAAACGACGTTTTTTCTTTAAAATACTTTTATACACGGTAAAAACTGATTTCTTATAGAAAGACAAATTGCTTTCCATTAAGACATTTTTATTACCTCCATGATTCTCTCCCTATAGACGCTAGACAATAATTTCTTCGTAATAGTAAAAAATCATCTCATTTTATTTTATTTGTTACGAGATAAATAAATTTAATTCAAGAAACATATCGTTTTATTTAACACATTTATTTGATATTTATTTGATACGACATAAAATAAGTCTTGAAATAAACATATTTATTTTCAAGTAAGAACAAAATTGAGAAAAATATTGTCTTCAAAAAGGATAAGCAGTATTTTTGTTTTAAAAACATTAAGCATTAATATATTTTTGTAATAACCAAATATTTCGAGAAATCAGTCTTTCTTATTCAAACTAACTATTGTAATATTGTATAAATCAAATTACTGGTCGATGAGAGGGGCGGGCGGCGCACGAAGATATCTGGATAAAAAAAAGGCGGCAATTTACTCTGTTCATGGATTGCTATCGCAGTTAATTTTAAAAAATGTGTTCATTTTATAGTGACATCATAACATTAACACCTAAAGTGTTAAAATCTATTAAATCTCATTTTTTGATACACAATCCACAAAATTCCGGCAAAAAATATTTTAAAGCTTTGCGTCACAAATAGTGTAGATGTTATTTAAATTTTCTCAAAGAGGGAAATGAAAAGTAGAGTGTACCATTCGGCCACAAAATATTTATTCCTCCGGCAACATACTTTGAATCCTTTGCTGCACTCAGATTTTTTTACTCTAGAATTCGAGTAGTTTTCCGAGCCCATTAATTTCGTTTAATTTCAGAGTATCTTCTACAAAAGCTAGAGTATGAAAGCTTGTATCCTGAGCGAACTATCCCTCTGATAATGTCCGCGGCGGAAGAAATCAACGTAGTCAGAGAAAAATTGCTAACTGGATCCAAGTTAGAGCAGTATTCTGTGGCCAGGATACTCATTTTAGTCGGTAAGTTCATAACAATATAATCCTCATACATTTTCTATGCAATTCGTTAGTGTTTCGTTTTCTCAATTACCACTCATTGTAATATTGTCTAGTCCACAACTTGCCGTCCGATATAGTAATATCCGGTTGTAAAACGTTGTCCAGGCTACAACCTGCCGTCCGAGTTGGTGAGCACGATCAGCTACCTGCTGCAGTTCGCGCGCAGCGAGCAGTCGCTGGCGCTGCTGGTGCGCGTGGCGGCCGGCACCGCCGCCATGCACTGCCCCGCCGACTCGCAGGACGTCAGCATGGACACCGACCGGTACCAGAACTTCATCAAGACAGGTATACTGTAATATTGGTACTCACTGGAGTCGGTGAGCACGATCAGCTACCTGCTGCAGTTCGCGCGCAGCGAGCAGTCGCTGGCGCTGCTGGTGCGCGTGGCGGCCGGCACCGCCGCCATGCACTGCCCCGCCGACTCGCAGGACGTCAGCATGGACACCGACCGGTACCAGAACTTCATCAAGACAGGTATACTGTAATATTGGTACTCACTGGAGTCGGTGAGCACGATCAGCTACCTGCTGCAGTTCGCGCGCAGCGAGCAGTCGCTGGCGCTGCTGGTGCGCGTGGCGGCCGGCACCGCCGCCATGCACTGCCCCGCCGACTCGCAGGACGTCAGCATGGACACCGACCGGTACCAGAACTTCATCAAGACAGGTATACTGTAATATTGGTACTCACTGGAGTCGGTGAGCACGATCAGCTACCTGCTGCAGTTCGCGCGCAGCGAGCAGTCGCTGGCGCTGCTGGTGCGCGTGGCGGCCGGCACCGCCGCCATGCACTGCCCCGCCGACTCGCAGGACGTCAGCATGGACACCGACCGGTACCAGAACTTCATCAAGACAGGTATACTGTAATATTGGTACTCACTGGAGTCGGTGAGCACGATCAGCTACCTGCTGCAGTTCGCGCGCAGCGAGCAGTCGCTGGCGCTGCTGGTGCGCGTGGCGGCCGGCACCGCCGCCATGCACTGCCCCGCCGACTCGCAGGACGTCAGCATGGACACCGACCGGTACCAGAACTTCATCAAGACAGGTATACTGTAATATTGGTACTCACTGGAGTCGGTGAGCACGATCAGCTACCTGCTGCAGTTCGCGCGCAGCGAGCAGTCGCTGGCGCTGCTGGTGCGCGTGGCGGCCGGCACCGCCGCCATGCACTGCCCCGCCGACTCGCAGGACGTCAGCATGGACACCGACCGGTACCAGAACTTCATCAAGACAGGTATACTGTAATATTGGTACTCACTGGAGTCGGTGAGCACGATCAGCTACCTGCTGCAGTTCGCGCGCAGCGAGCAGTCGCTGGCGCTGCTGGTGCGCGTGGCGGCCGGCACCGCCGCCATGCACTGCCCCGCCGACTCGCAGGACGTCAGCATGGACACCGACCGGTACCAGAACTTCATCAAGACAGGTATACTGTAATATTGGTACTCACTGGAGTCGGTGAGCACCAGTCGCTGGCGCTGCTGCGCGTGGCGCCCGGTAATAGTTTATGATTAACGCTAGGAACCTAGGTAATTACCTTTATTCCTTCTCCTCGGTTGACAGTAGTTAAGTAGGAACACATCAATCCTTGACACAAAAAATGAATTTGACATTATTTATTGGTTGGATAGGTATCACTAGTCATTAACAACTGAATTTTAACACGATTTTATCACTGTTGATGAGTTTGGAGTATCCATTAGCGAAGGGAAGGGAAACACACTTCAAATGAAAGGGCTCGATGCATCTTCAATCACTAAGGACGCAAATAAATGTTCTGCGAGCCACGAAGTGCGATGCGTTCCGGATTATATCAGGACACAACACCATGTCATAGTATTCTACGTTTGCATACATAGCCGACATCGTATTCGGTGTTCTATTCGATTTCTTGGGTTATTCCACAAATCCCCCCTGAAATTTCCCATTAGGGGAGAAAACTGGAATCTAAAAAAAAGGGCTAGAAGGGCTTAAGGGGGATTTTTTATCTAAAACTATCCCTCCACACTTTTTTATATAAAAGAACGATTTCAATTTGTTCACATCTCCCACGCTCGATCCCTGCTGTCTTGTAGCGCTGAAAAACCATACCCAAAAGTTTGTCGGGAAAATCCTTGACTCGTTTATTCCAGTTATTAAGGCAGCGCTCCTTAATAGGGGCACTTTGTATGGAAAATATGTCCGTGCAAACAAAGTTGTGTTCCGCTAATTTTGAAATATGTTTTCAGGTGTAGAATACGCCTTGAGAGATTCAATGCTGTCAGATATGGAAATCAAGAAGTGTTTCATAGACGGCACTATAGGGAGTGATCAGAAGACGTATCTGCATCATTTCTGTATGAATATCATCAAGCTTTTGAGGTAAGTAACTTTACTATAGAGAAAACAACCTTATTTAAAGGCCTTTGGGAATACACAGTGTAACTGGAAGGGTAGATCATCGGTGGCAGGGCAGTATTTATTTAGATAGTATTGGGGACCTTTAGATGCCTATTGATTTAACCATCCGTCATATGGGGGGAGGGGGTACGTTTCCCGATATTTAGTCGTTCAAAAGTTTAAAAGTGTAGCTTAACTGTTAAGTCTACGATTTTGATTTTTTTCTTCTTCAAGTAGTTCAATAGTCGGTATTTTGTCTTACAATACCGTTTTGATTCGTTATTTGATTAAATCCCAAATGAACATTTCCCAAAAAAATCTGCAAATTTACATTTACAACTAACTTTTAAAAAGGTTTTTTTTTTCTACAACCTATTTTGAAAATTGCTCCCATTCATAGAGAAGTAACCCAGAAAAGTGGACTTTAATTTTACAAGTAAAAATCGATATTCTTTATGTGCATCAAAGACATACTTAAAAAAATAGATATCTTATTTTTGTTAGACTACGCTACGATAAGTAGAAAAATAAGTTTGCTTAGCAAAAGGATGGGATTGTGTAAAATAAAAAAATACTATGTAAGACATGTTATTTTTTATTTTGAAAAGTAGGTAAGTTATTTTGTAAAGTCAATGTACAATTGACAGATGGGAGAACTCGAACCGCGTGTCGCACCTGCGCACGCGTCCGTTCGGTCGCGCGGTGGAGGCCAACCTGCACCGGATCGGCGCCGCCTTGCAGCAGTACTCCTCCTTGCTGCGCGAGAGACACGACTGCACGCTCTCGCAGATACACGAAATGGACACTTGCCATGCTTTAGCTGAGGTAAACTAAATAATAGGAGATGGTAATCATCAAGCCGATCATTTATTTTGCACATGCTAAAATTTTGCATAGTAGTTAGTGTTCCACGTGACAAGTTGCAAACCTATCGCCGCTTATGATAAAACTGCCCCGATCCCAACCAAACACTATCCCTATAGAGCTCGCGGCCTCTCTCTTTGTACGAGGGTGCTACAACCAATTATACACTGAATCCGGATGTCCATCCAGACAAGACAGCTTGTTTGAAATGTAACTGGATTCAGGGTCCTTCTTCATCCTTACTGATATGCGTATTTTCGATGTTTTTGATTGTTACAGGTGCTGGACAGAGTGGACATGTCCGGAACCAAAGCGCCGCCGCCCAGTGTTGAGGCTATACTCAAAGTCGTTAAAGCGACTGTCAACTACTTCTTCCGTTGTATGCATTTAAAAGGTAATAACGGTGTCTTATTCAATGGTTATTTGGGTTTTAAAGTGTGCATTGTAATATTTGTAACTATTGTAACTTAAGTCATTGTATAGGCTTGGATAACTGCAAAGTTTTCCATTGGAGCTGTTCGGTGCTTTGAGCCGAAACATCCCTAGAATTTCGGCTTCGTTGGTAGATATAGTCACCTCGTATTTTAGGATATTGTTAGAAAAACAAAACGCGAAAAAAAAACTTTGTTCTTGATTTGATGGTCCATTTCTTGTGGAAGATTATAGGCTATCATGTTTCGACCTTAAGGAACCGAGCAAAAGGAGTGCTGGCGGGCGATAGATAAGCTGGGGGCTAAGGGCGAACGTAAAACAGCTAATAGGTATATCATAGGCTCTTAATGTTACCGTTTCTTTATAGACGTAATGGATAAGCTACGAGGAGTGCAAACCGCCTGTCGGCTTCTCCGCAAGCTCTGCTTACACAGCGAGCTGGCGCGCGCCGTCGCGTTGCGGGACCTGCTGGAGACCGCCATGTTCCGGGAGGAGAGAGCATTCGGCAGTCGAGGCGTGGTGCCCAACACCGCGCCGCCCGCTAAACACTGGGCCATGGAGGAGTTGCTCATCTACGAGAATCAGAAACACGTGAGTCTCAACAGAACTCTGTACAGTCGCGGCGTGGTGCCCAACACCGCGCCGCCCGCTAAACACTAGGCCATGGAGGAGTTGCTCATCTACGAGAATCAGAAACACGTGAGTCTCAACAGAACTCTGTACAGTCGCGGCGTGGTGCCCAACACCGCGCCGCCCGCTAAACACTGGGCCATGGAGGAGTTGCTCATCTACGAGAATCAGAAACACGTGAGTCTCAACAGAACTCTGTACAGTCGCGGCGTGGTGCCCAACACCGCGCCGCCCGCTAAACACTGGGCCATGGAGGAGTTGCTCATCTACGAGAACCAGAAACACGTGAGTCTCAACAGAACTCTATACAGTCGCGGCGTGGTGCCCAACACCGCGCCGCCCGCTAAACACTGGGCCATGGAGGAGTTGCTCATCTACGAGAATCAGAAACACGTGAGTCTCAACAGAACTCTGTACAGTCGCGGCGTGGTGCCCAACACCGCGCCGCCCGCTAAACACTGGGCCATGGAGGAGTTGCTCATCTACGAGAATCAGAAACACGTGAGTCTCAACAGAACTCTGTACAGTCGCGGCGTGGTGCCCAACACCGCGCCGCCCGCTAAACACTGGGCCATGGAGGAGTTGCTCATCTACGAGAACCAGAAACACGTGAGTCTCAACAGAACTCTATACAGTCGCGGCGTGGTGCCCAACACCGCGCCGCCCGCTAAACACTGGGCCATGTAGGAGTTGCTCATCTACGAGAACCAGAAACACGTGAGTCTCAACAGAACTCTGTACAGTCGCGGCGTGGTGCCCAACACCGCGCCGCCCGCTAAACACTGGGCCATGGAGGAGTTGCTCATCTACGAGAACCAGAAACACGTGAGTCTCAACAGAACTCTGTACAGTCGCGGCGTGGTGCCCAACACCGCGCCGCCCGCTAAACACTGGGCCATGGAGGAGTTGCTCATCTACGAGAACCAGAAACACGTGAGTCTCAACAGAACTCTGTACAGTCGCGGCGTGGTGCCCAACACCGCGCCGCCCGCTAAACACTGGGCCATGGAGGAGTTGCTCATCTACGAGAACCAGAAACACGTGAGTCTCAACAGAACTCTATACAGTCGCGGCGTGGTGCCCAACACCGCGCCGCCCGCTAAACACTGGGCCATGGAGGAGTTGCTCATCTACGAGAACCAGAAACACGTGAGTCTCAACAGAACTCTGTACAGTCGCGGCGTGGTGCCCAACACCGCGCCGCCCGCTAAACACTGGGCCATGGAGGAGTTGCTCATCTACGAGAACCAGAAACACGTGAGTCTCAACAGAACTCTGTACAGTCGCGGCGTGGTGCCCAACACCGCGCCGCCCGCTAAACACTGGGCCATGGAGGAGTTGCTCATCTACGAGAACCAGAAACACGTGAGTCTCAACAGAACTCTATACAGTCGCGGCGTGGTGCCCAACACCGCGCCGCCCGCTAAACACTGGGCCATGGAGGAGTTGCTCATCTACGAGAACCAGAAACACGTGAGTCTCAACAGAACTCTGTACAGTCGCGGCGTGGTGCCCAACACCGCGCCGCCCGCTAAACACTAGGCCATGGAGGAGTTGCTCATCTACGAGAATCAGAAACACGTGAGTCTCAACAGAACTCTGTACAGTCGCGGCGTGGTGCCCAACACCGCGCCGCCCGCTAAACACTGGGCCATGGAGGAGTTGCTCATCTACGAGAATCAGAAACACGTGAGTCTCAACAGAACTCTGTACAGTCGCGGCGTGGTGCCCAACACCGCGCCGCCCGCTAAACACTGGGCCATGGAGGAGTTGCTCATCTACGAGAATCAGAAACACGTGAGTCTCAACAGAACTCTGTACAGTCGCGGCGTGGTGCCCAACACCGCGCCGCCCGCTAAACACTGGGCCATGGAGGAGTTGCTCATCTACGAGAATCAGAAACACGTGAGTCTCAACAGAACTCTGTACAGTCGCGGCGTGGTGCCCAACACCGCGCCGCCCGCTAAACACTGGGCCATGGAGGAGTTGCTCATCTACGAGAATCAGAAACACGTGAGTCTCAACAGAACTCTGTACAGTCGCGGCGTGGTGCCCAACACCGCGCCGCCCGCTAAACACTGGGCCATGGAGGAGTTGCTCATCTACGAGAATCAGAAACACGTGAGTCTCAACAGAACTCTGTACAGTCGCGGCGTGGTGCCCAACACCGCGCCGCCCGCTAAACACTGGGCCATGGAGGAGTTGCTCATCTACGAGAATCAGAAACACGTGAGTCTCAACAGAACTCTGTACAGTCGCGGCGTGGTGCCCAACACCGCGCCGCCCGCTAAACACTGGGCCATGGAGGAGTTGCTCATCTACGAGAATCAGAAACACGTGAGTCTCAACAGAACTCTGTACAGTCGCGGCGTGGTGCCCAACACCGCGCCGCCCGCTAAACACTGGGCCATGGAGGAGTTGCTCATCTACGAGAATCAGAAACACGTGAGTCTCAACAGAACTCTGTACAGTCGCGGCGTGGTGCCCAACACCGCGCCGCCCGCTAAACACTGGGCCATGGAGGAGTTGCTCATCTACGAGAATCAGAAACACGTGAGTCTCAACAGAACTCTGTACAGTCGCGGCGTGGTGCCCAACACCGCGCCGCCCGCTAAACACTGGGCCATGGAGGAGTTGCTCATCTACGAGAATCAGAAACACGTGAGTCTCAACAGAACTCTGTACAGTCGCGGCGTGGTGCCCAACACCGCGCCGCCCGCTAAACACTGGGCCCTGGAGGAGTTGCTCATCTACGAGAATCAGAAACACGTGAGTCTCAACAGAACTCTGTACAGTCGCGGCGTGGTGCCCAACACCGCGCCGCCCGCTAAACACTGGGCCATGGAGGAGTTGCTCATCTACGAGAATCAGAAACACGTGAGTCTCAACAGAACTCTGTACAGTCGCGGCGTGGTGCCCAACACCGCGCCGCCCGCTAAACACTGGGCCATGGAGGAGTTGCTCATCTACGAGAACCAGAAACACGTGAGTCTCAACAGAACTCTGTACAGTCGCGGCGTGGTGCCCAACACCGCGCCGCCCGCTAAACACTGGGCCATGGAGGAGTTGCTCATCTACGAGAACCAGAAACAAGTGTGTCTCAATAGAATTCTGTGTTTAACTAATGAGTCTTTTCCAGTGGCAGTAAAAGTACAGACAAGAGTAGCCAGCTGCGATGCAAGAGGGGTTCGATTCCCGCTGCGGGACAAATGTTTGCTTGTTCTGCGGATATTTTTTCCAGTCCATCATCAATATTTCATTTGATAACATTATATTTAAGTTTAAATTTAAGAAAGTTAGCGTTTTGATGCCAAACTTAATTCTTGTTTTGCGGAATTGTTCGTGGCTTGCTTCGCTCGCTAATATTTTGTAAGTTTTCTCTTCTCTCCAGGGTCCGATCACGCAGCTAACTCAAAGTCACACGTCAGTATTCCACGCGGGTATCATCGGCAAAGGCGTTCGCAAGCAAGCCGACGACGCAGACAATATCCCGCCGATTCTGACTACTAACAACGAATTGCTCATGGCCGCGCTAATGTCTTGTATGGTAAGTTTATTTTATACTAGCTGCGCCCCGCGTTTTCACCCGCGTAAGTTTTGATTCCGTGGGAATATCGGCGATCTAATTAAATTTTAGAACACAAAAGCTGCTATTGTGACTTAACTATGATAGTAAGATATATTCCCTCGCGGACTTTTTTGTAGGTAATAATGAGTACTTTAATCATGTAGTACATAATTTTTATGTATCATCAATAGTTTTCTCAGCGCACGCCAAATAATAAATTGTATAGGCATAATTTTGCTACTTTGGGTTACATTATTGCAATTTTCTTAAGGATCTCTATTTTTTTTAAACAAATTATTTCCTATGTTTTTTCCTGATAATTTAGCTTTCATTTGGTGAAAAAATGGTTAAAATCGGTCCAGTAGTTTCGGAGCCTATTCGATACAAACAAACAAACTAAAAAATCTTTCCTCTTTATAATATTTATTTTATATGGATCAGGGTGTTTAGACAAATACCTCACGCTTAGTTTTCCTTTCACGCTAATGCAAATTTTGTCAAGCTACAACTTGGCAGCAGTCACGTGACACTTCCACAGCTAATGTGATTTCAATCTTTCCGCTGGCGTAAACGCCAACAGTGTGTTGTTGACACCCAGGGGGTCTAGACAAATACCACATTTCTGTTGACGTTAATGCCTGCGCAAAGACTGAATTGTACGGGAATGACATTAGCTGCGGAAATGTCACGTGACAGCTGCCAAGTTTTACCTTGACAATTTGCGTTAGCGTGAAAGGAAAAGTAAGCGTGAGGTATTTGTCTAGACCCCAGATGTAGTTATTTTTTAAATGTAATATGTGGATATAATCTCACTTCCAACATGTGTGGAAGCATGTTGTGTTGATAAAAAGGAAGAGAATGACGTAACGTAGATCAATCATGTAGCGAGAGAGATCATGTCAACACACTTCCAACATGTGTGGAAGCATCGTATCCCACTATTTATCATGTTTCCCCATGGATAAGATGCTTACCAGGAAGAGTGGTGGGAAGTACCAAGTGATCGCACGGTATGGAAGAATTTGGAGGAGTCATTTGCGCAGCATTGGAAAAATACTGGTTATAAATTTGATTTATAACTTATTAGCCTCTGCCCACGGCTTCGCCCGCGTGGTACCCGGATAAAAAATAGCCTATGTGTTATTGTGATGTACAAGCTATATTACTGTAAAGTTTCATTAAAATTCGTTCAGTAGTTTTTGCGTGAAAGAGGAACAAACAGTCATCCTCAAAAACTTTCGCGTTTATAATATTATTAGGATTTACAACTACTTATTGACAAAATACCTACATCAAATGAGGAAGGTACATTGCATAATTTAGCAAAGGAATTCATTACTTATTAATGTAATTAAAAATATTTGTCGTTTTTAGGATGGCAACAGTGGCATAGTGGAAGGGGCAACGTCTTTATCGCTACTGTTGGTAGAGTTGATATCCCCCGATGTCATGTACAACGGCCTACCGTGGCCCGATGAGGATTTCACTAAGGTAAATCGTTTTGATAGCTTAAAGATAATTTATTATAAAATTTTAATGGTATTATTTTCTAACTTAACTAGACAGCAGGTAACTCATAAACTGGCAACCTTAACTAAGAAACGAAATTGCTCTGATCATAACCCTTTTAGAAATGACTAGGTTTTTTTTAATAAGTAGTTATATAACCGTACCTTCCGTGCTAGATTTAACTTTTAAGACAATATTTTTTCTAGAGTTTGGTACAAAAAAAAAAAACACTGCTGGTTTAAAAAACTGTAGCCGATTGAAAGGATAAAATATATGCAATGCGACACATTTTTTATTTTGTAGCAGGTAGGCCTCATAATTTTGAGTAATAAGAAACTTCGTTTTTATTTTTAGTACAAAAACAATACTAGGTACTCGTAGTGAAAAATTACCTGTTTTTAAACACGCTAAGGCAAGCTTACCTTATGTCACAGAAGTTAAAAAAAAAAATTGCGACTGCTAGACCTCTATCTATCTATCTATCTGTCACTGAGTTCTAGCTATAAAAATTATAAAGCTGAGAACACTGTCTCGTGTTTTATTTCTATTGGTTATGGTATTGCCCTCACACAGTCAAGGTTCACTCGTTTTCGAATAAATAAATCTTCATGTTCGAAATTCAAATCAATCGCTGTATGGTGCAAAAACGCAGTTTTCATCCCATCTATTCGAAAACCGACGTTTTGTTCCTCAATAAGTTCGAGCAAAAATGTATTTTCTCTATTAAAGTTTAACAACGGGCAGTATTATGTGTTTGAATTTGGAACATGAATTTTGTAATGTGTTGCGCGCGATGCTATCAAAGAGGATTCGAAATTCGAAATCCGAATATTATAATATTGTATGAATAAAGTTACTGGCCGGTGAGAGGGCGGGCGCCGCACGAAACGCTGATGATATCTAAATTAATAAGAATGAATATGGCGGCAACTTAATCTGTTCAAGGATTGACACCGCAATTATGTAATTTCAACAAATATATAAATATAAATATATTCGTCTGGTAGTGAAGGCATTTAACACGTGTAAGTGTTAAAATAGACGCAATAAATGTGTTATAAAATCTATTACCCTAACCACTAAATGCTGGGAAAATATGTTCAAGAGGTCACTCTGGAACATATTTTCCCGACATTTTGTCATAAATAAGAAGTCATTCTTATTTAATCTTCTCATAGCGGGTATTAAAAGTAGAGTGAACCACTCAGCCGTACTATTACATTATTGCAGAAGTCGCGAAATAGGCAATTGACATTTCCACCGAAAAATTATAGTGCTTTTCTCAAAAAAATTCAAGGAAATAAAAAAGCTTTCATAATTAAGATAAATTAACGTACTTTTCTGTTGACTTCGTTGGAAGCAGGGTTTGCATCGCTAACTTGGCTTCTGTCCTTAGATCTGGTGGAGGTCAATATCCATTTCACTTTCGGAAATAATTTTTATTTATGTATTTATTATAGAAATAACAGAATCGAGACGACCTTTTGCTTTACCGCCATTTTTTTATTTTACTGCACTTGCCGCAACTGCGTCTGCATACAGCCACTTAAACGCAACCTATTCATATCAAGCTCGATGAAAGTGATCCAAATTCAAATGGGACAAAAAAAGAAAAAGTTTTATCGTAGTCATTATTAAACGTACAAACCCAGCACGTCGGCAATTGATTTCCATATAATATAAGTGCCAGCGCGTTTTATATTCTAAATTCAAAACTGATGCCGTCTACGTAAATATACGATTTCTTCACGTTGATACCATACTTCACGTGTTCTTTTTTCAAAATAATAACAATGTTTCCGCGCATGTTTTAGATAGAATGCAAAAGAGTCTTTTTCAAGCAAGTAAAATTAAACATGTAAAGATCTCGCCCGTTGATATCGCCCTTGTCCTTTTTCCTCTATGCGTTGCAATGAAGTAGGCATTGTTATGTTGTAGCAAGTCAGCATAGAGCGGGAGCTGTACATGCGTGGCGCGTTGGAGAACTGCTGCGTGGCGCGCGCGGCGTTGCGGCGGGCGAGCGGCGCGCGGCCCGCGCTGTGCCTGGCCTCGGCGCTACTGCGAGCCGTCGCCGCCACGCTGCTACACCGACACAAGGCCACTAGAGGTAACTATACTGTACCGATACATAGATAGATAGATAGAACTGCTGCGTGGCGCGCGCGGCGTTGCGGCGGGCGAGTGGCGCGCGGCCCGCGCTGTGCCTGGCCTCGGCGCTACTGCGAGCCGTCGCCGCCACGCTGCTACACCGACACAAGGCCACTAGAGGTAACTATACTGTACCGATACATAGATAGATAGATAGAACTGCTGCGTGGCGCGCGCGGCGTTGCGGCGGGCGAGCGGCGCGCGGCCCGCGCTGTGCCTGGCCTCGGCGCTACTGCGAGCCGTCGCCGCCACGCTGCTACACCGACACAAGGCCACTAGAGGTAACTATACTGTACCGATACATAGATAGATAGATAGAACTGCTGCGTGGCGCGCGCGGCGTTGCGGCGGGCGAGCGGCGCGCGGCCCGCGCTGTGCCTGGCCTCGGCGCTACTGCGAGCCGTCGCCGCCACGCTGCTACACCGACACAAGGCCACTAGAGGTAACTATACTGTACCGATACATAGATAGATAGATAGAACTGCTGCGTGGCGCGCGCGGCGTTGCGGCGGGCGAGCGGCGCGCGGCCCGCGCTGTGCCTGGCCTCGGCGCTACTGCGAGCCGTCGCCGCCACGCTGCTACACCGACACAAGGCCACTAGAGGTAACTATACTGTACCGATACATAGATAGATAGATAGAACTGCTGCGTGGCGCGCGCGGCGTTGCGGCGGGCGAGCGGCGCGCGGCCCGCGCTGTGCCTGGCCTCGGCGCTACTGCGAGCCGTCGCCGCCACGCTGCTACACCGACACAAGGCCACTAGAGGTAACTATACTGTACCGATACATAGATAGATAGATAGAACTGCTGCGTGGCGCGCGCGGCGTTGCGGCGGGCGAGCGGCGCGCGGCCCGCGCTGTGCCTGGCCTCGGCGCTACTGCGAGCCGTCGCCGCCACGCTGCTACACCGACACAAGGCCACTAGAGGTAACTATACTGTACCGATACATAGATAGATAGATAGAACTGCTGCGTGGCGCGCGCGGCGTTGCGGCGGGCGAGCGGCGCGCGGCCCGCGCTGTGCCTGGCCTCGGCGCTACTGCGAGCCGTCGCCGCCACGCTGCTACACCGACACAAGGCCACTAGAGGTAACTATACTGTACCGATACATAGATAGATAGATAGAACTGCTGCGTGGCGCGCGCGGCGTTGCGGCGGGCGAGCGGCGCGCGGCCCGCGCTGTGCCTGGCCTCGGCGCTACTGCGAGCCGTCGCCGCCACGCTGCTACACCGACACAAGGCCACTAGAGGTAACTATACTGTACCGATACATAGATAGATAGATAGAACTGCTGCGTGGCGCGCGCGGCGTTGCGGCGGGCGAGCGGCGCGCGGCCCGCGCTGTGCCTGGCCTCGGCGCTACTGCGAGCCGTCGCCGCCACGCTGCTACACCGACACAAGGCCACTAGAGGTAACTATACTGTACCGATACATAGATAGATAGATAGAACTGCTGCGTGGCGCGCGCGGCGTTGCGGCGGGCGAGCGGCGCGCGGCCCGCGCTGTGCCTGGCCTCGGCGCTACTGCGAGCCGTCGCCGCCACGCTGCTACACCGACACAAGGCCACTAGAGGTAACTATACTGTACCGATACATAGATAGATAGATAGAACTGCTGCGTGGCGCGCGCGGCGTTGCGGCGGGCGAGCGGCGCGCGGCCCGCGCTGTGCCTGGCCTCGGCGCTACTGCGAGCCGTCGCCGCCACGCTGCTACACCGACACAAGGCCACTAGAGGTAACTATACTGTACCGATACATAGATAGATAGATAGAACTGCTGCGTGGCGCGCGCGGCGTTGCGGCGGGCGAGCGGCGCGCGGCCCGCGCTGTGCCTGGCCTCGGCGCTACTGCGAGCCGTCGCCGCCACGCTGCTACACCGACACAAGGCCACTAGAGGTAACTATACTGTACCGATACATAGATAGATAGATAGAACTGCTGCGTGGCGCGCGCGGCGTTGCGGCGGGCGAGCGGCGCGCGGCCCGCGCTGTGCCTGGCCTCGGCGCTACTGCGAGCCGTCGCCGCCACGCTGCTACACCGACACAAGGCCACTAGAGGTAACTATACTGTACCGATACATAGATAGATAGATAGAACTGCTGCGTGGCGCGCGCGGCGTTGCGGCGGGCGAGCGGCGCGCGGCCCGCGCTGTGCCTGGCCTCGGCGCTACTGCGAGCCGTCGCCGCCACGCTGCTACACCGACACAAGGCCACTAGAGGTAACTATACTGTACCGATACATAGATAGATAGATAGAACTGCTGCGTGGCGCGCGCGGCGTTGCGGCGGGCGAGCGGCGCGCGGCCCGCGCTGTGCCTGGCCTCGGCGCTACTGCGAGCCGTCGCCGCCACGCTGCTACACCGACACAAGGCCACTAGAGGTAACTATACTGTACCGATACATAGATAGATAGAACTGCTGCGTGGCGCGCGCGGCGTTGCGGCGGGCGAGCGGCGCGCGGCCCGCGCTGTGCCTGGCCTCGGCGCTACTGCGAGCCGTCGCCGCCACGCTGCTACACCGACACAAGGCCACTAGAGGTAACTATACTGTACCGATACATAGATAGATAGATAGAACTGCTGCGTGGCGCGCGCGGCGTTGCGGCGGGCGAGCGGCGCGCGGCCCGCGCTGTGCCTGGCCTCGGCGCTACTGCGAGCCGTCGCCGCCACGCTGCTACACCGACACAAGGCCACTAGAGGTAACTATACTGTACCGATACATAGATAGATAGAACTGCTGCGTGGCGCGCGCGGCGTTGCGGCGGGCGAGCGGCGCGCGGCCCGCGCTGTGCCTGGCCTCGGCGCTACTGCGAGCCGTCGCCGCCACGCTGCTACACCGACACAAGGCCACTAGAGGTAACTATACTGTACCGATACATAGATAGATAGATAGAACTGCTGCGTGGCGCGCGCGGCGTTGCGGCGGGCGAGCGGCGCGCGGCCCGCGCTGTGCCTGGCCTCGGCGCTACTGCGAGCCGTCGCCGCCACGCTGCTACACCGACACAAGGCCACTAGAGGTAACTATACTGTACCGATACATAGATAGATAGATAGAACTGCTGCGTGGCGCGCGCGGCGTTGCGGCGGGCGAGCGGCGCGCGGCCCGCGCTGTGCCTGGCCTCGGCGCTACTGCGAGCCGTCGCCGCCACGCTGCTACACCGACACAAGGCCACTAGAGGTAACTATACTGTACCTATACATCTCGTAGATAGATAGATAGATCACGGAGCGGGGGCTGTACATGCGTGGCGCACGACATAACGCTATCTGTGATGCTGATGTCACTGTGTTTCTGTACAGATCAGAACACGCAGTCTCCGGAGATGGTGCGCGAGCAGGCCGCGCTGACGGAGCTGCTCTCCACCATGACCCTCGGACAGCTGCTGCCGCATCCGCTAAGCCACATGCTGGAGCTCGCGCCTCATCTCACACCCAGCGAGGTTAACTCATCAACATTATTTTTTTCAGGAAAAGTAGAAACTCACGAGAAGTTTATAAAAGTGCAATATGATTTCATATTGCACTCAACCCTTATTTTTTAAATTTTGTCTCATAAAGTATGAACAGCCTGAATAGAATAGCCAACATGTTCTATGAAAGGCAGTTTTAATAAAAAAAAACCTTACTCATCAATATTGAGGATCTCTGTGGCGAGGTGGGTAGGTCCGCCTGAGACGCAGAAGGTTGCGGGTTTGGTTCCCGCCGCGGGACAAATGTTTGTATGAACTGCGAATATTTGTCTCGGGTGTTTTCTATGTATAATTTGTATGTAGGTATTTACAAAAAAGTTTATATCAGTCATGTAGTTCCCATAATACAAGTTCTAGTTAGTTTGGGGCTAGATTGTGCTGTGTATTTTTCACATTATTTTATTTCAAAATAATGTGTCCAGAATTATTTTATTTCTTTATTTTTTTAATATTTTAACGCTTATTAATTGACCCGAAAGTATTATCTGCTCAATCGTTGCCTGGCCGAGTTTACACTCGTGCAGAATAGATCTAAGTTTGTTCGCTTACAGAGCTTGTTGGTTGCAGATTGTGCAAGTATTACGTGATTGTCTATGGAACTATACCAGAGACCACGTGCCTGCGCCGACGCTGTTCGCCTGTGATTCCACTGGTAAGAGAAACGATACACTTTCATCTAAACTTACCTAAAAAATCAGGCTCAAAAGTTTTCTAGGTGTTAACTATGATATACATTTTTTAAAACCCTCTCTTTTAAAAAACAACTGCTGCATTGGCGATTCGATCTGAAACATCCCTAGATTTTTTTAAGATTCTTGTGGCTAAGTGGTTACTGCTTCCAAATACCGCCTAAAGTTCGATTGTCGCCGGGATTGATATTTTTGGGATATTATAAAATCTAGAAACCTATTGATTCTAGGTCTACACTGGCGGGATTCGTCTACTTGCAAGCCGCCTGCGACTTACACCGACACCCTCAGGATCATCATACAGAAGCGTATATCCAAGCTCGGACATTTGTACCCTATCATGTTCCTGAATCTTGAAAAGGAGTCTATCTGAACCGAGAGAGGCCGCTGGGCCGGGATATTTAGGAAATATGAAATAAATGCATATATTTTAAGATTTTCTAGTTTTTTTTTTGCAATTACTACTGCAAGTTATTATCCAAAAATCTTACTAATAGTAGAAAGGTATTCCCTCAGTAGATGTTTAGAAGGGTTTAAATGTTTGATTTAATAATCTTCATAATGACTGAGCAGACTTTGATTGATATTGTTCGCGACCAATGCAGCAAAAAGACTCATTTTATGCAGGTTTAAACTTATAAAATCGTTTGTTCTGCTCATCTGACTGACTGACTGATCTATCATCGCACAGCCAAAACTACTAAGTCAAGAAAGCTGAAATTTGTAACCTAAGTTTATTTTATAACTTAAAAATGTGCTTAGAAAGGATTTTTAGTAGGGAAAGGAACTTTGTACCAAAGCCTTAACAAAACAATTTTAATTACAGCTACTGAGTATTACCACGTATCTCCGTAACTACTAAACCGATTTTGATGAAATTTGGAATGTAGATAGTTTAGGATCTGGAATAACACATAGGCTAATATAATTTCCGAAAATCGACCCCTAAGGGGGTTAAATAGGGAGGTACAGTTTCTATGAAAAAAAAAATCGTTTGATTCGCTTAAAACTCTGTACAAATAAACTTTAAAGTAAATAATGAAACAAGTATTTTTTATTTTTTCAAACCTACCCTTTGGGGGTGTGCAATTGAGTTCTAAACTTTGTATAAATTGTAATCCTTGGTTCGATTCATTCTAAAGATGGTGGACATAGTTTGAAGCCTGGAGACGGTCATATGCTACTTTTATTAACATACCACGCAACGAAGCCGCGGGCAACAAATAGTTAATAAATAATGAGGTCTTTCAGGTTTTTGGTTCTTGACATTTAAGGGGATGAAAGTTTGTATGGCAGTATCGATTTTTTATAGGTAGGAACTTGAAAATTGGAATTATTATAGCTACTCATCATAACTTCTGATAACAACCTCTGTGGCGCAGTGGGCACAAACCTGCCTGAGACGCAGAGGGTTGCGAGTTCGATTCCCGCCGCGGGACAAATGTTTGTTTGATTTGCAAATATTTGTCTCGGGTCTGGGTGTCTTTATCTATATATTTACAAAAAAAGTATATAAGTCATGTCATGTAGTCATGTAGTTCCAATAATACAAGCTCTGCTTAGTTTGGGAATAGAAGATGCTTTTTGAAATATGACCAGCTTTAAATAAATAGTGACGTGTTTCAAGATATTTGGATTTTCACATCTTAAGGGGGGAAATGGTCGATAAAAGTTTGTATGGGAGTATCGGGTGTAAAAAAACAAAACTTCACGCGTGTAAAACCGCTGGCAACTGTTAGTTAATCTAAGTGACAGAAAGAGTTGTGGCTAAAAGAACAGCATCCGCTAAAAAAGTATACTGACAATAACATGATGAAACGAAATGACGTTCGTAAAAACTTGACGTTGACAGACTTGACAGCAAGTGACTGCGGCAGAAAAAAATTAAATGTAAATAAAAATTGCAAATTCTGACCAAAATAAATTAAATCTCCCTTAATAGAGTAACCGTAGTGATTAAATCCTCTAAGTAACGTATCCTGAAGTGAACTAGCAAAGTAATGGCATCGGCTGCTGAACAAAAACCTGAAGCCATGGAGCAGGAGGATAGAAAACCAATTTGTTTGATAATTTTAGGTTAGGATTTTGTTTTCAATTAAATTTTGCGTTTTGCGGTGTTTTGTTCAAAGCTCTTATACAATTCCTTTATGATTTTAAGTGTCCACACAAGTGTTTACATATTAACCATTTATATCGATATGTACAGGTATGGCGGGAGCGGGAAAGACATCCTTCACTCGGAGACTGTCTAGTAAAATCGTAGATGGATCACGGCCTTATCTCATCAACTTGGATCCCGCCTGCAGAGAAGTTCCTTATCCGGCCAATATTGGTAACATTACTAACAATATGCAATATCCTTAAAATGGGTCCAATATGTGCGATGGGCTTGCAATGGGGTCATGTGGAAAGAAAACTACTTGAAAAACGTGGGCATATGCCATATGTAATGTTTGAACATGCCTCTGAGATCCTCAAAGATTACTCACTGAGGATGTATCTGAGGTTGCCCATCGTGGGGAATACAGTTGTAAGCCTTTTTCTTTTTAAATCCAATATCCTGATTGATAGATGAAAGTGGCTTAAGATCATTAATTTGTTTACATATCATTTGCTTACATAACACAGTTAAATCTAGCATAGAGGGTTCTTAAAAGAAGCTCATACATATAAACAAATCCCACCCAACATACAATTTGGTAGTAAATAAACTGATCATTGTAGGTTAATTTTTTTTTCTATTCTGCTTCTTGGCAATCTGTTTATACAACAATAGTCCAATTTGATGGTTGATATTAATCCGGTTTTTGAGTTGTTTTGAGAGATCAGTCCAGTGAGTGTTCTCTCAACTTTTGTCTGGGAATCTTTCTGATAGGTTTGGGATGCTATGTCTCTTCAGTCTGGAGAATTGAAGGGAGCCAGCTCCTTGAAGCTGAGAGGCGAGTTCATTTCTATGTTTGTCTAATCTAAATTGATAGTTTTTGCTATAGGATTCTATTTCCTGTTTCAGTGTTGATCTTGATGTCCATGTACATATACTTATTGCTTATGTGTGGAGGTATTTTTAGCATGTTCCATATTGTTTTGCTCTGAAATCTTTCTAGTATTTCAATGTTGCTTTGGCTGGCAGAGCCCCATAGCTGGATACCGTAAGTCCATATCGGTTTGTTTATACATTTGTAAACTATCATTTTACTAAAGTTAGTTAGTTGGGATTTGCATCCAATTAACCAGTAGATGCTACGAATTTTGAGGTCAAGTTGTTTTCGCTTAGTCCAGATGTGTTTTTGCCAAGTCAGACGGCGGTGCAAGTGCATTCCAAGATATTTAGCATCTTCCGCTTGTAGGATTTGTGCATTGTATAGTAAAACCGATAGATCATTTTAGGTAATTATAATTTTAACAAAACATGTTCCTTTTTTATTGTTTTCTCGACTGTATTAAAAAAGCTGTGGTATGTTATTTAATTGCGAACATATGAAAAATAATATGATCATTGTCGACTGATAAAAAAAAAACTGAATAACAGAGAAACCTTCTCAAAGCATTTTCAATTCCATTTCAGATGTAAGAGACACAGTGAATTATAAGGAAGTGATGAAACAGTATGGCCTAGGCCCCAATGGTGGGATTGTGACTGCATTAAACCTCTTCTCAACAAAGTTTGGACAAGTTGTTGAACTGATTGAGAAAGCGGGCAAGAAACACAAGTATTGCATTATTGATACACCAGGTATGTAATATTCTTTTTAAAATCATTTTTTATAGTTTTTTTTAATCAAAACTTACCTACATAAGATCATTAAAATCTGTGTTGTACACTTTGAGAGCAGGAGATTTAGATCATGTATCTCTAAATCTCCTGCTTTCGTTCACAGCAGTGAAAGTGAAGCATTAAGCGCAGGGAGTGTCTGGCTGTCATTGGAAAATTTAAAATTCATGTACCTATAAGTTGTCATTTTTATGTTTTTTGTGATTTTAATGAATCAAAACCAGGTTCTCCCATAATAAATAACCTATCATCTCTAAAAAATTATGGCACGAGCATGAAACAGACTTTGGCAGAATTGTGTTAAATACTTATACAAGCCATAATCAAGAAGTGAAGTGAATGAAAAGATATTGACTTTGACTTGGGTGCATGTGGCTTATTTTGATTAGCAGCATTGTCAACAAATACCTCAATTCGTGTGTCATCTAGGCAGCAATTGGAAACTAACCTGGGGTCTAGACAAATACCTCGCTTAATTTTCCTTTCACGCTAATGCAAATTTGTCTTAGCAGAAGTCACGTGACAGTTCCACAGCTAATGCCATTTCCATACAATTAAATTTTTCCACAGGCGTTAACGCCAACAGAAAGTGGTATTTGTCGAGACACAATGAGTGCCTAGCCAATGTCCATTGGCTTCATAGCTACTCTATTTTCACTGTTGGTTTTGTTCATATTTCATACAGTTTTGGACAAAAATGACAGCAAAAGCTACGAACCAAATGAAAATTGACTAGGCTCTCTGTTCTGCCATTGATAGAAGAATAAATTTAAATATTTAATTATTTAAATCTATTTGTTTTTTGTTATAATTTGAATTAGCAATCAGCTGGTGGACTAAAGCAAATAATTTGATGGGTTCAAGACGTTTGGTATACAGGCTCCTTAACTTTAGGAAAGAATTACTTTCCTTAAAAGTAATCCAAGTTGTACATTAGAGTTCAATTTAGATTCGTAGGAAGTTTTGTATTAAAATACACGAGTGCTCTGTAAGATGGTTTATTAGCTACTGATTTTAAAAGTTCATGCATATAAAGTACTGGACACAATAATCCAAGTTAAGTAATCCAGGACCAATGCCCCATGTTTTCTATTCTTGTAATGAGTCTAAAATATATCTTGTATCAATTTCCAGGTCAGATAGAAGTGTTTACGTGGTCGGCGTCTGGGACCATTGTATCTGAAGCACTCGCAGCATCGTGTCCCACTGTTGTGGTCTATGTTATGGACACAGTGCGATCCGTGTCTCCGATCACCTTCATGTCTAATATGCTGTATGCATGCTCCATACTGTATAAGACACGGCTGCCTTTTATAGTTGTTATGAATAAGGTAAGCACTTTGGTTCTGTCTTTTAAGCTTTTTATAGACATGTGGACATTTTTTATAGGCCTGTGCATTCCCTAGTACTTTAAAGCTGCATAATTTGGAATGAATTTCAAACTAGTTTTTTACAGTTTCCAATAGATTGCTGCAGTCTAGATTCAGTTTGAAATTTGTTTTCAGTTATGTTACAAAAACAACCTTTGTACCAACGCAACCTAGTTTTAAGATTAGTAAAGTATTTTTTTTAATCCATATGCAATAAAGAGTCATCTATCTATCTTTGCTACTTATGCCATCCTTTGGTTGGCTGCTATTAAAAAAAAGTTATATCTGTAATTGGACGATTGACATAGTTTTCATAAGAAAACTAGACATGATCTTTAAATACATATTACTGGAACACGGGGTTGAACATTGGAGGGGCACTTTAGTGTTCTAAAAAAACACGCCCACTATAATCTCCATGAAAGACATCCTCACTTCTATACTCTCACTCATTAGGTAGATCTGTGAGGCTATAAAGTAGGGGGTAGACAAAAGCATGTCCAAACATTATGTTATGGAAGATTGTGTGGGCATGGAATTTCATATTACTAAGTAACCCGTCGTCGCTTCAATTATCTTATTGGATAAATCTCTTCTATACTAATATTATAAAGAGATAAAATTTGCTTGTATTATAGAGATAAACTCGCTGTTGCCACTTGTTAGTAAATCGTTTAAAGGGCACGGTGTACGCTTTTATAACAAACTCCCAAGAGATATACAAAAATTGACAATTAACAAATTTAAAATCGTAATTAAACAAAAACTTTATAAAAAGCCATGCTATAAAATATCGGATTATTTAGATAACATTTTTGTTGTCTCTTGGGATTGAAAATGCTCCAACTCGAACCTATTTTTTTGTAAAAGGATCATTAAAGAGAATAACCACTGGTTATTAACCAGCCTTGTTTTCCTGGCTTAGTCGCGGAGGAACAGGCATGAGATAAAAACGGACGTTTCAAAGTCATCCTTGTGATTTTAATGAATAAATGAATCTTGATAAGTTTGAATGTAGGTGGTAATCTTCGAAACTACTCATCCGATTTCTAAAATCTCGTTATACCAAATGGCTTTTTATAGAGACCGAATTTTTTCAACGCGCTACGCCCGTGTGGTTCGCTAACCACACGGGCGTAGCCTTAAGCAGGAGCTAGTCCTACTAATATTATAAACGCGAAAGTTTGTGAGGATGTATGTTTGTTCCTTTTTCACGCAAAAACTGTCTACGCCTGCAGCACCGATCTAAGGAGAGCTGCTTTACCGACGCGGCTTTCTCTGTATCGGCGCGATGCAATACCTATGTGGGCTACTTACACACTATATTCAAACTTCATGTCATATTTACATATTTACATTTGTACACTTATAATATTATTATTCATCAATATAAACATTACTATACATCTTATTTATTTAGTTATTAATACTGTTTACACTTCATTTCAATATCATTCACAACCAGTTCATCGATGTCGGTAACGGTCAAAACTTGTCGATAAACCCGTGACCGAAATCTACTTTACCCCAACACTAGTGCCGCGCTCGGTACCTAACGCGGTTATGAATTTGCCACTGGGCCGGTGCGCCGCACGCGCAGCGACAGCTCGAGCCCAGCGAGCGCAACACACGCGCTCACGTACCTACCTCGTACCTACTTTGTCTCATATATTGTAAATACCTATCGCCTAATTAAAATTATAAATGTGAACCTACAAAGCTAGATGAGCAAAGCCAACCCTAAAACTTCCTAAAACAGACTATAGATGTTGGAATCAGAACCAGCAAATTCACATAAAGCTAAGTAGGTACACCCTCTAGCAACCAAAAACCACTGAACGGATTTTGATGAGACTTTACAGTAACATAGTTTATACATTAGAATAAGAAATAGGCTACTTTCTATCCGGTTACCACGCGGGCGAAGCCGTGGGCAGAAGCTAATAATTAATATTTGTAGTAATTACTTTAAAAAAAATCTTTGTGTTTTCTTTCCAGACGGATGTAGTGGACAACGCATACGCAGTGGAATGGATGAGGGATTTCGAGTCGTTCCAGGAAGCGTTGGACGCGGAAGGCTCGGGCTCCGGCGAAGGCGGCACCAGCTACATCGGCAACCTGACGCGGTCCATGTCGCTCGCGCTGGACACCTTCTACAGCGATCTCAAGTGCTGCGGAGTCAGCGCACACACGGGGGATGTGAGCACACTATATTAAAAAAAAAACAACTGGTCATTTTTCATAGGATCATCTAGCCCCAAAGTAAGCAGAGCTTGTGTTATGGGAACTACATGATTGGTATACTGCTTACATACATTTTTTTTGTAAATACTAACATAATAATATTATACATAGAAAACACCCAGACCCGAGACAAATATAAGCAAATCTTACAAATATTTGTCTCGCAGCGGGAATCGAACCCGCAACCTTCTGCATCTCAGGCAGGCCTTCGCCCACTGCGCTACAGAGGTTAGACAAATATTTGCAGATACAGATGTTTGTATCTGCAAATATTTGTCTCGGGTCTGGGTGTTTTCTATATATAATATGTATGTATTTACAAAAAAAAAGTATATAAGTAGTATATCAATCATGTCATGTAGTTCCCATAATACAAGCTCTGCTTACTTTGGGGCTAGATGATGCTGTGTGAAAATGTCTAGATCTATTTATTTATTTAAAGTAAGCAGAGCTTGTGTTATGGGAACTACATGACTGATAAACTGCTCACATACATTTTTTTGTAAATACTAACATAATAATATTATACATAGAAAACACCCAGTCCCGAGATAAATATTTGCAGAACATACAAACATTTGTCCCGCAGTCGAAATCGAACCCGCAGCCTTCTGCATCTCAGGCGGAATTAGCCCACTGTACCACAATATAATCAGCGACGATTCTCTTGTACACCAACTAAACTTAATTTTATCTATCACTCTCTTTTAACAAAAGAAAGATAAAATTGAACTAAAATTGTTTCATCACCACTATCACAGGGGGCGCTGCGATCGATTCTGGAAAACACGCCGTGGGTTTTAAAACTCTAAAAAATAACTTGTTAAAGCTAAACTTTAATTTGACAGCACTTAAAAATATCGCCATCCCTTTTATTTCACTATATTAGTAAAAGTCCTAAACTAATAAAACTTGAAATTAAATGAATATAAAATACATTTTTATTCCAATTAAAAAATACCTTACAGTAAACACTAAAGTAGTATTTCTATCAGCTTATACACTAAACTTGGTAAAAATACCTACTTTACTTAATGTATTTTAAGAGAAAGTTCAGTTTTAGAAGATGTTAAGAAAGTATTGAAGCAAAATGGGTGCCAATATCTCGTTCCCGTACCAATTTTGCTTGTGAACTAATTGCAGAGTCAGACTGAGGGCAGCGGGGCGATCGCACTTACTCATGGCTATCGAGATGGCAATCAATTTTGACACTAGTTCCTTATTTTAATGGCCCATCCATCGAAAAAACGGAACGTCCAATATGAAACCAATTTTGTTCATTCGCATTGTCCATCTATGGCTCATCCAGCTTACAAATTAGCGTGATACGATTCATCCCATCCGATGATACCAGCCATGGGAAATTAGTGTGATCGTCCCGCAGGTCCTGTAATAAATTGAATTTATTTTTTGTGGGGTTCCTACTGCGGTCGTTCAAGGAAACTCCTGGATCTCGTTCAAGTGGACTGTATTTATTTATTACTGCTTACTTGGTTACAAATTGTTCTATACGATCCTAGTTCAATGGATCTCATTCTATAGAATTACGATCTGTTGATCCTTGTTCGGTAGATTTGTATCAATGAAATTGTTCCTATTTATATTAGAAAAATAGTTGTTCACTTAGACGCTAACGCAACAAGCGCGTTTGACAAATATCTAACATTATTGTTCCGCTAGGTGCTAACGCAACAAGCGCGTTTCTATTTACAAACTATGCTATTTTTTACAGGCTACTTCGTCCGACACATTTTTCTTCTTCATCACCCGACTTATGTCTGATATATCTTTTTAGGTTTAAGGACCTAAAAAGATCTTATGATGACCTAAAAAGGTCTCTGATGATAAAAGCACTGAAAGATTTCATCACACAAATTATGCAGCGAGTCGAGTAGAGGCTTCTTTCATTTTATTTTAATATCTTAAGAAAAAACAATCATCTTAAAATTTAATTTAATATGCCAGCTTCGATTGTAACCGTATTGCACACACAAAAGTTTGTTTTATGCAAAAAATAGATGCAAAAAGTCACTTTTAGTTTTTGCCTCCTGTGAGGATTGAACTCACGACCCCTGGTTTACAAGACCAGTGCTCTGCCACTGAGCTAAAGAGGCGCGTAGGAGGGGTCGCGAAATAAGGAATCTATTAGCACTGCATCAAATTGCATGGCCAGCATTAATGCTCTCGGAAAGAGCAGTTGCAGTCTGTAATTTGTGGACCACTTGCATCAAAAGTTGAAATTCTTGAAAGATCAAAATGATACTTAATACAGATAACAAGATGAAAAAGTTAATTATTTACGTGTTGATCATAATTATTATTATAATCTGTATTTTTTTGTCAGTCGGTTGACTTTTTTTTAAGTTTGTTTTTTACTTATTAAAATAATTTTTCTTTTTTTCAGGGAATAGATGAATTCTTCAAACTAGTTGATGAAGCGGCGTTAGAATACGAAACGTAAGATTTGTATTAATATATATTTTAGGTCTACCCACACCTATGTTTTAGACATAAAGTTCAAATTCACGGAACTATAAATAAATAATGCTGGATATTTTTCACATCATCATCTAGCCCCAAACTAAGCAGAGCTTGTGTTATGACTGATACACGACTGATATACTACTTAGATACTTTTTTTGTAAATACAAACGTACATAGACAACACCCAGGCCCGAGACAAATATTTGCATATCATACAAAAATTTGTCACGCGGCGGGAATTGAACTCGCAACCTGCGTCTCAGGCGGGCCTTCGCCAACTGCGTCAACGAGGTCGTCAACTGCCTTCCTACGGGTCACATTTACGGCTTTTTAAAATCTCTGTACTATCTATTGAGGTTCTTAAACTTATTTATTTTTCAGAGACTACAAAGCGGACTGGTTGAGATTGCGCGCAGAAAAACTGGAAGATGAAAAGAAGAAAGAACAGGAATTAAAAATAGGTGATTTCCCTGTTTCAACTATATTAACGAGACAGGGCATTACAAACTAAACCTGAAAACGTTTTATTTCCTACTAATATTATAAACATGAAAGTTTGTGAGGATGGATGTTTGTTACTCTTTCACGCAAAAACTACTGATTTTGAGGAAACTTTCCAGTAATATAGCTTATACATCAGAATAACACATAGGCTACTTTTTATCCGGGTACCACGCGGGCGAAGCCAGAACCAGAAACTAGTGTATACTTATGTTGGTGACTCGGCGGTGAATCGAGGCGCAATAGTTGCGGGCTCGATTCCCACATCGGGACAAGTTCGTTGCGAATAAAAATATCTGCATGTCCTGCAGATATTTGCAGCTATAATAATGGAACAAAAAACAAAAGAATAACACGATGGGCGGTCAGAGGGCTTTCAGCGATAAGACCGCCCATTTTCTTTCAGACAACCTTTGGCTGGAACGGACTGTAAGAAAGTTTACGCATACTATGAATATACGAAGATCGCTATTTAGCGATAAGACCGCCCATTGTACAAAATTGTCAAAGTTTGTAGTAGGTACTTAACTAACTTGATGTGTTTTTTGCAATAAAGTATTTCCTATGTATCTAAGTTATTCTATTGAAATGCAGTTTTCTTCAATCGATTTTTATAACTGCAAGGAAGCTTCTAAGATGAGTTTTATCGCCATACATCATTGGATGAAATAAAGACATGGTTTTAATTTTGTTTTTTTTTTTACTTTTTTACAGCATCAACCGATCCGCCCCCTAAGAAAAGTCTAATAGATGAGGTGCCGATGGGAAGAGAAATTAGCGATATGTACCTGAAACATCCCGCTAACGAGAGCTCCAGTGACGACGAAGGGACGGAACAGGAGAGGGAAATGGGTATGTGAACAAGAAAAGTAAACACGCTCACAACTAGATATTAAACCCATTATTGATACTCTCAGATCTATACCCGTAGATCTGTGAAGACACCAAAGTGAGGAATAGTCAGAGGCACGTCTGAAATTATCTATGGTAAAACCATAAATCCACCAAAAATCTATAATAAACTGCCCAAAAACATAAAGTTGCTACCATTGACATTATTTAAAAATAAACAAAATAAACTGCTGACATCAAAATGCTATTATAAAATGTAAATGACTTTTTTTTAGATAAGAACATAAATATTGATGAATCAGTGAAAATTATGCATTAATTAATTATTTAACCAGTTTAATCTTTAATGTGTTATGTAATCTAATATTCTCAATGTACCAATTTGCAACATATTTTTTTTTATCTGTAACTAGTTTCTCCTATTGACTTATATGTATATTTGCATGCCCTCGATTTAGGCAAAATATGTATGGTGCTTACCCTCTACCATCTTTGTGACCCATGTTTGCAAATAATTTGATTTGATTTTAAATGCCCACGTTGTACATAGTAGTTATTTATAGTATTTGATGTGACAGGTTGTAAGCCCATCATCGCTTGTTGAACCACTTACCGATGAAACACTTGCCTCGGAATTTTCGGTTCTAGAACAAGCCGGCTATCCTTCATGATATTTTCCTTCACTGTTTTGAGGTCTTGTTAATGTGCACAATTTTATCGAGTGTATATATACATTTGCACGAACGGATTCGAACCTACGCCCTTACCAACCTTAGAGCATAAGATATCAACACCAACTAACAATAAATTGGTGTGACTCGCAATTTTTTTACAGAAGCAACAAAATAAATATATAAAAACAATGTTTGTCCGTAGGTCCTATGCACAATGCGTACATGTGCCAAATATAACGTTTTGACTTATATCTGGCTACCCCCTACTTAGTATCTTCACAGATCTAAGAATATGAAAAACCCATTAGCTATTTCTACAGAGAAAATAAACGTAAATTGACTATTTTCATATAATTCCAGATGATCCACCGGAAGAAGTCGCCGCTTTTCAAGAATTCCTTCGAAAACACATAAAGCCTGATAACAATGATAATAAGACATAGTTATTTCAGGACTCAAGTTACTTAGTTTTAAAAATTTGTAAGGATTTGTAAATATAGAGTAATTTTTCACCAATAAAACACAATGATCTGTTGATGTTGATTTTATTCAGTGCGAAAAATAAATAAAGTTTGTGGTAAAATTTAAAATGTATATAAAAAAATCTAATTATAAAAACTAATAGAATTTTATATCGAAGCTGCGAAATGTATAACTTAAGTTACGCTATTATTTAATGGTAAAATATGTCATACATTTTAACATTGGAAATAAATAACACCAAAATAGAGACAGCAAGAACATTGATAATAAATAAATAAATACAATAAATAAATAAAAAATCTTCCAACCGACCCACAGTCCTGACCCCACTACGATTCCCTGTATTGTGGGTATCAGGAACTATGAGTACTGTGGTACCACAAAACCCACACCCGGCGATTCCCTTGTACACCAACTTAATTTCAAATCAACGACAGTTTAAATTAAGTTTAACTTAATTTAAAAGTTTTTAGTTAACTAAACTAAATTTAAAATCAACGACAGTTTAAATAAAGTTTAACTTAATTTAAAAGTGTTTAGTTAACTAAACTAAATTTAAACTCAACGGCAGTTTAAATTAAGTTTAACTTAATTTAAAAGTTTTAAATTAACTGAACTAAATTTAAACTCAACGGCAGTTTACATTAAGTTTTGTTGGTTCTTTTACTGATAGTGGACGCAAGAAAGAGATAGCAAGATTTTACTCCTGTCAAATTCGTAAAAGTGTCGCTCTTTCGTGTTTATATTCTGCATGTTTTGAAATCATGACTAAAATTTTATGAAAAACTCACTAAAACTGTTATAGCAACAATCTCTTTATTTTGTTGAAGTTAGTAAAAGAGATAGATAAAATTAACTTTAGTTGGTGTACAAGAGAATCGACGCCAGACATGTCGGTAGATGTCTGTTGGGTGTTTTATTTATTTATTGTTTAAGTAGTCAAATGTATATGAGTAGTATATTATCCATGTAGTTTCCATAACACAAGCTCTGCTTACTTTGGGGCTAGATGATGCTGTGTGAAAATGTCCAGCATTATTTATTTATGTAATGCTTATTAAAGCACACATAATACACTAACTAATAAGTACAAGAAGTAAGGTCAGTTTCATCCTAAACCGACGTCTCGCGTACCGTCGCGTCAGCTGTCAGCGGGGAACAAGCCGGGAGCGTCAGCAACGCACGTTATTCGGTACGCAAACGACGTCAGCTTAGGAAGAAAATAGGATCAACTTAAATTGGCCCTATCTTCCAAAGCTGAGCTGAGGCCATTGAAAACAATGTTTTCAGTACACTGAAAATAAATAAATTAAAAAGAACCTATCACCAAAAAATAACTAATTAATTCGGACATTATGAGCCTAATTACAGCTAACTTGCAGAGCACAGGTTATTTTACATATTTTTTTTACTAAAAACGGTATTTACCATGATTTCTGAGTTCCTCAGTTCCTCCCGTATAATGCCACCGCCGAAATATCGGGAAACATTTATTATATCGTGGCCAATACGCCGTTTTTAGTAATAATTCTGTTCGTAACCATGATAGTTTCAAAAGTTATATTTCATATTATAACTATATAATTGCTAAAAATAACACACTATCTATCACATAAGTCTGATCTGTAAGTACGTACCAAGCAATTTAAACTCTAGCCACCACGCTGATCATGGAACTTATCTTAATACTCAGATCAGAATCCTCTTAAGGAGTGTTTTAAAAGGTTCGGTTTTAGGACACAACGCGTATTATAAATACTTTATTCGTCTTCATTAATCGACTTAGGATCATCAGACACTTTTTAAGTGAAATTAACGTATCTATTAGGCATCTAAAACAACACTGGGTCTACACTACTCCGGAAATTGACGACACATCAGCAGTAAGTGAAAACAAAATCGCGTTATTCCGAAGCGAGTACAATTTATAAAGTACCCCCGATTTCAAATCACATAATAGTCCTCTCCATCCAAAGGTTGCATGGAAGAGATCGCTTTTAAGCGATAAGATCGCCCATTGTACCTTTATCATAATGTGTTATTGTTTACAATAAAGTATTTTCATTCATTTATTACTATTTTGCATGGGTTATCGTAATTAGTATTGGAAATGCTCGGATCTATGAACGAGGTTACTCTCACCTCAAACTAACTAAGTCAGTTGCAAGTTACACCCGAAATATTTCAATTTTCATTAAGAAATTTGAATCTTTTCATACTTTATTTAGTTCTCGATGTAACTAGACAAATGGCTCATCTGATACAACACCTAGGGGTATAGACAAAAACCAATTTCTGTTCGCGTTAACGCCTGTGGAAAGATTGAATGTGAATTCATCACTTAGTTTTCCAGTCACGTGGTATTTCAACAACTAATGTCAATTTGTTGTTGAAATACCACGTTACTGCAATCCGTATCACATTACGTACATCCACTATACCACATCACTCGCTATACTGTTATCTATATTCTCTATATGATTCCCGTTATAAGTGTCGACAGGTTTATGTAGTGTTGTATTCTTTAATAAATTTAACAATCCGTATCACATTACGTACATCCACTATACCACATCACTCGCTATACTGTTATCTATATTCTCTATATGATTCCCGTTATAAGTGTCGACAGGTTTATGTAGTGTTGTATTCTTTAATAAATTTAACAATCCGTATCACATTACGTACATCCACTATACCACATCACTCGCTATACTGTTATCTATATTCTCTATATGATTCCCGTTATAAGTGTCGACAGGTTTAGTGTTGTATTCTTTGATAAATTTAACAATCCGTATCACATTATGTACATCCACTATACCACATCACTCGCTATACTGTCATCTATATTCTCTATATGATTCCCGCTATAAGTGTCGACAGGTTTAGTGTTGTATTCTTTGATAAATTTAACAATCCGTATCACATTACGTAAATCAACTATACCACATCACTCGCTATACTGTCATCTATATTCTCTATATGATTCCCGCTATAAGTGTCGACAGGTTTAGTGTTGTATTCTTTGATAAATTTAACAATACATCACATTACGTAAATCAACTATACCACATCACTCGCTATACTGTTATCTATATTCTCTATATGATTCCCGTTATAAGTGTCGACAGGTTTAGTGTTGGGTTGTCGACCGGCACGCTCCGACGTGGCATCCGATAGCTTCCACGCTGCGTGGTAGCACAGATAGCCGAACCGATCCTTGTACGCGAGGGCGGGGTTCGGCCACGTGTTGAATGTGCTACCAATCGATGTGTACCTGGACGAGGAAAATAATTAAGTTCAAACTCCAGAATGTATCTCAAATCGTATTAATATTATGAACGCGAAAGTTTGTGAGGATGGATGTTTGTTACTCTTTCACGCAAAAACTACTAAACAGATTCTGATAAAACTTTACAGTAATATAGCTTATACATCAGAATAACACATAGGCTATTTTTTACCGGGTACCACGCGGGCGCAGCTAGTGTATTATAATCGCGAAAGTTTGTGAGGATGGATGTTTGTTACTCTTTCACGCAAAAAATACTGAACGGATTCTGATGAAACTTTACAGTAACATAGCTTATACATCAGAATAACACATAGGCTACTTTTTATCCGGGTACCACGCGGGCAAAGCCGCGGCAGAAGCTAGTTAAATCTAAACTCAAGTATCTTTTTATTGGACATATTGGAAACTGTCAAAAAACTTCAGATTCAGTTTGTGAATCATGACCGTTATTCCTATGGTGGAAGAGATCCTTGAGGTTACCAGGAAGGGTAGTTAGAGACACGTCTAGGGCCTGTTTCCTATGTTTTTCTTCACCGATGCCGCCGATTCATGCCATCACGTCCCGGCGACACAGATACAACAGCATCGCAAGTACACATAACTTGCATGTGGTGACCGCGGCGCTATTGTTTCATACATTTTACCGGGATCGGCCGGAGTGTGGCTTACCCTTGGTCGTAGAGGCTGCAGTAGGGCACTCTCCGCTGTAAGACGTAGCTCCAGATTTGGTGGTAGGACCAGTTTAGCAGCGGAGACACGCGGACTATCTGAGGCCAGCTGGGGTCTGTTTTCTGACAACATATACAAATATGATAATGCTGGAGATATTTCACACAGCATCATCTAGCCCCTAACTAAACAGAGCTTGTATTATGGGTACTACATGACTAATATACTACTTATATATTTTTTTTTGTAAATACATACATATTGCACATAGAAAACACCCAGACCCATGACAAATATTTGCAGATCATACAAACATTGGTCTCGCGCCGGGAATCGATCTTGCAACCCTTTGCGTCTCAGGTGGACCTTCGCCCAGTGAGACACAGAGGGCGTCGTATGTAACCGTTGTATAAATAAAACCTAAACCTAAACATAAACATAAATAAATAAATAATGCTGGACATATTCACACAGCATCATCTAGCCCCAAAGTAAGCAGAGCTTGTGTTATGGGAACTACATGATTGATATACTACTTATATATTTTTTTGTAAATACATACATATTATGGATAGAAAACACCCAGGCCCGAGACAAATGTATGCAGATCATACAAACATTTGTCCCGTAGCGGGAATCGAACCCGCAACCTTCTGCGTCTCAGGCGGACCTTCACCCACGTCGCCACAGAGCTTGTCATATTAACGAGATCAATCAATTTATTTTCTATCTTTCATTATTTTTATTCCAAAAACTAACGTGAACTATTCATATTGCAAAAACGGGAATTTTCACGTACCGCACTATCGGTGAAGGCACCGACTAAGTTTCGACTCATTCCGAGAGTCTTCATCAGGGTGAGTGTTCGCAACGTTCTCCCTCCGCTTCGCGTCGAGCACTACATGGATGTTTGCATGGAGATCTTTCATTCTATTAAATACCTGCATAAACTCCAGATCGTTGCTATACGGATCCGTCCGTCTCGTCCCCATAAGACACGCCTTCAACCTCTCATCTTCCTCTAGTAATCTCTGCAAAGTCGCCCTCAATTCTCCCTCAGTCACCACCAACTTAACTCCGTAATGCTTCTCAATATCTTTTACAAACTCTTCAATCTCTCTAAAAGGCCCTGCGAAGGAATGGCAATACTTTATGGCCGGCATAAAAATTAAGTAAGACACTTATTTTATATTATTTTTTAGGAAAAAAAGGGCCCTGCGAAGCAATTATAATAAATAAATAAATAATGCTGGACATTTTTGCACACAACATCATCTAGCCCCAAACTAAGCAGAGCTTGTATTATGGAAACTACATGACTGATATACTACTTATATTTTTTTTTTGTAAATACATACATATTTTACATATAATGACATTTCAGGTAAAACTTGGCAGCTGTCACGTGACATTTCCACAGCTAATGTCATTCCATACAAATTAATCTTTCCGCAGGCGACAACAGAAAGTGGTATTTGTCTAGCACCCCAGGTGGGCTAGACAAATACCACTTTCTGTTGTCGTTAACGCCTGCGGAAAGATACAATTGTATGGAAATGACATTAGCTGTGGAAATGTCACGTGACAGCTGCCAAGTTTTACCTTGACAAATATGCGTTAGCGTGAAAGGATAAGTAAGCGTGAGGTATTTGTCTAGACCCCTGGCCCGGCTAGGCGGCTACACATGTGCTATTTTACCCATGGTCCGGATATAAACGATCTTCAGCTGATTAGCGACGTCGTCCGTCCTGTACATCTCTCGTAGAACGTTCAGGGTGATGTCTAGCAGCACCGTGCAGTCTTTGCCGCCGTTGAACGACAGAAACACCTCGTCCATCTTGTACTGGGTGAAGCATTTTCTAATCACCTGTAAAGTTATGAATTTTGATAATACAATAGGACCATTGGTACCAAACACCTGGGGCATAGCTGATTCGTTGGCCTGCTTTAAAGACAAAGTTGAATAAACTCATGTTCCTGCAATTTCGCCGTCATCTACCCTTCAAACCTAAGCACAGAAAAAAACCTAAGTGTTATTTAAAATATTTTGACATTAAATTATTAAAAACACCCCAACACAGGGCGTGGGGGGGACTAGTAAAAATAAATAAATAAAATAAATATTGCTGGACATTTTTCACACAGAATCATCTAGCCCCAAACTAAGCAGAGCTTGTATTATGGGAACTGCATGACTGATATACTACTTATATACTTTTTTTCTAATTACATACATATCATACATAGAAAAATACCCAGACCCGAGACAAATATTTGCAGATCTTACAAACATTTGTCCCGTGACAGGAATCGAACCCGCAACCTTCTGCGTCTCAGGCGGACCTTCGCCCACTGCGCCACAGAGGTCGACTTATTAATAATAATAATGCTGGACAGTCACCAAGTATATGTGATAAAAACTGTTTAGTACCTACTAAATCTGGTAGAAAATGCTTTTAGCATAAGCCCGCCTATTGTACACTTTTTATGAAGTGTTGTACCTACCTATTTAGTTGTTTTCGTAACCTAGTAAATAAGTACCTACCTGCTGCAATAGTATTTTAGTTCATATAAACGAATTAATTATAATTATTGGTACCTCCTCAGTTTCCTGTAACACGTCCGTGATGTCTGACAGTTCCATGTTGATGACCTCGCGTTTCGGCTGCATTGCAATTATGTTTAAGTAGGTACTGCGTTTCTAGCTGAAATTGCATATTAACTCATTAGCCATTAGTTGGGTACTTCTGTATACAGGCTGCGTACAAATCGAAAGATATAGTAAACATACTTATAAGTTTAACGGGTCTTTATCACGTTTAACTTTTTTATTATTTTCCCGACGGTAAACGCGATAAAGACCCGTTAAACTTATAAATATGTTATCTAATCGCGAAAGTTTGGAAAATAGATATAGTAAATACATTTTAACATTAGAGAAACCTGACTTTCTGTCTATTAAAAACTAGTTGTTGCCCGCGGCTTCGCCCGCGTGGTAAGTTAATAAAAGTTGCATATGACCGTCTCCAGGCTTCAAACTATGTCCACCAACTTTTGAACGAATCGAACCAAGGATTACAATTTATACAAAGTTTATAACTCAATTGCACACCCCCAAAGGGTAGTTTTGAAAAAATAAAATATACGTGTTTCATTATTTACTTTAAAGTTTATTTGTACAAAGTTTTGATCGAATCAAACAATTTTTTTTTCATAGAAACTTTACCGCCCTATTTAATCCCCTTAGAGGTCGATTTTCGAAAATTAGGTATGTGTTATTCCAGATCCTAAACTAACTACATTCCAAATTTATTTTCATCAAAATCGGTTTAGTAGTTACGGAGATACGTGTTAACAAACATTCACACACAAACTTTCGCATTTATTATATTAGTAGGATAATTGATAAAGCAAAATGAAAATAGAGAAGAAAAAACACGTTCCCGACGTTATACCTACCCTATGGTGGACATTCTTAAATATATACCAGCGGCCTAACGATCAAGTCTTATTGCGATTCAATTCAGGCAAAGATGTTAAATCCCGCTTTGCGAATGACAAAGCTTTAGCTACGCCATAGCATTCTCAATCGCAAAGCGGAAAGTGACATCTTTGCCTAAACTGAATCGCTATAAGACTTCATGGTTAGGTCCCAGAGCGTTGATCTTTGAGGATACCAAGGGAATAGTCAAAGGCAAATATTATATTTGGCACATGCCCGCGTTTAGCAAGTAGTTAGTTTTCCACGTGACAGTGTAAATGAATGAAGAAACGGAATGCCTCTAGATACTTATGGTTTGAAAAATAAAAAAAAACACCCCTCATTTTGGTTGGGGAAAAATATCCCGTACCTACTTACCTACAAACTGAAAGTATAAATCTTACCAACTTTAATGTTAATTTTAGGAGCAGGTTCAAAGTTTTAATAGGAATTTCTGTTTCACTTATTTTTTATCTGCTAGAGCAAGATTAACTCAGTCGGAACTGACTACTGACGTGGTTCATGAAGAAAGGCTGGTTTTATTTGTGAAGTCAAACACATTACAAGTAATAAATTACCATAATTTATATTACAAAATAATTGATATAACAAGGTTATTTACAATTTATTCAAAACGTCTAAGACCAACGAGATTTATTTTGTAATGTATATGATGTAACATCATTATTCATCAAGTTTGTTATATGCTAGTCAGTACCTATGTATTTATCAGTTTTTTTTTCCAACATTTTGATAACGGAATAGGTATATGATCTATACTGTAGATGATATCTATATGATCTATACTGTAGATGTGAACCTGTATTAGGTAGGCACCTAATCTGCATGCTATGTTATTTGTGTGTGATGTTCCTTCCAAATTTAACTGTAAAAACTTGTTAAAGACGGATAAATCAAAATGAATTAACTAGTTTTTGAATTATTTTGGGTAAAGAAGAGGCTACCAAATTTTCAATACCTACTCACTCCTCAATAAGCTAGCATGATTGAACAGGTGATAACAGAAATAAATTAAAATTATTCAAGGTTTTTAAAGTACTTAGGTATGTTTACTTTTATTATTAAATAATTCATTATAAATTTTCATTTATAAATAACTAGCTTCTGCCCACGGCTTCGCCCGCGTGGTACCCAGTTAAAAAGTAGCGTGTTGTGTAATGTGTTATTCTGATGTACAAGCTATATAACTGTTAAGTTTCATCAAAATCCGTTCACTAGTTTTTGCATGAAAGGGTAACAAACATCCATCCTCCACTTTCACATTTGTAATAGTAGAAGGATAGAGTACCTAAAACACTTCCTTGTTACACTCAACATGCAAACTATAAGAATTAATTCTACGACAGGACTGTAGGGTAATCTAAATATTAAATAAACCATTAATAGTTGCAGATCTGAGTAAATTGCTTTGTGTTGTGATACAACACTATGTTGATATAAGAAATTGTCAGGCATTTATTTTGAAAACAGAATCAAATGTTTTGAAATTCATTGCTTTTCAGTAGGTATTTTTTACAGACTACATGTGTGAAAAATATAATTTGGCATAAGTACTATGATTGTAAAGCAATCAATAATTGGTATTTCCTTATTGTTTACTAAAACTAAACTGTGTAAGTTTTAGTTTCCCTTATCATGGTGATAACTTTCAGTGGAGCCTATGATATATAAAGAATTATTTAGAATAACATGACAATGAACCTGATAAGAAAATAATCAAAATGATATAACATTATAGTTCTATTCATCATGATAAAACCTTATTTTGCACAATGTTATGTAATTAATACATACCTATTATCTACTCACATCAAAGTAGGTGTGTACTACCTAGTGTGTAGGGCAAAACAATTAATAATCATAGTAAATAATTATTATCTGATAACAGCACACAAATAAACATTTACATAGAATGTTACAAAGAAGAGAATAGAATAAATTAATAAAAAATGAATAATTATTCAACATTTTTATTAGTCAATATAAAAATATATCAAACAATGATATATATTTGTTTTAACAAGCACTTTCAATAATGATTTAGCTATGTAATAATATTGTAAAAAAAATATTACTTTTCAATACAAAGCTTTTTAACTGGTGGTTCACCGTTTTCAGCACTTATTGTGTCAAACAAAATATCTTTAGTAAGAATGAATGTCACACGCATCATGTCCTTTTTAGGAGACACCTTCCTCACATAAAAAACTTCCAATATATATGGAGTCATGTCACAAGCAAGGTTGTCACTCACTAATTTCTTAGCAGTGTTAATTGGATCTTCACCAACAAAACAATACACATAAACCACTATTTCACACTTGAACTTATCAATTAGTTCTTCATTCTTCACTAAGCCTCTAAAATATTTCAGAAATTCAACTGCTATTGCTGGGAGATTCATTGTAACATGAACTTTAGCACCTTCTTTTAAGATTTCTGACCCGTCACAGCATCTTATGATGAAATCCTTAAAATTGTTGCAGATAAAATCCTTTCCATCTAAATTATATGACTGAAAGTGACCTTTAAGTTTGTTCGATGCAGCATTGTGGTTCAACCATTTGAAGGAATCGGGGTTCAAATCATTAGCGTAAACTTTGCACCCTTTTTTAGCTGCAGGTAAAGAGAACGGTCCCACACCGCAGAACACATCAAAAAGCAAATCATTGGGCTTCAAAAAATTCAGTATTCGCTCATGCTCCATTCCCAGTCGTGAGTTCCAATACACCTTTGAAAAGTCGAACTGAAAGGTACAGCTGTTCTCTTTTACCATCACCAAGAAGTCTTCCTCACCAGCTATGACCTCCATGCTGAAGTTACGGAATGTGTTGTCAATAGCGTTACTCTTATTCACTACAGTGCGACAAGTCTTTATCTTGTCCACAAGCACTTGACCAATGAGGGGACGGTACTGGAGCAAATGATCACGTAAGTTGAGGTGTATGATGTGACCAATCTGTGTATAACTGCTAACAATGTCTTCGTCCACCGGAAGCACGGCCTTGAAAATTGTGCTGAAAGTCCAATTATCATAGCCTAGTTTTACATCCTTGAAGAAGAAATTGCTTTCATTGACGTCTAGTTGATTCAAAGCAGTGCGAGTTTTCGAATCCATATCTAACCATTGAGTGATTTTTTCTGGGTTGAGATGGATGTGCTTCTTGAACGCATCGGCACTTTCAGCGTCTTGAACGGGCTTCAAGTTTTCTAACTTGAGGTAGAAAGGCTTGAACAGTTGGGCGACTTTTGATAGACCAACTTCTTTCACTTTCACCACTGGAACTTGAAACACGCGCATGAATTTTTCGCGGTCTAGAATTGTCATGCCCCGGACACCGAGAGGACCCAGAACGGAGGAAACTGATGAAGACATTTTACTAAAAAATACGAAAAAAGTAAAGAAAGTCTTATCAATTACGACCGAATACGATACACACAACACATCGTAATACTAACCTATGTCAAGGTCAGGTTTTTCCTGGAACCTTTCTAGGTGGGTGTTTAATTATCCACGATCAATTTTGTAGTTTTTAATTCAATTTTACATAGGAATTGTAATAGCAAACCTTGTAAAAATAACGTGAAATTTAATTTGTAGTCTCTCTCGAGCAGAGATGTAATATCTATACTGACTGACAGTGACAGATACTTTACTTACTAGTTGACTTAATTTCTTGATTATGGCTTGTGTGTTTTTGTGAATATAATCGGATATAGTATGTTCAATAATATAATTGAATTTGAGGGTGCCTGTGGATGTCTTCATCAATCCATAGCATCTCAGGTCGCGCCACGCCATGCAGGCTTCTATTACCTCGGCAACCTTAAATGAGTTTGTTTAGCTTCGTCTTTACGCTAGGACAGCGGGTACGTGCCCAGAGTCGATTCGCCACCTTTTCTTTCGCAACTGCTGTTGTATGCGTTGCAGGAGTTCGTCTCGTCGTAGGTAGTGGTGTCTTAAGAGCAGTGTTTAAATACATTAGCTTTGGCTACTGTAATCCTTTCTAATAAGTAAGAGGAGGTTAATTATAGGATATACATAATACTTCCGCCGCTGATTTTCAAGTCCACGAGCGCTCTCTGGTACTCATTCTAGTACTCCCTCTCAGAGGTCGCAGTCTGATGATACGGCAATAGTACCTACATGGGGTCTGTGAGTCTTGGGGTAAATCAGAATAGGCATCTAGGTGTTTCGTGTCCGTATTGTACAGTACTTCAACATGCACCGGGCAGTGAACGTTCTTGTGTAGAACATTGAGAATGTCGGCGGCTTGTTGAGGACATTAGGGCGAGGTATGTGAGTAGGTGCATTGCGCTCCACAACTTCGAAGCCGTTGGCCTCTGCGTCTAGTTCTTTACCATCCACGTGTGGACCACTGACAATATACCCAGGGGTATCTTTTTAATCCCGCGATACCGTCATAGTGACGAAATCGAACACGTATTTTGGTCTACCCTTACTCTTACAATCATCCACATTGAACACTATTGTCGTAATATTACTTTCTTCTCATAAATTTACCTACATACCACGCCAACCTAGTAGGTAGGTAACATACGTACTTACTCCTCAACTTTAACTTTCTGTCTTCCTCTGATATACTTAGGTACTCATTTCTTGTAATTCCACACATCCATCTCAACATTCGCATCACAGGCACAGCCGCGTGCACCCTTCTTTCATTCGTCCCTTTGGTAGCCCAACTCAGATCTATGCTATACATTGGTACGACTTACAAAACAATCCCTTCCCTTTGAGCTTAAGAGGCAGCCCCTGTGACCTGTCGCAATTTCATTCAAGCCACATTTTATTATATTCTTCACGTCCCGGTCTATCGTTAAATGAGCTTAAATAGGTGCCAAAAGGTGGGGCCACCAAAGTCATAGAACAGATGCTCAACTTTCGTCCTGCTGATCTTCAGTCCGACACCCTTCAGTTTTTCCAGGGATTTTGACAAATTGTATTTTATGAATTTTGAAAACTGAAAAGAATTCGCAGCGGCACTGTTAAAGAAAACTAGGTACATGTTTGTAACATTCAGTTTAATAATTGTCATTATGTACATTACTAAGTAAGTATCTAATGTTAAATAAATGCATGTAAGTACCTACTCGTCTCTGGAGCTCTAAAGTATATTACCTACTTAGTACCTTACAACCAAAAGATATTACTCAAGTCTATTGATTTTTGAAATGCTTTGGATATAATCGCCTTATTGAACGTTTCTCATTGCTCGCCTTTGTTTATATATTATTTTTTCACTAGCTACTGCCCTCGGCTTCGCCCGCGTGGTACTCGGATAAAAAGTAGCCTATGTGTTATTCTGATGTATTAGCTATATTACTGTTAAGTTTCATCAAAATCCGTTCAGTAGTTTTTGCGTGAAAGAGTAACGAACATCCATCTTCACAAACTTTCGCGTTTATAATATTAGTAGGATTCATAACACTTTTGGTTAGATCAACTATTTATGTGATTTGTTTCTTCTGCATACTGCTGATGCTTTGGAAATCAGGCTTCTAAATGTTTTGTCAACAGCTGAGGATAGGAATTTTCTCCAAAGGTTCTCTAAAATGTCATGTTACTGTGACATCTTCAATTGGTCTTAGGGTGCCGAAAATAAGTGTTCATTGTGTTAGGATCCCATTAGAATTCGATTCCACTTCACTGTTTTTCAGTGCATCAAATTTTTATTTTGTAAAGCCATCAATTGTCAGATACCATCTGCATAGAATTCGTAAGTAAAGCAAATACCTACTAATGAAGGAAGTTGTTCAACAGAACAACTTCCTGACGTATTTGTAAGCTTTAGTTTAAAAAAAAGTTATTTTTGCCCTGACAGCTCCGGAGAATATTTATTTTTATCGCGTTTTCTAACCTTATTAACTTCTATGCATTTTCACATATTTATAACTTCCTGATTGGTACCACAGATTTTTTATAACATACGCATTTTCCGAGTTTATCAGATTCTTTCTTTCTAGTTCTTTGAGCCATCGCAAGCAACTTTTTGTAGTAAATAACTTTTTCTCGCAAGTTTTTTAATTGCTTATTTTTTTGTACCATTTTATTCGATAACTCTATAACCCGCCGGCAAAGTCGATTTTTAGCTATTGTATCAGGAGTGGATTTGGGAGTATGAGAAAATGATTGTTTATCTGGTGAATCAACCTGTTTGTCTGGTTGGACAGCATCAATTTTTTCTTTGTTAGTCTGTGGTGTGGCTGATATAGTTTTTGAGGTGTCAATAGTTAATACATAAAAAGACGGTTTAATTTGCCTATTATTTTGTTGGATATTATTATTTTTTATTTTACTTGTTTTTGAGGATGGTGGAGACAACGACAAGGGGTCTGGATTTGATTCAATTGAATTTGAACTTTCTGATTCGGAAGTATCTGCTTTATCAGCCTGAAACAAGAAAAACAAAATCAAAGTTGATATTTATAACAAGCATTGAGTAAACAACACGTTACCGATGAACATGATAAAGAAATAAATGATATCAGTATCGTCATACATACCGTTATTGGCAATGACAGTGTGGGTATGGCTGTATCAAGTAAACGCCGGCGGTTTTTCATCTTAATAAAGCAATCTTCTGTAAAATGACAGGAACAGACGACGCTATAATTAGATGGATACCAGTTTTCTCTTTTCGTAAGCGTTATCCACTTTTCTTTGGCTCTAGAATCTTTTGGAAACCTGAGAGAAATAACATCTGATGTAAAAGCAATTTCGTTCAGTTTGCAAAAAATAAAATAAGCAAATTTATTTACAAACGTTATACACAACTAGCTGTTGCCAGTGGCTTTGCACGCGTGAACACGTGGTTTAAAAAACCCATACTTTAACCCCACATTTCCCCCCCTTTAAAAGTGAAAATCCAAAAACCCTGATATACGTCATTTTTTATTTATGCTTCCCATTTCCATCTCTCATTTAGATTAATGTACTTTTCATGTACGAAGGGGATGCCAAGAGTAACGCCATGCACAAAGACATTCTAAATTAAATAATATACTTCATAATAAACAATTCGGATTTAGTAAGAGTTGCTCAACCACCGATGCTGGTATTGAGTTAATATTGCACATATTCGATACCTGGGAGAAATCTCATAACGCTTTAGGCGTTTTTTGTGATTTGTCCAAGGCATTTGATTGCATAGACCATGACACATTGAACAGGAAACTACAACATTATGGTATTAGGGGCGTTGCTCTAGACTTTCTCACTTCCTATTTATGTGACAGAGTACAATGAGTTGACTGAATGTAAAGCCTTCTCCGGGGTCTCTGGTTACTATTGGTGTACCGCAGGGATCAATTCAATAAAGGTGAATTGATTAAGTGTTTGTAGCTATGATTCAAGAAAATCTGTTCAGCATGTTGAAGATCATCAGCTCTTCAAAGCTTTCTAGTAGTTGACGAGATGTGAGCAACTTCCGTTCGTTCATCGTGGTACCATTAGTAAGAATAGGAATATCTTAGGATAGGTAATGAGTGTGCATCATCGTTAGATTAGAGAAGTAGGTATAGATAAACTTGCTACCTCTTGTATTAAAATAATAATTGCATTGATTTTGTGGTGATTGTACAACAGTAAATAAAAATTATCACAGTACCATCAATGGTACCACGGCAAAAAAATAATCGGTGGTACCATTAATGGTTCAACAGCAAATAAAAATTACCACAGTACCATCAGTGGTACTATCTAATGGTGCCACGGTGAACAAACGGCAACTTTACTCTCTTTCTTCGACAACCTCTGTGGTGCAGTGGGCCGCCTGAGACGCAGTAGGCTTGATTCACACCCCGGGATAAATGTTTGAATGATCTGCAATATTTGTCTCTGATCTGGGTGCTCATGTATAATATGAATGTATTTACAAAAAAGTGTATATAAGAAGTTTATCAGTCATGTGGTTCCCATAATACAAGCTCTGCTTAGTTTAGGGCTAGATGATGCTGTGTGAAACTGTGCAGCATTATTTATTTATTTATTCTAATGGCCTCATGATGGGAAGGAACAATAACTTGGTTGGTTCGAATTTAGATACAAAAAGGATAGGGGTGTGGACTTCCCTATTCCAATATTTAATTATTTTTTTTATATTCCACAAAGAGGAAATAGGGTTAAATTAGTCACCAACAAGTGCATCAAGACGCTACGTTTGGCTCGTGATTGTGTTTTTATGTTCCTTAATGGACTGAACAGTATCGGACAAAATTTATGATTTGAATACAGGATCCAATTCGGTCTAGTCCAATGTAATTATGTATAGTTTATCGGAATCCAGGAGACAAATTCGCAAACCAAGAAAAGTTTTTACTTGTACATTTATCTTTCTAGATAAATAACTTAAAAAAATATTTAAAAAGGTTGCTTACCGATGAAAAGTTACTCCATCTGTTTTTGTAGAAGATCGGGTATTTTTGCCACACCATTTAATAGAGCAGTAAGGCATTGTTGTATTTGCTCGCGATTTATTCTCTAACTAAAATAAACTGTGAACCAATGTTACATTATTATTTAAAAGTACTCTGTGAATGTAACCATATATAAATGTACTCTGTGCGTGATGTAACAAACAAGCACAGCAACAAGTAAACAAGACCACAGACTATAGTAAGAGCACAGATTAAATTTTGTTTGCTCTTACTAAGTGATGCTACAAAGGACCAAGAATCGAGTCCATCCTACAATATTTGCACAGACTAGTTAGAGATACCTTGATCAGCACTACACAGATTTTGTCTTAGCACTGAAACCACAGACTAAACCTGTAAAGGACTTGACTGAATGCAAAACCACGGATGTGCGGCATGCATTAGCATCCTAGTAGTCTGTGATTAGGACACTCTCGTCCGGGTCATGTGTCTGCAGAAGCATTTTTTTTAATGTTCATGTGCTCGATGACAGGCTAGCCAGCCGTGTTTGACAGACTAGATAAGTAGGTATGTACCTACATGTGGGTCGAAACGATGCTTTCTCAAACATGCGCAGATTATATTGTTCTTACTTTCGAAAAAAGAACAGGAAAGTTTTGTATTGACGTACAACGTAATACCAGCAACGTTGTATGGAAATCTATTGCCGGCGGCGTACTTAGCGCATGTCTAATGCTCCTAGCACGCCGGCAATAATGAGTCATTAGATGAAATGAAATGTATTTATTGTGGAAACTGTGTACAAAAAAGATCTTAAAAGCTAGGCAGAACAACAGTTTATCCATTAAATGGACGTAAAATATTTAACCTATATAACTAGGTAATTTATTGATTAAAATATTCTATATAGTATAGTCAGCAAAATTACTTTAAGGGTTAACGTCATAAAAACATTTTTATAAGAGCCACCTACGGAGTTTTGGCTTAAATTTAATAGTGGATGTAAATGAAAAATTCGACAGCGCGTTATAACGATAGACTTAAAATTTTAAGCATATCTTTTTATTTAGCTTATGCTTCTAAATTATTAATAACTAGTTGTTGCCCGCGGCTTCGCCCGCGTGGAAGAAAAGTAGCATATGACCTTCTCCAGGCTTCAAACTATGTCCACCAACTTTTGAATGAATCGAACCAAGAATTACAATTTATACAAAGTTTAGAACTCAATTGCACAACCCCAAAGGGTAGTTTTGAAAAAATAAAAAATACGTGTTTCATTATTTACTTTAAAGTCTATTAGTTTAGATCGAATCAAACAATTTTTTTTAATAGAAACGGTAAAGAAAAAAGTCGTCTTTTCTATTATTTTGATAAGAAATGCATAAGTTCCGAAGATTCCGAAAGTGAAACGGGGTGGGATTTAGAAAGCCATCGCACGAATTTCCATAAAAAAGCACAGGGGGTGGAAGGGGGACTCCTCCATTGCAACGGTACCTCTCCTAAAGTTAAGAATTAATTATTAATAAACATTTTTAGGTTAAGTATTGTTTTGTAACGCATATGCTTAGAAATCTTAAAAATATCGTCATTAATAAAGCGCGAGAATACTGTGTGTGTATTGAATGATTTTTTTTTACTTTTTTTAATTTACGAATTGTTCATCTGCGTTCCGATTATGATATACATCATAACAATGGAACAACCTTCGACTAGTCTGCAATGGATTCTATACAAATTTTAAATTTAGTCCGACACTGTTCAGTACACTAGGGAACATAAAACATAAGCACGAGCCGAGCGCAGCGTGCCGCGGCAGCGGCCGGGAGTGCCAGAACCGAAACGCACCCTATTCAAATCATAATTTCAATCCGATACTGTTCAGTCCACTAGGGAACATAAAAACACAAGCATGATGCGAGCGCAGCGTATTGATGAACTTGTTGGAAATTAGGAACCCAGTTTGTTCGTATTTGAATTTTTCAGTACTTAGGTAACCTACAAAAATAAAAATCGTAATTTCTCGGAAACTTTTCAATTCCAAATTTGGGTACCATCAGAAAAGGAGAGTCCAGCCCTTCCACCCCCTATCCTTTTTTTACCTAAATTCGGTTTACGGCTTTCTAAATCCCAACCGTTTAATGGATATTAACTGCACTTCACAAGATCTAAGGTCGGAAGCCAAATTAGCGATGGAAAACCTGTTCCAGCGAAGTTAAAAGGAAAATAGATAAAAGTATCTCACTTTCTCGAGCATTCGGCTACATTGAAATAACGTTGTACATGCTCGTTGCAGTTTATAGTGAAGTTGCTTGTCAGCAGTATATTATCCAGAATGATCCCTAGATACTTGACTTCGTTTGTTAAATTGTTTCGTAGTCTCAGGTTCCCAGCTTAATTTTGTGAGTGAACATCATAAGTTCTGTTTTTGGGGTTGACTGAAAAACCGTGGCTTGTGCACCAGTTTTCGATTGGTTTGAAAGCAATTTCATGAGGTCACATAATATGCTTTCTAGCAATCGGCCGCAAGGATGGCAAGATCGTATGCAAATCCCCGAGCATCGGCTATTCGAATGAGTTCGTCTACCACTATGTTCCACAGCAGTGGCGAGAGAAAAGCCACCCTGTAGGCATCCTCTGGCCATTATGCCCCTTGTAGAAGTTATAACTGTGAATTGTATTGCTCTGTATTTAAGCATGTTATTTATCTACTCTGCTAACGTTGGAGCGACACCATATGTACCGAATGTTGTTTTGTCAAAAAGACTTTCTGTTTATGAAGGTGCCTAGAGTTGGCTGCTTTGCGGTAAGTCCGTCTCCTATTCGTGACTCCACGCTATGGAGTGTGAATTCTGTTGATTAGCATTTTTGAGGAGGAACATTGCTAGGCTTATAGGCTGAAAGGATTTTGCCTGCGTATAGTCGTCCCTATTTAGTTTTTTGTTTCGTTGTTCCAATATATATATAAATACTACCTTCACTTTCCTCCATCTCCTTAGTATGGTATACATATGCGATGCAACCTCTAAAGATATTCAACAAATAATCTACTAGTAAGCCGCCGCTCCATTTTAATAGGCCTGGGAATATCCCGTCTAGCCCTGCATATTTGAAAGGAAGAAAGATGTTTATTATCCATAGAAGCTTTGGCAATTAACAGCTGTTATTTTACTATTAATAATAGTACCTATATATCTATACCTCCTATCATCCTCTCAATTTTCCAACTAAAACCTCTATTTTTAGGTAGCTCACAGCCACAGCCGTGGAATACGAACCAATTTCATACTCTGTTTTCACATGCGAGTGCTATCAAGGGGCAAGTGCTGTGCTGCCAATAGTAAATTAATGTCAATAGATTCGTTATTTATGTCGGTTTTTTATGGAAAAACTAACCGGTTGGTTATATTTATTTTGAACCCAAGTTTGTTGGATAAAGTTCGGATATATAGCAATCCTCCTTTTCTAGGTGGTAATAAAAAAATACCTAATAGCCTAACCTATCTAAGACGGATTTGCCTAGGAAGGACATCAGCATCAACTTATTACAATTTGCATTACTTATCAATGGCAACTCTTGGTTGAACATATTAGAACTTGCTCAGTGCAAACGAGCCTCGTCGTCGTCATGCAACTACTTCGCATCGACCAATGAGGGCTCAAGGATATGACGAACTCTCGATCAATGAGCGTCGAGAATAGTGGTTCGTAATTCGGGGCGTACATTCCAGGGGTGTGCAATACCGTCATGTGTCTAGTTTGTACGAAGCGTATTGCACAACCATGGAAAGCACACCCAGATAATTCAAACCAAATGGTTTGTAATACTGGCTGTACTTTCCAGGGGTGTGCTTTCCATAGTGTGCTTTCCATGGACGTACAATACCAACCTCACTAGACGTTTTTAATTTAACATAGACACGCCGCAGAACAATAAAACGAGATTTCCAGGCAAACACGCGTGCCTGGAAATCTCGTTGTCTTGTTTGGGAACTACGCTTGCTTGGCTAAGTTTTTGAATTTAAATTTGATGCCCCCGTAGACAATGTGGCTGCAGGTGCCGACTAAATCACTTTATTCATCCAATGCATGCGTGTTTAAAAGTATTTTAATTTTCAACATTTCCTTTTCGGTAGACCTATCTACCTACTGTGATCACTTTATGTGGGTATCTATTTATGCTGTGAAGCAGTATAGAAGATTATGACAGAGACAGTTATTACCTAGTATAGGTATTTTTTTAGGTTCATATAATGACGTTATTATGAGTCATAATAACGTAATAATAATATATGCACCTTATTGATCGCGTCATAATTTATGACGCGTTTCTGTAAAACATTTTACGCAAAAAATGTGCAACCAAATTTCTAACAAAATAACAGTGAAAATATATTTTTTTTGAAATATAGTACCTACAAAGCATGAAATCGTTTGAAGTTGAAAAAAACTATTACTTCCATTTTTAAATTCAGGGGAAATGTTACGGAGATTGGTATATTTGTTTGTTTGATGTGCATATGGACTGGAGATCAGTATTTAATGAGAGTGGAAGAGAGTCTAGTCTCAGTAAATAAAGGTCTAGCGTCGCGGCAGATGAGAGGCCTGTCTCTGCTATATTGAAGACATTATCCCAGGTTTTACCATAAAATATTAGGGCAGTGTCGTTGACGTACATAGTATGTACATACACTATTTGCATGTCTTTGCTTTTAAAGAAAAGAACAACGTTGGACCGAGAATGCTGCCCTTCGATACGCCAAAAGTCAATAGTTTGATAGTTCTGTCTTTAGGCCGCTTTTATGAATCGGTACAATTGATGCGATCTTCCAACAGTGGTTCTACCAGAAGGCGACCTAGTTTCTTGAGGAGAGAGCTTTTAATTCTAACTAACACAGAAGCGCTTGTTGTTTTTAGATTTGTAATAACTATGTTTATTAATTAATTCGACTGGATCAGTTGGGGTCATGAAAAAAGTTTTAGGGAAATTCAGTGAAATAGTAACTAGTTCCGCAAGATCTTTTTGTGTCTTGTTAACTTTACTAAGAGCTGGCCAGATTTTGTCCATCGTTAATGAAGTGATCATTCCAGACAGCGAATGATTGACAGAAATCAGTTTTCAGTCTAGTTCAGATTTTAAAATATCTACTATAGTGACTACCGAACACAGTAATGCGAGCGTTGACTAGGTAGGTAGGTATAGAAGGTAACCTTGGGACCTACCTACCTACAACCTCTACCTTGTGGAGCTCTATCACGGCCAATAAAATATGAATAAAATAGCCATGAGCGAAATTAGACTCCTTGAAATGGATACTAACCAGAGTAATGGAAGCCTTTCAAGGTAAAACCTGAATTGGTAGTAGGTAATCTGTAGGTGTTGGATGTAGAACCTAAAAATGTAGAGTACTGGAATATATCCGGCATGAACCAAATGATTCACTGCTTAGAGTAGTAGGTACCTACTTTAAAAGTAACTGTTTTTACATCGTACTTTAATGAAGCTATATAGTATCCGATAATCTTCCAACTTCCAACATTAACATTGTGATTAGGAAATGAAGACCAAATCACCCATAAAGATACGACAATCTAATGATTTACTAACAAATTCGTTGCCATACATTCACAAAAGTATTTAGTCTGGGTATAGGTTGTGTGGTACCATGGAACTCATTTTAGAATATAATTACGACTATACCACGTACTTTACTATTCTCCTGCTGACGTTTCGTTGACCGTTTAGAGGTCCTTCCTCATGAGCACCGTCCGCGACCACGCTCGACGGTCGTGAGACGGGAACTCGATAAATTCGTAATTATAGAGGTATTCTAAAATGATACCAAACCACGATAATTTTAATTCTATGACCATGGAACTCGTAGTTCCTTATACCCACGATACAGGGAATCCTAGTGTGGGATCTGGACTATAAATGTGTCTGTTGGGAGAAAAAGAAAGCTCTACCTCTACTTCTTTACAGAAATAATGATACTATTAATCAAGTATGTACCTAAGTAGGTATAGCTGAAACAGTCGAGCCATCTAATCTAAAGTTAAGCCACCTAGTTACCTACATTGCAAACGTAGAAAGCATACTATACAGATAGCTCAAAACTGTTCTTCGCAACGCTTTCGTTGTCAACTTGAATGAACTTGATATTGATCTGCATACTTATATTATATGCGTACTGCGTACTTGGGTGCGCATATGAGCCCAATTTATCTAAATATAATACCTACCTACAACCGCGTTTGTTTATAAGGCAACGGGTTCAGGTCTCTGAACATTTCCTAAACGATCCAGAACATAATCTCAAGAAGCATCCCCCAAACCCTTCGAATAATACACCAGTAAAAATCCTTCGAAATTAAATCATAAAAGAATCCCTCGCGATTTCCCTCCATTCTTGCTTCCCAATTCACCTCTTTTAAACACCTCACACATCCGGGCGTGTAAATAAATCACACTGAAACAATGGAGGCTGTGCTGAGACGAGGGAGAAATCATAAAAACACCATTACACACGCGTTAACGACCGCGAGATCCAACGCGGCGGCGGCGGCGGCATTGCGCAAACTTGCTAGGTAATCGTATGAAATACAGTAACACAACTATATCGGATTAAGATATGCAGGAATGACGGTAATTCTATGATTGGCTTATGGGCAAGGCATGCAAGTAAGACTTAGATGGTATTCGCTTAGTTTTCGACAAAAAGTTATTCTAGAAAAACCGTAGCGGTCACATCGCAGGCGCAGTGTGTGTTCTATTATCTTCAGTGTGTATCTACGCCATTCTTACGATTAACCCCATATAGGATAGGTACTTCGCTGTTCTGTACTAACGATGTTAGTGGGGTTGTTTTCAATTGGGACATAAAGGGTTGCTGTGTCTCCAGTTTTTAGAATTAGTCATTAATACACATTCCCTGAGTTGGGTATCAGACAACTTTTAGGCTTTTAAACCACTTTTGTCTTCTAAATACAAGTTTCAAATTCTTTAACTAAATGTACCATAAATGATAAACCATATCGTTACATCTAAATATATAAAACTAAGTATATATATTAACAACAACACATTTATGTAATACTTAAACAAAATTACATTTATAATATACTAGCTTCTGCCCGCGTTTTACCCGGATAAAAATAGCCTGTGTTATTCTGATGTATAAGCTATATTACTCAAAAGTTTCATCGAAATCCGTGCGTTTTTGCGTGAAAAACTTTCACGTTTATAATATTAGTAGGAAGTATAGGATGTAATAACATTAATAACCTACATAAAGACTATACAAAAGAAGAACAATAAACAGATCACAAAAATATAAAACAGCATTCCTGCTAAAATACAGGCTTATTAACTTAAACAAACATTCTCACAAAAACTCAGACATAGGTCAATCGACTTCCAGCCATCCACAAACACATCTAACTGATTAATTTACGGATAATGCATCGAAGAATTGAATTGGCATTTCAAAGATAATGCTCGGTCATCTGAGAAGCTTAGATTTGACCTGAGCTACTGGTTCCGTTATAGAACACTGGTGTAAATGGCTCGATCCTACGGGAAGGATAACTGATGGAATTGAACATTCTGCTTTGATGTGTGACGTCTTTATCATAAAGGCAGTTCAGCACTGTGGAAATGGAGTGTTTTATTGTTTATCTATGTGATTTGGCTTATGCTCCTCTTGATGTGTTCACTGTCAGTATGTGCCTTATGTTTATCGTGCTGCGAAATTTTCTGTAGGAAATGTTTGCGGTGTGATTTTCACATCTACATCTATATGCCTACCTATATATACACAGAAATCCGTTTTAGCATTTAAACATCCTCTCTCGTAACTAATCACTGCGTAAGAATATCGCACGTGTCTTATGGCGTGGTATCCAACTTATATTAATATAATAAATGCGAAAGTCTGTGTGTGTGTGTGTGTGTGTGTGTGTGTGTGAATGTTTGTTACCACGTATCTCCGTAACTACTAAACCGATTTTGATGAAATTTGGAATGTAGATAGTTTTGGATCTGGAATAACACATAGGCTAATCTAGAATCGACCCCTAAGGGGGTTAAATAGGGCGGTAAAGTTTCTATGAAAAAAAAAGATTGATTCGCTCAAATCTCTGTACAAATAAACTTTAAAGTAAATAATGAAACAAGTTTTTTTATTTTTTTCAAAACTACCCTTTGGGGGTATGTAATTGAGTTCTAAACTTTGTATAAATTGTAATCCTTGGTTCGATTCATTTAAAAGTTGGTGGACATAGTTTGAAGCCTGGAGACGGTCATATGCTACTTTTATTAACATACCACGCGGGCGAAGCCGCGGCCAACAACTAGTATTAAATAAATTTGCTTGGAGAAGGTAGCTCCACGTACATACCTATGACCACAGTGACGCTATTATTGGCTATTTTCCCCAACATAACAAACTTGGCAACTTCAAATCAAAGGGAATTAATTCGATTTGAAGTCTCCAAGAAGGAGTATATTATAGACAAACTTGCTAGTTACCTAGGTACTTACATCCTATCATATCGTGCTAAGATTGCGATGAAACGCCTAACCTTAAAACCTAAACTTAAAAAATAAGCAAACGAAACAGCTAAAATAATTAGTAAGGTAGCACAGAAAGCTAAATTAAGACGAGCGCAAACATTTTTCCGTCGCATAGCAGCGTGGCTCGGCGTAGGCAGTGGAAACTCATCGCGCCATTTTGTATCCACACCAACAGGCTGCGGTAAATGTTTGCCCAGCGCGATATTGCCCGCCACATGACGCTTTTTGCACTTCACTTCGAAGTAGCTAAATTTTGGAAGCAGTAGATACACTTCAACCCTTAATATTTTGTCAGCTATCAAAGTTTATTATACAAATGTATTTTAAAACTAGCAGTGCGAGTTTTGATTTTAGTTTTGAGAGCGCAACAGTTTGTAGTTATTTTTTATTCTACTTATGCACACAAACAACGAACAAAAGTAGGGATTATGCTACCTACCCATAAAGCATTTTTTACCAGTCGTTCTAAGAGGTAACACATAGTTACACTTTGATTCTTGGTTAAGTTTGTAAGGAAACTATAATAAACGTTTTATGACATGCATAGGTATCTAGAGAAACGACCTACATCCTCGACCACTTTGACACTTTCTATCACATCTATTGTAGTCAAACGCTTGCCTATTAATCATATTTTTTTTTTTAAAAACACGTGATTTTTAAACCCGCACTTCATGAGTTGAAAGAGGTACCTAAGTACCTGCTTGTTGTAAAAAAAAAATTTTGGCGGCATAATATACGACCTACAATGGCTTGACGACCTCTATGGCGCCAGCGGGCGAAGGCTCGCCTGAGACGCAGAAGGTTCGATTTCGCAGAAGGTTCCGCGGGACGAATTTTTGTATGATCAACAAATTTTGTATTAGGGAATCATTCTATCTGTAGAATGATTTTCTATGTATAATATGTTTGTATTTACAAAAATGTATATAGAAAATTAATATATATGAAATTATATATATATATATATATACTTATAATATATATTATTAATATATGTATAATAGCCACGTCGTAACCAGCCTCTATTACTGCTGGAAACGGCTGTATCTATACTGTGCCTGAACTTCCAACCAACTGTTTGAAATCATGTCCTGTGCACAGATAACTTTCATCTAGAATTGTGGGTATCAGTACTTTTCCCGAACTGAACTGAACGATTCAGTGTGAAAAAAAACGAATGAGAAGTTGGAATGAATCGAAGGTGTCTGCGTTTACTTAAGTTCTCTCTTCTCTTTACACTTACCGAACTTATAGACGATCGTACTAATCCATGGAGCTTTCATGCAATTTCTTTTTTTTCAGCTGTAAAAAGTTTCTACTAGAAACAAACTAAGACTGTTGTTGCCGCTCATACCTAGAGCTAATAAACGAATCACGTTACCGCCCTTTTTCGAATTCTGCATCGACAATGCAATGGATAATGGTGTTGCAGTCACTAAAAAAATGTTTTATTTTTAATTTACTTAAAGTTCTTTCCCATGTATCCTTCAACCCACCCGCTTATAGTCTACTTACTGACTGCAGATTTTAAACGAGAAAATATAATCTAAAAATCTTTAAGCTCTTACATGAATTACCTACTGCAATTAAGTACCCCATTGTAATAATTAACAGATGTACCCTGTCAAACTTCCTACTAGCAACCTGAAACGCTTAGGAGGTCAATTTGAACTTTTTTGTACATTGTGCTACTGGTAATTGTATACTCAGGTAAACGTCATCGAAGCGGCCAATCAAAGTATGCTATTTCTTGGTCACCCTATGTCAATATAAATTGGGTTGGCTGGTAGAAAATGCTTAAGCATTAAGTTCGCCTATTGATAACTTTTAATTAAATGTTCAATAACGAGTTAATAAATAAATAATATGAGTTAATAAATAAATAAATAATATAATAAAATGTGCACGGCGCGACGCGGAAGGAGAAAGTCGCAACCACTCACCCTGATGAAGACTCTCGGAATGAGTCGAAACTTAGTCGGTGCCTTCACCGATATTGCAGTACGTGAAAATTCCCGTTTTTACAATATGAATAAATAAATAATAATGGTAAGAGTGTGGCGTAAGGGTTTAGTACATTTCAAATCATTTTTGGTACATAAATAATTATGCGTCTAGCTATTTGTTGCGGAATAACCATAAACTGGCTGAGTTTACCCTTATCTTACGCAAATTACTGTACTTCCTACTGTACGATATTGGAACCAACGGGCCCCGGGGACTGACTCCAACTCCGCAAAGACACAATACTCTTCAGTGAAATCGCATTTTTTTATTTTCTCTATGTTATTCGGTATTGTTGTACCATACCAAAAATACCGAATTACATAGAGTACCGAGTCCTAAATGTATACGTATAACGCAGGTACCAGTGTGAGGAAAAAAATAAATCTGATCAAAATAAAAACCTCCTTGTCAGGTATGCAATATCAGCATTGAACCTTTTTTCACGATTCTACAAAAATATTTACATTTAATACTAGCCGCCAATACACGAAAAATAAAAACAAATCAATCAAAATATTGTCGTTGGTTGTTGTTTTTGGTCACGATTTTCTGTGATTAAAATATATATATACCTAAGTAAGAGTTTAAGTTTAAAGTAAGATGTCTTCAAGCGGCTCCGACTTTACCGAGCAGACTCCTGTGGAGACGATATTCAAGAATGTCTTATCCTCATCATCCGAAGAGCCTCCAATGGAGGAGTGGTCTTCACTCATCATCAGGACTCCACCAGATAGCCCCAAAATGGCGCTATATAAACAGGGTCTTTACGACCCGGGGAGTGGAGAACTTTGCACGAAGTATATCCCCATGTCTGATAGTGCCGTGTTCAGGCACCCGTACTATGCTTACCCAGGGATAGTGGATCCTGGAATCATGGATGCATTAGCAGAACCAGGTAGTCGTTTTTATACTCTATAGCAAAGTATATAGATTTATAAGAATTCAAATGTTTATTTCAGTAACTTAATCTACGTATACATATATGGGTTTGAAATCTCTTTTTAAGTATGTGGTAGGAGATCTCGTTCTTCCTTCGCTCTTCTTCTCTTATCTGTACATATCGAGGACTCTGAACGATTTTCAAACCTATAGCGGCGCAGGCAAGTAGTCAGATGAAACATTCTTATATAGATACTGGATTCTGCTCACGGTTTCGCCCGCGTGGTACCCGGATAAATAGTAGCATATGTGTTATTCTGATGTATAAGCTATATTACTGTAAAGTTTCATCAAAATCCGTTCAGTAGTTTTTGCGTGAAAGAGTAACAAACATCCATCCTCACAAACTTTCGCGTTTATAATTGTAGTAGGATATAGATAGAAAATGTTATAATGTACAAGATAAAACAAGTATACCTACAGGCGAACTTAATGCTAATTAGCATTTTCTTCCAGCTAACCTTTGTGTATTGAAGATTAGGGCATGATGGACATCCTCAGATACATATCCAGCAAGTAGATCTTTGAGGTAGTAGAGACTACAGTCTGGGGCACGTCCAAACATAACATTTGTTTATTAATATCATTATGTTTAGCAGTGTACTTGTTTTGGCTGATGAAAATGAGTGTGGTAGTGTTGGGGAATGTCTTTTTTGAGCTTTTCCGCAATTATTGGCGAGCAATGAGTATTTATGTAGTAGGAAAATTTGTCATACCATTCCGTGGGTCACACCCCTTAAGATGCGGTCTACGCAGTATTTAGTTAAGGCCCGCTCAAATTGGCACAGTGGACTGATTTTCACTTACTGGAAGAGATCGCTGCTAAGCGATGAGACCGCACTTAAGTATTTTTACTTTTGTAATTTTTTTGATTTTTATTTTTGTGTATAGTTTTGTGTGAAGTATTTTCATAATTATATTCATTAATTGATGCAAATATAGACAACCATTTGACAACCGTTCCCCGTTGGTCGCCGCCACCGCACCACCACCACCACCGCGTCTGTACCGGGGCCGTAGTACCTATTGCGTAATTAGTTGGTCAAACCTTTGCGCAGGGTTTCGAAGGGTTATTACAGCCTCAGGCGTACAAATTTTGATTCCAATAGGACTCTTCGTCTTATTTGCAGAGCCAAAGAAAATATACGACTACGACGGCCAGGAGCTGTATTTGGACTTGTGCAAGCAAATGAACGTGATTCCCGTGAGGGATTTTCATAGGGGTCTATTAAAAGAAATCATTGACCTTAAAGTGAGTAGTTTTTATTTATACTACTAAAGAGGCTAATAATGATACGGCCCACCGCACCGGTTGGTAAGCGGTTGCCGTACCCTATCAACGCTTGCTATACCAGAAATATCACTCACGCGTTAACTCCCTGAGATATCAAGTTGAAAGATCTCATGTAATTTCACTCGGCTTTACTGAAAAAAACAGAACAAATATGCTCACTGTTTTCTCCCTGATGGACATACTCAGTGCGTAGTTCTTCGTAGGTACCAAGTAGGGGGTAGTAAGAAGCACGTACAAACATTAAATTTGGCACATGTCCGCGTTCGGTCGCAATATCAATTTTTAACCGATAACCGATATGGATTAAATTTGGAATTGATGACCTAGAGTCTTAGACTAATAGGCTTTTTAACCAGCTACTCGCTAGCGAAGCCCTTATTTTGAAGGCTCAGTATAAAAGGGTGCTAAGGGTATCGTATGTACTAAACTTAACTCGATTCTATATTATCCATATAATAATAATAATCCCGCGCGCTTGTGGCGAGCGTTCGGTGCGTGGCGACACCGCGGAGCCCTATTACTCCCTGACGTCGACGGAGACACCTGACCCTCGGCTTGCCTTAGCCGGCCGGTCGGAGGTGGAGGCGCAAGAGCGGAATCTATGCTCTAAGGGTGGAAGTGTTAAAGGCATAAAGTCGGGAGTAGCGCTTAGTGAAACTGCAGCACACCTCTCGACACCCTTTAGCCGTCCATACCAACGTCTATCGATGGCGGCACTTATGGGGCCCGTTTAGTGGACGGCAAGTCATCACCTGCCTATGATTTGATTTGAATTTGAGTCAGAATTGGCAGGTGCCGTTTCATCCTACATAGCCCAGCAACCATTCCTTAAGCATTTACTCTTGCAATAGTCCAGATTATCACCCAATATATCCAATAGTTTCATCATTCACCATCCACGTAAAACCGTTATTTATATATTGTATTGTACAAAAAGGCCTCTTAGTGTTAGCTTCGGCTCCACTAATGCCTATAAAGGCTCCAGGTATAAGCCTGAGATTAAAAATAATAATAATGAAGCCTTTTTTTATTTCCTTACCAACTAATTTTACATAATACAACTTATGTTGATTAGGAACCCCTCTTTGGGTATAGGTCTCCTCCAGTTGACTCCATTTCTCTGTCTCTAGCTATGAGCATCCAGTGTTTCCCAGCAGTTTCTATAATGTCATCTGTCCATCTTTTTCTTGGTCGACCAGGTCTTCTTTTGCCACTAGGTCATATCCATCTAGTCCATATAATTACAATACATAAAAACCTATTGACTTCGACATCAGAGCTTTATATAATAACGTGTGAAAATCATCACTAGCTCTCGATTGGATTTAGCTCAACTTTTCCACAGTCCCAAATCAAATAAGCCTACCCTTTGTAAAAAAGTGTTTTGTTGCGCGACTTTGAAATTCGTAATTGCATTTTCTCGCAGATGTATTTGATATTTTTCACCTTTTTTATCGTATTACGTGACACAAGCTCGTCTTTTGAATGTTTATTACCGTGGGGGTACTTATCTATATGTGTACCGTCGGTAGCCTAGCCTGTGTTTGAATAGTCTATAGATTGAAGGCTCAACAAAAAGGAAAGTGTTGTTTTTTAAAATAACTAATGTGCCAAGTCTTTGTGACATGATCAGATGAATTATCTATTTACCTGCAAAGTATCATGAAGATTTAATAAATGGATCGGCAGTTACATACATACAATCGCTGGATTGCCCAAGTAGACTCAGAAAATTCTATCCTACTAATATTATAAACGTGAAAGTTTGTGAAGATGGATGTTTGTTACTCATTCACGCAAAAACTACAGAACAGATTTAGATGAAACTTTATAGTAATATAGCTTGTACATCAGAATAACACATAGGATACTTTTTATCCGGGTACCACGCGGGCGAAGCCGTGGGCAGAAGCTAGTAAGGTAATAAAGCATAAAACAGGGATCACACTTTCAAACATCAGTCATATATTTTCATCAAAAGGTCTAAATTCATTTTCCTTCCTACAGTACTACTGCGTAAATCCAGTGGGAGTGCGAGCGATGTGTCTATCGCTGGTCAACAATAGATTCGTGCGGCGTCTCGACCTGACGGATAATTATTTGAGTGATGACGCGTGCTACCATCTCGGCCAGCTGTTGGGGGATAGCTTCGCTTTGCAGGAGCTGGTGCTGTCTGGATGCAAGTACGTTTCGTTGTTAGCTTCAGCTGATGTTCAGCCATTTGTCGACACTTGGGTTCATATTTTAAGTTTAGAGTCTCTCAGAAAATTGGACGATTATCTATCGGTCAGTATGTTATTGCGCTTTTATAACAAACTTCCAAGATGTATAAGAAAATTGACAACTATAACGTATCAGATTATTGAGATGATAAAAGATCTAAGGTCTTTTATCTTTGGTTGAAGTTGCTCCAACTTGATGTATCATGTACCTGGTTAACCTATTATCTGGTAAAAGGATCATTAAAAGAATAACCAGGCTTGTTTCTTGCCTTCCTTTTCTGGCTCGGTCGCGGAGGAACAAACAGTAAGTAACATTTTATTGACATTTCAAAGGGACCCTTGTGATTTTAATGTATTAATAGATTTTAACTTTTTACCTTAGTTTTTAAAGCCTTGATTTGTCGGTCAACTGATGACGCCTGATGGTTTCACGTTGCAGGTTTTAGGCCCGAATTCATAGTCGAATAGGGGCTCCCCTAGGGGACTATTCAGGCGCTATATGAGAATTCAAGCGCGAATTTAACCTTTATGCACCCAGCCATAAGGCGAATGCTGAATGATGGATTTTGGGGGACTGTTCAACCCCTGACTATGAATTCAGGCTTTAGACAAATGAAAATGTTTTCAACACTTCTACTAGTCCAACCAAACAAAAAGCAAAAAAAAAACTATCACGCTTACGAATGCGATCATAGAAATCTTATAATTACTCATATTTTTATGGAACCCAAGTAAGTAGGCACCTACCAGAATAATTAGGTACCTGAATTAATAAAATTGCGATTATGCTCCTAGTCTTATGTCATTTATTTTAGGATCCAGGCTGAAGGTATGCGTCGACTGGTGGTGCTGCTATATACTCGTTCTCTTGACATGCTAGACATATCAAAGAACGAAATCGGAGACAAAGGGTTCCGTCACCTCGCTGAACAATTTACTAAAGGGGCTGTCATAAAACGGTACCTATATGCTCATATAAACAACTAGCCTCTGCCCACGGCTTGACCTGCGTGGTACCCGGATTAACGTAGCATATGTGCTATTCTGATGTATAAGCTATTATTACTGTAAAGTTTCATCAAAATCCGTTCAGTAGTTTTTGCGTGAAAGAGTAAAAACCTTCCATCCTCACAAACTTTCACGTTTATAATAGTAGTAGGATAGTGTATCTTTTTTCGTATTAAAGAAAGTTTTTTCGTAGAACATGCAGTACCTATTTCTAAACTAAGACAAATTTCGTTGTCCTACTTCCCCTCTAAGGGTATTTTTTTTTTAGTTTTTTTTTCTGTTTTCACCTTTTCATATCAAAAGGAACCCCCTAAATTGCAGGTCTCTAGTGCCTATATTCCAGAACAAATCTCAAACCGAATCTAGACTCAAGCATAGATTTACATTCAGTTTTCAATGAAATGAATAAATTAATGAAAATACTTTATAACTTTATAAATTAATGAAAATTCTTTTTAACTTGTAACCCAAGAAAATTACAAAAAACCAATTAAAATGGGTGGTCATATCGCTAAAATATGTTTTCTTAATTATCTTATCGTGGATATGTGTCAGAAAATCTATTCTTTGCGATTGAGTTTTGTTTTGGAATACAAGCCGAGGACTACTATATATCTATGTCACAATGATGAGTCACGAGACGTTCACTGCTGAGTTTTCAGACCATAAAACCATTCGCCTAGGTTGAACCTCAGCTACAACGAGTTGACAAGCGAGTCGGGTCTAGCGTTCGCCGACGCGATCGAAGGCAACAATACCATCACCCACCTCGACCTGTCCTGGAACAAGATGTATGCGCTGAAAGGTTACCTCCTTCCTAGCTTTATTGTTACTGGCCTTCCAATATAATGTCTAGACCACAGCTTCTCAAACTTATTTTTCCCACCGCCCACTTTGAGAATAAAAAAATCCTAGCGCCCCCAATATCTTCTAGAGCCTTCTACCGCCCCCCTGAAGGCCTCCAGCGCCCACAAGGGGGCGTTATCGCCCACTTTGAGAAATAATGGTCTAGACCAACACTAAACCGTTCTCGTGCTAGCACGACTTTGTATATTAACGGATTAATCTTGATTTACTTTTGGGGTCAGGCAGGATTATTTATGTGTCTGTTGGATGTTAGTTTTTTTATTATTTTTATATTATTTGTCACGTAGACTCCCTTTTACCCACCACCACGCGGCGGTTAACGTGGTGGGCAGTAGCTAGTCTTACTATAAGACTTGTCGTTTTCTTTCTTTATTCTTTACTAGCTTCTGCCCACGGCTTCGCTCGCTTTGTACGCAGATAAAAAGTAGCCTATATGTTATTCTGATGTATAAGCTATATTACTGTAAAGTTTAATCAAAATAATTTCAGTAGTTTTTGCGTGAAAGAGTAACAAACATCCATCCTCAAAAACTTTAACGTTAATAATATTATTATAGTAGGATTGTACATACTGATAATACAAACAAAAACATACACATACATTTATAAAGGCGAGCTAAACCAAGAGTTCTCTTCCAGCAAACTTTTGAGGATAGAGAAAGCTAATAAATAGTGGTGAGTACCTACTAATTATAACATACTATTATATATAAATATAATTATTACAATCATTATCTTATCATAAATATGTATTTTAATATTTTTTTCTGACATTCCTTTCTGGGGGTTAAGTCTATTGGTCTATCGCAACAGAATTTTGCTAGGGATATCAGTATGGTCCTATAGGTCCTCCATTCGTAGCTAGGTACACTTGCAACTCGTTCTGCTTGGTCTCAACAGGTTTTTGGCTGAAAATCAGTGTTTTTGCTTTTAAGCAAAAATTTTTCACTGAGCCATGGCCTTTTTGTTGTGCTGCAACACACACAAATACAAACTTACTGACAATAAAATGTATATTGGTGTGTGTCTGTAGCAACGAATAAATGTTTTATCTATCTATCTAACTATCTATCTAACAGTGTACTGAGATGAGGAGATTACGTGCACGAATGCAGTTGCAGCAGTTTAGCAAATATTACCACGTACTAATTCCGCAGCTGACGTTTCGTTGACTGCTTAGAGTGAATGAATGAACATACTTTATTGGAACACTAACCAATGGCACATTCCTTCGAATTTTCGGTTCCATGCCGTTTCCTTCATAATCTGCCTGTTATTCAGGCACATGATCTTCATCTTGATATCAAGGCAAAGCGTGAGTATATCAGATAAACAAAATAAGCCATAACATATTAAGCTTAAAGGTACATTCGCTTCCAGAAAACCTTTGTGGATGGAGAGAATTCTATGTGATTTTGAAGTTACTGACAATAATTTAAATACTAGGTGTAGTTGGCATTGTTAGTTGTAACGCTCCGTAATCTTTAATGGGACCCCCATTTGTGTCTTTCTTGCTCAGTTTGCAAGAGATGACTTGTACTTACAGCGGCCAATCAGGGTTTCTGGTCAGTTCTGCTTTTTTCAGGCTGACCATGGATTTCTGCAGGTTTAGTATGAGCATCAAACCAACCGTTTTGTCAATGGAAGAGAAGACAAACATTATTTGTTTCTTTTCCCGTCAAACAAAAGAGAGGGACAGGTGCTACCTGCTACTGGTGCTACACAAAGCATCTAAGACACCATTAGCACCTTTTCCTAACAATGTATTTAGGAAAAGGGGGATGGTTTCATGTTTGGTAATTTAAAACTAACATTTATTAATCACCGTCCCAAAAACGTGGGAAATTAGTTTTACTTTTTACGCCTCGCGGATAAAGAAGCTCAAAATAATGTCACCAAAGAAAGAAAGAATAATAACGCTCATTTAAGCACATTCAGTTTACGCGGGCATTCGCCCTTAATTGTGCCACTTTCTCCAAATGACGCACCATTTGACCTCCTCTTTGAATTTTTAAACTTTATTAAGAGCTCTTGTTTAGAAGGACGGTTTGACTGGCTGAGGAACGATTTTTATTACCTACAATGAAAGCATTTTAGACAAATTTATTACGCCATTTCAAATTCATTTCCATGGCTTCTACCTTCTGTGCAATCGCTCCTATACATTACGAATTCTATTGCTATAGTCTACTGCATGTGAAATTTAAAATCGTCCTACGAAATCCTAAAATTTTCAATTTCCATTCCGAAAACGGACGCGCCCTAATTATACCAGTTGTTTCGACCTAAAAAGAAAAATCCAATCGCGTTCCAGCGGCGAATAAAAACAAAAGATCTCGTGTCTGCTTTGCTGCAGCAAAGTGAAACAACACAGCGAAATAACCGACTGACATTCTTCAAGAGTTTCAAGCTCGGTTCAGTAGCACAGCGCTTTGGCAGAGGCATGCTTCAACTGTCTTTTGAAACTTTTTTTTAATGGGTATTTTGTCCTAATTGCTTATCACGGTGGAGGTGCGTGAAAAGTTGCAATAAAGTCACAAGTGAATGCGGCACGAGTCCCAAGTCCCGAGTCCCGACCACTTCAGAACCGTTCAGCGTTTGAAACTTTTAGTTGGCTATTCCATTCCCACGGCGAGCCTCTCCCTCATAAATATTAAACAGGACACGGGTTCAACTCGACGCCGTTTTATTTTCAACATGTGCGATCCGATGCCGCCATTTCCATACTTAGGTGCATGATATTTGACGGAGAAAGTGTGTTTTATGTACGTACGGTCGTTGGTTTGCAATCGTCTCTAAACTATTTATGCAAACTTCGTGGCTGCTACTTTCTAGTTCAAGATTTAACACGGGTTTCTATTCTTTCTTTTTTTTATTAGTTTTTTGAGGCTTTCGTATCACTGCGGCCGTCACAGGACTATTGTGATCGCCACTTGCTGTTCTTCGCCCTTCGAGGGTCGTTCAAATTTCACCGCTCAGCCCTGCGGCTGTTAGAAACTGCAGGATCTTTTTGGGCGTGATGAGTTTTAGTTCATCCCTTTGCGTTTTTAAAATTTATTATTAACTACCTACTAACCTTTGTCTTGGTTATGTTTTGTATGAAAATATATCATGCTCTGGTGGTTTTTAGGGTTCCGTAGACAAAGGGTGCTAACGGGACTCTAAGTGGTACTAAATCAAGTCAGTCACCTCTATGTCACAGGGCAGGGTGTTGTGGTTTAAAGATAGGTACTAGTATCTAGGACTTGTCGTGTCGTTTCGTACGACATAAATTGGTACCTAGTGTGGTACCCATCGAAAACTCATCAAGCGTAACGCGCATTATTTAAATGCGAGTTATAATATACTTGCCTCTGCCCACGGCTTCAGCCGCGTGGTATCCAGATAAAAAGCTCCCATTATCTAGGTCACGAATTATACATGTTCATAATTACATCCAAATCGGTTCATCCGTTACGGAGATTATTAGCAAACTTTAACATTTATGATATAAGCAGAGTTAGAGTAATCTTAATCATCAGCCTACGACGTCAAGGACAAAGGTTTCTAGACAAATGCCTCACGCTTTGTTTTCCTTTCTCGCTAACGAGGAAAATTTTGACAGCAGTCACGTGACATCTCAAAAGCTAATGTCATTTTCATACAATTGAATCATTCCGCAGGCGTTAACGCCAACAGAAAATGGTTGTTGTTTAACGGGCCTGGCCTCCCTTTAAAAAGCTTTACTTGGCTAATTGTACAATGTGGCTTTAGGTTCCAACGACCTGCTCCGAATGCTGGGAGAGAGCAAGGTCCTCACTGAGCTGAACGTGGCGTGGAACAGCCTCACCACCGGCATCGTGCTGAGGAAGCTACTCGGCGTCCCCACGCTACAAGTTCTGGACCTCAGCAATAACAGGTGACCACCGCTTATTACCTTAGATAGATATCTATACTAATAATTTAAAGAGGTAAAGTTTGTAAGTATGAATTTAGGCAGTATCCTCGGAAACTATTCAAACTGTTCTGGGTAATTTCTATGTATAATAAAAAAATATCTATCTATGTAATGTATTGTATTAAGTATATCAGTCATCTAGTACCCATAACACAAGCTCTGCTTAGCTTGGGGCTAGATGATGCTGTGTGGATTGTCCAGCATTATTTATTTATTTATTTATTTATCGAGAAAAAATATATTTTTAGTATGGATTTTCAGGGTGGATAATATAGGCCCTTTAAAATAAAAGGGCTTTTCGTGGAGACTAATTTCGCAACGTAAGTCGACGGAAAAACTGTCCAGCGGATCCGTTTCTTACGAACGCCCACTTTTTATCGGCTACTTTTATGCGGGTACCACGCGGGCGAAGCCGTGGTCAGTTAGATATTATATACACTATTATATTACCGTTGAAATGTTAAAGGAACTTTCTAAAGATTAGATATATAGATAGAAAATGCTTTATTGCACAAGAAAATACAAAATAACTAGGAAAGTGTTGACGTCAATCCAAATTAAACTAGAGATCCGACCATAACATTTGCCTTTTAAATTTACTATTTAGGTATTCTACGACAGCAGAGAAGACTGAGACATTACAATAACTGTAGAAATATTTTCAACGCATTTCCCTTAGAGGCCTGACCTATATGCGGTATTTCCTTGCTTATATAAAACAGCTTCCCGATACGCTTCTATAATTCTAGCTTACACGATATTTTTATTTCTACGATATTTTCCATATTGAACAAGCAAATAGATATAAATAAAAAACACCTCAGACCTCAGTACTCAGTACGTAGATCTTTAAGAATAGCAAGTATGGGGGAGTTAAACGCACGTCCAAACATTACATTTTGCATATGCCCATGATATGCATAGGAGTCGGTAATCTGTGTGTCAAGTTGCAAGCTCATTGTCGCTTATTGGATTATTAACCGTTTGCATGATGCCTATGATCTTTTGGTTCTAGTGCATGCCGGTTTCTTTACGATGTTTACCTTCACTGTTTTAAGTGCATGTTGAAGCGCTCTTAAATTTTTAGAATGTTAAAAATCCATTAATCTAAACCATAATAAAAATAGATGGGATTTTAAAACGTTGCCTCTCCAAAATTTCTGTAAAAATCCAAGCAGCGACTTGTTTATTTTGTGGACCGCCTTAGGTCAAAAGTTCTGAGAATTGACGAGGGTTGACGTGGATAAATTATTCGTCATGTCTTATCAAAATCAAATAAAAAAAAAATATTCTACAAAAGTGGCAAACAAGCATATCATCCATTCATTACCGTAATCTTTGGAACTTTGCAGCATGGTGCAAAGTTGCATGGTGGTTTGAACACATGTATTACTCGCGGGTTGCCGACCCTGAGATATAACGGATGAAAAGTCTCATGTGCCATCGCTTTATTGGTGGCTTAATCAAAATCCAAACTAAGGCTTTAGGCTTTAAGGGTTTATTTTTTCTTATCAGGTACGGAACCCTAAAAAGAAACATCGAATTCGTCTCGAGTACAAGCCCCGGACGAATTCAATGTTTCTTTTGTTCAAATAAAACTTTGTACAAGAAAACAACAGTGATTAGTCTAGAGTTGTACAGTTTTTTCTACGAATGGGGAGTTTCATGCCCATCTATTTCTGAGAGTTGCTAATTAGAAATACTAAGCGCTTTATTGGCGACTTAATCAAAATCCAAATAATCACATCATGTATTTTAGGAGAATTGTAAACAACAGGGTTAAAGAAATTAGTCATAGTATAACGAAGTGGTCCTTTAAGGGTTTCTTTTTTCTTATCAGGTACGGAACCCTAAAAAGAAACATCAAATTCGTCTCGTGTACAAACCCCGGACGAATTCGATGTTTCTTTTGTTCAAATAAAACTTTGTACAAGAAAACAACAGTGATTAGTCTAGAGTTGTACAGTTTTTTCTACGAATGGGGGAGTTTCATGCCCATCTATTTCTGAGAGTTACTAATTAAAAATACTAAGCATACCATCTACATATTTCATATAATTTAATATAGTAGTGACGTAGATTTTTTTTCTCTAAAAGAGCTTTGGAGTGAAGATTGATTCGCAAAAAGAACTATGGTGGTGTAAGATTTTTTTGCATTCTTAACATCAGAAGAACCTGCGAGACATTCGTCCACTTATTATCTGCAACATCGGATCTCACTCTCAATTGATACCAATTGGTTACAGTAATACAATAAGTGCCGTCCGAGACAAAGTCCTTCAGGCTGATTACTACATTAGTAATACGTTATTCAGTTCTCAAGTGCGAGTTAGGTGCTTGCCATACTGACAGCAATCCGCTACACCAAGAATATTTGCTTTCATGTGATACGTTTTTTTTTACTAATTTTACTACTGTTAAAAACGCGAAAGTTTGTGAGGGTGGATGTTTGTTACTCTTTCACGCAAAAACTACTGAACCGATTTTTATGAAACTTTACAGTAAAATAGCTTATATATCAGAATAACACATAGGCTACTTTATATCCGGGTACCACGCGGGCGAAGCCGTGGGCAGAAGCTAGTTCTTAATAAGCTCTTATAAAATTGTTAATCCACACTCAAGGGAAATTACAAGAATATACCAATCGTTATTGAACTGGCATGAATAACTTCGATGGATAACTGCAAAGTTTCCCTTTGCAGTTGATGCTTCGACGCTTCGAGCCGTTACATTTCAAGAATTTCGACCAGAACGATCTTATGTGTCTAAGTTGGTATAGCCCTGCTTATATCTTGCCTGCTGCGGCTGCGCGCGCCCAACGACTACTTGGGCGCGCGCCGCCGCCCTGCCATGCTAGAGGTGAGATAGGACTAATCTGCTTAAGTTTGCCCCCATGTCACTCGCTATCTATCTGCTCAATAGCTTGTCTGCGAACAGCGTAGATATTTTTTATGATAAACTGCCCAAACTCCTACAATTAGCACAGGTAGTTTTAGAAACTATAGATTAGTCTACAAATCTTATATATTATATTCTATACTATATACTACTATATACTTACATATTTCATCGATTTAGGCTTCAAAAAAAACTTTTATGATGTCGTAATGTATTCTGAATAAATAAATAAATAAATAAATATTAAGCAGGAAGTCACGGGTTCGGGTCTTGCCGAGGTTGAGCTTTTGGGATATTATAAATTCTTATAAAATAGGAACGCGTACTATTTTCGCGTACGTTGCTCACCTTCTGTCTCCATCATGGAATCAACTGGTTGCCATCATCAAATTGCATTGCCATCTTGGCCTATGCAACATGTCATCTCAATCGGATAGTGAAATTTGCATCAAAATCGTCTCGTAAAAACAACACTCCAATTACATATACATATACCTCTAGACAAAATACCTTGTAGATGATTTTAAAAAGACTTGTCAAAAAACCGAACCGAACTTCAAATAACGGGAAATTGATAAAAAACATATTTCACCCAAATTTGAAGAGTTCCCTCAGTTCCTCATGGAGCCTAACATCAGAACTGAATTTTTATAAACAACGGAAAGAAAGCGTGACCATTGATATGAAATCACAGTGCAGTGTATCAGCTCTTAATAGAGCCAGCGATAAGCTTGCTTTCTTAAATACTGTCATGCTATACAGTATCCTATGCTATCCTATATATTGTCTTTCTCTTCGATTTTCATTTTAATCCCATACTTTTTTACGTAACACAGCACGCAACTTCAATTTTCTGTTGCATTTTTCTAAACATATATTTAAATATTCGTTTGCCCACAGACTATAGACCACTGTAGTAAAATATTTTCCTTGTTTTCTCTATTTAATGTAATTTATGGACTGTGTTTATGTACGTTCCTACTTTGTTTACTATTGTTTTTTATCACAATTTAAATGGTAGTAGGCCAGGAGTTAACCGCGTTTGTGAGGCTATATTTCCTAGGCTCTGTCTGAAAATCAGCGCTGCTTCTCACCACTGTGCGGAGCAGCACTAAGCTGAGACAAGACCTGTTTGCCCCACACGGTACAGATGGGACTAATTAGCACAAAAATCTTCTTTTTGTCACTGTGTTTTTGTTAAAAATCTTAGGTATCTTTTATATTGTCTATTTTATTTATTTATTGTGTACCTGTCCTTTCTGTGCTTTGTTGTTGTCAAATAAATAACATTCTATACTAGCCGATGCCCGCGGTTTTACTCGCGTAGGGTAGATAATTGATAGGTGCATCAAAAATAATTGCATGCCTTGCACCCTTAAGGGCTTTTTTGAATATCCTGATACGTATTCAGTTCTTTTGTATTTTAAGTATCCAAACTATGTTCACAAATCGTGCAAATCGCACTTAACACTCCATCCTACGCCCTTTGAATGGTTTAGGGGAAAAATGTATTTGTGTTTTATCATTTGTACTAAATAATATTTACGACAAGTTTCAAGCAAATTGGACCACTCGTTAAAAAGTTCCCATACAAATTTGGATACCCTCTACAACCCTCTTAGAGAGACAGTTTGGGGAGATAATTATATTAATATTTTATCATTTGGATTGAAGTTAAAAACCACATAAATAATGTGGTTTTTAAGTTCAAGGAATACCATTTTTTCATACAAAGGTTTTCAGCCCTTTTCACTCCCTTAGGGGTAGAATTTTCCTTTCTTAGTGTACCCCTAAACCATAAGAGGAATATACCCACCATGTTTCATGTTTCTAAGACTTATGGTTTAGGCAGTGCGTTGATTCACCTCTTGGACGTTAACACCCCCTACATTCCCCTTGAGGGTTATTTTGGGGAAATTATTATATAAGACTTTTATCATTTGTATTGAAGAATATTTATGTGAAGTTTCAAGATTGTAAGTTCAAGGAATACGATTTTCCATACAAAGGTTTTCAGCCCTTTTCACCCCCTTAGGGGTAGAATTTTCCAAATTCCTTTCTTATTGCTCCCCTACACCATAAGAGGTATAGACCCTAGTTTTACGCTTCTAGGACTTATGGTTTAAGGCTGTGCGTTGATCCGCCAGTAAGTAACGGAATGGTTTTATACATATTGATGATGATGATGATGCCTACGTAGATTAGCTCTTGTATTAATTAGGCGATTCCCATAACCCGCAAAGTCGCTCACAATCTGTCGGCCGCTTTAATCGCGGCATTGCTCAAAATAGACGTCTCCATTTCATCGTAATAAGGAAGTGGATTATGTACAAAGTACCTGTCCACTTCCTTGCAACCTAAGTCCTGACAGAATGTGTAATCAGATCATAATGTTACGATTACTGGAACTCTGGGCATTCTCTAAAGGAAAGTGTGTGGGCTTGTGGGACACAATGGCCTACTTGTGTCACGAAGCGTTCTTTCGGCGTTCTAAGCCATAACGTACATATTTTTCCCTACTGGAGAAATCCATTGGTTAGCCTGTGGATTTCATGGCATTCAGATTAGAATTGCACCCTGACTTACAACTGGAATACTACACTACCTTAGATCTGACAGAGTAATGTGGCATACATAGGCAGGTACGTATTATACTCGGAACGGCATCAGGCTTTGCATTTTAATACCTTATACACCAGCTTATACCAAGAAATTGCATTTTGAATGGGATTAAGGCGGGTTTTTTATGGTTATAGGTAATTTCCGCTCTTAAAGCTATAGACGATTCTTCGTACTTGATAGAACTATCACGATGACCTGTAAAAGTCTTTACTTTTAAACCTTTGCAGGTTGTTACGGGCATTGATTGTGTACCGTCATAAGCCGTCTTTTATGATCTGCGAGTTTGTCAAGACTCATTACAAAACATCTATAGATATGCCAAATAAAAATGGTCGCAGGTTGTCAGCAGCCGCTGCTAAAGCCATAGTCGTCAGGCTGGAAGCAGCCAAGAAGCTACATACTTTGGACCTGTCATACAACCCCTTGAGTCCAAGCGATGCCTTCCTATTGGTCAGCAAAATGAGAGAGAAGACTGTCAAGCTGAAGAATCTGCTGATGGAAGAAGTTGCGGTTTCGAAGGAGTTTGTCGTAGTAAGTTTTTCTATCACTCTTCAGTCAAAGTCAATACGTATTTACTCATTGGAATCACATGGATCATTTCGAATCGAATAAAAACTGAGTGTTTCTTTCTAAATTGTGACTTTCCTTGTTATCAACAATACAAATGACTAAAATAGCATCATTTCTTAATTTGAAGATTGACATGAGCCGGCAAAATTACTTGCGGTTCTAAAATTTTAAGGTCATATGCATTACTAAGTATAATTTGTTCCGAGGTAATGTTGTCTGATGAAGACAATTTAGCATTTTAGAGGATTTCCTGTTTTCGCAGGAAATTTAACAATAAGCACAGTTTTAATAATAATCTTTGCTATTTAGTAGGTAATTCGATGATGCGGTTGTGTAGGATTTTCCAAGAAACCTCAACCTCAAGGAAAAAAACGAATATTTTAATGTCTACTTTAAAAAAAACACTTCACTTAAAAAAAAAAATTAGCTCACGCCTACTCGCAAAGGTGGACATCCTCAAATACATACTCAATGACAAGATCTTTGAGGGTACCAAATAGAGAGTAGTCAGAGGTTTGTCCAAAATATATATATGTCATATAGTTCCCATAACACAAGCTCTGCTTACTTTGGGGCTAGATGATGCTGTGTGAAAATGTCGCGCATTATATAAAAAAAAATAACATTCGTCTCATGCCTTTTTTTGTTAGTTATTTCATTTAAAAGGGCTTACAATAATGGAAAAAAAACTATGGATTAGGTATATAAAATAATATTGTATCTATTATATAAGTTGATAAAATTGTAGCACGCTTACCGCCAATTACAACAAATTGGGTTGGCTGGTAGAAAATGGTTTAGCATTAAGTCCGCCTATTGTTCACTTTTCATAAAATGATCAATAAAATGTTAATAAATAATGGATAGGGAGGCTCAGAATCAATTGCATTTCTACAGGAGTGCAACGATATCTTGAGCTACAGCTATCGGAGGGAAACAACGATAACGTACGGAAGAGTGATCCGGGACTATACGCTCTCTACGCCAGACTTAAGAGAGATAGTTATGAGGAGAATGGAATTCATCACCGCGCGGGCCACTAAGAAGTGCAAAATGGATATCGCGTTAGTGATTTTATATTTTTTTTTTTACTATCTAGGGTGGAACTAAAGTACCACGAGAAAGCATACCGTAAATAATCTGTGTTCTCATGAAACTGGGAACAAATGGTATATGGAGATAGCTAGCTCCATGACTATTGGGACCTACATTTCCCGTGATCCACCACATAGGTGGCCTTTGGGAAGTTCTCTTATTTTTCTGTCTACACTAAATACTAGAGGAAAAGTTTGTAATGTGAATCTTCAAAACTACTCATCCGATTTCAAAAATTATTTCACCCAATATGTAGAATGGACCTTCAGGGGGTTCCACGTGGGCAAAGCTGTGGGCACTGGCTAGTCACTTATAAACTTTCCAAAATTACTGGAGCAATACTGAATGCCAGTTTTAATTAGGTATATCCTATCCTTTCTACAGGCTATACTTTCTTCAGGAGTTAAAAGAGAGAGAGTCTCCATACATGCAGCCTAGGGAACTGATGAGAGCTTTGAAGCTGGCTTCGGCTCCGGTGGAAGAAGGCCTGATGGACGAGATAGCTAACTGCTTCCCAGGACCTAAGACTGACAAGGGCGGGGCGCAAATCAACCTCAAAGGTATCAACATAAGGCTTCTTATTCATATTGGTGAATATCAATCCCATTGGTGGACAAAAGGCTCCTAAAAGGGTTTGACCCTTTTAGATTTGAAGCAGACATTTACCTAGTAGTGGGAAATTATAGGATAAATAAAAAAAAGTGATGATGAAATCGTCTTCGGTGAAAGGTCTTGTTAATGAAAATGACCATAACAGTAACCAATTGAAAATTACCATTTGAATGGTAATTTTCAATTGGTCCCTCCGGCTAGATGGAGCGATGACTCAAGAAAGGAGGCAGAAAGTGGATGAGAAGAGCCGAACACCGGTCTCAATGGCGCGTATTGAGAGGGGTCTATACCCAGCTGTGGACTGATGTGGGCTGTTTATGAAAACATAATTAGGTCATTCATTCATTCATAAGAACGGTTCGCACCATACACCCGCTCACTCTCCATGTCCATGTCAATGTGCGTTCTATAGTGTCTAACAATCAATATATCAAAATTCAAAGATTTCGTTATTTTAATAACGGGGCTGATAATATTTTGATACTTTCAATGTAAGAATAGATGTGGGCCGCGCAACATGAGCTAAGGGATTTTGTTACAAAAAATATATTATTTAACGGAAAAAAATAGAACTGAAATAGAGCAGGAAAAAACAGTAAATAGGCAGGTATTGTGTTCTCATTGGGCAGTGTAATAAGAATAATGAATAAACAAATAAAATGTTTAATGCTTTGTCAGGTGTGGTGGAGTTCGTGAAGCGACTGTGGCCGGAAAAGCGGCTGCCGCTCACGCCACCTCCCGAGCCTGAACCGATGGTTGTAAAAAAGAAGAAAGGTAAGAAAAACAAATAGGACACGAGCAAAAACATTTTCGGTTAAGTTTTCTTAGAAACAGGTAGTTTTTGTTTATGGTTTCCTTGAAAATAGATACGTTCAGTTGAGAATCTGTTTGACCTCTGTGGCGAGGCGAAAATATTACGCAAAAGCAAAAGCGCCCAGTTCTTGTCGAGACTTACTCGGCGTTGTGGTACTATGGTACTCATAGTTCCAGAACTCATGACACTGAGAACCTTAGTGTGGTGTACAGGACTATGAATATGATTGCCGGTTATTACTTATTGGTATTTGTATTATTATAATAATGATATATTAAGGAAGACTATCCAATAAAGCGTGACAGTATAGACGTTCCAAAATAAATATAAAATAAATAAATATTTATGGACAGCATCATATAGCCCCAAACTAAGCAGAGCTTGTATTATGGGAACTACATGATTGATATACTAATTAGATACTTTTTTTTTGTAAATACATACATATTATACATAGAAAACACCCAGACCCGAGACAAATATTTGTAGATCATACAAACATTAGTCCCGCGACGGGAATCGAACCCGCAACCTTCTGTGTCTCAGGCGGGCTTTCGCCCACTATGCCATAGCATGTGCCTCACACCGTTGCCACACAAACTACCCAGAAGTTAGACGTTACGCTGTCATTTGTTTATAAAAAAAATAAACTTCAATGTGCTTAGAACTGTAGGGATGCTTCTATGCAGAGACGCTTTGTTAGATAATCGGCCTAATTTTTTTCTTACCAAAGTTTTATGGTTCTTACTTTATATACGTTTATAATTTTTAGTAAAAATGGGATATTTACCATGATTTGTGAAAATGATTTCCCGATATTTCGGCACAGTTGAATGCACACATGATAAACCCACAAATCTTGGTAAATATCTCGTAGTAAAAATGTTTATCACCATGATATTTTCAAAAGTTACGTTTGTATTCCAAATGATGACGTTACTCACCATAAATCTTATCATAGACTAACCTTCTGTTTCATAATCACTCGCTAACTTAGCAAGTCGCTAAATCTAGTCCTGTCCTTTTCTAACACTAAAGAAAGGATAGAGGCTGGCAACTTTAGCACCCTGCTAAAGTTAGCGAGTGATTATGAAACAGAGGGTAAGTAATATCTAACTAAATCAAATATCAACTCCTACTCGAATACATTACCAAATCCGTTTAACATAATTCTACGAGTATATTGGAGAAGCCACTCAATTGACCTTCCTCAAGAAAGCACTGCATACGAATTTCTCTCGTATTATTGTAGCCGGTAAACCCATTTGCGGTTGCATTGAACCGTATACATAACCTCAATTGAGTCGAAATAAGTCCTTGGAGAAATTAGTTTTGTTTCCTTTGCGTAATTTAAAAAGATTATAATCAGCCAGTGTCCCCTTGAAGGCAAAATTAGTTCAGATATTCACTGTGAGATTCCCTCGTTATCTTAAAGCTCCTTTGGACAATTCGCTGAAATATTTAATTTACTTTGTCCTAACTTTGCTAGGAATCGCCATTAAAATGATGGCGTTCTGAATATTAGAGCGCTAACATGATAGTACTGGCTCGATAACCTATGAGCCGAATCACAGGTGTGGTCAGTGGAGTGGGGGTTTAGAGCTATTGGCCAGTGGTGCTGGTTTGGTTCTCGCTATAGGACAAGTTTGCATCATCTGCATAAAAAATGTTCTGGATCGAGTTGTTGTGGAACGATTGTTTGTGACTGTTCGTTTTTATTTTATAGCAGTATAACTTAATTTTTTAATACTCTGTTATGCAGAAATGATTGATACTGAAAATTCTTTGAATCTTACTACTATCGAATTTATGAGCCATTTTGCTGTTATCTATAACTAATTTAGATTAGCTTTTATTGTATTTTCTAAGATTGATTGTTGCATAGTTTTAAAGGAAAACTAAGATTACTTTAGCGAATAAAGTGTTGGTTAATCTACCCACGTTTATTATTCTGAACTCCCGGGGAAGTGTTTCAGGCTGTAAATAAGAAATTTAAGTCTTAGTGTAAATATTGCCTGGGGATGCGGTCGGGATTAAGGGGTTGTAAATAACTTGAGGGCGACGCTACCGTGCTGTGAACTGTGCGAGGAAGAACTCTGCAGCCTGCTGTCGACTGAAGCACTGTTGTATACATAAGCGCTTCACCATACGTCAGTTGCACCATGTGCAGCGTAAAAAGCTGTCCACAGCCCGTTTTTTTACGGACAATACCACAGCACAGCCCTAGAACAGAAGCTTCTGTGCGATGACATCCCTCCATCGCACAGAAGCTCATCCTTATTGATGCTGTGCATAGTATAGGTCAAAATAAATTTAATTTATTTCATTCTTTCAATTTTATTTAGTCATAAAATAAATAAATAATTCTGGACATTTTCACACAGCATCATCTAGCCCCAAACTAAGCAGAGCTTGTATTATGGGAACTACATGACATACATATTATAAATACATACATATTATACATAGAAAACACTCAGACCCGAGACAAGTATTTGCAGATACAAACATTTGTCCCGTGGCGGGAATTGAACCCGCAACACTGCGCCACAGAGGTCGTTATTCCAGACCCCTTTTCAATAATCACTTTCTGTTAGAGTTAAAGCATGCGGAGAGATTGAATGCTTGGTGAGATGTTACGTGACTCCTACTAAGATATTCCTTGATGCCTTTTCCTTATCGTGAAGGGAAGACTAAAGCGTGACGTATTTGGTTAGACGTTCGTAACGAAAAGTGAGTTTTGACATGCTCGTCTGTCACGGATGTGACACGTCACCCTCGGACTGTCACCCACTAGGGGCCCGGTCAAATTGGTGCGGTGGCGGTAACGGTATATTGCGCCTACATTAAGGACGCTAAGTTTACTTAAGGAATTTACATACGAGTTCCAGTATGTCGACATTTTTTATGACAGCCCGTCGTCAATATTTAATTCATTAAGATTATATTTAAGTTTTAATCTAAGATAGTAGCATTTTGGTGTTATAATGGTCTCGATTCTGTAGTACACTAACTAAACTAAATTTAAACTATCGCTCTCTTTTACTGATAGTGTACGCAAGAAAGAGAAGGCAAGAATTTTACTGTGTGCTGCTGTCAAATCAGTTTACGTGCCGCTTTTCTTCGTGTTTATATCCAGCATGTTTTGAAATCACGACTAAATTTGTATGGAAAACTTAAATATGACTAATTTGACAGCACTAAAATTGTAGCTATCTCTTTCTTGCTTGCACTAGGAGTAAAAGAGAGCGACAGTTTAAATTTAGTTTAGTTAGTGTACTAGAGAATCGAGACCACTGTACACTTACTATTTTTTGACTAAATAGTAAGTGTACAGTGCCACAACAAGTGTGCAGTAAGTGTGCAGTACACTTACTATTTTTTGACTAAATAGTAAGTGTACAGTGCCACAACAAGTGTGCAGTAAGTGTGCAGTACACTTACTATTTTTTGACTAAATAGTAAGTGTGCAGTGCCACAACAAGTGTGCAGTAAGTGTGCAGTACACTTACTATTTTTTGACTAAATAGTAAGTGTACAGTGTCACAACAAGTGTGCAGTAAGTGTGCAGTACACTTACTATTTTTTGACTAAATAGTAAGTGTACAGTGTCACAACAAGTGTGCAGTAAGTGTGCAGTACACTTACTATTTTTTGACTAAATAGTAAGTGTACAGTGCCACAACAAGTGTGCAGTAAGTGTGCAGTACACTTACTATTTTTTGACTAAATAGTAAGTGTACAGTGCCACAACAAGTGTGCAGTAAGTGTGCAGTACACTTACTATTTTTTGACTAAATAGTAAGTGTGGTGGTGAATAGAATGGTGGTTGTCAGAGTTGGCGTGTCAGTTTGACCGAGCCCTAGCTCGCTCCGCACCTTTGAACATACAGCTTGTCGCTGATCCGTTGCATGCACCGCTACGACCGCTTGTACGTTACCACAGACGAGCCTCTTCTAATGGTGCCATTGTATGTGCGTATCTCTCTTGGTATCGCTTATTGATATTTTACCTTCTAAGAAGAATCTTATAAACGTACGTATTTTCACAAATATATTCGGGCCCGCGCTAAACTTTGACAGCTCTTAAATATATGCCTCGTTACAAGTTTCTATAGAAAATTCTAGAAAGACACGCTTAAGTCTGCTTTAGCTTTCGGAGTCTGGTGCGGGTGAGCCTATGTCCAAGGGAGGGTGCTGGTAGTCGGGATACAGTTATTCCCATCCGACCCTCAACGCATTTCATAAAATGTGTACCCCAATTATTCATACATAATTATTTAACCACAAGATCTATTGTAAAATAATAGTTATTTGTATTAGTACCAACATAGTTTAAATGATATATTATTTTAATGTGATTTGAAATAATTCAGCATCATTTAATTCAATGTACGTTTATGTTTGAGCAATAAAACTATTCTATTCTAAACTATTCTATAATGCGTGTTACATAGTGCGTGTTCACCACGCACTATGCTAAATATAGTGCGTGGTGCTCCTCCGGTACTCAAATGGGAAGCAAAATGGATTTCTATACAATAGTTCCAGAAATCCCTTGAAGGCGAGACATCAGTGCAAATCTTCGCTTCTCCACATAGAAGTGGTGGCAATTAGGTATCGTGTCGTAGGAAAATAATCCTACTCACGGACGTGTAGAAAAATATTCACATTATTTGAACACGTCTGTAGGTGTCCCTTATATGTTTCAGATTTGCTTTTCATGAACATTTGACGACCGATGTGGCGCGGTGGGCGAAGGTCCGCCTGCGACACAGGAGGTTGCGGGTTCGATTCCCGCCCTGGGACAAATGTTTGTACGATCTGCAAATATTTGTTCCGGGTGTTCTGGGTATTTTCTATGTATAATAAAAAAATATCTATCTATGTAATGTATTGTATTAAGTATATCAGTCATCTAGTACCCATAACACAAGCTCTGCTAAGCTTGGGGCTAGATGAAACTGTGTGGATTGTCTAGCATTAAAAAAAAAAAATAAAAATTGCGACAAGTTAATTACAAAGTAAGATGTTTTTGAGTAAACTCTGGGCAGGTAGATCTAGCGGTTGTGCGATCGGATAAAGTATGAATTGAGTCCGGCCATGAAGTTTATCAAGATCTAAAATTGTCCGCCAAAGTTCAATTTGGTATAAATAGCCCTAACTATTTTCCTGTATAGTAAACAAGTTTCGATCCATCGCTAAACATTACATTCGTAAAATGCAGTTCAAATGACTATGGTACAGTCATTTTAGGGTTCCAAGTGTTTCTAACAGAACCTTATTTTAGCCTACGCCATCTGTCGGTCTGTCTCTCACGGCACATTATTTGGGTTTTACTTTTTTAACTGTATTAAAGCCATTATTTGGGTTTTTAAAGTGTTAACCCAATTCGATTCCCCCAATTCCAAAAATTCTACATTCATTCAGTGGAACCCGATCCCGTGGCTTCCCGCTTTGTACGCTATATCTACTACCAGCTAAGCTACCAGTTTGGTCAAAATTCTTGAAATGGTTCGAGTCTCGCCGAGGTTTAAATTTTGGGATTTTATAAAATATTGTAATTAATAATCTTGTTGAAATTTTCAGACAATGAAAATTATGAGCTTATATGAACATAAAGATAAAGATTAATTTATTTGCATCAACATAATGTAGGTTACAGTTGTAGGTCTTAAATATATTAAATGTTTCTACCTTAAAATTAGGCATGCAAATATTTAAAATTATATTTGTTTGTTGTAAATTGTTCATAAAATTTAAAGATCAAAGTTTCAAATCGTCAACTAAAAAGTCATTAATATTGTTATAGCACTTACTTACTAATAATTGTTTTAATTTAGCTTTAAACATAGTCTCACTAAGATGTAAGAAGGACACAGAGGGTCACATAAGCACAGCATCGTTTAGCCCCAAACTAAGCAGATCTTGTATTATGGGAACCTGACGTGACATGACTTATATATTTTTTTGTGACTACCCTACATGTTATACATAAAAAATGTAATAATAATAATGTATTATATACAATAAAGTCAAGCATTAAGATTAGGCAAACTCTTAGGCGTGTCTCATTTTTACGGACATATTTTCTGCCGCCAAGACATGCCTAACTCTTCACTTAAGGTCATTGCAGACGGACATTAATTATCAAATTGTGTGTAACATCACGGAACCCTTAGTGAGCAAGTCCGACTCGCACTTGGTCGGTTTTATTTCATTAATTTTATCACTAGTTCCACGGACTGCGTTAACCAAACGGCGAAAAGGGGAACCCATTAGTCCCATAGTCCCATTAGTTCAACTCGAATGGGTCATCCATACCTAGATATTTGCCCCCAGTATATACGTCAATAGTACCTACTGTCAGTTGATATTGCGTTTTCGAAGTCTATTTACCAGACGTACAAAGCCAACGATTTCCGATACATGCGATATTGCTGGCGCGGAAACTGATCGCTCTACACTCACTGACAAAAGGCTACCAATTTTACTATTTTAAATTTATTTATCCAGAACTGAAAATTCGACTTATTATACAAAATATAATTTCAAAGCATAATATCAATAATTCAATGCCATTTTTTTTTGCCAAATGCCTATTCGTATTGTCAATAATTAGATTGCCAAAGTGCCTTCACGTGCCTTACTAAAACTACATGATAAACAAACAGAAAATACGCATTATGATGCCAAAAAAATAAAAAGTATTGTTTCTTAGTGTTCCAAAGACAAATGGTGAAAATGAAAACCTCATAGTTTGAAACATAGTTTAATGATTACCATTTGATAGGAACTGCCAATGAAAATTAGTTTAAGGATTTCTCATGATAACTTTAGAGTTATGAGCTAACATTGGGACTTTAACATAGCTTGTCTTTACACTACTTGGGCACTTATTCAGATCATATAAATATATTTCGTCATTATGTGTTTGCATTATGCATTATCAAGAGTAATGTTTTAAAACGCAGAACGCCAAATCCTCTTTCGTATTTTACGTGCCACTGCAAGATAAGGATCCTTATCTTCAAGAGGTATAGGCCCTTGCCCTTGCTTCCTTATGAATGTCACATAATAAATGAATGAATGAATAACTTTAATTAATAATGAACAAACATCGTCACAAGTCTCGAACCCGTGCATCTTCATCTTAATTTGGCAATGCTATCACCAAACCGACCACAGATCGAGCTGATGCTAAGTACGAAATTATACCGTAAGTCTTCAGTTTACAATTTGAAGTAAATATGGATGAATTTGAAAATAAATTTTAAGTGGGTACCTAAATTTTGTACGCTACCACTGTGGCAGTATATAGAGAAGCTCTACTAAGCACCTACCAACCTACTCGTATGTACCTATATTGAGGTATTCCTCATAGCGCACCCAGATGAAGCGCACCAAGATGAAGCGCACCAAAGTACTTCCACATAGCGCACCCGTTTTGGTGCGCTTCATTTAGTAGGTATAAATGTTAAGTTTTTATTCCTCGTTTCGCACCAATGATAATGTAGGTTCTAGTGATGGGGTTGTTTTTCATCTAATTAGTAACCTGTAAGCGGAAATTTATAATTGGCCTTCAGCTGACATGTACCCAGCATGTACATATATTTATTATATTTAATGATTTTTTGTGTACCTAGTTGTAAGTTTTCTTAAAATTCTAAATTAAATGAATAAGATTAGGATTTAGGTAATTAAAAGTAATTAATTATAATTTAAGACGTTTATTTTTCATATTGTAAAAACGTGAACTTGACTATTCATATTGTAAAAACGGGAATTTTCACGTACTGCACTGTCGGTGAAGGCACCGACAAGTTTCGACTCGCAACCACTCACCCTGATGAAGACTCTCGGAATGAGTCGAAACTTAGTCGGTGCCTTCACCGATAGTGCAGTACGTGAAAATTCCCGTTTTTACAATATGAATAGTCAAGTTCACGATAGTTTTTGGAAAAAATGTTTATTTTTGTTTGGATGATTGGATACGCATTAATTACATAAAATACAATACGAGTATCTGAAGATATCGTTATATCAAGGTATTTGTCATTATATCTATTTAGTACTCTGTATAACCTACTAGACAGATATTGTATTGTATTTATTATTACGAAGGTTGGCTGGAAGAGGTCACTTTAAAACGATATGACCACCCATTTTAAGGCTTTGTTATTTTTTTTTTCTTGTGGTGTACATAGAATTAAAATTATCGTAGTTTTGTATAATTTTAAAATATAATTACGACTATACCACGTACTTTACTATTCTCCTGCTGAGACGGGAACTAGTTCCCGTCGCGGACGGTGCTCATGAGGAAGGACCTCTAAACGGTCAACGAAACGTCAGCAGGACAAAAGTAAAGTACGTGGTATAGTTGTGGTGTACAATAAAGTATTTTCATTCATTCATTTATCGAAATAGTAATATTCATAAATTCCTTTTTCAACATTGTTTTGTCCGCAATAGTACGATTGTAGCATGTGACCACGTCAAAGGGACACGGTAGTGACCAATTAGTATCGAATCATATACGCGGGGCTCGGCTATGACATGACATGACAATTTGGACATCATTTATTCGTGTTTATTCGTGCTACGAACCTATACGCTATGTTGCTTTGCTACGCGTTTCGTAGCAGGTCTACGGTTTTGTAGAGCACTAATTACGTTGTAACTGGTGATAAATTACATCCTCCTACTATTCTAAATGCGAATGTTTGTGAGGATGGATGTTTGTTACTCTTTCACGCAAAAACTATTGAACGAATTTTGATGAAACTTTACAGTAATATAGCTTATATATCAGAATAACACATAGGCTACTTTTTATCCGGGTACCACGCGGGCGAAGCCGTGGGCAGAAGCTAGTATTATATAGTACTAGCTTCTGCCTTATTATGAGCTATATTAGTGTAAAGTTTCATCAAAATCCGTTGAATAGTTTTTGCGTGAAAGAGTAACAAACATCCATCCTCACAAACTTTCACGTTTATAATATTAGTAGGATCGTAAACAACTTTCCTACATAAGTCTACATTCATATTCAAATTTGAATTTTGCATCTGAAACCTTTTATAGTTTTGGGAAACTAACCTCAAAAATCTATCAAAATGAAACGATATTCTTTGGCATGGGAAATGTACGGCAGTCGCGACCTTCAAAGGTTTTTGGAAATAAGCAGAGAAGTCTATTTGAGTTCGACGTACTGTAGCAATTTAATTACCTTCCTCGTTAACGGAAATATGCTGGAAATGATGAGACAAACTTTATTATTCACTGTAAGATATTATGAATTATTGAATGTATGTTTTATCCGATCACTTTTTTAACGTGTGAGCTCGTTAGCATGCATCATAATATTTTACAAAAAAATATTTTATTCGCTCATAACTCTGTACAAATAAACTTTAAAGTAAATAATGAAACACGTATTTTTATTTATTTATTTATTTATTTATTTAGATTCAGCTGCTTACTACACTTACAGTATAAACCAATACGTGCAGTGAGCCATTTACAATATTGTCACTTATGTAGTATGTATGTAACAATTAACTAAAAAAACTAATACAGCTGTTTAAAATTTCATTAAAATTTGAAAAGTTTACGTCGATTTCTGGTTCCTGAGCAAGCAAGGCGTTGAGCAGATTAAGGGCCTGAGTCGTAGGAGCATACCGGGTAGTTTGCGTTCGCACCGACGGGGCCGCGAATAGAGGTGGCGCGCGCAGTCGCCGTCTCCTCTCTGGCACATATAATGCGCAGCGAGCCAGCGCGGTCGGGTTATCAATCTTATCATTGAGCAGCAGGTAATAGTGCATTAACAATGCACACTTGCGTCGTAGCTCAAGAGAAGAGTCTTTGTTCGTTAACGGAAGAACCATTCCGTTAACGAACAAAAACGGATATAAATATGGGTAGTACCCATGTATTTTCATATAAAGATAACGTGCAAATTTTCGTTGAACTCGTTCTAGCATAATAATATATTTTTGTTCGTGCGGATCCCACACTAGAGAGTTATACTCTAATTTACTCCTCACTAACGCGTAGCAAAGAGTTATTATGGCATTCCTATCTTGGAACCTAGATGTTTGACGCATAACAAAACCCAGTGATTTAAAAGCTCTGTTACATATATCCAGAATATGCAAATTAAAGGTCAGCTCTGCATCCAAGGTCAGTCCTAGGTCTCGAATTTCCGTGACGCGTTCGAGCGGTGCACCCGATATATGGTAGTTGTATTGATAAGGCTCAATTTATTTTTTCAAAACTACCCTTTGGGGGTGTGCAATTGAGTTCTAAACTTTGTATAAATTTTAATCCTTGGTTCGATTCATTCAAAAGTTGGTGGACATAGTTTGAAGCCTGGAGACGGTCATATGCTACTTTTATTAACATACCACGCGGGCGAAGTCACGGGCAACAACTAGTTATAAATAAAACCAAGCAGAGTTTGTTGCCTGATTCTTTTACGGTTGGTCGCGCAAGGAATCCGCATAAACTCACTTGAAATGCACGTTGTTTTTTAGTCTACGTTTCCATATGATTCTTGTGATTTCAATGACTAAAAACCTATTGACTTAAACTTAAAATAAGATTATTTGAAATTGTCAAGCCGGCAGGAGCTAGTTTTTAGCTAGAAATCATAGCATGTCTAAGTCTGTCCCCGGACAATATCGTCGTGACACTATGTTGTTTGAAGACATTGCCCTAATTAAGCTTAGACGAGCAACCTAATTAGCATTTCAGTACAAACCTATAGTAGATATATATACTTTATAAGAACTCATGTTCTCAGTAATAAGGCTTTGTAAGCCGCAGCGGAAGTTCGTATCTAGTGACTTGCTTGACTATCTCGTGATGAAAACCACAATTTTGTATGAAGTCATACGAGACGTGACGTCATATAGTGTACAAGATTTATCCGAGAATCTAGATTATTTTGTGAGATGAAGGCGAGAAAACCTTCCTACTGTATCGTATAGTTTGCGATCGCCATTTGAGAACCTATATTCGCTAGCGGTTGTCGGTTCTTCGAGCTATACGGGCTGCCCGTGATAGATGGATAGGTCAGTCATTTATTTGCAACTACTCATTTTTTTAGTACATCACTATGGTTATGCATAAATGACCTATAGTAGAAAGCTACGTATTTAATTTATGTAAATTTATTGAATCTTAACTAGTGAGGGAACTAGGTAATTGTGTAATCTAGGAAGTTATCTATGGCCAATTCATCGTGTCAGTTATAATCGTTATGTTACTTTAATTCTTCTACGGATAACCCCGTAACAGTCGACTCTTAACCCGATTCTAAACACATACAATATTACAATTGTATACATCAAGGACCATAAAAGTGATTAAAAAAGAAATCTGTAGTAACGACTAGTTTCAGTGTAGATAGCCCATTACTTTCATTCACTAAAGTAACTGAAAATCAGTTTATGCTAAATTACCACCCCGAACGCAAAGTACGTACTTCCAGTAACATGAACCGCAAAAGACAGATAAAGTTACTAAGATGTTCCCAACTGAGACACTTTAAACCCGCATTTTCATAAAGGAAAAAACAGGAATCTCATTTAGAAATTTAAATAACCTTATAGAATTTTAACGACTAACCATAAAACACTGGCCTTTGACTCCGCAGACTTGAGTAAAGCCGTTAGACAAACCTCCATCGAAGTAGCTCAATTAATCGAATTTTGAAACTCTTCCCTATTTGGCGTCCTCACGGATCTGTATTCTTTGTATAGAACTGGGAATGTTCATCATAGGGATTACAATCATGAACGTGTTCAGATTTATTGGTTGAAATAAGATAGCCAACCAAATGAAAAAAAAATACATAGTCCGATAGGTCAAACTGTGCGTTCGAACTACATGGCCAGGACCAATAAACGAAAGAAAATAAAATTTGACACATTTCAGACCAAAAACACTCATTTTATAACTACGCTAAATCTTCTAAAAGGAACTATTTGCTCCTTGTTAAAATTTAATCTGTCATTAATGACAATGGTTTGATTTTATCAAAAAGCAGCTGTAAAAGCTAAAATTTAGCGTTTTTGTATCACGCTAACAGTTGAGACGCTTGTCGCAGGGTCAATTATGCTGGATCGTGGCAAAAACACGAAATAATCCACACAGCGTACGTTTCAATTAACAACTGCAGATAGCTAGCTTTTCGCTACGGTTACGCCCTTGTTTGGTACTTTTTGTCTACGGGAGCCTTATCAATACTTGAGCGAATAAGGATGAAAATTAGTTATCTTTTTCTTTTTCTTCGTTGTGATATCGGATTTTCCTTAGTCACTCTGCCTTAGGTCAGTGATTTCTGATTGAGGTATTGTGGCCTTGAAGAGGGCCTAGTAACTCATTTGTCGCTATTGCGAAAGAACCAGCGTGGTGAAAGGATTCAGTGTGTCACATGTCTTAGAATTGTTGGTTATATGTTAAGCCGGTTTCTTCATGATGTTTTCCTACATCGTTTGAGAGCACGTATATTATTTACGTGGAAAGAAAGTAGTTTTTTATATAACTTAAGTGGCAAAGAAACATATGAATCACCTGTTGGTAAGCGGTTACCGTAACCTATACCAGCTTGAAATACAAGACGTATCACTCGCGCGTTGCCGACCTTGAGACAAAACGGGTAAAAAGTCTCATGTACCTGTAATTTCACCGGCACCCATACCATTCATACCGGAACACAGCAATACCAGCATTGCTGCTTGGCGGAAAAAATATTAACAACTTATACTAATTTTGTAATCTAGAGTACATAATAAACTATAAGTTTTGACATCGATATAATTATTTTGCTTTCCAGCACAGGCCTAATTCATTCAATAATAAAGTATTTTCATTCATCTATTCATTCAATCAAATTGACATGTAAATTTTTCACTAAGTAATGTAAATTTTATATAATTTTAATTTTAAATTATACGGTCTGAATTTAAAATAATAATAATAATAATAATTACATGTCATATTTTCAAATTAAATTATTAGGTACTATTAAGAAAATCGTTTACACTAAAAAAGTTCTGTATGAGCTTAATTTTTTTAAATAATCTTGTAGTTTAATCTTTATTGCCCCTAAGATTTTATTAAATATTTGAGGACACATTGTAAAAAGATCAATTTCTTTCTTAGGTTTCTTAAACAATAATAATGTGAGTTACGTGCTTTTCTAAATAAATTCGATTGCTCTTTAGCAAACTTTTACAGAGTGTTGATGATGTAGTCATCTGTTTACAAAATAGAGTCTTTAACTCATTATTAAATCAAAAGAGCTTATTATCCGAATTTAAGATGCGCTCACATTTTCGCTTGAATTTCCACATTGCTTACCTTTATGCCCAAGTATAGGAATTTGTACCTTATGTTGTGCAATAAAGGCGGTATTCGAAGAGTTCCTGGTTGGTTGCATATTCTTCCGAAGAAAGTCCGGTGTATCGCCAGAGATACGACTGGCTGTTGTGCACTTAAGATAGCCACCTAGGGGTGTCACGAGGCTGTTTAATCCACATAACAACAATACTAAAGAGGTTCGATCACCTGGTGCACGTTTGTACAGTAATGCTGTACATGCAAAGCTAAGACCTTTGCTATAGAGACATAACGAGATTTTTTTTCGATAATGTAGGTATAAGATTCGATTATTCTTATAGTGAGATGAATAAAGGAATCTTAAATATAAATTAATGTTATATTATGTACATGCAAAGCTTGTCTGCATGCAAAGACCTTTGCAATAGAGAAATAACAAGATTTGCTTTCAAGACTGATGATGTAGGTATAAGATTTTTTAATTCTTATATTGAGATGAATAAAGGAATCTTAAATATAAATTAATGTTATATTTGATATCGTCGCATCAACTTTGTTTTGATACTTTACATCTATATGTTCAATGTATTCGAGGTCAAATATATCATATACTTTTATAGGTAAAAAATTAGTAGGGATCATAATTAAGTCACAGATAGTCGCAATAATTTTTAACATGAAAAAGTGAAATTCAAAATTTCTTCCCAAATATAGGGTACCTTCTCATTAAGATTTTGATTTTGATACCTATATCAATTATATGGGAAAGTTTTTTTATATGTCATAAGTGTAGAGGTATAATGTACCTTGTGGTCACAATATTGTTTTGTATGTTTTTGTAGACTATATCACTTTCGGGATCCTCACGAATCTAACGACTCATTTATCAAAAAAAGCCATCCAGCGGTTTAGGTGCTAGGAGATCATAGATAATCTCACAGTCTATATATGAAAAGCATAGTCAGCAGTCATACCCTGTAGGTGGGTAAAAAGAATTGGTTGGCAACCCTGACGCGTTGTGGAGGAAGCGAAGGCGATTCGAGTGAGTCGACTCGTTTTTCAGTCCAATGGACATTACAGTCTCACGGCTATCCTACAAACAACATTAAACTTTTTATCTCTTTGCGCTACAAGTTTAAAAATACTTGTATGAATGAATGAATGAATGATATTTATTTGCAAGAATATAGGTAATTATATCAGGTCTTTTACATATTTAGGACATCTGACTCAGTGATGTTTGTGTAACAAAGCAAAAGCAAATCTTTGTTTCATATAACTTTAGGTTTATTTATAATTTTCATAATGTCAATTTGAATAAATAATAATGGTATTTTATTTTGTAGTTTGCCCTGGGGCAGTGATTTTACTCAGTTTATTGGTAATGGTCTATCTTGTAACCGGCCTTTCGGCTAGCCTTCGGGGACCACCAGAATGACAAAATTGTAACTTACTTTAAGGTAATTTTTTTTTTGTATTGTTGGTATTGTTTTGTTTGACGACCTTTGTAGCGAGGCGATTACAAGAGGTGCGTGTTCGATTCTCGCCGCGGGAGAAATGTTTGTGTGTTAGGTAGATATTTGTTTCAGGTCTCGGTTTTATGGTACCACGGTGCTCTTAATTCCCGATACTCACGCACGACACAGGGAATCCTAGTGTCAAGACTATGAATATGTTAGTTGGGCGTTTTTAAAAATCTATATTTGACATTTTGCTTGTGCAAAAAAGTTTAATTTTTCAAGTCGTTTTGTATTGAATGTTGTTTTATTGTAATTCAATCAGCCTTCATGACCAAAATCACAAAAAGTTTGATGAAAGCATGAATGAATGAATGATTTATTAAAAAAAAATAGTAAGCCTACAGTATGAGACCAAAATGCTACTATCTTAGATTAAAACTTAAATATAATCTTAACGAATTAAATATTGATGATGGGCTGTCATAAAAAAATGTCGACATGCTGGAACTCGTGTGTAAAAGAAAAGTTAATGTCGTCGCATTGATACCTATTATTTGCCATGAATATCAGAATTTTGAGGGTTATCTATGTATTCAGTTTTCGGCGGAGGTAAACATTAAGGAACGCCAAAACGAGTAGGTACCTGGTGGATTCAAGATTCAATCGTTTATTTGCTAAAATACAAAATTTATTTTAAAACAAGTGCTTTAACGATGCTAGTCAATGTATCCTGTTTGCATGCAGATGTGCAAATATTAATAACTTGTTGTTGCCCGCGGCTTCGCCCTCTTGGTATGTTAATAAAAGTAGCATATGACCGTCTCCAGGCTTCAAACTATGTCCACCAACTTTGTAATGAATCGAACCAAGGATTACAATTTATACAAAGTTTAGAACTCAATTGCACACCCCCAAAGGGTAGTTTTGAAAAATAAAATATACGTTTTTCATTATTTACTTTAAAGTTTATTTGTAGATTTGTAGATGTCTATGTGTTATTCCAGATCCTAAACTATCTACATTCGAAATTTCATCAAAATCGGTTTAGTAGTTACGGAGATACGTGGTAACAAACATTCACACACAAACACAGACTTTCGCATTTATTATGTTAGTAGGATATCAAAAAATAATTTATACTATAGCAAGAATTATTTATCAACCAATTATTACAAACTGTACGACTATGGAACGCTCTACCATTTTCTATTAGATCAGTAAAATCACTCGCTATTTATATATGCTATGGTATACAACCATCTCCTGTCCATGTCACAGAGCTGCTGGTTAATCGGTTTATTTTTTAATATTATTTCATACTTATTATCTCACATTATTATTATTTGTATGTATATTATATAAGATGTATATAGGTATATGGAATTTATGTAGGTATTTATTATTAATATTATATATTTATTATAGGTTTACTCGTACACCGCCGTCTTTTCATTCCATTTTATCCTGTCCATCCAAAGGTTGTCTGGAAGAGATCGCTTTTAGCTATATGACCGCCCATTGTACCTTTTATGTATATGAATTCCTGTGTTTTGTATTTTGCTTTGGTGTGCAATAAAGAGTTTATCTATCTATATTATTCTTGAATACATTTCCTTAGAACACTTTAAGATCTTCACCCAACTGTGGGGATTACGTTAACACTCATATGCCTAAAAGGATTCTCGCTGTAGTAAGTACCAGCAAACAATCCTAATTCTACACCAATAAGTACTTTATGACAACAAATACTTTACATCTAAAACTTGCAATCGTTTTGTTTATTTTTGGTTTTATTAAAAACTAGCTGCGCTCCGTGGTAGGTTTCGGTTTTATACTCGTGATAACTTCTAAATTAAATGTCTGATTCGAATGAATAAAAAAGTATTTTACTGCTATATAAATATCCTTGATGATAAAAGTATTTATTTGAATAAAAATGAATACTACGATACGAATGTAACCAACTTTTGTTTCTACCGGCGATTTAATTACATTTTATAACACAAAAGTTACTAATGTGACTTAACTATCATAGTTAGATATATACCCTTAAGGACTTTTTTGTAGGGAATAATGAGTACTTTAATCATGTACTACATCATTTTTATGTATCATCAATAGTTTTCTTAGTGTACGCCAAATAATGAATTTTATAGATAAAATTTTGCTACTTTGGGTTACATTATTGCAATTTTCTGAAAGATCTCAACTTTTTTTTACTATAATTTATTCTGAAAGAATAAATTATATTAAAAAAAAAAAAATGCTTGACATTTTTCACACAGCATCATCTAGCCCCAAACTAAGCAGAGCTTGTATTATGGGAACTACATGACTGATATACTACTTATATACATTTTTTTTGTAAATACATACATAATATACATAGAAAACACCCAGACCTGAGACAAATATTTGCAGATACAAACATTTGTCCCGTGGCGGGAATTGAACCCGCAACCTTCTGCGTCTCAGGCGGACCTTCGCCCACTGCGCCACAGAGGATATAACATATAGTATATGTTACTTCCTGATAATTTAGCTTTCTATTAGTGTTTTTTTTAATCGGTCCAGTAGTTTCGGAGCCTATTCGGTACAAACAAACAAACAAAAAAATGTTTCCTCTTTATAATATTAGTATAGACTACATCGGAATATCTAAATATTTTTATGATGACCCAAAAATATCTCGTGGTCTAGTTGATACAGCACTGGGAGCTAAGATCGAGGGTTATTATTTTTAGGATACTATAACATTTCAATCGCTTTGCTCAAAAATAGATTTACTTTAAAAATTATGTTCAATTTTTGAACTTATAATTGTGTAATCGATAGTAGAAAAATATATTAAACTGGCTATTACTTGATTAAATAAACTTATCTATTCAAACATATAAAGCTTGTAATCTTTTCGCGAAAAAGTCTTCTAGGATTGTTTGTTTCCATACCTTTTTAGACGGTGAGGTCTCAAGTTTACGGAATTTTTAATGAACGAATTTAGTTTCTTTGATGCGAGGAGCAGAGTTCCACTCGACTCATATAAGTTTGCGTTTCTATTCCGAAGTTTGCTGCTATGAAGAATATCTTTTGAGCATTGCATTTAGGTCTTCAATTTTTCTCTGACTTAAATTATGTAGCTTCTGCCCACGGCTTCGCCCGCGTGGTACCCGGATAAAAAGTATATTAAAATAAAGCTATATTACTGTAAAGTTTCATCAAAATCCGTTCAGTAGTTTTTGCGTGAAAGAGTAACAAACATCCATCCTTACTAACTTTCACGTTTATAATATTACTAGCTTCTGCCCACGGCTTCGTCCGCGGGTTACCCACATAAAAAGTACTCTATGTGATATTCTGATGTATAAGATATATTACTGTAAAGTTTCATGAAAGTCCGTTCAGTAGTTTTTGCGTGAAAGAGTAACAAAAATCCATCCTCACAAACTTTCACGTTTATAATAGAAGTATGATAGTATAATTGTAGAACACTCTAGATATCATTGAGTACAAAATTACTTCGATAAAAAATAAATCTATTTGAAGTGCACATTGTTTTTAATAATCCATTATGTGAGTTAGATTAAGTGATATCAAAATAATACAAAAAAACACGCTCCTATTATGCAATAAGATTGGGGATAAAATAATGGAGTGTTATTTAAAGTTTAGAACAAAATAAAATCAACACAAAAATAACACTGTATTAGAATTACTAACTTAAAACAAAAACGCCCAAAAACTGTATCAATACAACTATATTGCACAATAGAAACGCATATAATAGTATCATTTCAGAATCCACACAAAGCTTGAACTGAACTGCTGTGCAATGCGCTTATAAACACGGTGTTAAAAGACCCATCACCAAGCCGAAAAGCACATACTTTTCTACATCATTGGATTTTTTTCCTACTAGACTATACCTGGAAACCCACTGGTTCTGGAGATATTGAAGGTCAAATTCTCATTTTTTGTAGAGTTCTTCATGAATTCCAAGTGTTATTATTAAACTTTCGTCCAAACAAACATTATCTAAAAGTTCGTTGCAGAAACGCAATGAATATCAAACTCAAGCGCACATTACAGCTCGTGCGTGTGCACGCATGAGCGTGTGCCGACCGCCGGAGCACGCACACAAAGGCGCGGTCTGCGTGCATGCACACAAGCGCGGCTGCGTGCACGTACAAAAGCGCGATCTGCGTGCATTACATTGCGCGCTACAAAAAACAACATTTTTAATGTCTAAAATTAAAAGTAGTTTCCCAGCAATTATTTCTCGCAATGTTACTCGTTAAGATGAACAATATGAGATTTCGGATTGGTGATGGGTATTTTTACAGACTGTATATATGTATATACGCAACTTCGTTATTTCTAATTATTTCTTGTACGAGCTAGTCGATTCCCAATTTTGCGCGGCCGTGTGTTTTTTGTTTTCATGTGAGGTCTCTTTTTGGCGCGGTAGTGCTTCTTCTCGGTACTAGATGACGCTGTCATGATCTAAACCAGCTAATGCATCTCTCCATTGATAGATGGCGCTACTCCACCATAATTAGAAGGCCGCTCGCGTATTTCTATAATCCTCTTGCATATTCATATGGTAAAAACGGGAATTTTCACGTACCGCACTATCGGTGAAGCCACCGACTAAGTTTCGACTCTTTCCGAGATTCTGTATCAGGGTGAGTGATCGCGACGCTCTCTCTCCGCGTCGCGTCATGCACTGGATACCCTCAGATACTCCTCTTGGAGACCCTCAGATCTATAATATATACTCAGTACGTAGTGTTAGATCCATAAGGATGCTAAGTCAGAGTTACGACCGAACAGTACATTTGGTACCTGCCATCGTTTAGCAAAGTAGTTACTCCGTGACCACGTGACAGACAAGCCCATTGCCACCCTACTACTTTCACATACCAACTTATAATAAAACTATCCAAGCACTCAACTCTTTCGAAAGTCCATAGTTCCATACTATCGTTCCGTTGTTAGGGATCACGTGATATAATAAGATAGTCTTCATAATTCGGGCCGGGATCGAATTTTATGTGATAGTGCAGGGTACTGAGTAAATTCAGACGCGGTCTGAGCGGCTACGGCTCTTGGTAGCACGTTGCGCCGAGATGGGACTTAGAGTGGACACGCCGGCTTAGAGAGATTATCTGTATTGATCATGTGATGTTCTTAATATAAGTATATTGTTTGTTGAGGGTTCTGAGTGAGAGACCAATAGAGAAAACATCTGATGTCACTAATATCATCATCATCAAAAACATCCTGTAGAAGTCCACTTATGGACTTCTCGCAACCAGCAAACTGTTATATGTATATTTGGTGGGGAGCCTTCATACACTGCATCGTAAGATATAAATAAATAATAAATAATGCTGGACAATCCACACAGCATCATCTAGCCCCAAGCTAAGCAGAGCTTGTGTTATGGGTACTAGATGACTGATATACTTAATACAATACATTACATAGATAGATATTTTTTTATTATACATAGAAAATACCCAGAACACCCGGAACAAATATTTGCAGATCGTAAAAACATTTGTCCCAGGGCGGGAATCGAACCCGCAACCTCCTGTGTCGCAGGCGGACCTTCGCCCACCGCGCCACATCGGTCGTCATGATTTCGCCATTCGAGGAACTTTCACCCCCAGCGGCTGTCTGTTCTGCAAGCTAAATTTTTTATATAAACCAGGTGAATATATTTCTCCGATTCTTCGTGAGTAAGCCTTGAACAAACACGGCACACGTTGTTCTTTCAATAATGCTTCAGAGGCCACATGTTAGGAATCAGGTGACCAGTGACCAATTCAGAGCAACATCATATCATAGAGTGACCCTACACGTATCTCTGAGTGGTAGTTCGGCCCGCATCCTGCTTTTAAAGAGTTTCAATTCGCAGTATTGTGCCAAGCAGGCTAATTTAATGTCTGCAATCCATGAGAAAATAAGATTCGCAACACTCAAGCGATTTTTGCTAACTGTAATGGTAAAGTTTTCATTTTCGACTCAAATTACTCAAACCGGGCATCAGCCTCCTCGTTGGCGGGGTGAGCTAGTAGTCGGCTGTGGCGCAAAAGGTTCGATACCCGTAGCGGACAAATGTTTGATGAAACTTTACAGTAATATAGCTAATACATCGGAATAACACATAGGTTACTTTTTATCTGGGTACCACGCGGACGAAGCCGTGGGCAGAAGCTACTAATATTATAAACACGAAAGTTTGTGAGGATGTATGTTTGTTGCTCCTTCACGCAAAAACTACTCAACGGATTTTGATGAAACTTTATAGTAATATAGCTTATACATCAGAATAACACATAGGCAACTTTTTGTCCGGGTACCTACCACGCGGGTGAAGCCGTGGGCAGAAGCTAGTCTTTAATAATTGCACTCGATACCCGACTTCCATTCAAATGCTAAAACCGGTAACGAAAGAAAGAAAGTAACACGCTAACGAATGTATTCCCCGTGATGGACATCCTCAGATACATATTCAGTGCGTACTCCTTTGAGGATACCAAGTAGTCAGGGGCACATGCCCACGTTATGAAAGTAGTTAGCATTCCACGTGACAGGTTGCAAGCCGATCGCTGCTAATGATGATAAAATAAAAGTATTTGAAACACAGTATACTTGCGCATATCCAACACTGATGCCTATCGTACCGAACCGAGGATTACCGTGGATTAGTCCATAAGCCCTCATTCTATCAAACTATCAATGATTGAAAATTAAATTAGCCTAAACTTGGCAGCGGACTTAGGCTCAATGGTGGACTTAGTATAAATAGTTACCAAATATTTTTATACACATTTTATTTTAACTTTCCTCTAACCGGAGACAGTTTTATTTAAGAACTGTTTATTAGACTACAAGAGCCGTACGTTCTCGTTTCTAGATAATATAATCATGAGAACGGTATCATAACGAAAAATACTTAGAAAAAAACCATAACACGTCAAATCCTACTAATATTATAAACGTGAAAGTTTGCGAGTATGGATGTTTGTTACTCTTTCACGCAAAAGAGTAACAAACAACTACTCAACGGATTTTGATGAAACTTTACAGTAATATAGCTTATACATCAGAATAACACATAGGCTACTTTTTATCCGGGTACCACGCGAGCGTAGCCGTGGGCAGTGGCTAGTTATTATATAAATTGGCTAGGATTAATAATTGGGCAGGATATTTCGCTAACATAACATCAATTTGAAATCTCCACATAAACTCATACAGCTACTGGGAACCTTGGCAGATATTTCGCCAACCATGATACGAGTTTTCAACCGGCATTTATCATAGGAATCACCTTGAGAATGCATACGCGTTCACATAGAAATGTACTACTAGCTTAGACTTGGAGGTCATTAGAGCCTTTTATTTAGGTATCATATCCAAAACGCCGGCCAAGAGTATCATAACCCTACGAGCTTGTATGATGAACGCGATAAGGGTGATTGAAACGAAAGAGGTATCAGGATCAGCCAGGATCGTAGCGGAAATTCATGGTCTTTGCCTATCCCTCCCTCTTTATATGTAATATTAGTTTTTGCTCACGGCTTTGCATAGTACTCGGATAAAAAGTAACCTATGTGTTATTCTGATGTATAAGCTATATTGCTGTAAAGTTTCATCAAAATCCGTTCAGTAGTTTATGCGTGAAAGAGAAACAAACATCCGCCCTCACAAACTTTCACGTTTATAATAGTAGTAAGATTGATGGGGACAGGCCACGGACTGCAGACAGTCAAGAGCAGCTCTACCTGCCATCTTACCACGACTGACGCGTCGCCTACAAAGTCTCAAAAGATTAGACCTCCGGATCATCGTGGGGACTCTAACCGGTCACTGCCCCCTGAACAAACACTTCTACAACATCGGAGCCACAGACAGCACACTCTGCAGAGGATGTCTAACCGAAGAGGAATCAGCTGCCCACGTAATCCTGGAACGCGTGGGCGTAGCAACTCACCGCGCAAAAATCCTTGGCAACCCAAGGTCACTCCGCGAAGCCTGTGAAGACCCCAGGAAACTTCTGTGCTTCTGGGCGGAGTTGGGCTGGCTAACCCACTAGCCAAAACTCCCACGCACAATGAACCAACTAAGAGTTTAAATGCGGAAAAGGGAGTCCACACACATACATACATACATACACATAGTAGTAAGATCTAGGAGATGCTAAATTGTTGAGTTATGAAGACATCATGATGAAAAAATAATCTTTAGACCTTTTAATACGTTTATCCTGAAATACTGCGCTACTCTGCGGCTTTTACCATATAAAGTTGATCCTATGTGAACCCCTTTGAAATTGGGTAATATGCATTCAAAGTTAAATATTTAAAAAAATTAAGTCAGTGCCATCACTGATAGCACGATACGTGAAAATTCCCGTGTTACAATGTGAATAACATTGGGTGACTCATTAATAATTACAATATAGAACAACATGAACAACTCAACGCGGGCTTAGTAAGAGAGCGTTCTACAAGCCTAAAAAGATTTCTTTGAAATATCATGTAAAAAGCAGACTATTTTATTAAAATACGCCTTACAAACTTATCTCGCCTAAGAAAACATTCAAGCCTTAAAAATGTAATAAACTTTCTCTATCCAAACTTTATTGGATTAGGTCTTGCAATAAATCTTGGTGGACGTAGTATCCACAACATTCGAAAGATGGATCAGTGTTAGCACTTTATACGAGTAGGTACTGTGCCAGCACAACGCGATCACTCATTCGTTTATCTGTATTTATTTATTGTACATAACTCAATCACCATCGTTCTAGAACTTTGTATTTTCTTTCATAATCAAGTGCAGAAAGTTTGTTATACCTATTTTTAAAGTGAAAATTTACGTTAAAATTTTCACTTTAAAAATTATAAAAACCTCATCTTCGTGGCCTGTGTGGCATATTATTTAGCATTAATTAGCGCTGTAAGCTAAATAGAAAGTGCTCAATAAATTCGGACTCAGCATTACTGGATTCATAGCGTAAATGCCAAAGACAATGCGGATTAGAAGAAAAGATGCGGATTCACGCCCCGCTGAAACAACATTTTTGAGACGCATCTAGATTTAATGCTACAAGATTGTTTAGTGTATTTATTTCTTACTAGTTTCTGCCCGCGGCTTCGCCCGCGTGGTATGCTAATAAAAGTAGCGTATGACCATCTCCAAGCTTCAAACTATGCCCACCAACTTTTGAGTGGATCGAACCAAGGATTACAATTTTCCATGCAAAGTTTAGAACTCAATTGCACATATTCAAAAAGTAGTTTAAAAAAAAAGTAAAAATTACGTATTTCATAATTTTTTGAAAGTTTTTTGTACAGAGTATTGAGCGAATAAAATTTTCCATAGAAACTTTACCTCCCTTAGGGGTTGATTTTAGAAAATAAGATTAGCCCATGTGTTATTCCAGAATCTAAACTATCTACATTCCAAATTTCATCAAAACCGGTTTACTAGTTATGGAGATACGTGGTAACAAACATTCACACACACAGCCTTTCGCATTTATTATATTAGTAGGATAGTAGGATTCGCTGAGTATCTAGTATTTTAGCTGCAGTATATCTGGGAGTATCCATAGTATTCCACAGAGCACGGTATGGTCTCATCCTTCGCCGCGGCCACCAGTAGACATTATTTATACGCCGCCGGCGCCCTAACGTGACATATTTTAAAGTGACCGTTTTAATACGTCGCCTTTAACCTGCGGCTTGGATGTGCCAAGCTATTGAAGTGGTAATTGAATATTGTATATGTGGTAAAATACCAAAATCGTAGGTACTTGATATTCGATACATAGAAAAGAAAAGAAACAAACATTTATTCATCAGAACAGTACATAACAACAATAACAAATAACACATAGGTATACAAACATTTATACAGGTGTAGCAGGATGGGACGATATTTTAGGAAGGCAATGTACATGTGTATGCAGAACGCTGCTATGTACAGGTTCCTATGAAAAGCCCTGAGCTCAGCATGTGCTGTGAACGAATTGTCAGCGCTGATTTTCAGCTCAAGGCTTTGGTGACGCACGAATATGATCTACATTTATTGCTTTCACATGGTAGGTACATTAATGGTATTTTCTGGTAGGTATCTCATATGAACTCTGTCCAAGGATAGCAACAGACAGCAAGGCAGGCTGAGGTTTTGCGTAAATAAACAGTAGGTAGGTTATTTGTTCATGTAATGATTTGTGTTTAAATATGTATGAGAGTATAGCCAATTTACAAGGTTCGGAATCAATTTGGTTTAGTCATTTACTTTTTACGTATATGTTTTTCTTTTGTTCTTTTTAAGAAAGTATGTAGACTACCTAGTCTAAATAATCGTTAATGTCATCGTAGAATTTATCAATTAAGAATGATTTAGTTGTTTAGTTATAAACAAAACTTTGTGTAATTCCGTTTTTTTCAAACGTATTATATTGTTGTATTTACCAGGAATTTAGTACTAAACTAGTTGTTGCCCGCGGCTTCGCCCGCGTGGTATGTTAATAAAAGTAGCATATGACCGTCTCCAGGCTTCAAATTATGTCCACCAACTTTTGAATGAATCGAATCAAGGATTACAATTTATAAAAAGTTTAGAACTCCATTGCACACCCCAAAGGGTATATTTGAAAAAATAAAAAATACCTGTTTCATTATTTTCTTTAAAGTTTATTTGTACAGAGTTTTGAGCGAATCAAACAATTTTTTTTTCATATAATTAGATTAGATTAATTAGATCGATTTTCGAAAATTAGATTAGCCTATGTGTTATTCCAGATACTAAACTATCTACATTCCAAATTTCATCAAAATCGGTGTAGTAGTTACGGAGATACGTGGTAACAAACATTCACACACACACACACACACACACACACACACACACACACACACACACACCCACACACACAGACTTTCGCATTTATTATATTATAGTAGGAAGTAGGATTACTACTTGAAATCCAGTTTTCAAATCCAAACACGGAGAAAAGTTCAATTGCTTTCCTTTCAGGTGCTCTACTTTATAGACATCCAATGACCTCAGTAAAATTGAAATAGTACTTGTACGTTAGACTCGTGTCCTGGACTTTATCTAGCTTATTGTAGCTCATCGAGACTCAATAAATAAAAAGTTTTAGAGCCACGCTGTATCTGCTTCGCCATTTCTGTTTCTTATGAGCAATGCTACTGAATTGGTTTCCGTCCCCGACGGAGTAAAAGACTCGCGAGCAAATTCGAATATTCCAGTTTTATCTTATATCCGTGGTCGGTCCCACGATGGCTCCCGTATAACTTGCGGAGATTACCCTCGCCACCTCCTAAAATCTAAAGCTAGCGTCATGTGCTACTAATTGATGTGCTCCGCTGGGAATAAAAACGGCCCGATTAGGACTTTTGATAAAGGTCGCATTGTTTCACCGAATACAGTTCTCAAACTTTGTTTTTTACTTTACTTTATAGCGCGATAAATAGCGTGCAACTTATTTACACAGTATAATAAAATGTAAGGATATATTTCGTAATTTTAATCTCCACCGTGCCGGATGCGAAATCACTTTTGTTTTTGAACTCCGCAAGTCGGAACGGCAGTTGATAATTGAAGGTGCGCGTGCAGGTATGCCCGTCCTAAATCTCGCCGGTCCGAATCTATAGCGATTCCAATGATTTACCGTGCAATAAAGTTTTTAATTTCAAGTGGAAACATTCCATTATCGCAGTTTCGTTTGTAATAAGTGAGGGGTGAGGTGAACTGGCCAATTTTGCTGTGAAATTGAAAAAGTTAAACGACAACATCTACGATCGGCTCGGTCGCAATGGAGCGCGTGGTCGCACCGTTCGGTATCTCGTCGGCGAAATTGTTTCAGCTATTCTGCCTCCATATTGCACTGTTACGCGCACTCGAATTAATATTTTAGGATCAAGAGCGTGATTGTTTTTTTTACAATAAACATCCAACATACACATTCATAGCGGGAATACATACTTATAAGTAGAATAGTACTAGCACAAATTATACTCGAAAAAAAGATATCCATCTCGTATTAGTCTTTAATCCTAATGTGGGGACACTAGGATTCCCTGTGTCGTGGGCATCAGGAACTATGAATGCTGTGGTACCACAACTCCCATAACAAATATGAGGTTATAACATCACGCTCGATCCTTTGGAGCCGAGCAAAAGAAGTAATAGCACGGACGAGCGATGCAACGCGACGGGCCGGTGCGGACGAGCGATGGGTCGGTCGGGGGACCGCGGTCAGTTAGTAAAATGTATGACTTTTGCCATGGTACGTCTAAGTTATTCTAGCATTTCCACTGAAGTATGGTTCGATTTCTACTTGGGCGTTTTGCTCTTGTTTAATAACGAAATTCCACTAGAACGTATTCTCTTCATAGTAGCAAATATTGTTTATGTAGCATCATCTATTCTCGGCACAGGAATGTTCCCATCAAGTAGACAAACTCACGCCTGCTTGCAGAATTCCTCTCCTATACCTATCGCACCATCCAATATCTTCCTTCCAACCTTAAAGCAATATAGCGAAGAGTTATATTGGCATGTTTTCTGTTGGTCCAAGCCTTATACTTTCAAAATAAACAAACAGGCGTAGTCGACTCTGTAAAGGTAGGGCAAAGGTGTAAAATAGCTTGGAAGGGTAGCGGTGGTTAATAATTCCCGGGTGGACACCTTGAGGGTAAGCTGGTTAGGTTACGTCCAGGGAATGCTGAGTGACTGATTTCTATCGCACGGCCGCCGTCCTGAATTCTGATGGTTTCTACAGTTTGTGTTTTTAAGGGCGATCAAAAGCCTCTTTAGGGTTGAATTGAGGGAAGGTTATAGGTTCTCTGTGTTATTTGTCTGATACTTTTTTTCTTCTTTTTTTACCCAACTGACACATAATCCTGACCCTACATTAGGATTCCCTGTGCCGTGGGTATGAGGAACCACCGTGGCACAAGACAGTTGCGATTTAATTAACTGTTTGAAACCGTTAGATGGATAGAGTCATAGATAGTTAGTATAGCTCCCCGATTACCAAGCGAGACGACGTGAGTTCGAGTCCCACCGAGTATGAATTTTTGGGATATTATATAATATTACGATGCGAAACCTACTAATATTATAAACGTGAAAGTTTGTGAGGATGGATGTTTGTTACTCTTTCACGCAAAAACTACTGAATGGATTTTGATTAAACTTTACAGTATATAGCTTATAAATCAGAATAACACATAGGCTACTTTTTATCCGGATACCACGCGGGCGAAGCCGTGGGCAGAAGTTAGTTGTTAAATAAGATGCATTCGGAATAGTGAGCAGCCAAAGTATCTGAAATAAAACGTCAAAATTATTTTACTTGGCAGCTGTAAAGCCAAAGCTTTTTTATACTACTAAAGAGGCAAGAGGCCTGTTGGTGTGCGGTTACCGTAACCTTCCATAGGTTGAATGAAATACCAGAGGTATCACACACGCGTTGCCTCCCTGAGATATCAAAGTTTACATGATCGTTAAATGTAGCTAAACATAAATCCATTTAGAGCTAAATCGAAACATCTTCGTGCAGCGACACGACAGACGTATCCAAATCGAATAACATATCTGGGTATGAAACAAGGAACAAAGACGGTTAAAGGATATCCCTTGTGTTCCGATAAGTCCCGCGAGGCAGCCCTGCGTGTCACAGCGGCAACGCAACAAGTTATGTGCTAGGGTTATCAGTTATCACTAACTGGTATACTCGTTTTTATTGTCATGAATTCTTCTTTATTTTTACGAAATCCTACCAATATTATAAACGTGAAAGTTTGTGAGGATGTTTGTTCCTTTTTCACGCAATAACTACTGAACGGATTTTGATGAAACTTTACAGTAATATAGCTTATACATCATCAGACAGTCATACCACAGGGTCTCTCTTAAACATCCTGAGTTAGATCAATTAAACTAATGGGTGGTCCCGAGATAATGACACTAGAGCCTAAATTCATAGTCGGGGGTTGGACAGTCCCCCAAAATCCATCATTCAGCATTCGCCTTATGTGTAGGTGCATGAAGGTTGAATTTGCGCTTGAATTTTCACATAGCGCCTGAAGAGTCCCCTAGGGGAGCCCCTCCCCCCATCCCTATTTGACTATGAGACGGGCCTTAATTATCCAGGGTTAGGAAAGTTCAGAATTTCAAATATTTGAAAATGGGAAAGTTAAGGTCAAGAAGTGTCTCTTTAATAAGTTTTAGACTTTGATATAATAAAATAAATGACCACCCAACAGATACATACATAGTCCTGAGTACCGTGGTACTACAACACCCAAACCCGTAACAAATATCTGCAACACATACGAACATTTGTCCCGCAGCGGGAATCGAATCCGCACTTCGCCCGCCGCGCCATCGTGGTCATCGTTTAGGACTAATCCTGTCAAATTGATTAGAATCCCCATTGCGATTAAGAATTTGCAATTAGAATCTCCATTGATAAGTGCATTTGGGTGCCGGTCACGGTATGGTCACCCTGAAAAAGGCATTTGAAGAAATGGTAAAAAACCAAATGAAGAAAGGATTCTGTGCGCTTTGCAGAGACTTTATGCTCGTGTCAGAAGTACATTGAAAGAACAGTTATAATCGTTGTGGTTTATTTACTGGATTTGAGGTTAATGTAGCCCTGTGTAAAAACTTTCAACGCCACGTTAGTAATAAAATGTCAACGCCATTTTAGGCCTAGTCTCCAAGAAGTAAGTACGCGTTTAGCAGTAAACCTCACATGCAGTATTTACTACGCACGTACTTAATACGCTATTTATAAACTGATGTTACTTCTTATTTATTTGAACCACACACTTCGTATTAATTCACACAAACATCGGTAGCCGTCACGAAGTTTTCTGGTAGCAAACATCCTTCTAAACTTTCACATTGCTAATGCAAAGTAGGAAAGTATGACACTCTTTAAAAGTATCAAGTAAAAACTGTAACCTCTAATTAATCTTACTTCTCGCTAATATCTGCCAGCCCTAATCTGTGCGCCGCGTACAGGGCTGCCATTCCATTTTATGGAGAATACATAAAATTTATCAGACCTTGGAGATACAAATGAGAGCGGGGTTTCGGGTCTCAGTGTGAACGAGGTTTTATGAAGATGGGTGCGTGTTGTGACGGTATTAAGATATTGAGTCTGGCTTGTGACGGAATCTGATATGAGACTTACTCGTCACCACAAGTACTTTGATAGTTTTCATTAAAGATTTTAGACTTACTTCGCTCGCTAGTGTTAGATGCCTTTAAATCAAAAGCAATAATTGGTTACCTTACACCATCAGTAGTCCTATGAAGATGGATACGTGTTGTGACGGTATTAGTAAGATATTGATTATGAGGTCTGGCTTGTGACGGAATCTGATATGAGACTTACTCGTCACCACAAGGACTTTGGTAGTTTTTATCAAAGACTTTAGATTTGTTTCGCTTGCTAGTGTTAGATGCCTTTAAATCAAACGCAATAATTGGTTATCTTATCTTACAACATCAGTAGTTCTATGGAGATGGGTGCGTGTTGTGATGGTATTAGTAAGATATTGATTATGGAAGGTCTGGTTTGTGACGGAATCCGATATGAGGCTTACTCGTCACCACAAGGCCTTTGGTAGAATTTATCAAAGATTTTAGAATTGCTTCGCTAGTGTTAGATGCCTTCTTACCTTTAAATCAAAAGCAATAATTGGTTATCTTACACCATCAGTAGTCCTCCCACTGCAATATACTTTAAGCCTTTGCCAATTCTGTTTTGTTTATGTATATCTATGGTTTTACTTGTTCAAGTTATTCATAAATACTCGACGCACGAAATGCAACAACAGGTTTAGGTATTTTTTTCGCCGCGTAGCAGAACGCACGTACTGCAACTTACTTGTTGTTTACTCCAAAATAAAGACGCACGAACATATCTAAATATTTGTCTCGGGTTTGGGTATTTTATATGTATAATATGTATGTATTTATAAAAAGTATATCCTACTAATATTATACGCGAAAGTTTGTGAGGATGGATGTTTGTTACTCTTTCACGCAAAAACTACTGAACGGATTTTGATGAAACTTTACAGTAATATAGCTTATACATCAGAATAACACATAGGCTACTTTTTATCTAGATACCGCGCGGGTAAAGCCGTGGGCAGAAGCTAGTAATTAATATATTAGTCATTTAGTTCCCATAAAAAAACTCTGCTTAGTTTGGGACTAAATGATGCGGTGTGAAAAATGCCCAGCATTATTTATTTATTTTATTTTTTATTTTATGAAAAGCATAAGACATCATTCTAATATATTTTACACCAGTAAGATTAAGTAAAACAATGTTTATATTTACTTTTAAATACCTAACTTTCTTTTCTCCTACAATTCTGCAATGGTCAAGATTGAGGACAACTCCCAACTTAGCACATATAACCTTTCACACGTAGTTATTTACTTAGTTAAAAGTAAACCAACCGTAGTTACCTTAGGTTTGTTTACCTTGTTTATGTTCCATTATTCCTTAGTTTAGCTCGAAATGGGAGAGCATTTCGTTCATCAACAATCCTATTTATTCCATTGAGTTAGGTCGTCCCAAAGAGCACACATTTTTCAATTACGCCTGTCCATTCATTACGGAATCGAAATGCCACGAATGCTACAAAATACTACAAAGTGCTACATAAATATAAATTTCAATTTGGCACCACCACGGCCGAGTGTTCTAAATCAATAATCAGCTTACTAACATGCCGAATATGCCTCGGAATTATTTACTAGATTCCGCTCTGGGCTTACAGGGTGTGCGACATATACCATATATACCATATGTTGTATTATAGGATACAACAGGGTTTGAGAGTTCGATTTTCCTTACATTCTTTGAGATATTTCCAACCAAATACTTAAACGCAAGTAGAGTTGATAAGAGATGGCGCTAAATGCTATAAAGCTGGATAGTTTCACAGAGCATCATCTATCCCCAAAGTAAGAAGAGCTTGTGTTATGGGAACGACAGGACTGGTGTACTACTTATATACTTTTTTTTTGTAAATACGTACATAATACATATAAAACATCTAGACCCGAGACAAATATAAAAACATACACACATTTATCCCGCGGCGGGAATTGACCCCTCAACCTTCAGCGTCTCAGGCGGGCCTTCGCCCATCGCGTGACAGAGGGCGCTAAATGCAATATATAAAGCTTTCATTTTAAAATTATAATTTGTGATTAAATTTTAGTTAAGCGTTTCAGTATGCGGTAGTTATTTCTACACTACCATAAATTCACTAAGGTATATTTTATTTTATAACCAATAACAGGGTTAATACTTTACGCTTACGAAATACTGAATATTGGAGTTGGAGTTTTCATGAAAACTCCTAAAAAGTCACCCTAAGCTGCTGAACATTTTTTGTACTTAGTAGGTAAACAAATGTTTACTAAAAAAGAGATATCTATCATGTTTTGTGAGTTTAAATTCTTCCCGATATTTCGGCACCGGCTCATGTATCATGTACATGATCACGGGAGAAACTGAAGATAATGCGGTTAGATGTTACTGACGGACGAATCGATCTACCCTCTTACTACTCTTTTGTTGTGAACGTACCACTACCACCTATCTATCATAGCTGTGTTCATAACTATAGTTTTGAAAGTCATAAAGCATACTAAACCAGATCGGGATATTTAAAATTATATGTTAACCAAGACTTTTTACACACCCTGTATCACCTGTAATACAATGTGCCTCACCCTACAGGAGCCAGCCAGCCGGTCGCTAAGTGGAGTAGGTTCTCAGTTTGGGCGCATTTCGCATACACTATGAGCAGAGTTACTTAGCATCAATCTATGGGGGGCTGATGTAAATTTTGAGAGAGCTTCTGGGGTTATATGCGTGAACTGATAAATAGTCTATCATTCTGCCGTGGCTTGGGACGAGCACGAGGTAAAAACGAACTCAGAGATTGATTAATTGATTCGTTTTGTCAGCCAACTATTGCATTGAACATAAATACTAACTGTTTATCAGTTAATAGCGGATTAAAGTAGCCATGAAAAGTATCTCTTACTGTTAAGGAAAAGTTCGTAAGAAACACATTCGTTCGACCGTTTTTCGTCGACTTATGTTGCTAAATTGGTCTCCATGAAAAGCCTTCTTATTTTAACGGTGTTATATACATGCCTACATTCAACCTGAAGGACCATTTTTAATATTGGTTAATATTTTTTGATATAAAATGCGTTGTTTCGAAGATTACCTCTTACATCCAAACTAACAAACATTACCTCTTTATAAAATGGACCTCGTTTATCAATAGCAATTAAACTAACATTTTATTGTGCACATTTTATGAAAACTTGCCGGGAGAGATCAACGTGTGGTCAAAGAGTAATTATGTGGCTAAGTGGGTCGCTTAGTCCTTTGCTTCTTAATATCATAGACCATAGAGCTTTCCCTGTAAAATGTATACAGAGCGATGATTTCGAATGCGATTTTACAGATACTTAAAATCAGAAAGTCGCGCATATACACCTAAACCCCTTTACAGCAGGTCAATAACTTGGTTCCACGGGTCATTAATATACATGATGTAAGGTGCATTTGACTACACATCGAATAACATCCGTACTCTGCATGGAGGCAGCCTAATTTATTTCTGCCATACTTCGGGCCTAAAGCTTAGCAGTCTCTGGATGTAACATATTTGTTCGCTGTACTAAATATGGAGCACAAAAAGCAGTTCAAATGTGTGAACAAAAAACGTGCCCTCCAAAGCATTTATTTCTTATTTCATTATGGTAATCGAACAGCGTAACATAAAACTTTTGCCTGTCGTCTACGATACAAGTCCTACTTAGTTAGAGCGAGGAGCTCAAAGCATTGCCTGGTCACAGGTCTTTTAACACGCACTAGACCTAAATTTCTACATAAAACTCTGTACCGTACCGTACTGATTGACCGTACTGAAAACCTTGTTATTTAAAAAAAACTTAGACTAGGATCTTTGAGACAATAAGGCCGAAACCGGGTTACACAAAACAACCTTGATTGTCGGACGTATTATATGTTCAGGCTGCGTTAAAACTCTGCTTGTGATCTAGACACTTCGATGGCCATCTATGTTTTGTATGTGGTAGCTTTTTACCAGTATATTAACAAACAAACTCCCAAGAGATATACAAAAATTATCAATTATCAAATTTAAAAACGTACTTGAACAAAAACTTTATAAAAAGGCATACTATAAAATATCTGATTATTTAGATGACTAAAACTCTTGGGATTGAAAATGCTCCAACTCGAACCTATTGTTTTGTAAAAGGATCATTAAAAAGAATAACCAGCCTCCTTTTCTTGCCTTTCTTTCCTGGCTTGGTCGCGGAGGAACAGGCAGTACATGAAAACCGACGTTTCAAAGCCTAGTGATTTTATTGAATAAATGAAATTTGACTTTGACTTTATTAGTAGTTCGTTGCGTTCGCTTTGCGTTGATGACATAGTTCAATCATATGGCGAGAGATGTCGCTAATCGCCTCTCGTTTCTCATAATGAGCGCTTTCAATCTGAGCATGTCCATCATGAGTAATATAGTAGTGAGCGTGTTTTTTTTGTTTCTGTACACAGTGTTCAACAGCTGGGCTAAAGTCTTCACCGAAATTCTCCAACCAATAACTGCCCCTCGAAATCTCCCTCCACTTCCTGTCAAGGATGTCTAGATTCTAACGTTTTCTCGGCCGACATCAACGTCGCTATAATTTCCCGTATAACATCTAAAAAATAGGATAAGTGTGAGTCTGACTCGCGCACCGAGGTTTCCCTACAAGCTTGTACGAAGTTCTTTCATCTCGGAAATCGTTCAAGTTCATAAACTATGAAAGCGCCAAATATTGCTCTAGCGAATTGAAAGTACGGAACCATTTCGATGAACGAAACCTTAAAAAGGTAGAGAAAAAGTGGAGTTATCAAAGTCCTCTAGCAAGTTCGTCCCAGTTTCGGGATATACTGGTGCACGGCCGTGTAAACATACAAAACTGTAAACCATTTAGCTAAGTGTTTGATGCAACCACCGCTCTCCATTTAGATATTGAAAACTTGTCTGGACCAGCAACATGGCATCGGTATTGGCAACTGGGTTTTCACATTTGACTAAATTGGTACGCTTGCTATTCTGATTTGGTCGTAAATTTTGGTTATTGATACCTCTGTCGGTGATTGGGTGCGTACTTTTGAAAGTTGGGAGGGTTCAGTACCTTTTATTCCAAAAACTATCGTGAATTTGATCATTCATATTGTAAAAACGGGAATTTTCACTTACCGCACTGTCGGTGAAGGCACCGACTAAGTTTCGACTCAATCCGAGAGTCTTCATCAGGGTGAGTGATCGCGACTTTCTCCTTCCGCGTCGCGTCGTGCCCTATTCATTCATTATACTGATCATTCATTATTATTGTAAAACGTCAAGCATCTGGAGCATACCTACTTGTTTTTTTTAATTCTTATGTTATTTTGTTTTTATCTTAGTTCTTACGTCAACCTTATAGTTTAAAATTTGTGCTGGTCCGAATAAATGGTTATCCATCTATCTATCTGGATGCTCGAAGCGACGCGGAGGGAGAGCGAGCGATCACTCACCCAGATGAAGACTCTCGGAATGAGTCGAAACTTAGTCGGTGTCCTAACCGATAGCACGGAACTTCTAAATTCCCGTTTTACAATATGAAGGTTCGTTACCTATTATGTGAGGGTCAATTCACATTTAGATATTTTCACACCATCATTATTAACCTAAAGTAGATATAAGCCTCCCCCAAAGAGTGGCACGATGAACGGTACTCTTCTCTACCCAACTCTCCAATGTCGCAAACGTACAAATTCTATATTTCGTGGACAACCACACGAAACTACATAATAATTCGCTGCTTACTTGAAATCCTGAATTAACATAACTTTTCGCCTTCCGTTCTTCATGATATTTTTTTTAAAATTAAGTTTAGTTCTTTTTTGGCAATAATCTCACCTTATGGTACCTAAGTGATGATATTAAACATTAAGGTCTACTAAGTATTTGGTTCCAACGGACGATCAGCGTTGTGTTACCAGTTGCCACAACAAATGTTGAGTTGGTCGCCAATTTGGGTCGTTGCAGATTGGTAGGTATCGGGAGGCAAATAAATAGTTTTATAGCTAGTATGTAGGTATTGTTTGTGCAAATCCCGTATGTGTATTGTCTGTTTCTTATAAATTGTGCAACGTTTGCAAATAAATATTCATTCTTTCTTTCTTTACTAATCTCTCTTAACTTAGAGAAATCCCGATTGTATTTTTCAGGAGAGACAGACGATGGTAGTCTTCCTTCGCCGTTCTTATTAAGAACCTTATTTGGAACTAGTTCAGCCAATCTATCCAGATTAATAATACTCGTAAATAAATAAATAATGCTGGACATTTTTCACACAGCATCATCTAGCCCCAAACTAAGCAGAGCTTGTATTATGGGAACTACATGACTGATATACTACATATATACTTTTTTTTTTGTAAATACATACATAATATACATAGAAAACACCCAGACCTGAGACAAATATTTGCAGATACAAACATTTGTCCCGTGGCGGGAATCGAACCCGCAACCTTCTGCGTCACAGGCGGACCTTCGCCCACTGCGCCACAGAGGTCGCCACAGAGGATTGGATGAACTAGTTCCGTGATTCAACCATATACAGGATTTTTTTTCTTTTAAAGCATATTCTACTGTCATTTGATATTATTAGTCCATTTGTCGTGAATGGGGACTCTTGTCATTCGAATTATCAGAATAACAAAATTGTCTTACTTCTTTCCATTTAGAGGTAATATAGTAAACCACACTGTGGTAGGTAGGTACACCATAACACGTAGCAGCACTCAGACCCGAACGCTCAAATACTCATTCCCATAAAATATATTCCATACTTAAATACCCATCACGTAAAGTTATTCCTATACTCGGCGCAACATAAAGTAGGTGAGCACCAGTTATATTCACGCACCGCTCACACGCTCCTAAATCCAGGGGTCATCCACCAATTGGTACAACCTTCGATACGGCGGCAGTTAGACCCTAAGCAAGGAAGGAACAAGGAAGCTCCGCAATTTGTGAGGCCGTAAACATGCTTTATGGACCGGACCGATGGACATTGTCGTTACAGCCCTGAGGAATAATTGTTTTGGTAGTAAGACTAAACACTACGGTACAAATAATGGTTTCCACTAGTTTCACAGTAAAAACATGTACAGACTTTGGGAGTTATAAGATTTCGATTTTACACACGTAGCTACTTATGCTACCAAAAAATGTTTTTGGTATAGTTATTTTACTCTTTGGCAAAACTTATTTAAGGGATCACTGAATACAATTCGCGTAGGGACGTGCCAATTTACAGGTTCCTGTATTAAACTGAGTTCGTGTTTTTTTTTATTTTGTACTTGTATTAGCGACATTTATTTTTTATATAACATTATACCTCTAAGTTAGATACTATGCAGCTACTCAGTCAATTTTTAAAGATAGATGAGCCCTAAACCTCACTGTGTCGTGAGGTCTAGTCTCCTCCATGGCAATTTTAAAAGTATTGTTTTAATAATAAAATTTAATTCTTTTCTTAACTTTATACCATGAAAAGCTAAAAACTGAATATGTTTTTGGAGCAGCCGTGAACAAAATAGAGAATCTTGTTCACGAAAAGCGATTTTGTGGAGAATCTTAAAAATATTTATTTAAATAAATAAATATGAATTGGACTCATTTAATAACGTATCCTTTCCGCGTAGTTATGACTCTGTGGCAATCCACCAAACTAAGACCTTTAAGGATATCTTCTTGTCCTTACGCGAGATGTAAACGGGACGGCGCTTTTGACAGTTATTTTATAGTTTGTCTCGTAAACTACTACGGTTTCTTGGTCTTTAAGTTTACAACACATAAAAGAGGGACTCGTTAAAATATTGAGCAATTTGCTGGTACACTATTTCTAGTTTAATTCGAGAAGGGTTTCTCAGCCCTTGATATACATAAGTTATTTTCTGGATATTGGAAAGTTACAGCGTGACAAGAAAAGAAGATGGTATTTCTCTTTGTTTAAAAGTTATGTTTGAAAGTACCGTACCATCAAACGTTTTCAAATAATAAGACTGTAAAATACCTAACACAGACAAACAAATACCTAATTTTTTTCGGAACTTCTCACTTAATTATTTTTATAATATTACATGAATAATATATTTATGTATTGTACATAATATTTATTTATCTATTATCTATCTACTAATTCTTTCCTGCTTACGTTGCTCCCCGTTGTTAGTGACAAATCAGCGCTAGACCTTTCTTAGGTTCGGTGCAGCATAACGCTGAGATAGGGACCTTTTGACCCCACACAACACATAGGTATTCCTTTTTTTTCATTTTTGTAGTATTTTAATTTAACCTTTCTATGTTTGTGTTTATTTGTTTTGTATTTTGTCACCTGTTGTATTGTTTTTGAGGTTAATAAATGTTTTTTCTTTCTTTCTTTCTTTCTTTCTTTCTTAAAATCCTATTATGTCTATTCCTATTGTCTGTGGGCAAATGAGTCATACGGTAGATACGGTGATAAATAAAAGATAATTGTTTTTAGAAGTTTTTATAGTTCCTCGGGAAAAGTTCGTCCGGGGATGTACCTACTAGCACCATATTTCTACCGTCAAGCAGTAATGGTCGCATTGCGTTGTTCTGGTTTAAAGGGTACGGGCGCCGGGGATGTTTTCACATGAGACTTTTCATCCGCTATGTCTCAGGGTGCGAACGCGCTAGTGATCCCTTCGGTATTGCAAGCGTCCATAGGTTACGGTAACTGCTTACCAACACAGGTGGGCCATTATTGTTTGCCACTTTTTAGTGGTATAAAAAAAAACGAAGTTATTTTCAGAGATACAACTTCGCCGGTCAACGACGCAGAGTAGAAAGGCTCTAAGATCAATAACATCTTAAAGTCGACAATCGGCTGAAGGTAGAGTTGATAGAGTAGGATTTTGTCTGACTAGTGGAATGCCCGCAACTTCATCTGCGTAGATATTTTCCAAACAAACTTCAGCTTCCCGCTGCACCTTCTATGGGTGGAATTACAGGAAATCCTTTTTAAGTGCACCCCTATACACCAAAAATAACATATCCTCTAAATGTCAGAGCTCTAGGACTCACGGTTTAGGCTGTGCGTTGATTGTCAATCAGTGTGTCATTCAACGATGTATATTGATTGATGAGGCCACTGGACTCCGTCTAGATATTTGGAGAGCTATTCAACTACCTCGGATTTTGCCGGATCAAACGGTAATTACCTATCCTACGCAATAATAATGAAACATCTCACTTCATATACTATTAATCCCGCGATGTTAATTTCAAAGGGATTTCGTTTGGGATTTTGGAATTGGCTAGTTCACTTCACACAATTATCTCCTACGTACAGATAAGTGTGTAATAGTAAATTGCTAAGTGGAATGGTCCATAACCAGGTGTGTAGTTGGGAACCACCAACCGGACGGGAATTACGGATTTCGGGCAATGTTTTTGAATTTACTTTTACTAAATTAGCCATTTTGTTTTCTTAAAACAAGGTTCTGATCCCAAACTAGGATGCCTTGTGTGATACCACAACACTCGGAACAAATATCTGCAAAGCAAAAACAGCACCTCCTGCGTCGCGACTCGAAGTCGTCAAGTCTCTGAACAAATGTTATAGCAATTTTAAATACGTTCTCGTGAACATCCAGTTGTTGGTGAAGTTTAGTGGTTGGCTATTTTATTAGGCTTTAATTGAGTACAAATGATTGAGCTAGCCTCTTCCTTCCTGGACTGTACTTTCAGTTAATCGACAGATCATGTGCTAAGCGCCCAATCAACTTAGTTGATGGTTACGAGTAGATGATATCAACCTATCTTATTATTTTATCCTCTTATCTTGTTGATCCACAACTTGGTGGTGACTAATTTATTACACTGCCTTCTATTTGATCGCTAATTTTCGCACATTTGATTCCAAAAACTATCGTGAACTTGACTATTCATATTGGGTGCACGGCGCGATGCGGAGGGAGAAAGTCGCGACCCTGATGAAGACTCTCGGAATGAGTCGAAACTTAGTCGGTGCCTTCACCGATAGTGCAGTACGTGAAAATTCCCGTTTTTACAATATGAATAGACCGCCCATTTTTAAGCTGAAATATGTATTTGATGTGCGATAAAGTATTTTCTACCTTCTATATATTTGTGCTTTTATTAATTGCAGTTTTTAAAGGCTTTTTTTACCTGTGACGTAAAGAGCCCGTATATGCGTTTGCCATCAGAGGTTATTTGTGTGTTTGTTAGGTACCATCTTCGAAACAGCCAACAGATTGTAATGCAGGCGTTTGCAGGCCATTTGTAAGTCTTCACGGATAGTTTTTTATAATCACAAGTCTCTTTGAGGTGCTACATTCGATAATGATAATACACATCGGTAGCTGTACTCTACCGCAGTACTACGATGGTGTTACCAGTAGTACCACGGGTATTATTTTTTACCCGTAGTACTACCGACCTGTCTGTTTCTACTAGTGGAGATAGTTATATAACTCTTAGTGCTACTAATTAATTATACTTAAAAAACTGACTCAGTCTCATTGATATAGTTGTTCTATCAGATGCAGTCGTGTGACAGTGTCACTAAGGTATTTTTTTAAAATAATTATTTGTGTGGGATAGTAACGTATTGTTTAGGTAGGAATGTCCAGCTCTCTGCTGATAAGGTTCAGTTTTATTTCAACATTTTATGTATCGCGCCAAACAGGCTGCGTATACTCAGGTTTGTTTCAGAGCGGCAGTCAAAGGCCATCCCGATATTTTATTGACTTGGTCAGACCAGTGACCATAGCTCCCTCCTAAAGGCCTCCCCTTGGTATATTTACACCCTCTTATAAAACGAACACCATGGAACCAGAAGTTGCACTAGTTCCATGAAACAAAACTGAATGGGGCAAGTGGGAGTGATCCAATATATCCGTTTATTCTGTAGGCTCACCGGATGTAGATACCGGACGGCGGGAATCGCTCGGACATCCGATACTCGAGCCTTTGATTTACGTACATATAATTATATCGAATCTTGAGAAAACAACTAAATCATACTAGGCGTCAGTTCCTACTCGAGCGAGCAGATAGAGAAAGAAAGAAAGAAAATGTATTTTTATCCCCCAAACAACACAAAAGTTTAACAAAAATAGTAATAAACACAAAACATATAATAACACAGGGAAACGAAAAACAGATAAACTAAGTAAGTACGTCATTTTGTGTTGCGTGGGGTCAAATAGATCCCCGTCTCAGCATTATGCTGCGCCAGAAACTAGGGGTCAGGTGCAGCGCTGATTTTCAGACGGGGCCTTCATGATGCCACGAAGATCGCTGGACAACCGGGTGCAAAATAATCTGAAAGATGATTCTGGAGAAATAAGTAAACAAGGAATCGCATCCACCGGTTACGAGTTCTTTCTATTTATTACTGTGACAAGAAAATAGCTGAAACAATAATCATGAAGCCAATCCCTTCAATTTCACATTCTTAGCCCAGATGAACTGAGACTCATCACACCCAAAAAAATCCTGCAGTTCCTAACAGCTGCAGGGCTGAGCGGTAATTCAATTCAATTCAAAACTTTTTATTTCAGCATTAATTATAAGCCATAATTTAACATTTAACAAAAATAATAAATAAATACCGTAATTTAAATACTAATAATCCTTAAAAGTAAGCACTCCTCATGAAGCACCTGACCAAGGCGCACACTGTGCAGTGTGCACTTCTGTCCAGTGCCTCATGAAGACAGTGTCTACATCCAGCCTATCCACTATTAATTTCAAGTAGCTGTTGGTGCTGCCCCGCAATCGCCGCATCAGGGATGCTGTTCTGTTGCGGATGATCGCGTAGAAATCATCTACGCGTACATCCGCAAACATACCCGATGCGCTACAGAAGCGCGGCAGCCCCATCAGCACCCTGAATCTATTATTATACTGGACGCGCAGGGCATTCCAGCATCGCATTCCAGCATTCCAGGGTAATGAACGCCCCCTTTAATTTCACATTCTTATACCAGATGAACTAAGACTCATTACACCCAAAAAAATCCTGCAGTTCCTAACAGGTGCACTTTGAACTCCCCCTGAGGGGAGAAGTAAAGAAAGTGGCGATCACAATAGGCCTGTGACGGCCGCAGTGATACCAAAGCAACAAAACGCAAATAAAAAAAAACCCTTCAATTGAGTGAAGGTTCAGAAACAGAGGTACCTAGAAAAATCTGAATGTATGAAAACATTACGTTGAATACGTTAAAATCAACCTGTAAGATTCTAAGGCGGACAGAGATACGAGTACACACTTAAGTTAAGTAAAAACCCTGAAAAGGCTATTCCTTCCTACCTCAACTAGGATTTAGTAAAACTGTTTACCGAAGCACTTAGAGGCACAAGCATGGGGCAGGTAAGCAATCCATTTCAATGTTTGAATCCTTTGTAATCCTGAAATGTGTTCAGTGTGTTTCAGTTAGTAGACGGCTCTGAAATTATGCGTTGCCTCCTTCAATGTGGAACGACAGGATACAAATTGGAATATTAAGGTATGGGTTTTAGTAAGTTTTGTTTACAATAAGAAGTAACTAAAAGCCACTTATTAAAAATATGTGCCGCCTACTTGTAGAATAATGTTTATTTGGGTTTTAAGTAAAAACATAAAAAATTTATTTATATAATTCCGAAAATTCTAACTCGGCGGAACTCGAACTCCGAGTCCCGCCTTGTAACGTGCCTTAGTTGATATAGCTCCCACGTACCAAGCCGGGGGTCGCGGGTCGAACTATATTTTTTTAACTCCCTACAGACACATAAATATTGCTTACCCACCACTAGGATTCACTGTACCCTGGCTTATTAAGAACTAATAGTGTTGTGGTACCACAACGCTCAGACCTGGAACAAATATTTGCAGTTCATGCAAACATTTTGTCCCGCAGCAGGAATCGAACCACTTCGGCGGGGTCACAGCTGGCTATTCGTCCATCAGGGTCGGTGTGCTACTTTTGTCGCTACCAAGCCTTACAATATTGGACTATCCATCGGCTTACTAGCGGGCCAGCTTATTTCGGTGCTTCGCTGGAATTGCGAAGTTATTTTCTTTTCGAACATAGTAGAGAAAATTACACACAAGGGGTGGGGGGGGGGCCCTCCTTTTTTTTATAACGCTGGTAATTTTTACCCATCATCATCTAGCCCCAAAGCTTGTGTTACGGGAACTACGTGACTGATATACTTATTACTTACTAGCTTTGGCCCACGGCTTCGTCCGCGCGGTACCCGGATAAAAAGTAGCCTATATGTTATTCTGATGTATAAGCTAAATTACTGTAAAGTTTCAACAAAATCCGTTCAATAGTTTTTGCGTGAAAGAGTAACAAACATCCATCCTCACAAACGCGTTTATAATATTATAGTAGGAAGTAGGATTAACATTTTATGTACAAATGCAATAAACATTGATATATATGATTTATATAGATGAGCCAATCTTTATGGCCAGTCCAAGAACACAAGCATTTCTCCCTCTCACTAATATAACATCCATATATCTTCATGTTCAGACTGTCTTTAAATTTACCATGAACTTTACACAGGCCGGAGCAACTTTTGTTTTTTTTTTTAATTTTAACTCTGTTTATGAGAAATATCAGCGTATTCGTTTTAAAAATATCCATGTATGTTACTAGCGTTCGTAGGTAAATGTAAACTAACGTCCAAAGAATTTACGAAGGCAGAAGTCGCACAAAAGCAGCTGTGCGTTGTTTTGATACTTCAGTGACTGATATTTATAGAAATGCCACTGAATCGTCTCAGGCACAGACATATCTACAGTGAATAATTCAATGTTTTTAATATTTTTTATAATTCATACTTGTTTACATCCTGATTCGGAAAAAAAACTAATCTGAATAAATAATATTGTGTGTTCATTGAAAATTCAAATGCTGTTTGTATATTTTAGACTGTGTTCAAACTTATATTATCAAATTGCAACCCTAGGCTATAGAGGGCACAACTTTCGTTTATTTGTAAATCATTCAATCATTATTTCATTCAATAATTCATAAGTTCATTCAAGAGTCCATAAATTCATTCTTTTTCTCTTTCTTTGTCTTACAATGTGATAGAGCAAAAATGTTTAATCTGTGAATGTGATCATGGCGGATGACGGTCGATAAAAAGTGCCCAAGTAATCAATGGCCTCGATTCTGTAGTACACTGACTAAACTAAATTTAAACTATCGCTCTCTTTTACTGATAGTGCAAGCAAGAAAGAGATAGCTACAATTTTAGTGCTGTCAAATTAGTCAGATTTAAGTTTTCCATACAAATTTAGTCGTGATATCAAAACATGCTGACTATAAACACGAAGAAAAGCGGCACGTAAACTGATTTGACAGCAGCACACGGCACTAAAATTGTAGCTATCTCTTTCTTGCGTACACTATCAGTAAAAGAGAGCGATAATTTAAATTTAGTTTTGTCAGTGTACTACAGAATCGAGGCCAATATATCAGTTAAAGTGCTAATGGTTGTTTTCATCACTTAAGACTTTAATCATCACAAAAATGAAGGCTGGCCACCAGTCAATACCACTCCTGGATCTTCTCTCAAATGAACTAGGAGCCGGCAGCTTTCGAACCCGGTTGCCGGTGGTAACGACTTCAATATCAAACCATCACCATCGTGTAAGTGAACACATTTGGCTCTATTAAGCTTATCTTTAACTCTGAAATTTTGACAATCAGAGGTTGTCTGAAAAATATCACTTTTAACCGATAAAACCACCCACTGCACCTTTGATTATAGTATGTTATAAAGTATATTCACTCATTTATTCATCTTCTTTAAGTTGCAATACTGGTATTCAAATTGCTACGTCCTTTACAAAAAAATACCGATAATTTAGGTTCGCTTACAGGCTTTTACGTGCGTTTAGTTTAGACTTTTTGTTGGTTTGCAGCGAGCAAAGTTTCAGGTTTGTGGAATGCGTAGTCCGAGCCCCGAAGTTGGTGTGAAATTACTCAAATTCGGCCCACCACGGAACGTTTAGCGGAAGGTGTGGCGGTTGTTAAAAAATGTATTATCCTGCTTGAAAACGCGATTGTTTTAGACTTGTGGTAAATATGGCGAAATCTATATTATTATATGAAAACTTGTATAAAATACTATAACACAATGTTTTCATAACTTTCACATGGAATTGGTATATATAGTTACTAGCTGCGCACCGCGGTTTCATCCGCGTAAGTTTCGATTCCGTGGGAATATAGGGATAAAAAGTGACAGCTATGTAATTATCAAATTTTATCGCAATCGGTTTATTAGTTTTTGCGTGAAGAAGTAACAAACATATTATGTACATACTTACACAATATTCAAATATACGAATGTAACCAACTTTTGTTTCTACCGGCAATCTAATTAAATTTTAGAACTCAAAAGCTGCTTTTGTGACTTAACTATGTTAGTTACATATATTCCCTCGAGTACAACTTTTGTAGGTAATAATTATCATAAGGTACATAATTTTTATGTATCATTAATACTTTTCTCAGCGCACGCCAAATAATGAATTTTATAGGCAAAATTTCGCTACTTTGGGTTAGATTATTGCAATTTTCTTAAGGATCTCTATTTTTTTTCGAAAATAACTTATAGCCTATGTTACTTGCTGATAACTTAGCTTTTTATAAGTGAAAAAATGGTTAAAGTCGGTCCAGTAGTTTCGGAGCCTATTCGGTACAAACAAACAACAGTTATATCTAAGGAATATAAATAATAACTCCTGTAACAAAATAATTGAATGAAATCGTTTCCCACAAAATCCGTTGTCTATTGTCCATCCAGGATTTTTATTGCTAAACTGATCTCGATATATTAAACACATTCCACAATAAAAGTTTATTCCTGTTAACACCAACATCGAAACAAAACAATTTACATGTGAATACAAACAAGAATCTATCATTTTTACGCGAGTTTAAATGGCTTTATAAATCAGTGTGATAAAACTGGTTTATCTGATCTCCCACACATGGGGGCGAGGGCGATACATACAAAGCGTTTTGAATGCATTACAGTTTGTTTTATGGCCCAGTAAAAAGAGGAAACACAATATCTGATCAGCTGTTCACTTTTAGGGAAATAAGAAAATTTATTCACGTTTGAAGGAAATATTTCCAACGCTCCTTTTTTGAAACAAGTACAGTTTAGTGGTTTTCTATTTAATAAATGCCCATCGATAACACGGTAACGTATGGTAGCGCTCTTAATTTGGTCTCAGCATTCGTCGGAGCGAAAGTAGTTAAGCAATAGTTTTGGCATGGGCCCGTGAGAGGAAACCATTCATATTGAGTAATGTTTCCTCGCTGCCCCTTTATTACGTACCTCCATTCTGCTGAAACACATTTGTAGCTAAAGTAGCTTCGGTTCGACGCCCAACAATACGAATTATCCTTTTAGGGATGTATTTTTTCTATGAATTTTAAGAATTATATTCAAATATCACTCAAAAATCAGAAACGCTTTATCAGGACGGTCAAGGTGCGACTGTAACCGTACACTTTTCATTTCAACTCCGCAAAATAGCGTTATTTTGCGGAGTTGAAATGAAAAGTGTACGGTTACAGTCGCACCTTGACCGTGTACTAATACCGCGCGCACCCGCAACGTAGATATAATGACAGGGAATGGCCTAATGGGATAATCGAGTGCTCATGCAAGGTTGTGACGCTGTGATCCAGGCAGTCCCGACTCGCGATACACAGGCACCGCGCGCGACGCTACGCCCGTACAATTGACTCTAATAGCACTCTCGAAGGAGTATCCGTCCAATCAACTTCTAAGACAAAAGGATCCTTTAGTCTGCTCTCTGACACGGCACGGTGAACTGTCGACGTGTCAATACAATCGCGAGTGAAAAGTGATCACGACAATGACAATGAAACACCGCGCGAACTTCGAGAGTGGCGAGCGAACAGCCTCAGACGCTGCACGAAAATGATTGTATGAACCTCAGAACGTAACTGCTATCCAACATCATGAATGGAATCAACGCTTCGGCAGACAAGCCGAGCAATGGAGGAGAAGTACACGTCAAAGATGAAGCGAAACCTAAAAGGTGTAGCGTTAAAGATAAGCTCATGCAGATCAAGGCGAACATTACCGTGGAGCCGATCATCGCGTGCTATATCATGTCGAATGTGTTTTCCGGACTTGCAGTGCAAAACTTGAATTTAGAGAAAGCGTGTCGAGTGAATTTAGGATACGATGACGAAGTGTGTACGGCGTTGAACCGTCGGCAGACGACGAATTACACGTTTGAAGAAGCAGAAGTTCAAAAGTTGACGGCCTCAGTGCAAGCGTGGAAGAATATCGCGCAGACAGCATTCCCGTGTATACTAGTGCTGTTTGTTGGCTCTTGGAGCGACAAAACGGGAAGGAGAAAAGCGTGCATACTCCTACCGATAGTTGGGGAAGTGTTGTGCTGCACGAGTTTTATGCTGAACACTTATTTCTTCTATGAATTGCCACTGGAGGTCACGGCCCTCTCGGATCTGTTTCCGTCTCTAACCGGTGGCTGGATCACAGTGTGCGTAGGCGTGTTCAGCTACATCGGTGACGTCACCACCAAAGAAATGAGGACATTCAGAGTAGGAGTAGCCAATTTGTGTATGTCCCTCGGGATACCGCTCGGGATGTCTCTGAGCGGCATCCTGTTACAGCAGATCGGGTACTACGGGATATTTATGATTTCAAACTGCCTCTATATGATCAGTTTGGTTTACGGGTACATTCGTCTAAAAGACCCTGCGGTGTCTCTGGATCGACAAATAGTAAGTATTTCGTTGAAATTAATTTGCGATTGACGAACCGCTTTGGCCAGTAATTACTTCGCATAACGATCAAAGTCTGAGGTTAAAAGATCGTGAGGTGTCTCGATAAACCGGCTGGGGTCATACATCATTTGCAGTGTAGAGCGACAGGCCGGTTAGTCCTATGTCTAAGTGATAAATTGCCTTCGCCCACCACGCAAATTCGAAGGGGGACATCGTAACGCAATCAGCACGATTTTGCGCGGCTTGGTAGGTGTTGCTCACGATTTATGTTGATCTATCTTTGACGGTAACTCTATCTCGGATGAATGGGAATGTCAGGATTTCTCTCATTGAAAACTGCTTTTTAGAAGCGGCATCCCATTTTGCAACGTAGTCAAACCATTCATAGATCACTCACTTACAACTCGTAACGTAAGAAGGATGCCCTGATCATTTTTGTTTTAATAACACGATTTACAGTACGAAATACGAAATAAATATATTTTGTTCATTTATTCATGCATGTGATAAGAGTAGCACGTGAATGATTTATGTTTATAAATTCAATCAGGCTGGCTTTTTTGTGTGGACAATGGTTTTTATCACTTCATCTATAAAAATTGTAGCTGATATTTATCTTATAGTCTAGTAAATGAATGAATGTATTTAAAAACTTTCATCACAAGAAATTAACAAAAATAACAAAAACTTTACATAACTAAAAGTGCAATGGGTGGTCTTATCGCTTAGAAGCGATCTCTTCCAGACAACCTTTGGATGGAGAGGAATCTACAAGATTGTACTTATGAATAGTCAGCGGTGTACGCATTTATTTATTAAATGAGGAGAGTAAATGCCCATTGAAACTATATTTGCATATTTGGTAGACAAGACAATTACATAATCCTTTAGTAAAAGCTCAGAACAAACAACAATAATTATGTACTATCTACGTGGGTACTCTAAACCTTACTTTAGTAATATAGTGCTCTTTTTAGTGTTTGATATACATATCTGTATTATTTACTGTAACTGCTAATACAAACAATTAAGAGATTATATATCAATCTATTTAAACTAATAACTTACCAACTGAAAGGTAGTTAGACCAAACTATTTTCATTTCAGAATTTAGGTATTACTTGGAAACATAAATTAATATCTAACATGGTGGATAAACGTTATATTTATTTTTCTTGGAAAATTTCAAACATTTGATATTTTTTCGGGCTGTTACCTACATAGATTACGTGCCTATATACATACTAGTTTGGAATACTATATCAGTCCTTTTTGACTATTGAAAAACAGTCCGTGTGTGTAGGATAGATCCCTATTTACTCGTGAAGTTATTGAAATGTTTTTATTGGATTACATCCCTTATCCTGTCATAGAATCGTTCGTGCCGTTCTCGAGATTTTTTGCCTAATCAAACAGTTTTTAAAAACGAACTTTTTCGACCCAAGCATCTTGTCCTGATATTTCCCCTACGTTGGTACGTGAGGATTTATTTTACTTTGTCATTCTTCATTCGTAGACTGAATTTAAAACAGTTATGTTCTTTAATATTACCTCTGAACAGTTTTTGAGGCTCTGATTAAAAAATATAAAAGTACGAATTTCATTTATTACGTGGTGTAGTTTCTATTTTTTTAAATCCTTAAATATTAATGCTATTATTCATATAACTATGTAGTCCACAAGTAGGAATACACCAAAATACAAATGAAACAGATCTAAAGACCTTTGCAAACAATCCGTCAATCGATCCAAATTACTAACAGAAGCGTTTCCAAAATGCTGTCTGCATTGCCACGCTGAACGGCAATGCTAATTGAATTAATTGCTAATTTAATAATGCCATATTTAAATTAAAAATACGGCAATTTAGATTTCTTTATCATTTAGAGCTCACGTTCGTAAAATCTATGAACAAAAATGCTAAGTGATTAATTTGTCGTTTTCAAATATTTTCTGTTTTAAGCCTGAATTCATAGTCAGGGGTTGAAAAGTCCCCCAAAATCCATTATTCAGCATTCGCATTATGGCTGGGTGCATAAAGGTTGAAATCGCGCTTGAATTTTCACATAGCGCCTGTATAGTCCCCTAGAGGAGCCTATATTTGACTATGAATTCGGGCCTTAATGTTAGTTTCAATCCTGTAAGCAGAAGTGTTTAAGAAATATTGTAGAGGTAAACTTAATTGTTTTGCCTGTGTTCAGAAGGTTCTTGAATCTATACGAATTCTTCCCTGCTACAATCCTCTGTCATTGAGCATTTTTCCCCTGACCTCACACTAGAGTTCCCTGTGTCGTGGGTATCAGGAACTTCGAAAACTGTGGTACCACAACATCGATACCCGGAACAAATATCTGCAGAACACGCACACATTTGTCCCGCAGCGGTAATCGAACGCTCTCCTGCGTCACAGCAGGTGGTTACTAGCCCGCCGGGCCGTCGAAGTCGTCGAGTAAGCAAAACTTTTAAGCCTACACTAACGAAATGGCGATAGACAACGACTCATTAAGATTGGTTAAGCTATGCCCATAACTTCTAAAACTGGAAACGATTCCCGTTCACTTCCCGATTTCCCATTTTTAAGTTTCAAAAATTGTGAACAAAATGAGTGTCACGGTTCTTATTTCATCGCCTTTTTGCTATTGTGATTAGAGGGCGGGTCTTTTTTAAAGCCCAAATTGCAAGATCTAACTTCGCGAGTGACTTCCTCAATACATTCTGACGTGGGCTAAATCCCAAAATGAAACGCAGATTATCAGTCGTAGTTTTCTAAATGTTCAATAACACTTGCCTTTATGATAGATGATGGAGCATCTCAAAACGGTAGATAGATAGCTATGGTTTGTTCACATTTGCTTAGTAGTTAGTTGAGAGGTTGGTACAAGAGCAGCGACTCCCGATAAAATTGTTCGCTAAAGCGAGTGAAGTTTTTTTTTAAAGCACCAAGGTGGCAAAGTGGCTTACGGCCCACGGCATACCTACGGCATATCACCGTTACCGTAGCCTATGTATGATTGCAACACCAGAAGAAGACGAGCATTGCCGATCTTTGAAAAAAAACGCTTTTTTTGAATAAAATCATAGTGTATAATCATTTGGGGAAATCTCAGCAGGGACATAATTCCATTACCTGAGTGGTCATTGAAGGACATCTCTGAAACCGCACGCTGCGCTACTACCCAGTTTGACCTATACTATGCACAACATAAATAGGTACGGTAACCGTTTAAACGATCTTTAGATAGATCTACAGCTCCAGATCACTACCAGAGGAATCCAGAAAAATGTAGGCTGCATTACCAATGCCAATGCGTTGATCCAGATATTGATCTCTTCGTGTGTTTCAGGAGCAGCCAGTAGGCTGTCGAGGATGGCTGGGTTCGTTCTTCGACGCGCGCCACATTAGCGAGACCCTGACGGTCGCGTTCAGGACCGGTCCGCGCCGGAGACGGCTCCGGGTCTCGTTACTGATCGTCGTCGTCTGCGTTATTTTTGGACCTTTACATGGTAACTTTAGCTGTAATAGTTATTTATTTATATTGTAAAAAATAGAAGTACTCACGATGAAGGCACCGACTAAGTTTCAACTCATTCTGAGAGTTTTCATCAGGGTGAGTGATCGCGACGCTCGCGCTCCTCGTCGCTTCGTGAACTGAGCGCTGCCGCTCGTCATGCGCGGTTCGCAGGGCGCTTGTGTGCCCCGCTTTGTAGTGATTGCTGGTGGTGCTACATCGTCTTCGCTGCTCCTCACGTCGTCGCCATAACTTATTCCTGGAGGAGCCATACAAGCCACACTCACTGTGGAAATATCAGACTTGATTCCCGCGCTGTCATTTATTCGGTACGAGTATTTCACGTCACAAATCAAATTACTTTTGGTCAATGAACTTCTCGTAGAACCTAATTTTTAAGTTATTTGTAAGTACCAAATGTACATTTTAAGGCAATAAAAATAAAACTTTTTTTGTTGATAAGGAAGTATGTAGATGTAAGAAAGAAACATTTTTGCTGAATACTCTATAAAATTATAGGACAAGAGGTGGATGAAAAATCCGAAAAATATTATATTATTATAAGAAAGATAAATATAAACATCGAACGGTTCCTACATAGTCCCTAACACACACTAGGATTTCCTGTTTCATGGGTAGGTTAGCCACCTATACTGAACCCAAATAATCAGTAGAATATCATTTGTCCTGCAGCGGGAATCAAAACCACACCTTTTGCGTTTGAGCTGGTTACTCGCCCGTTTGTAATTTTCTGAAAATAATGTAGTAGAACGTATTTTAATTTCGCGCCAGATTTCAACAGTCGCATTTCATAAAACTGCAGAAAATTATGAAAACTTCTCCACTCGCTACCGCAAGCAGAGCGGGATTTATCCAATTTATCAAAATAATCATATCGTACATTTAATTGGAAGTTCTAACGAAAGTAGGACCTTTACGACTAGTTATTAAAGCGAGATTTGAAGTTCCCAGTTCTACTTCATGAAAACTATATTTGTGGTGTTAGTTTGTGGATGCAATGACAAACTAGAAACAACCGAGTAAACACTGTAGGCAACCTTACCCATCGTGTACCTTACATATACATTGGCCTCCCCAATTATGTACTAAGTATGAGTAGGGAATGCCTAAAACACCGACAACATCGTGCCCATTTTGTGGTCTCCATTCGAGAAGATTTATGAGTAAGAGATTCGCCAAAAAGGGCGTTTTGAATTGTTCAAAGGGTCGGCACCCGCGTGTGTTTCCTCTGGTGTCGCAATCGTCTATTGACTACGGTAACTGTTTGTACCAATATGTGAGCAGTATGATTGGCACCTTGGCTGTACGAGTATATAAAAAAGAAACACTCTAAAACCCTTCAGGCCGCGGTCAGGCATGCTTAGAATGTTTTACTTACACTCCATATAATAATACTAGCTTCTGCCCACGGCTTCGCTTGCATGGTACCCGGATAAAAAGTAGCCTGTGTGTTATTCTGATGTATCCTATCTTTTCTACTAATATAATAAATGTGAAAGTTTGTGACGATGTTTGTTCCTCTTTCACGCAAAAACTACAGAACGGATTTTGATGAAACTTTACAGTAATATAGTTTATACATCAGAATAACACATAGGCTACTTTTTATCCGGGTACCACGCGGGTGAAGCCGTGAGTAGAAGCTAGTAAGCTATATTACTCTAAAGTTTCGTAAGAATCTGTTTTTGCGTGAATGAGTAACAAACATCCATCGTCACAAACTTTCACGTTTATAATATTAGTAGGATATTCATGTTGGTACTCTATGAAGTAAGGTTATGCACAGTGCCCAACCTGCTTATACCTAGTTATAAAGGGGGAGGGTAAGCCACACAACTTTGCAAGTGTTTCAACAATAATATGTAGACGCGGTTTATTTTCTGCGGATTTCTCAAATTAAGTTTCCAAATTTGAGTGGAACTTCTCAAGTTGGATTTATATTATGAAACTTTGTTATGCACTGCGTTCAACCCTTGGGAGTTATGACTTAGCTGCAATCCAGCATTTCGAGGAAATGAACTAGTCAAGATTAAGTCAAACTCACGCAATCAGGATTCCGTACCAGATCATTTCCTTAATCCGTGAATCCTCTAGGTACAAACTTAGCAAGACTTACTCAAGCGTAAATGAGCATAATAGATAGATAGATAGATAGATAGATAGATAGATAAACTCTTTATTGCACACCAAAGTAAAATACAAAACACAGAAATTCATGAACATAAAAGGTAAAATGGGCGGTCTCATCGCTAAAAGCGATCTCTTCCAGACAACCTTTGGATGAACAGGATAAAATGGAATCAAAAGACGGTGGTGTACGGGTTAACCTATAATATATGTATATAGTAATATAACTTTTTGTTCTTTGTTTACTAATAAATATCCCAAAAATTTCATGTTTGAAAGTGGGGCCACGTGCCCACTCAGCCGCGAGATTTTCGAAATTCTTACTTTTAGTAGATTTCGTAAATAAACGGTTAATTGGTATGGCCAACAATACATGTCCTTTAGCCATGTAACCCCTTACTTAATATGTGGTACACCACGTTAACCCCTTGTAATATTTCGTACAGTCCGTTCCATCCAGTTTGTCTGGTAGAGATCGCTTATTAGCGATAAAACCACCCATTGTATGACGTTATCAAAATTTGTAGTACTTATTTAAGCTGCAATATTTGGTGTGCCATTAAGTATTTTCTATCTATCTACTCTGAAACAAGGTTTTTGGCCAAAGAGCTCGATTTTTTTCCGAATAATTAATCAATTAATATTGATTAAGTGTTTTATTCCAAAAACCTTGTGTCTTTCATCCTGATGAAGACTCTCGGAATGAGTCGAAACATAGTCGGTGTCTTCACCAATAGTACCTACGTGAAAATTCCCGTTTTACAATATGAATTGATTCAATTAATGTTTACCCTCAGGTGAAATGAACGTGCTCTACTTGTTCATGAGGTATCGATTCAACTGGGACGAGGTGCAGTTCAGCATGTTTTGCACTTACAGCATCATCACGAATCTTGTTGGTAAGTAGTCTGAAATTTAATTTTTCAAAAGTTCAGCGTTCAATTGTTCAGGGACCCAATCGACTAAATACTTTCACGCAGTAATTGTCATTTTAGAGTTGTACAGTTTTAAGAGTACTGAAGACAAATGGAGAAAACGGAACATTTATAGTTATGTCATGTCCGTCTGTCTGTCTGTCTGTCTGTCTGTCCGTCCGTGTGTTGTGACATTTAAAATGAGCGAGACATCGGGGTGTGCTTAGTTAGCATGGTATCGAGATAACATTTGGTATACTGACTGACGTATTTTCTATACCTTAAAAGGAAAATCAGAAAAATAGTAATATTCGATAGGAACTGCCAACGAAAATTTGTTCGACAGAATAAAACAGAACAGATAGACGGAACCTATAAGGCAACTTGACCTGAGTGGCACGGCGGGCGTATTGCTGGTTGAGACGTAAGATGTGCGAGTTCGATTCCCACTGCTCGACCGATGTTTGCATATTCTGCAGATACACGTTTATGTATGTTCCAGATCTGCGTGTTGAGGTATCATGGTACTTCTAGTCCCTGATACCTACGTCACAGAGAATTCTAATGTGAGATCAGTACTATCTATATGACTGTTAGGTGTTTATTTATAACTTCGGAACCCTAAGATTGCGTGTCGCGACGTCTATTGGGCAGCTTTATTCTGTGATTACGACCAAATGCTCTATTTAAATCTTTTATACTGGCTCTAATAATAATTATAATCTTTTGGGACTAAATAAAGTGAAGCCTCACGAAATTGAAAATGTGTGTCTATCTCCAAAAGACATCAAGTGTACATTTACGAGGCCCTCGTAAACTGTATTTCGTGCTAATGTTACCAAATAATTACAGAAGAGACATTATCTTGATGTACAACTGCAAATAGATTTCTCTTGAGTATTACGTTGAATTATCTTCAAAATGTTTCGAATATTAGGCGGGTAAAACGATATGTTCTCTTGAGAATTTCTGTCATAAATAATCATATTACTAATATAAGGTAGGTACAGAACATAATGTAAGGTTACTACGAGACTAGTAAGGTATTTAAGTAGATAATTTATTTTTAAAGGGCAGTTTGGAAACCTACCAGCTTATTTTAAACTGGTATGCTCTAGCTACCGTGGTACCACAAGATCACACAAAGAACCGGAACAAATATCTGCAGAACATGTAAATATCTCGCTGCGGGAATCGAACCCGTACCTCTTGCGTCGCAGCCCGCTACGTAATCGAAATGGTCAAACATAAATATTTCTATTAAATAGCTACTCACGGTTTCAATACGAAACGTGGTTTAAGTCAAGCTTAAGAAAAAACTCGGGTTTAGATTCTGGTTTTAGAAAATTGATATTACGAAACGAGGTTTAAGCCAAGAACCGCGGTCTATCTGTGGTTTATAACTAAACCAGCCAGCCCCCTAGTTTATCTCTGGTTTTAGCTAAATCTGTCATGTCTTTTTACAGATTTTAATGTAATTACTTTTGCACCTTCGATAATTCGTACTTTACAGATATTATTCTGTGTTTCCTAAACGACTAAGCTTGAAAATAGACTTGAATTTGATTGACGTTATGGATTTTGAAGGATTTTTTAGCGCCTTAGTCGCTTACGTTTCGTTTCAAGTAAATAATCGAAAAAAAAAAAAATTTGATTTTATTTTATTTATTTAAAATCGTGCTTTATATATAAATTATAAAGCAAATCATTTTATTCAAGATTCTTGAAGGAATGGAACGTTTCTCGATGTTTGGGGCATGCAAAGTCCAAGATCTTTGGCTGTTGTGAGTGAATTATTGAATGATACATGTAGACCCGAGTTCTAGTTGGTTTGAGTTAGACCTCGGAAAAATTTGCTTTCTGAATAAAGTCAAGTCTAAACCAAAGGTCTATATTTAGGCCTGGACTTAGCAGCCCTGGCTTAAATTCGAGTTAAGACCACCTTTCGTAATGAGACGGTAAGAGTTTTAAGTTAGTTTGAGGCTAGTTTTTTTGAATACAGCCTAACCATCTTATTCATAATCAATTGATAACTTTGGCAGCGTGCTAAAAATTGTTAGTCTCTATCCTTTGTTAGAAAAGGACAGGATAAGAGTTATGAATGTGAGGGTAGATTTCTAACCACATTATACTTGATGAACATTCGAATATCTAGTCTCTGCCAGTAATCTTCATAAGCGTTTATATAATGTTATTTGTTGTTGTTGTTATGTACAGTTCAGATGAATACATGTTTTCTTATGCTAACTAGGTACGACATGTTTCACACTATACAGGGCTAATTTGGAGATTATGCTTACGCCATTATTCAGCAACTATTAGTTTCATGCCGCGTTTAATGTAAATTATTATTCAATGTTCTCTACCATTGAAGTGTTGTTTAAATTTAAATGTTGCGATATATTATTACGCGTCGAATTTATCGAGCCTGCCATAACAACGCTATGATCGCACTATGCTAATAAGGAATTTTGCTATTATTATTTGTACAGGCGTTTTAAAATGTATTCGTTGTGGAAACGTTATTGGGTTCAGTACCACCTATACCTACTCTTAGGATTAATTTTAATTAATACTTAATTAGGTATACAATAAAGGCACTCTATTAGGAACAGATGTCAAAATATTTTGATTTTTGTATGATAATTGTTTTTATTCTTGTACTAAGATGGGATAACCGACCAGCCATATCATTAGGGAATCAACATCAAAGGAACCACATGCACCAGAATTAAAATAATTATTTACCATGATATCTTCTAAACTCATCATCATCAGCCTATATAAGTCCACTGCTGGATATAAGCCTCCTCCAAATAGTACCATGACGAAAGATCCTGGGACACCTCTATCCAACGACTTCCCTCTTAACGATGTTTGAAAGTACCGGTATCAGACATGCATAGTTGAGAAAAACATAAAGCCGACTTCAAATAAAGAAAAGTTGGTAAAAATACCAATATGAACTTTCATCTCCTAGTTTTTCACCTTTAGGGTAGGGATTTTTTCATAAAATTAATATACCACCCTTGATTTAAACCCATTAAAATCGGTTCATAATTGACGAAGAAATCGCGTAACTCATATAACAATAAAACAGATGAGTAGAGACCCTCCTCCTTTTTGAAATCAGTCAATTGAAATTTTCAATCTAAACATGGATTGTATTCTACTAATCCTACTAATATTATAAACGCGAAAGTTTGTGAAGATGGGTGTTTGTTACTCTTTCACGCAAAAACTACCGAACGGATTTTGATGAAATTTTACATTAATATAGCCTACACATCAGAATAACACATAGACTACTTTTATCCGGGTACCACGTGGGGGAAGCCGTGGGCAGAAGCTATATATGATTCCGTTTACTTCAAACAGCAGAAGAGGTACTTAAATATGTGTCTAATCAACTGAACGTATCCAAATACCTAGTTACCTCGGACAAGTTGGCCCGCCGGCGTAACTACTCAATATCAATGGCTTAAAGGAGGCTTACCTACATCCCAGTTTGGGATACCGGGCCAAAGCCCTCCTCTCAAGGAACGGATCTTAAATTAACTATACACGTCGGACGTGTGTGGATAACATTTCAGAAACACAGAAATACATAGTAGATGGGTATTTGTTTTGTTAAAGTTTTGAGGAAACGGAAAAACTTTTGATTAGGGACTAGTTTCGGAAGAAGAGAATTAAATCCATTTCAAAAGCTGGTAGCCTGAAAGAAATGACTGACCGACCAGAATTAAGAAAATACGAAGCAGAACTTGCAGGATTTGATACAACTTTCCGATCCATAACGACTGAAGTCTAGTTTTAATGCAGAACAGTTCGATATTTACTGAGAAGCAATCTACAATTGACTTTTACCGTCTTCAAGAGCGTTAAAATGGTTACTAGTCTTGCGTAGTATCTATCTTGACAGAGAGTGCAAAACCCAGTGAAATAAAAAATCGCTAAGTAAAGAGAAACAACGCACGGTCTTTTTTCTTTCCAAATTGATTAAAAACTTCTGTCCCAGATATTATAATACTTCTGTAACAGCTAAAGTTAAGCTGTGAATAATCTTTTTTTTAATATGTCACTTTCACCGTTGCCATTTTAGATCCATCGTTCTATCTGTCGCTAAAGATACACTTTATTCAAATAAATAAATAAATAATGCTGGACATTTTCACACAGCATCATCTAGCCCCAAACTAAGCAGAGCTTGTATTATGGGAACTACATGACTGATATACTACATAAGTATTTTTTTTTTGTAAATACATATACACACTTTATTTATCTTTAACCAGTCATAATAATGGTCCGTTAGTGAATACATAAATAAAACTCAACAGTCACATTCATAGTCCTGACTTTACACTAGGATAAGCCGTCATACCGTGGGTATTAGAACCTTCAAGTAACCATGATGTACCTATATGCGAGCTGTTCGCGCGGTCACCTTCAGTTATAAACTAGTGTGCTAAGCAGTCGGTCGTTTCGTGAATTTCCATATATCTCACTGGCGACGAGGAAGGGATGTGGTGATATGGAAGAGTGGAGGGGGGGGGGGGGGGGGGTGACTGTGAGGGCGAAGGGACTGCTCCGTCGCATACTCAGCGGTCCTTTCACCACTGAGTATGCGACGGAGCAGACGGAGCAGGTGCAGCACGGAGTGCTCGCGCGCACTATTGAAGTGCCACCAGCACCAGCACCATCTCCCACTCTCTTACGCCAGAGGCGTGTCAAAACAAAAGTAGATTATAAGAAATATTATTAAGTTCTATATTAATGTTTTTATTGTAGGAATGTAGTTTTGGAATTGATACCTAAAGTTATGTATTTTTTTACCAGGGTTCAAAATCTAAGTGTCCTCCACACTTGATGTATATGCGAGCCGTTCGCATGGTCACCTTCAGGAATAAACTAGTGTTCTACGCAGTCGGTCGTTTCATTACTTTACATATACCTCAAACCACGAACCCGCACCTCTTGTGTTTCAGCTGGCTACTCGAGCCACCGAGGTCGTCCCCGCAGGCCGTACTTTTTTATTAGTATTTATTTTATTACCCGCTTTCTTTGTGTTCTGAGCGCAGTCTAAATTACTTTTTATTTTATTAGGACTTTGTGTCCAGAGCGCAGTCTGAACGATGGACTTAATTCCATGGAGTAAAGCGACTTTTTATTTTAATGTCCAAAAGGTACACTGTTCTCCATCAGCATATTCAGCGACTTCATGAAACTGGATGACACCGTGGTCGGCATCATATCGTGCACCAGCAAGATACTAGCATCGTTCATCTTCGCGTTCGCCACCACTACGACTGAAATTTACTTGGGTAAGCTTTTTATTTAAAAAACTATCATGATTTTGATCATTCATATTGTAAAACGGGAATTTTCACTTACCATACCCGTGAAGGCCTTTACCCGAGAGGGGTCCTAACTATAAGGAAATGATAAAATATATATATATATATATATACATTAATAATTATGCAATAATAAATTAATTAATTAAAACATAAATTATCTAGTGTAATTAATAAATTGTAAAATTGAATTTTTAAGTTAAGGAATAAACAGGCGTTTTTTATTTTTTATTTTACTTATTTATACCCGTAAAGGCACTGTGTTTCGACTCATTCCGAGTCTTTTAACAGTTGGTTCGAATCCCGCTGAAGTTGGTTTTTGGGATAGTATAAAAGTTGCATTAACAGCTGATAGTTGACCAATTTATCAGCTGTGAATGCAGCAAAAGAGGTCAGGATCGTAACAAGTTGGATTCGTGGTCTCTGCCTACGTCTCCGGGAAAAAGTTGGGAGTTTATTTTATAACCAATGCTTTCCTCTCTAGACCGCCTTAGCGCTCCCAATATCTTCTAGAGTCTTCTACCGCCCCTCTGAAGGTCTCCAGCGTCCACAAGGGGCGTTATTGCCCACTTTGAGAAACAGTACGCTAGAGGCATTGTTATTGATACTTACGGATGTACCGCCGTTTTTGTTAGTACATCCGTATTTTTGAGCGTATAACCAATACGCTCAAAAATACGTAATACGTATGTATCACAAGAGTGGCTTCAAATCGCTGACTATGTTGTGATCTTGCTAATTCTGCCAGACAGTCTGCTTGATGTTCATAATATCTGCAACTTTTATATATTTCAGTCCCTTAATACATCAAAATGAGCAAAATGCACGAGAAAGGAAAGTGAATTGAAATAAATACGCACACTGAGTAATGTTTACTCAGAACGAGCGCAAAGTTCTATCCACCTCGCGGAACTTGGAACTTGAAATGAACGAGACAGCAATTTGATTTGTGATCTCACGTTCCAGCGTTTCATCTGAAAAATAGGATATTTCGTCACAGAATTAGCATAGCGGTAATCTAAAACTTTGCTTTGGGAAATGCACCGCTCTCGTAGCAATGCAGTTTTTTGTTAGATTTGGAATGCTTGTTTGTATAAATCAAAATACATAGATACATATTCTAAGGATGTTCACATTTTGCCAAATTATTTATGAGATATTTCTTAGCCTAATGATAACTCTTTTATTCTTTATTGTACACACAGAAAATACAGAGACAAAAATCTTACAATAAAGGACATGCACAAAGGCGAGCTTAATCCTAACAAACAAGAGATTTTTTCCTACTCCTTTTAAATATTTAGTTCTCAGCATAACAATGTATGCCCTTACGAAGTGATCGATATTATCGATAAGACCGTTTATTTGACTTCCTTCATTTGCTTGTAAGCAACATACAATGTGCTTTACAAGAAAGTGTTTTCTATCAATGTTAAATCTGATTTTAATAAATAGATTTTGTTGCCTGAATCTTCCAGGCTTGTTCGCGCGCAAGGAATCGGCGTAAATACACTGTAACATTTTAAATTCCCGTAGTTTTTAAGCTGATGCTTCTTTATGATCGTTGTGATTTTTAATCTAATTAATTTATCAATTGTAATTCTTTGTTTCAGCTCCTCTTGTGGAGATATTCAACGGCACTTCGTTCATAGCGATGCGGTCGATTGCGTCCAAATTAGTTACAAGTGAAGAATTAGGTGAGTTTACAGAAGTATTACTAATTTTGTTTCTACAATTTCAACGAGGACCACGAGGAGATATAGACTAACAGGGAAGTTGACGAAATTGGTAACTAGTCGTAATGTTAACTTATTGACCCGCGACGTGACGCGACGCGACCACTGACACCATGCATCCAGCATTCTGTGCCTCGATGATGCCACTTGCCAGTTCAACACCAGACAGCACCCAGCACGGCTGTTAGAAAATCGATCTTACGATAACTGTCTGTGGTTGAGTTTGCCTCATGACAATGCTTTACAGCCGATTATTAATATTAAGTAATTGAATTATTTTGTTACCTATACTTACAAAACAAAGCTTCTATACAGATGCAACTGTATTTCAACAAATCGCTGATCCAAAGTGCAGCGTTGCATATACTGTGTTGGTCGGGCGGTACAAGGCGAACGCCGACTCATCAATCAGTTCTTTCCACAAACTTGGAAACAACAAGGTATCATGTCATACTATCCTTGTTACTTGCATTGACCGGATAGTCTCTGCTAGTTTTAATTATAATTATTTGCTATCTTATAAGTAAAGTTTAAATAAAAGTTTTAAAAGTCTTTTGGTTTTTTTTAAAACCATCGGCAGTGGCCTTCGTATTTTGCCTAAACTTTTCAGCTTTATTATTTGTATATATATTATTGTAGATGTAGATAAGTGTAAATGCCCTGGGTATTATAAGTATGTAGATTAAATAATGCTGGATAATACTGGTCATTTTTCACACAGCATCATCTACCCCCAAACTAAGCAGAGCTTGTATTATGGGAACTACATGACTGATATATTAATTCTATACTTTTTTGTGAATACATACATATTCTATATAGAAAACAACCAGCCCCGAGACAAATATTTGTAGAACATACAAACATTTGTTTCGCAGCGGGGATCGAACCCGCAACCTTCTGCGTCTCAGGCAGGCCTTCACCCACTGCGGCACAGAGGTTGTCAAAATGAGATGAAATTCTGAAATGCAAACCATTTTATTTTTCATAGAGTATAAAAGAGATGCTCTTGTAATATTCATTAGAATACAATCAACATTGTTATATTGTAGATTGTAGAACAATGATCACTGCCTATTATGTATTGAGTAAATACGATCTTCTACTTAGTCTAATTTTATTATAATTCAGTGTTTGCAGTAGCAGATAAAATGCAGTCATTTTATCACGTATTGATGATAAGACTGTAAGTGTAAGAGATTATTATAAGGTAATTTCATCACATTAACTGAGTAAAAGTTGAATTCCTCCCATGATTACTGGAGATGTTTCGCTTCTCTTCGGTAGGTAGAGTTTCAATGAATTTGTTACGTCGACTTGTAGAGGTCTTCTGTAATAACCTTGATTCCATCGATGTAAATATACTTATGTACTTTTTTGAATGAATGAATGAAAATACTTTATTGTTCACCATTAACAAATAACAAAATACCTCTAAATAAAATAGAGTAGCGTCAGAATCAGAGTGGCAGGGATGTACACAAAAATAAAAATAAAATAATGCAACTGATATATTAATTTCAACTGCAACATATAAATATGTTAAAATACACACCTACTGATATAATATGTACCTAATGAATATCAATTATAACAAACATACTATACATACGTTTTAAGACTCAGTATGAGAATAATTGCCTATACTAGTTGATCTGATACTATCAATATGTTTTGATGGTGTCCGAAACGTCAGTAAATAATTAATAAAAAAAAGAAGTGTCAATTCGAACAAAGTGTCCGAAGATATTGTGTCTGAAACTTCAGCAAGCCATCAAAATTGGTGGGCACAAATGGCTTTCTTTCATAGAATAAATAAATTTTGCTAGTACTTAGTTGTCTAGTCTAGAATTAAAATAAATGACCACAAAGATCGTGATTAGTCTGCAAAATGAACTGGCAATAACAGAGCAGTGAGAACAAGCATTTGATCTGATACCAAACTATAACTTTTTACAGCGCTAGACATAATATCTCATACACGAAAAATAAATATACCTAATATCAAAAATATAATATCAAAGAACAGAACATCCAGTATTTATCGCTATTTCTTAACGTGACTTCTATATCAATATATACTTACGTTCTTGGAAATGATACGGAAGATTGTTTTTTTACGTCTTCTTTTGAACGTAGCTAATCTGATATTAGGCATTAAGATTTTTTGTATTAAATATGTCTGGGGTTTCAATCTAGGAAATGATTCGGTTATGATTTTCTTTTTTCTTTTTCTTATTGTTAGGCCTCTCCCTAGTTACTTATCCATCCTTTTTGATATCGTTATCTAATGTTACATCTGCCCGTCCACAGAGTGTGTTTATTTCTTTTCATAGAACCTAAGTGGCTACCAATCATACTACCCACCTGTTGGTAAGCGGTTACCGTAACCTATGAACGCTTGCAGCATCAGAGGTATCACTCGCGTGTTGCCTGTAATTTCACCGGCACTCTTCAAACCGGGACACAGTAATGCGAGCATTAGGTTATTAAATAAGCACAGGGTATTGAAGTTGCTCCAACTCGATGAAAAATATAGGTACCTTTGTTTTTTTTATTATTTGGTTCACAACTTGAAATGTACACATAATATTCATAACAGGGTACACTAATTAATAGCATTGTCGGTGTAATTTCTAAAACTAGTGAACACAGCATGCATTTCTAAAAATATCATTAAAAAAGCCTTGTTTCTTGTTTTTTTCCGGGAGTAGTCGAGGAGGAACAGGCTGTAGATAAATTTGACTATTCAAAGTGATCCTTGTGATTTTAATGATCGACTCTGACTTTGACTAGTTGGCGGTAGAAAAAGGTATGTTGGTAGGTAGTACTTCAGCTCTTTAACAAGTAGCTCTAGAGGTACTACCAAAGTATACAATTCGTCCTGCCTTCTCAGAGTCAGGGCGCCATTTATTGGTAGATAGCTATATAGATAATTAAAGTTCTACAGTTCGGTTCTAATTTATCTAGGACTAGCCTCTGCCCACGGCTTCGCCCACGTGGTACCCGGATAAAACGTAGCCTATGTGTTATTGTAATGTATTAGCTATATTACTGTAAAGTTTCATCAAAACCCGTTCAGTAGTTTTTGCGTGAAAGAGTAACAAACATCTATCCTCACAAATTTTCGCGTTTATAATAGTAGTAGGTTTTTGCACTCTGTCACAAAAAAACTGTTTTCACTTTCATGCTTTTTTTTAATCTAGTCGTTATTATTATCAGTCTTCAAAATTAATGTGATCCTTTATAAATAATCGGCTTTTCTTGTTCCATTTTTGAAATGATTTAGAAAAAGATAAAATATTAGGTAGAATCAATTTTTGAAAATGGAACTGAAAGCGACGAGTCCCTGTATTGTACGTCCATGGAATACACAACTATGTAAAGTACACCCCTGGAAAGTACAGCCAGTATTACAAACCATTGGTTTCAAATACTTGGAAACCAGATAATTCAAACCAAAGCGACCTACACTGTGCTGCACTAGCGTTTCTTGGCGATCGTTTGATGCAAAAACTACTAGGATACTAATAGGATTAGGATACTAATGCATGTTGGATGTATACGTCAGTGCGTTTGTCAACAATAAGAATTTAAAAAAAGTGTGTATTGCCGCGAAATTTCTATTCTAGCAATTTTATTATAATAAAAATTGAGGAAAAGTTGAACGAGACTATTTATTTGAGAATGTCATCAAGTGAAAATGAAGATCTTACTTCTAATATGGAAATGGAGCAGAAAGGCAAAGTAATTATTCAAGTTCTTTTTTATGTTGTACCTACCTAATTATAGAATTAACTCGCGTGTAAAAATAGAGAGTTTAATTAAGGACTAAAACCCATTCATACTCGATTATATAGTCTCACCCGCTGTCGCTTGGGAGGCTAAATATGTCGTATGAAATGGCTCGTTTCAAATGGCCTTTTTTCCCTTGTTAAACAATCTACTATTATATTTTTACACTAAAACCACAAATCGTATCATATATTGCTTTTATTTTAGTGTGGCGATAAAATCTAAATAAAAACCTTGCAGTCAGATTATAAAACGAATGCAAAAAACAAGTCTTAGTTTTTGCGAGAAATAATTTAAGTACTTAAATAAACATCATTTCGGCTGATTGCGACATGGATGATAAAATACACCTTTGGCCTTTGAGTCCATTTGTCAGCCCGCAATGTACACTTTCGACTTGAAGTTTGGCATAACTAGGTATTTCAAAATGTTGGTACTGGTTACAAGGACTTGACCTTACAGAGGATGCGGGCCATAATGGTCACTCAGGCCCACCAATTGACAGGAATCACGTGTTAGTTCATACGTACGAGCCCGTTGCTTGTACGGCCGATTTTAAGATTTTGGAGAGTTTATTTCGAAGTTAGATTTTATTTCGAGGTTTAGTGAGTCCATGTGTTCGTTAACCTTGCATAACCCTATCACACCCTCAATGTGGTAGGTTCATCCCTCGTCTATACTAATATTATAAAGAGGAAAGATTTGATTGTTTGTTTTTATTGAATAGGCTCCGAAACTACTGGACCGATTTGAAAAATTCTTTCACTGTTGGGAAGCTACACTATCCCCAGGGCATAGGCTATATTATATTTTCAAAAAAAATAGGGATCCTTACTAAAACTCCAATAATGTAACCCAAGGTGTAAAAAAATGACCTAAAAAATCCTTACATCGCGTGCGCTGCGAAAACTCGTTTCTATGGTAGATAGACTTGATCGCTGATGGTGTTGTTACGTTGAAGGGGATACGAAGATATATTCATTGAATATGTATCTGAGGCTATTCATCATGACGTGTGCGTGTTTGTATTTTTACCCGACTGCCCAAAAGGAGGGTAATACTTTTCGAGTGTATGTATGTATGCCCTTTGGCTCTCGCTGTAGCCTAAACGGTTTGATGGATTTTGATAAATGAGGTCAATGCCACCTCATACATACATATTGAGTTGAATCGTACTGATCACGAGAGTGATATTAAATACACAAAGTGTCAAAAATTTAATCCGTGACTGTATGATATTATTTATAAGATTTTTAATTTAAAAATAAACGATCAAAACCTGATGGCTAAATTTAAATGCGGTTAGTCTTAGCCAGGAGAGTGACGTAATTAAAATAAAAATAGCCTTTATTCGCTGTCTGTTACGTACGAAGTTATTTATCTATGCTTACATACTAATTATATTATTACATGTTTTTACGTTGCGGGACAAATGTTTGTCTCGGGTCTGGGTGTTTTCTATGTATAATATGTAGAGTATGTATTTACAAAAAAAATATATAAGTAGTGTATCAGTCATGTAGTTCTCATAATACAAGCTCTGCTTAGTTTGGGGCTAGATGATGCTGTGAGAAATATGTCCAGCATTATTATTATTACTAATTATGATATTGTGACAGCAGTATTCTGGCAGTCAGGTTGTCCTTTGACATAGGCCTCCATTTTGTGCCATTGCACTCGATCCAAGCTAATTCTTCGCATTCCCTTGGGTAAATCATCCTCCCATCGTTTTCCATCGGTCTGCCTCTACTGTGCTTACAATCTCGTTAGTACTTTTTTTTTTTTTTTTTCATTGACCTCATTGGATGGCCTGTCTATCTCAATTTCAATTTAAGTATCGCTATGGGGCAGAAGTTAGTAAACGTGAAAGTTTGTGAGGATGTTTGTTCCTCTTTCACGCAAAGAACAACTGAACGGATTTTGATGAAAATTTACAGTAATATAGCTTATACATCAGAATAACACATAGGCTACTTTTTATCCGGGTATCACGCGGGCGAAGCCGTGGGCAGAAGCTAGTAGATAATAAAACGAAGTGTCATTTCTTCGCTTAAGAAAATGCAGTCGGGTTTGTTTATTTTCAAACTGATTACTTGGTTTAATTTAGATTTAGATAAAAACTACCACTTCTAGATTTGAAGGACGATACGAAGTGACGCCTTAGCCATTGTTTGCTTAAAGATACCAAACATATAGCTTCTACACACATGTTTAATGATATAGGTACCTACATCAGTAGAACAAACAAAAATGGCGGGACATCCGTAAGTTTCAATAACAGCCTCTTTTGGTATGCATCATGTCATAGTCTCTATATTTTTTGCGGATTACGATTTTGTACTACAAAAACGTTTTCCTACCTATATACAAAAAAAAAATCGTTTTCGTCGAAAACTATTGATATTCGTTTCCACACTAATATATTTAAAGCTCACGTTAAAATGTTCTATCAATCCCAGGCGTAATACATAGTTTTCGCTTAATCCTGTTATTGCTGAGTTGATATTCGTAAATACATATATATATTATATTGTATATATAAAATAGGTAGGTATATGTTATTAGTTATTATATTCTACTGTAGTATGTTTTATGCATGATATTATTTAAGATAGTTTACACAAATTATAAAGTACACCACCGGCCGCCTCAAAATCATATATAATCCTCTCCATCTAAAGGTTGTCTGGAAGAGATCGCTTTTAAGCGATAAGACTACCCATTGTACCTTTATCATAATGTGTTACTGTTTATTTTGTTTATATCTTAACGTGTACAATAAAGTATTTTCATTCATTCATTCATACTTATTTTAATATAATTATTTATCCAGTTTCAGCTACTTCTAGCAACCTTGGGGTCTTAAAAATCATGTGGGTCTAAAATGTATAGATACCCTTTGCTATTTTGAACTAAATTAAAACAAAAAAGTATCTGTTCCACCAAAACAAAGTAGGTATCAGATTTAAGATATAAAGATAGGACACATCTTAGATTTATTATATGGATTGTATAATTGTGTTAATATACGTTGTTATTAACACAATTATAAAATTACACAGATTTATATAATTTTTGAACGTACTTTGTAAATTAATAGCAAATAAATGATATATCTATCTATACGTAGCTGTAGTTACCTACTATATTTTTGTTACAGGCAAAGTGAACTCTCTCTTCGGGCTAGCGGAAGCGATGATGCCGCTTGTATACGGTCCGCTGTATTCGAGGGTGTATATGGCAACCCTAAATATACTCCCTGGTGCAGTGTTTCTGCTAGGAGCGGCCATGACTGTCCCAGCTGTGGCAATCTTTGGGTGAGTTCAATTAAGTGAAACTATTTATCAATTGAAACTGAGATTGGGCGGGTCACGTCTGCCGCATGTCAAAGTCTACCATTTGTTGGCAAAGTCTACCAGGGGCTGGACTCCACGAGATAGAAAACCACACGGCAGATCACTACGAAGATGAAGAGGCGATACTTCGCTACTGTCTACTGACAGTGAATAGAGTTTCGTTCAGGAACGAAATGAACGAAAGGCTATTCACTGCAGAAACCAACAGAGAGGCGTGGAAGGAAGCCCTTTGCCATGTAGTGCTTAATTTCTTTTATATAATGCTTCACAAAAGACCAGAATATAGTCTGTGATATTTATTCCATTGAAATCAATGGAGGAGTTGCTAACGTTTCGTTGACGAGTTTCGTTCACAAGGAGTTGAGGACATTATGACAACTGATACTCCGTACTTTACAATAATATTCTCTAGCTAAAGTTTCGTTGACGTTTAGAAGTATTTCCTCATAAGTAGGTACCGTCCGTGACCACGTTCGGTGGTGAGACGGAAAATACTAAGATAATGTCAATTCTATGAGCACAAGGATTATTTGAAAGTTTCGACCTTTAAATTAAGTTTATTGAAGATATAATATGTGCATTAACGCCATTTACTTGCGAAGAAGCCAAGAAGAATCAATCAATATTTCTGATGATCGAAATAAAGTTTGGGGTCGATGTCATGAGAAGGTGCTGGTCATTTTTCACACAGCGTCATCTAGCCCCAAACTAAGCAGAGCTTGTATTATGGGAACTACATGACTGATATATACTTTTTTTTTGTAAATACATACATATTATACATAGAAAAACACCCAGACCCGGAACAAATATTTGCAGATCTTACAAACATTTGTTCCGTGACAGGAATCGAACCCGCAACCTTCTGCGTCTCAGGCGGACCTTCGCCCACTGCGCCACAGAGGTCGTCGAAGGTATAGTCGCAAGCAATATAATAGCAAACTTATAATTTTTTATCATGAAACACTATAAAATTTCATATTAAATACACGTTTTGTGATTTTAGCGAAAGTTGATAACATTATTTTTTATTTATTTTGCACCTAGGGTAGGTATCCCAGGTACGCACTTCTGTGCGTTGTGTTTGTCAAATAAACCACTTACTATTCTATTTTATACATAACATTACAGTCTTCTCTGTCTTATATATTGTAAATATAAGAAAACATTTTTTTCAAAATGAAGTATACATATTATTGCTTAAGACTGCACCTACAAGAAACTATGTACAAACAATGAAAATCCCACCAAATCATTTGATTTTATAGTTCCATTTGTGCGAACTGCAAATACAATACACTCAAAGTCAAAGTCAAAGTCAATAGGTTTTTATTCATTGAAATCACAAGGATCATATAGAAACGTCAACTTAAAACATTATTTTCAAATACACACACTTAGAAACACTCATCCAGGAAGTCGAGAACATAAAGCTGTTATTAATAATAAAATAAACCGTTCACAAAATAAAACTGTAAATACATCAATATTGGTTGGATTATTGACCGTATGCAAAAACTGGAAAGATCCAGTTTTTAGAGTTTCGGAGCCGAATGGCGAAAACGGAACCCTTTTTGTTTCGCCATGGCCTCGATTCTGTAGTTCATTAACTAAACTAAATTATGATCAAAAACATTTTTTTGATCACAATAGGCCTGTGACGGCCGTAGTGATACCAAAGCCACTAAAAGCAAAAAAAAAATAAAAAATTAGCACTAAGTTAATAAGTAATAATAATAAATAATGCTGGTCATTTTTTTTCACACAACATCATCTAGCCCCAAACTAAGCAGAGCTTGTATTATGGGAACTACATGACTGATATATTAATTATATACTTTTTTTTAAATACACCCAGTTTCGAGGCAAATATTTGTAGATCATACAAACATTTGTCCCGGGTCTGCGTCTGAGGCGGGCTTTCGCCCATTGCGCCACAGAGGTTGTCAGTTATATCTGTGGAGGTGTGGAGTTATTTCTTTCTTGCTTGCACTATCAGTAAAAGAGAGCGACAGCTTAAATTAAGTTTAGTTAGTGTACAACAGAATCGAGGCCCATGTCTGTCTGTTTGTCTGTCTATCCGTCCGTGTGTCACAGTCTAATTTCACGATCAGTTAAAAGCGTATCGGCAAAATCTAAACAAACCGCACACAACTGTATCCGTCATGATGGATACACTCAGATACATACTCAGTAAGTAGAACTTTCAGGATACCAGTAGTCAGAGGCACGTCCGCACATTACATATAGCACATGCCCACGGTTTGCAAGTAAATAACATTCCACGTGACAAGTTGCAAGCCAATCCAATCGACGACATAAAATGTACTTATAATCGTTCATATAAAGCGGGGGACAAGTTCCTATTTATAATTTCTTCCCTCTCGCGTTGTGAATAGATTGAAAAGGTCCTAAAAATCACTTTCAAGGTTTCCCAAACTATTTTGGTTTAAAGACATATTCCAGTGAATAAAACGCTTCAAAGTAGCAAAAGTGAGAGTCCTTTTATTTTTGTCCAGAGTCTTGGAAGTAAAAAAATCAAGAATAAAGAGTAGCGTTTCATAGGATTACTAATGAATATACGATAGTTTTATGGATTGCCAATGAAGGAGATATGACGCAATGGCGGGACCCTAGCATAATGCGTCTAGAATCGTCTTGGCCACTTTATTTTATCAAGATGTTGCTTTTTTCTAAGCTAGCTTAAAATAATAAAAAAAAACCTGATAATAATTTGTAATCCTGATAATAGAAATACTCAGATCTAGAACCAGTGCGTAGGTCGCTTTTGGGTGCTAAATCAAGTATCGTGCAATCATCAACTCGGCTATTTAATAAAAAAATAAACATCCAATATACATAATTTTGACTCCACACTGTTCCCAGTGTCGCGGGTATCAGGAATTACGAGTACCATGATGCCGCAACATCTGAAAAAATATCTGCAGAACATGCTTTGATACGAAGGAATCGATCCCGCACGTCTTACGTCGCAGCCTGCTGGGCGAGTAGCTGCGCTATCAAGGTCGATATTACCTTTGCTCTATTTGATATGCTGATCGTAACGATTTCACGGACAAGTGGATTGCCGACGGGTTCAGTTCTTATAAAGCGTGACAATAAAATGTTTCAGAAATGTACAGGCGTTGGGAAACACAGGATGACTTGCGTGTGTGCACAAGCGATTTTTGACAAAATCTTAAAACCCCTAATCGATAATATATAAAAATTAGTTTCAGATTTAATTATCCAAATGACCATTGATGAGTCGATTTGTCAGCAAAATATTATCTGTGCAAACCTTTGCTTTATTTGATATACTGACCGTAATGATTTCAAAGTTTTCTGGATTATCGACGGGTTCAGTTCTTATAAAGCGTGACAATAAAATGTTTCAGAAATGTACAGGCGTTGGGAAACACAGGATGACTTGCGTGTGTGCACAAGCGATTTTTGACAAAATCTTAAAACCCCTAGTCGATAATATATAAAAATTAGTTTCAGATTTAATTATCCAAATGACCATTGATGAGTCGATTTGTCAGCAAAATATTATCTGTGCAAACCTTTGCTCTATTTGATATACTGACCGTAATGATTTCAAAGTTTTCTGGATTATCGACGGGTTCAGTTCTTATAAAGCGTGACAATAAAATGTTTCAGAAATGTACAGGCGTTGGGAAACACAGGATGACTTGCGTGTGTGCACAAACGATTTTTGTCAAAATCTTAAAATCCCTTGTCGACAATATAATTAAATTAGTTTTAGATTGAATTATCCAAATGACCATTTCATGAGTCACTTTGTCAGCAAAATATGATGAGTCGATTTGTCAGCAAAATATTATCTGTGCAAACCTTTGCTCTATTTGATATACTGACCGTAACGATTTCAAAGTCTTCTGGATTATCGACGGGTTCAGTTCTTATAAAGAGTGACGATATAATGTTTCAGAAATGTACAGGCTTTGGGAAACACAGAGTGACTTACGTGTGTACAAGCGATTTTTGTCAAAATCTTGAAACCCCGTTGTCTTAAAAATATTGTGTCGAATAAATAAAATGTGGTGAGGAATTGTAGAGCTTCTTGTGAAAGAGGTTTTCCGGGGGTATACCTAAGTCAATCAAGCGGTCTACCTGTTGGTAAGCAGTTATACCGTAACCTATGGACGCTTGCAATACCATAGATACAATACAATACAATACAATTACTTTATTTGTTCGAAACATAGTTAAAGGTACAGACAGGCCTTAATATCTAGATTTAGATCGGCCATTTTTCGCCGTTTAAGTCGCGTATAGATACTTTATTAAATATATAGTCTAATCATTACATTTTTAAAATAAATTTCATCACTTTAATTAGATATTAGTTCCTTCATAATTTGTCCGTCAAATATTCTTGAATGCTATAGTAAGCTTTATTTGTCAATAACTTGTGTAATTTTCTCCGAAATATATTTAAATTGTCCAATTCCTGTACATTTTTCGGCATCTTATTAAATATCCTAGGTGCCATACATAACATATTTTTTTCGAACAGTGCCGTTTTGTGCGATGGAATGCGCAGTTTATTCACTCGTCTACTTTGTATCGTCCCATATTGATCAATATTCATTTTAACAAATATGGCTGATTCTAATATATACCTCTATATACTTGGAAAAGTCAGTAATTTAAATTGAATAAAGGCAGGTTTGCATGAGTCTGTTGGTTTAAGATCGGCTAGAATTATTCAATTCAGCTTTATCACAAAATAGGTATTTTTTCTCTTCATTAACGGATGACAATAGCAGAAAATTAACTAATGTGTTAATCCATCAAATCGTTATGGCCATTTGATGTTTATTTACAAAAGTTAATTTGTAAATGCGATAATATAATTAAATTAGCTTCACATTTAACTATACTAATGATCATTGATGAGTCGATTTGTCATCAAAATATGATCTGTGCAAAAACTGAAATTTAAATTTGAGCTGGTGGTGACTTTTTTACTTTTTTTAAATGGACATTTTTTTCACAGAGCATCATTTAGCCCCAAACTAAGCAGAGCTTGTATTATGGGAACTAAATGACTGATAATATTACTTATATACTTTTTTGTAAATACATACATATTATACATAGAAAAACCCAGATAAATACTTGCAAATACAAGCATTTGTCCCGCGGTGGGAATCGAACCCGCAACCTTCTGCGTTTCAGGCAAGCCTTCGCCCACTGTGCCACAGAGGTCGTAGTGGTGGATTAAAAGGCCACTTGTAGACCACTGACATCGTACTAACAGTTTTGCGTGCCCTCCGAAGTGTCAAAGCGCTCAGTTCTAAATGTTCCGTCTTAGTTTGATAAAATAAAACAAACACGCTCACAACTGATGGACATCCCCCACATAAAGTGCATAGATCCTTCAGGATATATGGTAGTGGGTAGTCACAGGCACGTCTATTACATTTGGCACGTACCCGCATTTTTGCATTCGAACTTTTGGGCATGCCGGTTTTCTTATGATGTTTTCCGTCACCATTGAGAGCACGTGTTAAGTGCACATAATTCATACAAATTTAAACCTGAGTAGTTTTAGTGTTTTCCGTAGTTTATTAGATAAGTACATGTTGTAATAAGTAGTTACAGCATGTACTTATCTACGAATGTATATTTATTACTAGCTTCTGCTCACGGCTTCGCCCGCGTGGTACCCTAATATTAGCTTATGTGTTATTCTGATGTACAAGCTATATTACTGTTAAGTTTCATCAAAATCCGTTCAGTAGTTTTTGCGTGAAAGAGTAACAAACATCCGTCCTCACAAACTTTCGCATTTATTTTATTTTATTTTATTAGGATTTTCAAAGTATAATAAATATGCGTTATCATAAACACTAAGGGCCGACACACATAAAAGCGTTGTGGCGCACCGCTTTTATGTGCGTCGGCCTTAACAAAAGCAGATATGTCGGACGGCTTGTTACTTTTCCAATAACATCCTTTTAATCAAGCGAAATAATAAAATTTTGAATTTTATGAATTCAATTTCATTTTACGAGCTTCACTTTACGAGTTGACTTCAGACTTTTGGTAAGATTCGTTATTGGCAATAGAAATATATAGATACTAATAGGTTTCAACGATTACTATCTTGTCAAAATGCTCTCACTTTGATGTAATTGTTGACGACCTTTGTTGGCGCAGTGGGCGAAGGCCCACCTGAGACGTAAAGGGTTCGGGCTCGATCTCCGCCGCGTGACAAAATATTTATTTATTTTTAGTAAAACCTACAGCACATACAAAAGGACAATATTATAACATAGAATGCTAGTAAAATATTTTCACGCGTAGATATATCTACGGGTAAAGATACTCGTACCTATATAGAGAGTGTGAGCTGGACAGGAAATAATACAACACAATAAATAGTAGATAAACAAACAGATTAAAATGAGAGCAAACATAAATATGATTTTTACAATTGAACCTCAATTTCGCAACGCAGAAAAAATGATTGTTGTATGATCTGCTAATATTTGTCTCAGGTAAATGTTTTCTATGTATACCATGTATGTATTTACAAAAAAAAATATGTAAGTCGTATATCAATCATGTAGTTCCCATAACACAAGCTCTACTTACTTTGGGGCTGGACGATGCTGTGTGAAAATATCCAGTATTATTATTATTACACTAGCTACTGCCCACGGCTTCGCCCGCGTGGTACCCGGATAAAAAGTAGCCTATGTGTTATTCTGATGTATTAGCTATATCACTATAAATTTTCATCAAAATCCGTTCAGTAGTTTTTGCGTGTAAGAGTAACAAACATCCTCACAAACTTTCACATTTATAATATTAGTAGGATTGCTTGCTTGCTTAGCAAAGAATTCTTTTAAAAATAACTCTTCATTTAATTTCGCTTTCTGTTGTGTATTTCTTCGTATTCTTCTTCAAGTCGTCTACTTTCTCTGTGCATCATCTGTTATTCTATTTAAGTACATATCTGCGGAAACTTTATAATTGGCCCTCAGCACACATGCGCTGGTATATACCGGCATGTAATATGTAAATAACTATTCCTAATACCTAGCTGTAAGTTTTCCTAAAAAAAAAATGCTGGACATAAATACTGTCTCTATGCAAAGGTAGGTTCATTGCGAGAGGAACGGATGGATAGGCCGGGCAACATGGATAGCTGGGGTTGATATCTTCCGTGCTCTGTTCACCGTCCAATGGTGATGGGAAATTGCTTAACCTAGCCGGCAAACCATGCCACAAGCGCTGCGTTGTTAATCTTTCAAACACTATCTGCAGATAAAAAATATGCTATTTAAGAAATAGTAGAGCTTGTCCGGAGAAAAACTACCATCATACGTACTTCTGCCGTCAAGCAATAATGCACACGTTACATCTCAGGGTTGGTAACGCGCGAGTGATACCTCTAGTTTTTCAAGCGTCCATAGAGTACGGTAATCTTTTACCAACAGATGGACAGCTGTATAAAAAAAAGATAGGTATAAGTGTCAAGGATAGGTATACTTGTACATGTCGTACGTCGCCATTCCAAGTCGCTCATTACATTAACTACCCGTTAAGTACTCGACCGTAAGCTAGCTAGTTTGAACGATCACTTAATCAGTCGCTTCGGTTTGCTTGCAGGTGGATGTACTTCGAGCAGCGAGAGGACAATAAACAAGTCGAGGAGATGGAAAACGTCAGCAAAGAAGTGTAGTGAATTAAGCATAATGTCAGTGAGTGTGCTAGAGACAATTTAGTGTGAATATGCGAGAATGTAATAAAAAATCAATCCGATAGTGCATTTTTAGTTCTAGTGAAAAACAAGTGGTGAAACAATCATTATGATTCGATTGTCGATATGATCCCGCGGTGTTTTGAATTACTGAGGTTTATTTTCGATTTCAGCGAGTGTTTGTGGACGTGTTATGGACTGATATGGCAACATAAGAGTGTTTGCTTACATAAAGACGAACAATAGATCCCAACTCCCAAGCGACGTATCCACGCCGAGCGGTAACTCAACAGTAGGGCATATTTATCTATCGGCATTCAGATACTGCGCTCCACTCTAGCGACAATGTGATACTGCTGAGGTTATTCAACGGAGACTTCCAACTCCACTCATTCAAGTGAATACAAGGAATAGTCCGTGACCTCCAAATTAACTCCGATCTCATACAAAATGGATAAGCCGGACAAGTCGGACGCGAAGCAAGAAGGCGCAGAAGAGCTGCCGTTAAAGACGTCAACAAAAACCGACGTTCAAAACATGACCTTTCTAGAGAAACTCAAATTTGTGAAAGCAAACGTCACGGTGGAACCGGTCTTGGCTCTTTTTGTGATGCCGAGCGTACTAGCTATGCTTGCGACGCAAAACTTGAATCTGGACAAAGCCTGCCGTGTTAATCTAGGCTTCAGTGATGATATATGCACGGCGCTTCGACTCCGGAAGCGTGCTAACCACACGTTTGAAGAAGATGAAGTCCAGAAGCTGATAGCCTCCGTGCAAGCGTGGAAGAGCATCGTGCACACCTCGCTTCCGACTCTTCTCATGCTTTTCATCGGTGCGTGGAGCGATAAGACCGGCAAGAGGAAAATATGCATGCTAATGCCAATCTTCGGGGAATTCATGACTTGCATGCTCAATATTATAAACACGTATTTCTTTTACGAAGTCCCGGTGGAGTGGACAGTGTTTATGGAGGTGATATTCCCGGCGCTGACTGGAGGATGGGTGACAATGTTTCTCGGTGTATTCAGTTATCTGGGAGATATTACTTCCAGAGAGACGAGGACTTTCAGAATGGGGATCTTGAATCTGTGTATGACGGTAGGGTTCCCTATAGGAATGGGGCTGAGCGGGGTTCTGCTCAAGGTTATGGGTTTCTATGGGGTATTCCTTGTATCGGGAGCGTTGCAGTTCATCAATTTCTGCTACGTACTGTTCTTCCTTGAGGATCATACTTGGCTTGAGAACAAAGATAAGGTTAGTAACAATCCATAAAATTTAGAAGTGTATTTATTTGTATTTCTTAAGTGTATTTTTTATATTTGTAGGAAAAAAAATCAGGATTTTGCGGCTTCTTCACGGAATTCTTTGACTTCCATAGCTTAAAGGAAACATTGGGGATCGCCTTCAAAAAGGGACCAAATAACAGAAGATTGAGGATATGCCTGATTTTGACGGTAGTTTGCTTGATATTTGGACCGATGTTTGGTAAGTGGAATATTAACTTAAAACTTTAAAAAGGTAAATGAACATTGAAGACCTCTGTAGCTCAGTGAGTTAGGGCCCGCCTTAGACGCAGATGATTGCGGGTTCGATTCCCGCCGCAGGACAAATGATTGTATCAGCAAATATTTGTCTCGGGATCTGGTTGATTTCTATGTATGTGTTTACAAACAAAAAGTATTTACGTAGTATATCAGTCATGTAGTTCCCATAATACAAGCTCTGCTTAGTTTGGGGTTAGATGATGCTGTATGAAAAATGTCCAGCATTATTTATGATTGGAAATATAGTATGATTCAGTTTGATTAAGTTTGTCCCCTCCCTCGAACTTGTACGAGTGTTGTGTAGTATTTGTTTAGACAATTACATTTTTAACGACTCAAAACCAATGTTTTAAATACTCTTGTGGTTTTGCGTCGTTGAATAAAAGGTGCTAACATTGACAGCGCATTTGCGTGTTGTAAACACGACTTGTGTCTTGTGAAATGTCTACTTACAAATCCGACTGGTGCTCGAATACGTAACGAAACTTTCACTTCTTGTATTTCCCTACTAACAAATGGAATGTTTTTTTGTTTATTAAATGTTATGACGAGACATACAGGCATACGGCCCACTTGAGAATTATTACACTTTTCGCTTTATTGGGGCAGGTTACACTAGCCTAAATTTTTTGTGGATCCTACCCCACTAGGGTTGGCACCTTAGATGGAGAGTGGTTGCCGTGGCCTATTTATACCTATCTGCAACACCGTACGCTGGCGTATTTTACTCTCCATATTGAATACTAGCTTCTGCCCACGGCTTCGTCCGCTTGGTACCCGGATACAAATAGTCTATGTGTTATTCTGATGTATAAGCTATATTACTGTAAAGTTTCATTAAAATCCGTTCAGTAGTTTTTGCGTGAAAGAGTAACAAACATCCTCACAAACTTTCACCTTTATAATATTACTAGTTTCTGCCCACGGCTTCGCCCGCTTGGTACCCGGATAAAAATAGCCTATGTGTTATTCTGATGTATAAACTATATTACTGTAAAGTTTCATTTAAATCCGTTCAGTAGTTTTTGCGTGAAAGAGTAACAAACATCCTCACAAACTTTCACCTTTATAATATTAGTAGGAAGTAAGATGAGCCGTGTTGGCCTTGTGGGAGGTACCCCGACTTCCGATCTGGAGATCGTGGGTTTGAACCCGGTCGTGCACAAATAGATTTTAGTTCAAGTAAAATGTATGTGTGCATTAACACTTGCTGAAAACGGTGAAGGAAAATGTCATGAGGAAACCGTCATGCCCTAAACCCTAAAATACGAAGGCATGAGCCATATGTTAGTGTTCCAATAAGTGGCAATGGGTTTGCAACCTGTCACGTGGAATGATATCTACTTGCAAATTCATAACCTTTGGATAGACAGTAGTGATGTAAACGATAAAGGACAGTGCTTGCTTAGAAAAGGCGTGCATTCGCCAACCTTTGGATGGTAATATTATAAGACGATGCATAAGATGCCAACTCAAGAAATAATATGCATTCATAATCTGGATATTTTATTTTTATCGCGCCCGTTCAATGAAAGTACTGGATTACCGGTTTGTATGCAAATGTAAAATCTAGCTAGACTAGTGACTTTAAAGTAACCTTTTCATTAACATTTATTTGTTCCTCTTCGTAAATCCTACTACTATTATAGAAAGTTTGTGAGGATGTATGTTTGTTACTCTTTCACGCAAAAACTTTCGGATTTTTGATGAAACTTTACAGTAATATAGCTTACTAGCTTCTGCCCACGGCTTCGACGCGTGGTACCCAGATGAAAAGTAGCCTATGTGTTATTCTGATGTATAAGCTATATTACTGAAAAGTTTCATCAAAATCTGTTCAGTAGATTTTGCGTGAAAGAGTAACAAACATCCATCCTCACAAACTTTCGCGTTTATAATATTAGTAGGATACATCAGAATATCAAATAGGCTACTTTTTATCCGGGTACCACGCGGGCGAAGCCGTGTGCAGAAGCTAGTCTTTTATAAAACCGGGAAGAATGAATGAAACTACTTTATTGTTATAGTGTACAATTGCTGGTCTTCTCACTTAGGAGTGATCTCTGGAAGATACAAATTATTAGCCAAGGATAAGAAAACAACAATGTGCATGCGTTTATTTAGATTTGTTCCGATACTTTTTGTTCATAGGTAACATAAAAACTTGAATGCTAATAAGAATGAGCTAGTCACCTTGAATACACTAGTAGATAGGTATTTTGTAGAAAAAAGTCTAAGATAACTACTTCGTGAGTATTTTACCTGCAAAGTTTTGAAGAAAAACAAACAGACTTGTCTACTTTTTACAGACATTAATTAATAGGAAAAATGATTCACTATGTCTGTAAAAAGTAGACAAGTCTGTTTGTCAAATAATTATTTGTTGACGGACGGGGCTATAACGGAAATATTATATATCACGAGGCTGATTATCAAATCTTGTTTAAAAATATTGATAAAATTGACCATTTCAATCTAATTCAAAGAAAAAAAAAATTCGCTTTGGATTTCATTCTCCATAGACATCCTCAGTGTTTATATCTCTGGGCATACCAAGTAGGGGATTCAAAGGCACGGCCAAGCATTATATTTGGCACATGCCCACGTTTTGAAAGTAGTTAGCATTCCACGTGACAGGTTGCAAGCCTATCGCCACTTATATGGAACACTGATGGGACATGCCATCGACTTTTTGATTTTGGGGAATGCCGGTCTAAACCAATTCTTCAAAGCTATATTACTGAAAAGTTTGATCAAAGTCCGTTCAGTAATTTTTGCGTGAAAGAGTAACAAACATCCATCCTCACATTTTCGCGTTTATCATAGTAGTAGGATTTATTTCAAGTAAATAAAACGGATCAACCAATTACATTAAAAACAAAGATAATATACATTAATTTAACTTATTTGTATCTTAATTGGTGGATCCGTTTGTTTAAAAATCATTAAATAAAATGTCAACATAAAATCGAATAAAAATTCGTTGAAGTCAATTTCACACTTTTTTTCTACACACGCATCAATAATTTGATTAAAACTTCACCATTCATACAACACCATTGTCACAGGGCCTCACATAAACAGTCCTGCAGGGCGATCACACTAACTCATGGCTATCGAGATGGCAATCATATTTGACACTAGTTTCTTATTTTAATAGCCCATCCATCCAAAAAATTTAACATCCAGTATGAAACGCATTGTCCATTTATGGCTCATCCAGCGTACAAATTAGCGTGATACGTTTCATCCCATCCTATGATACCAGCCATGGGAAATTAGTGTGACCGCCCCGCTGATTCCACACTAGGATTCCCTGTGTCGTGGGTATCAGGAACTAAGAGCACTATAGTACCACAACATCCGTACCAGGAAAAAATAACCGCCATCACAAAATAAACCTCTCTGTAGACCAAATACGAAACGGACACTTTTCATTTATCGAAATTCAAGCCAATAATTTGATACATCAGCGTACGGACGTCATCGCACTGTAAATCAGTAATGTATGTCTGTCCGTTCGCATGATTTATACCCGTGTTCCGGCGTACTGCGATTTGTCAGACTATGAATCGTGGAATGCTTGTCATATTGTTTGGTATAGTCACAACAAGTTCGCTCGAGCGTACTCTGTCGGATAAAAGTGTCAATTTCGATATGATGACTTTATTTCGATGAAGGTACTCCAAATACTACTGTGTGTTACTGTTTATTTTGTTTGTATCTTAAGGCGTACAATTAAGTATTTTCATTCATTCATTCATTCATTCATTCATTCATTCATTCATCCATTCATTCATTCATTCATCCATTCATTCATTCACTCATTCGTTCAAATACACTGGATCTCGTACCAACGCAATCCCCAGAACGATCTCGAGCGCAAACGACCATGTTGGCGCGGTTGGTGAGGCTTCGACGCAAGGGCTGCGTCTTAGATTCCCGCTGCGGAACAAATGCCTGGGTGTTGTCGTACCATGCAACTCGTAGTTTCTGATACCCACGACACAGGGAACACTAGTGTGGGATTAGGACTTCGTATGTGACTGTAACTGTGTTTATTTATTTATGGTTGACGACCTCTGTGGCGCAGTGGGCGAAGGCCTGCCTGAGACGCAGAAGGTTGCGGGTTCGATTCCTGCTGTGGGACAATAGTTTGTAGAGGTATGATTAGCTTATGTTTGTCTCGAGTGTGGGTGTTTTCTAATTATAATATGTATGTATACACAAAACAAAACAAGTATATAAGTAGTATATCAGTCATGTAGTTCACATAACACAAGCTCTGCTTAGTTTGGGGTTTAATGATGCTGTGTGAAAAATGTCTAGCATTATTTATTCAATTATATACTTTTCTTTGGTAAAAAATACTTCTGCTCAGTGTAAAAACAGATCCCTAGTTGCTCTTGCATTGTGCCCTTACACTTGGTTACTGAGTAACTTGCTTCAGCGTTATATCTCGTAGAGTGGAATGAGGGTAGGATGGCTTTTTAGGTCCCCAGCAATGGGACAGTAATGGTAGTGAAATAAAAACATAAAACTTCAATTCTTGTGCATTGTCGTCACAGCCCTGCAACAAGCTATCAGAGTATTTCAATTTTTTTTCTGCATCACTAAAATCTCGGGCGGATCTTCAAATGAACTAGTAAAATCTCCGTGTTGTAGAAATATGACTGAATGAATGAATGAATGAATGGATGAATGAAGGAATGAATGAATGAATGAATGAATGAATGAATGAAAATACTTATTGTACACCACAAAATAACAATATAAACAGAAACTTAATACAACTTTTAAGCGATAATACCTTATCGCTTAAAAGCTAGCTTGTTTGAGTTATAAAAATCTAAACTGTTGATCTTATTTTGTCGCAGACTGTACCCACGAATATGTTTTAAATATTTTATTAATTTCCAGGTGAACTCAGTATCATGTACATATTTGCCCGCTACCGCTTCAACTGGGACGAAGTAAAGTACAGCATCTACTCTACGTACAGCCTTATCACGCACTCCATAGGTGAGTAGTAGATAACACACTTTATAAAGCCACGAACTAAACTGAACTCTATTTCATTGAGTTCACTTGACGTGGGCATCGGCAAGATTATCCGATGAAAAACACGCTCACAACTCTATTGTAACCTCAATAGAGCTGAGGTATTTGATGGATATGTTACTTACTCGTGAGTTATTGAGAATACCTAGTATGGGGTAGTCAGCGTCCAAACATTTGACACATGCCTACCTTTTGCAAGTAGTTAGAATTCCACGTGACAGGTTGCAAGTCCATCGCAGCTTATTGGAACACTAATCGATGGCACAAGCCTTCGAATTTAACAAATGATTAGAACAGAAGGAACGACTTTGACGACTTTGATGGTGCAGCGGGCGAGTAGCTGCGACGGTAGTGCGGGTTCGATTCCCTCTACGGTACTAATGTCTGCAGATATGTGTTTTGGGTCCAGTTATTGTGGTGGTTCACTAAACAAATTACACTGCCGACCGTGCTGGAGGTTGCATGCAGGCTAAGCCACGAACGCTTCAGAAAAAGTTCTGCAACTCATTTGCTCGCGAGTTTGTTAATGTTTCGGATGACCTCTAGTTACTGCTCCCTCGGCAGTTATTAATTTGTGAAACTGGTGATAAAGTAGCCATTACGCGTTCAGTTGAAACTATAGTTTAAGTTATTAGGTTTAGTTAGCTGATTATTATCATAATCGGCTCGTAGAAGTACTCTGCTGGACATATGCCTCAGCCAATGAGAGTCGTGAAGAACAATTTTAGTCTACCTTCATACACCGTATTTCACAACCTGTCTATCATGGTTCTCTCGGGTAGGGTTTTTGATTATACTAAAATTTACAGTTAAAAAGTTATGCTAACACTTAAATAAACCTTTTAGTATTTTGTTTAAAGTGCTATATGCGCTTCCAATACTTTACTGATAAAAGGAAGTAAACGTTTTTCAGGTACTTTGTTCGCCATAAGCGTATTCAGTAGAAAGTTGAAAGTGGACGATGCCGTCCTCGGAATCATCTCGACATCGAGCAAGATCTGTGGAGCTTTGGTGCTGGCCTTCGCGAGGAACGACGTTGAAGCTTACATGTGTAAGTTTTTAGTTTGAATTGTAAATTATATATTTCTTTATGGAAAAAATTAATAAACATACTATATCAGTCACGTAGTTCCCATAACAAAGGCCTCAAATGTATGATGCTGTGTGTAAATGACCAGCAATGTTATTATTTTTATTCTATGTAACACTTCTCGTAATGTGAAATTCTTCCCTCTTCATGATGTGGTCATACCACACTAATCAATCACTCCTCAACTTTTCCATCACAGATAGAGTGCAATAACGAAAGGTCCTCGTCTATCACCATTCATGAAGATGTCTTTACAGTTTGGTATAAATACCAAACAAAGATTCAGATATTCATGAAAAGGTGTTTATAGTTATATGAACGTAGGTATATTTCCAAAGTTCTGACAGTTTGCCAAGTTATTGCAAAGTGGTGTTAAATTAAAAACTCTGCTCAAAGTTTTTGAGTAACACCAAAGTTCAGGAAAATTTCTACTTCACTCAACATTTCAAGTCAGCGCCAAAAAGTCTCGAAAATAGTGTGCGAGAGTTTGAAACACTCAAAAAAGTTAAAGTACTAAAAAGTACTAAGCTAAACTTAGTCCCCAATTACACTGATCTGAAATAGAATGACTATGAGATAATTTCTGGTAGATTTTTTGAGAATAATCATAGTACTAACATTGAAACTTTAATTTCAGCTCCACTTCTTGAGATTCTAAACGGCACTTCAGCGATTGCACTGCGATCCATTGCATCGAAATTGGTTTCATATCAAGAACTGGGTAAGAATGACGTTTTAATAATTTCACTTATTACAGACAGAAAATAACTTTAAGCTTATTTATACTGATTCAGTTATCCCCTAACTTAATCACTAACTAGGAAGGTATAGCAAAATCTAACTTTATCAAATCGTGAAGCGATGTACGTAAGATAGAAATAAGTAGATAATTTGATGAAAGAATTATGAAATGTTACTGATTGATAGAAAAATTAATTTAGGTAACATGTTTATAAATAATGGATGCATCTGGATTAAGTTGTCAATGAGTAATATTTTTTAGGTCTGAATATCTACTTCGATAAATTTGCTATGAGTTTTTTTATTTACGCTAAAACTACTCATACGAAATTTATCAATTTTTTTAGAACTAATCCAAGATTAAATTCTTCTACGAGAAAATAAAAAATCAATCAAGTAGGAACAGACATTTTGTTTATCGGTTGATACACACAAAAAATACATAGCTCACGAATTGAGTATCTATTTTTTACGTCACGTTACGTTGAATTCTTGTGATCTCTATTTATGGTAGTATTATAAAGTTCAATAACTGAACTTTCACTTATTAATGCGATGATCAGATCAATATCAGAGCTGCCAAATCCCTTCCTATCTTCAAAAAGCTATTGAACAGTCACTATTTTTTCTTATCTCATAGCTGATGAGTTGCTATAATATAGATAATTTATGTAGGTATATGTATCCATGTATGTATGTATGTAAAGTATATGTGTTTTATATAATTATTCGTCACTATGTATGTTTGTATTGTCTATACACCACCGTCCTGTATCGTTCACGTAAATTTCATTGTTATGTATTCATTTAAAGTAGACGACCTCTGTGGCGCGATGGGCGAAGGTCCGCCTGAGATGCAGAAGGTTGCATTCGATTCCTGTCACGGGACAAATGTTTGTAAGATCTGCAAATATTTGTCTCGGTGTTTTTCTATGTAAGATATGTATGTATTTACAAAAAAAAAGTATATAAGTAGTATATCAGTCATGTAGTTCCCATAGTACAAGCTCTGCTTAGTTTGGGGCTAGATGATTCTGTGTGAAAAATGTCCAGCAATATTTATTTATTTATTTATATTTATTTACGTGTAGAAACAGATTTTAAAGTTTTTTGGGTCTACTGTAAAATTTGGATTTTCATATAACCGCTTTATTCGGTTGGGGCGTCGATATTATGTGGTGTACAATAAAGAATTATCTATCTATCTAAGATCTAATTCCACAAAACCACGCAAGTCTGTATTTGAAAACGTCATTTTTAATGATGATATATTATATAGATGTTAGCTTAGGAAGAGATCGCTTCTAAGCGATAAAACAGCGTATTGCACTTAAAATACAATAACGTATTTTCACGTTAGAATGCATTATTTCTTTAAAAATGTATTTTGTACAAAATTCACAATAATTTCTTCCAGGTAAAGTATACTCGTTGTTTGGCGTCGCGGAGACACTGATGCCGTTGATGTTCGTGCCGCTTTACTCAAGAGTGTACATCGTTTCTCTGCGCATCCTCCCCGGAGCCATATTCCTCGTCAGCGTACTGGCCACGATACCTGCTCTTGGAATATTTGGGTAAACATCGAACAGCAAATGTATGGATTCAATTGCGATTGGTCCCCTCGTTGGCCAAAGCACAGAGTGATTTTGGGAAACATCTCTTAAGTTGTCATCGGCTTTGGGGTATTTTGTACTCTACGCTATCTGGTCTGGCCTTTCAAGAACCTTTCTTTCACAGTATCTGTTCATCCTCTGATTTTTGTGAGTTGTATAACCTGCCTTAAAAGGCTACAAAACAGGTTCAAAGTTAATTGCAGTCCTTGTTTTTGCAGATGGTTCTACCACCAACACAAGAAAGACAACAAAGAGAAGAGACTGAATCTACCGCCGAGCGTCGAGAATCCACCTGCGCCTAACACTACATAATCACTAATTAATACTCAAACTATAATTAATAAAAACTTATTTATTTGTGTCTTTTCCATGTTTTATTTTTAGATGTTATGTATATACGATTTTTTACTTAGAGCGCTTACAGGCACAGATTATAATAGATAGATAAACTCTTTATTGTGCATAACACCAATTTACAGTATAAACACAGAAACATAGTAAAAAGAACAACAAAAAAGAAATACAAAATGGGCGGCCTTATCGCTGAAAGCGATTTCTTCCAGACAACCTTAGGATGGATACTACTATACTTAATATACACGAATATACTAAATATTAGTGTATATTAAGTGTGAAATTAATATACTAGGTACGAGTTTTTTGACAACTGACAACCTTTCGTTTTCGAAATGTTTGTATGATTTGCGAATATTTATCTCAGGTTTGGGTGCTTTCTATGTATAATTATGTACTTACAAAAAAAATAGTATATCAGTACCCATAATACAAGCTTTGCTTAGTTTGGGGCTAGATGATGCTGTGTGAAAAACGTCCAGCATTATTAATAAATAAATAAATAATGCTGGACATTTTTTACACAGCATCATCTAGCCCCAAACTAAGCAGAGCTTGTATTATGGGAACTACATGACTGATATACTACATATATACTTTTTTTTGTAAATACATACATATTATACATAGAAAAACACCCAGACCTGAGACAAATATTTGCAGATCTTACAAACATATGTCTCGTGACAGGAATCGAATGCAACCTTCTGCGTCTCAGGCGGACTTTCGCCCACTGCGCCACAGAGGGCGTATTTTATTTATTTATAGGTGTCTCTAGCGGACGTGTCGAAAACTATTTATTTCTATACAACAACGTTTGGAATACGTGAAAGCGTTGCCAAACTCATTTACTAAGAAGTTATGAAGGCTGTAGATTTTTTTTTTATATTGCTCGGCTAGCTGTTAATTGGGATAAAAATGTGTGGATACTTATAAAAAAATAAACACCGGTTCTCGGTGTGGTGGTTATCTAGAACTAACCACCACACAGGGAACCGATGCGAAAGGGACGACCGATGTGGCGCGGTGGGCGAAGGTCCGCCTGCGACACAGGAGGTTGCGGGTTCGATTCCCGCCCTGGGACAAATGTTTGTATGATCTGCAAATATTTGTTCCAGGTGTTCTGGGTTTTTTCTATGTATAATAAAAAAATATCTATCTATGTAATGTATTGTATTAAGTATATCAGTTATCTAGTACCCATAACACAAGCTCTGCTTAGCTTGGGGCTAGATGATGATGTGTGGATTGTCCAGCGTTATTTATTTATTTATTATTTATTTATTTAACTACGAGTATAATGGCACTAAAAACTTTGGGCGTTGTAGTACGCAACAAATTTCTATATGGACATTGCAGTCATCATGGCACTCATAATTCCTGATACCCACGATTCACGTTATCCTAGTGTCAGGTTTTTAAACGGTCCATAATAAGTTTAGAACTTTCTAGAATGTTGGTCAAAAGTTGAGGATTTCAATGAATTAAATACATATCATTTGTGGATGTTAAGATACTTTGATAATTGGTTCTCACAGACTTAAATTTAAAGATGATACTGTACCATAGGAGGTCGAAGTAAACTCTATTTCAATAAAATGTAGAACTGCGACGAAACGAATATTTCCATGACGGCGCTCAGCTCATCATTTCAGAATAAAATGAGCCGCAGAACAATGTTTCATTGTGACATATTACAGAGAATTATCACGGAAATGTTGGGTAATTTATAGCGACGCAGGTATTCGGGAAACAGGTATTGCTCACCAGATTTAAAGTCAGAGTTTCCATGAAAGCGACGGCCGTTAAAAAAACAGACTGCAACGAGATTGATTGCAAACTGATAGCACCCTTCTGTCATATCCGTAGAAATATCAACATTGAATTAGAATTAGGTAGCCTTGAGATATGATTTGTCAGAATTCAGCAATTTAATGTGGCAAAGATAAGCTTTTAGAACCAATAACCACTAGCGAAGAAAGGTACTTGAATAGCAAAAAAGGCCTTTACCATATGAACCAGCATTGATATCGTCCATATTATGTCCACTCTTCTACATGACAAAGACTTTGACGTAAATCGTAAGTAGCTTGCGAAGCAGCAGTCCAAGATCTTTGGTAGGTTGATTAAATCAAATAAGGTTATTGAGAGTTGATGGATGTAGTAAGATTCGTCGCGGCACTCTTTGGGGAGGATTATAATATCCTGCCACTGAGGTTAGGGATGAAGGCTTGAGAATTTTCATATTATGCAATACCACCTCAAGGATACCAGAGACGGTAAACATATTTTAAATCTTCATCTCCAGTTGCATAATGAATGCCTCACTCATCCCGATTTTACCGACGTTTCAAAGTGGTCCTTGTGATTTTATTGAATAAATGAATTATGACTTTGACTTTGACTTTGACTTTGACGTTGACGTTGACTTTGACTTTGACGTTGACGTTGACGTTGACTTTGACTTTGACTTTGACGTTGACGTTGACGTTGACTTTGACGTTGACGTTGACGTTGACTTTGACGTTGACGTTGACGTTGACTTTGACGTTGACGTTGACGTTGACTTTGACGTTGACGTTGACTTTGACTTTGACTTTGACGTTGACTTTGACTTTGACTTTGACTTTGACTTTGACTTTGACTTTGACTTTGACTTTGACTTTGACTTTGACTTTGACTTTGACTTTGACTTTGACTTTGACTTTGACTTTGACTTTGACTTTGACTTTGACTTTGACTTTGACTTTGATTTTGACTTTGACTTTGACTTTGATTTTGACTTTGACTTTTGGTTTAAAACATTGGATATACATATTTGAGTGGAATAACGGTCGTCATATGATGCGAATGCTTTTAAGGAAACACTACGGATTCACGTTGCAGCGGTAATCATGATAATTTAACTGGTAATTTTCTGGCCTGAAATTACGTTTATCTCCTATGAAGGAGTAATTCTTTATTGTACACACATAAAATACAGACAATAACTTACATATAGTACATTTACAAAGGCATGTTATTTTAGGACATGGTAATTTTGAATTTGTCCCTTGAAATTAAGTAAACAAGGCGCATCCGATCCATTTTCCTAACTTGTTTGTTCAAATTCGGTCACACGAGCCTTTTTAGGTACGTCAATCATCATACATTAAGCTGGATTTATCTAAAAGTTCATTTAAAATACTTCATAAGTTGAATGACTTCGCTGGCTGACTGGAAAAATTTTAAGTATGGTATTGTGATCAACAGTACAACACAGTTCCATATCAATTATTTAATGACGACCTCTGTGGCGCAGTGGGCGAAGGCCCGCCTGAGACGCAGAAGGTTGCGGGTTCGATTCCCGCCACGGGACAAATGTTTGTATCTGCAAATATTTGTCTCGGGTCTGGGTGTTTTCTATGTATAATATGTATGTATTTACAAAAAAAAAAAAATTATATAAGTAGTATATCACTCATGTAGTTCCCATAATACAAGCTCTGCTTAGTTTGGGGCTAGATGATGCTGTGTGAAAAATGTCCAGCAATATTTATATTAAAAAAAAAAAAAAAAAAAAAAACCTGTTACTTTCCATTATGCCCCTACCTACTCGTGTTATCTAAAATATTTTTAGTTTGTTTTTTTCGGAGGAGAGCGCTAATCGCGACCCAGTTTCTCAAACTGCTGTGAATATTAACGTTCTTTTAGAGTTTTATATTTTGTTTCTGACCCAAATAAATATTCACATATAAAACCTTTCATCCAGTACGAATTGTGAACTAATGTTGATCTGCCTATTTCATGTGTTTGACGCCAAATCAAGAAAACAGATATATTTTGATCCGATATAATTTATGTATATTTTAAACTGCCTGCAGAGACCATCGAAAATAGAGACATGGCGAACAAATGATTTTTTATCGGCTAATCATTTACTTAATAAGTTTATCAATCCTTCTAGTAATCACTTCTGCACAAAACCATGTCGTAAACTCCACAAAACCCGAAGTAAGCCTACTCATGCATAGCTTTCATTTCAACTTTTGCAATAACCCATTAAACTTCGAGTTAATTATTACCAAGATTGAGCCAGCATCCATCAGAATAATTCACATAACTTTACAAAGTTCACGCCAAGACGCAAATAATCATTATGATATGGAAAATGAGTTAATTAAAATCCCACATTTGTATGGAAATAATTACTTAGGTTATGAAAAACTTGTGTTCCACCGTTAGATATGTGTTCGGCCCGCTCGCGTGGTACTTGGATTTCAAGCAGCTTAGATGTGCCTTTATTCTAACGAAGATTACCTATTTCTATTTTACTATGTCCTTTCACAACGGGAAGACACAAATTTAAGTAGCTATTACTTCCTATCTACTACCTATACCAACCAACCTTAGTCATATTACATCTATGTACACCACTTATTACCTAATCTGATGGCAAATAGGTACCTTGATTCTAGCTCATTCTTACCTCAACAACCCACTACGTTATTTATAAAAACGGGGTAATCTGTTATTGGCCTTATACTTCAAATACATTCATTTACTAGATTATAAGTTGACGTTATCGATACTACTAGATAGTATTGGTAATCCTACTACTATTATAAACGGGAAAGTTTGTGAGGATGTATGTTTGTTACTCTTTCACGCAAAAACTACTGAACGGATTTTGATGAAACTTTACAGTAATATAGCTTTTACATCAGATAACACATAGGCTACTTTTTATCCGAGTACAATGCGGGCGAAGCCGTGCGCAGAGGTTAGGAAACAAAAAATCAATAAGAAACCGTGGGTGGATTTGTTTCTCATAGCGAGAATTAAAAACTTTATAATGAACTTCAAAGAGTATCAAATTTTAAAAAATGGATTTGAACAACACGAATTGTGGGCGAATTTTGCCAGTTTTTAAACTAATTCGCACTGTCTTTAGTTCTTATTTAATGTATTTATTTGTTTTTATGTTATTTGTTCTTTCTGGGTCACCCTGGACTGAGATATTTGTGACCGCTTATATAATTCTGAAATGAAATGAAATGTTTTATTTGGGAGAAATATGGTTACAAAGATCTTACAGTAAGTAATTTTAGTTTCACATATTTCACCAAACACATTGCCATGCAAATGTTTAGCTAAGTTATACCTAACATAAATTAATTTTAATATAATTTTAATTTACATCTCTTTACATTTATGTCTCTACTAGAACACTATTAAGTTGTGATTTAAAAAGATCTTTATTGTGGATTCATTTAACATGATTTAATTTGTTGAATCCTAGGTAGGGTCATGATATATTTGAAATATATTTTTTACGATATATTTTTTTTACTTCTGAAAATTATAAAAAAAATACTAATCGGTGCAAATCAGACGCGCACGATTAAGAATTTTTACCATTATCCAACATAAACAGTTTAATCATTTAGTATATAACAAGAAAAGTTGATTTTTTTTCACGTCTCTCGTCTCGTGTGGACACCTTTTGTTATTAAGACCAAAGCCACACGTATATTTTTGTAAAAAATTCAAATTAAGGTTCGGAGTAATATATTTGTATATGGTGTATGACCGACCACCAGACGGAGAGCTTGGCATTACTTTATGTTAATATTTATTTATTATAAATTGTATGATCATAAGTTTTACTTAAAAATACTACTAATAACGCAACATAAACAAGGAAGAAACAAAAAAATATATAAATTTATTTAGTAACTTTTGTATATACAAAAGTTGTAAATAATAATACACACACAACAACAGATAACATAAAATGAAAAAAAGAAATTCAGACAAACTTGAGTGCGTGGGGTCAAATAGGTCGGCGTTTCAGAAATATGGTGCACCAAAACTTAGGTAGGTGAGGTGCGGCGCTGGTTATTAGATGGGGCCTTTGTGACACGAAGATCGGTGAACAGCCAGATGCAGAAATAATATGAAGGGACCTGATAATTAATTATATACCTATCATCATAACAAATGGCTAACAGACCCATGTAAAATCACTGACATGTTACTTTACACGCAGATAAAACTTTTCATCGTAATCATTGTAGGTATGTCATATCCACAGCAAAATCTCTGAACAAATTGCAAACATCACCATAAAATACCATAATTCACAGTAATTCATCGCGACAGAAATAGCATTTACTAACACCCACGTGTCGTGTTCTATTGCTCTTGTTTACCGTGGCTTTAGATAAAATTATAAGGTATTAAACAGCTAAAGTGAGTATACCTACGCTGTGTCTGAAAATTTTGCAGTTATATTTCTAATATAGGCTTAATTTCTTATTATTATTTCGCTCATTTAATTGATATTTAAGGTCTGATCTTTGACATGCATTAGGGCCGAAGCCAACAGCAAAAGACCCTTTGTACAAACATAAATTACAAATAGTACATTATTGAAAGTGTAGGCGAGATAAATGTAATATGATTACACTCTAGTTATACCTTAATTTTTTTTAGGTAGGCTATTGTTTATTTCTTAAGGTGTACAATAAAGAATTTTTATTAAATAATTCATATAGCAATATGGCCAGCTCAAGACTATTCGAATTCAGCAAAAGTTGCAAAACGAAAGTGGTAACGAATAATTTCTTAAGAATTTATCAAAAGCCGCTAAGGTATGTTAGTCGAAAGTTGAGGAATTTTCGCACGATTAACGGTTTCTCGAATGTGAAAACTTGGAGTTAGGTATTTACTGAGCAATCACCTGAAGTTAGGGCTATGCGAGTTTAACTTTCCAACTGTATTTTTTACGGATAATGTCTAAACTCGCTAAAACAAGTCATCTCAGATTAATAAAAACTCGCCAAATTTTTAGTGACTCTGACTTATTTACGAAACTAGTGAAGCGCCCCGTGACTTTGTCTGCGTTCTTTCCGCTGCACTTTTTAGAGCTGGAGTTTCGAGAATTAATTTCTTAGTACACTCTAAAATCTACCCTGTAAATTTCATGTCTTTAGAACTTACCGATTAGGTAGTGCGTTGATTGTCAGTGATAATGAAAATAATAATTGAGGAAAATAATATATCACAAACGGCTCGTTATCACTAATAATATTAAATTTTAAGTTATGAGACAGAAGAGGACAACAGATTTTGCAATCAATGAAATTATGAAATTAGTGAGGATAGTCTAGTCCCTATTATTATCAACAGAAATATTAATATGTAAAGAAAAATTATCGCGTCGATTTTTTTAATGTTAATGAAAAAATTACACATCCGATTCCAAAGGCAACACCTAGAAATTTTCTAACTTAATTTTCTTTTTTTTTTTCGACTTTACTTAGGATATTTTGTATTTACAAGAAGTAATTTAAATGCTTGCCATGCACTTTTTTATCTCTTTTTATATAATTTTTCTTGTTAAACGCTATCTGGCCTTCCGCGATACAGGCAAGACCTAGTGCGGAGCTCAATGTTAAAACTTGTACTTAGGCACACACTATTTTTGGAAATAAAGTATTTTATATTTGTATTTAGAAAAAAAACAGTGTAATATATTTTGCCATGTGCATGTGTATTTTGTTTTGAATAATCATAAATGGTATTTATGATATGGGCTTATGATATTGTAAGTGCAGTTTACTGTGTAACCTGTAAATAAATTACCAATTAATAAATTACTGAAGAAATGAATTAAGCTTCTGCCCACGGCTTTGCCCGCGTGGTACCCGGATAAAAAGTAGCCTATATGTTATTCTGATGTATAAGCTAAATTACTGTAAAGTTTCATCAAAATCCGTTCAGTAGTTTTTGCGTGAAAGAGGAACAAACATCCTCACAAACTTTCGCGTTTATAAAATTAGTAGGATATGTACTAAAGTTGAGCCGTTATGAGCAACAAGCTTCCAAATATTCAAATATACTATTAGACACCATCATGAAAGAGGATGTGGTATAACGATGACTTGGTAAATCTTAATTTTCCTTGTCTAAATGCATTTTTTGCATGCGTAAAAGAGTAACAAACATCCATCCTCACAAACTTTCACGTTTATGAATAGTAGTAGGATTAAATTACCGTATATCATAAAGTGCAGTCCGCACCTTACCGTCTAATTCCAAGACCAAAAACTCGTGACAAACGGCATCCAGTGTAAGTGAAAAGCGATGTTTTGCTTGCGTTGATTTCCCTAAATCTAAATAACGGCGTAATGTGCGAATTATTAATTGCTTGTTTTGCCGGCGGAGTTGGCAGACTCTATAGATAGTGAATTACAAACTTTACGGATAATAATTGCTTTAAGTTTTACTGATTGTTTATAATTTTATGAACACTGAAATGATGAAAATAAAAAAAAAACTAGGTATTTAATTTCATCCAGATCACTACCAGACGGAAGCGTTGCATTGCACACGCATTGCCACGTTGAATGACAATGCTAATACGTTGACCCAGATAAGAACCAACTCTCTGGTTACGCGTCGCTTCAACCAGTCGCCCTGAAAGAATTTTGAGATGGTAATGGTATGGTTGATCTGGTATATATGGTTATATATACATATATATGTATGGTAATGGTATGGTTAGATATGATGAGTTTAATCTAAGCAGCTACGTAGCTTCCCAGCACTGAGTTGGCTCTTTGATTGACATATACACGTACGGATTTCTATTTTGTCAAATGGAAAACCAAAAAAAAAAAAAAAAACCGCACCCGTATCTTGTATGTCATGTAAACCGCTGAATCTGACCCGTTGCAAAACTGTCAATCGTCCCATTACGTTTAATTCGTCTCACAAAGGGTCGTATCGTCATCTATCGTATTATGACATTCATCAACTCTGAGCGACAATGCCCAACATTATTCTATTCATCTGAGATCGTTAATTATTTTCAAAACAGTCTTTAATGTGCGGCAAGGGTAAGTTTGAAATGTGTAAAAGGGTTCCGTAATGTGTAAAAGGAGATCGATTAAGCGATAACACCGCCCATTGTACTTTTATCATAATGTGTTTTTTTTGTTTATATCATAACTAGCTTCTGCACACGGCTTCGCTCGCGTGATACCCGGATAAAAAGTAGCCTTTGTGCTGTTCTGATGTATAAGCTATATTACTGTAAAGTTTCAGCAAAATCCGTTCAGTATTTTTTAAGTGAAAGAGGAAGAAACATCCTCACAAACTTTCACTTTTATAATATTAGTAGGATGTGTACTATAGTACTCTTCATTCATTCATTTCGTACACTACCAAGTAGTGGAGATTAATAGCTTAACTATTTATAAACTAGACTACCTTCTGCCCATGGCTTCGCCCACGTTGTTCCTATATTAAAATAGCTCCTGCCCATGGCTTCGCCTTTACTTTCTCGGATAAAAAATAACCTATTTGTTATTTTAAATTATGAACTATGATATGTTTTATTAAATTAACCTGTTCAAAGTTTCACCCAAATTGGTTGAGCCGTTATGAGCAACAAGCTTCCAAACATTCAAATATACTAGTAGACACCAACATCATGAAAGAGGATATGGTATAACGATGACTTGGTAAATCTTAATTTTCCTTGTCTAAATGCACTTTTTGCACGATATAATAAGTATCCAATCAACTTGTTTCAGTAATTAATCTTCAATATTATACTTAAATATGAGATCATGTAAGATCTCATAATCAATACAACTGTAGTAAGCCCACTGGGATATTAGACATGACTAAGATTTACATAACCTTTATCATAATGTGTTATTGTTTATATCAAAATGTGTACATAAAGTACTTTCATTCACTCATTCATTCATTCATTCATTCAAATATCTATTTACACATTAGGTTTTTGAATACATGAATATTTTGTTTTAGTGGAGAAAAGAACCGGTCTTATTGTGGCGGGATGTTTCATCACCTTGCAAAACGATATAAAACAACCAAAATGTTAGGTTAGGTAGGATTCGTAGCATATTCTTAAACAAACAGAAATTCGTGGGAATAAAAAGTAGCTTGGTATATCGTGGACAAACTATCGCAAAATACTCCTTTCAAAAATTTGCGTTTCGCAGTTTTCAATCATTTAAACTAAACAATATATATTTAAAATATATATTGTTTAGTTTCAAAAATTTGCGTTTCGCAGTTTTCAATCATTTAAACTAAACAATATATATTTTAAAGCTATTTGTAAGAGATTAATATAACGTACTTAACTGTCATATTATGATCAAGCTGAATAGTTTTTTTTAGTGCTATAACATAAGACTGCATCAAAAAATGCATTACATATCCAGGTTTTACCCCATCTTAATCTATAATTTCAGTCTGACAAATTTTAAAGTTTTCAAACTCTCACCATAGCTACGTGATTGATAAGAAATGCATACTCAGTTAAGTACTTAAGTTTAGATGAGCCAGCTCGGTACTTATTTCAGCTTAAAAACGTTAGTAAAAGTTGACTGAACCAGCCGAAAATAATAAAAATTCATGCCAAAGCTTTCCATTTAATACAAATTTATGATTCTCCTAAACTTAAATTATGTTTTAGAAAGTAAGTGATGATTTAGTGTAATATATTATAGAAATTTTCGAGAAATCTTGGACTAATGATGATTTGATATTCACGTTTTAGGGTTCCAAAGCCAAATGGCCAAAACAGAACTCTTATAGTTTCGTCATGACCGTTTGTATGTCGGTCTGTCTGTCCACTCGTGTTTCATAGATTGAATGAGATAATAAAATATATGATTAACTTTTTCGCGTGCCCCATATTAATATAATTGGAGAATGTTTTTTTCCATCGAGTACGTCATTAAAATCACTTTGAGGTTTGATCAACTATTTTCGATTTTAAGGCCACGTCCATGAAATATAAGGCCCTCTAAATTTAAAAACCTTGAGTCTTAAAACGTGAAATAAAGTTTAGCGAGTAGCATTATTAACAAAAAAATGTTTGAACGATTCCAGGTTTTAACTTAAGGAGTTGTTATGAAACAACTTTGGAACCTTATCAAGGTATATACACGTCTTGGGCACTTTAATATTAAAGTAGTACTTGTAGAATCAAACTGTATTTGACTTATCTAGAAAATTATGAAGATTATTTTTTAGGAATTGTTTTTAAACGGTACCCTAAAATGTGTAAATCTCATTAAGATACGCACGAGCGGCTTACATAAAGGGTTTTGAAATAACACAGAAGGTAATTTTCGCTTATTCATTAAACGTAATTAAAAGGAGCGATAATGATGAAGCCCCGCAAAATTAATATTATGCAAAATAACGGACTCAGCGATGGCAAACTTTTAGAATATAATTTGATTCAGTCGTAAATTAACTTTACTCAGAGGTATTTTTATACAACCGAAGTGGCGAACAGGCATTCGGCCCACCAGTTGGTAAGCGGTTACCGTAATCGTTTCTTACGCTAGTGACATCAGAAGAGGTATCGCGCGCTGCCGACCCTGAGATATAACGGAATAGTCCCATGCACCTGTAATTTCACCGGCACCGGAACAGTGCGAGCAGTAAAAGTAGGTATGGTGGTAGTACTTCCCCGGACAAGTACTTTCAAAAAGAGTTTTACTACTAAAAGTATAGCTTAATACTCAATACATTTATTGCTTGCACATGGTAGGTACATAGATGGTGTTCATCTATGTACCTACCATGTGCAAGGTAGGTACATAGATGGTGTGATGGTAGGTATCTCACATGAACCCTGTGTAAGGGTATAGCAATAGATAGGTAGGCAGGCCGAAGTTTTGTGTAAACAAAAAACTAGCCAACAACTATCTTGCCAACCCAGCCCTGAGGCAGAGGTAGACCTACATGGTAGTCCAATCAAAAAAATAAAATAAATAATAAAATAAACTGGACATTTTTCACAGGGAATCATCTAGTCCCAAAGTAAACAGACTTTGTGTTATGGGAACTACATGACTGATATACTTTTTTGTAAATACATACATATTATACATAGAAAACACCCACACCCGAGACAAATATTTTCAGATCATACAAACATTTGTCGCGCGATGTGTCGCGGGAATAGGGCACCCACTATGTCACAGAGGTGGTCCAATATCAAGCGGGATGTAAAAGCCTCATTTTAAATTTAACTTATGAAAAAATACCACCCCTAAGACTGAAAAAATAAGGGATGAAATTTCATATAGGAGATTTTTTCAAGTTAAAGTTATTAGAAGAAAAAAAAGTTATTGGAGAGTTTTTGTAGAGTCAAGGAAAATAACATAAAGATACCACCCCTAAGAGTGAAAAAATAAGGGATGAAATTTCATATTAAACCTTTTTTCAAGTTATTTAAAAATAGAAATAAAGTTATTGTAGAGTGTTTTTGTAGAGTCAAAGGAAATAAATTTTTCATGTAAACATTTTAATATAACTTACTAAAATATATACATAACTATAAAATAAATAAATAAATAAATGTCTAATTTGAATTCTATTTAACAGCTAATTGTTTCTCGGCATCTGAAGCACTTTTCGTGAGGTCGTTCATCGCTGCGTCTTTCTTGTGCTCGAAATAGAGCCATCTGAAATCATTTTGTCACCATTATCTCTTTAAAAAAAGTATTATTAATTGATTTCCTTCAGATCTTAATCCATATCTTTTAACATTTTAAAAACACTAATTACTCACATACACAACATAAATAAGGAGAATAAATAAAATAATTAGTAAGTAAAATCAAAATCATCTGTATTTACTCTAAAGCGATGATTCTGATATAGGATGTAATAAAAACAATCATAATAAATAAATAAACACCCTACAGTCACATTATATACAATATAGTCCATGTATAGTGAGAACTACGAGTACCACAGTACCATAAGACTCTTTTTATGGTAGAAGAAAACATGTTTTTCAGACTTTACAAGTAGAATATAAGCAGATATCGGGGGATGGCCATAGTAATATTGCTTATAATATAGTAATATACTTTGCGAAGATAAAATGTGCATTAATTTGGTAACATACTCGTACTTTGAAATGTTTATTTAAGACTGGGAAGAACCCGTATTGGAATGCAATTTAGGAAGCAGATAGTCATTGCTCTTGTGTTAAGCGCTTAAGATTCAAATCGGCTTGTCGATGAAATGATAGTTACATGGCCACTCGTAAAAATCTTTTACTTTCGATTTTAAAAACTAAACGATTAATAATTTAATCTGATAGTTTAACTAACTAATAGGTTAAAAATATATTGTTGTAGCTGCCAGCTTTGGGGACAATAAAACGCAAAATTTTGAAAGAAGTTCTTTGCGATTTTTTTGTGGATATACAAAACCACTATTTAAAATTGTGTTAGAATATGCTATGCATTTTAGAATATGCTATAATATGTTTTTCTTATTATCATTTTGGTTGTTTAATATTGTTTTATTACGTCACAAAAGGTGATGAAATATAACAGTTTTTGACCCACCCCGCCTTAAAAATGGGCCCCAGATATAAATTAATAATAATGAATTTACCCAAACACAAGTATAGCTGGGAAGGTAAGCGCTGCTCCTAGTAGAAACACAGCTCCAGGGAGTATATTGAGGGTAGCCATGTAAACTCTGGAGTACAGAGGACCGTAGACCAGGGGCATAGTCGCCTCTGCTAGCCCGAACAGAGAGTTTATTTTGCCTGGAATAGAAAAATAACGTTTTTTTAAAATACCCAACTAACACCTAGTCCTGACTCTTTGCTACGATTCCCTGTATCGTGGGACTACGAGTACCGTGGAACCACAACAATCAGACCCAGAAAAAATATCTGCAGAACATGCATTGTTTGGTCATGAACATTGGTCCCGCAGCGGGAATCGAACACGTAGCTCTTGCATCGCAGTTGGCTACTCGCCCTCCACGGTACAGAGGTCACCAGTTAAATAGACTCAAAATGCATTGTTACTCCTAAGCGCAAACGACACTCACGCTTAGAGCGTTTCTGTATTCAGGCAAACTTCCTCGTACTCTGCTGAAAAGCATCCTGTAGACTTTACAACGGAGAATCAAATATCTTTCTTCTTTATTTGTGTCACAAAATACTTTTAGGGGTCTTTGGTAACTAAAGTATTTAATAAATTAATTATAAAGTTCTTCGTTTTTCCATAACGATATGCTCGATTAGAAATTTGTGTTGTTCAAACCCCCTAGCCGCTTGAATACTGCTGCAGTGTCCTAGAATCAAACGAGTGGCTAGCATATATTGTTGAAAAAAGATACTGGCCAATTTTCGCATAGGTAAACAAAGAAAAGGCAAAAAAAAACAATAGAGATCCTCAGATCCAAACTCGACCAGCGAATTTGTGAAGATAAAAGTAGAAAATGGTTGCACGCTTTTCCAAACATTATATTTGACACATGTCCAAATTTTTCATAGAATAAGTATATAGGTATATTACAAAGAATTTATATAGGTTAGGTAAGTACTAAATAATTAAATTTCAACTTTCTTGGTTATGTGTTTAATAATTAATTAATCTATGTCATGGTTTTCTTGTAATTCTGTTTCAAGGGAAATAAATGGATTTTATTATATCTTACCGAACTCATCTCCGGTTACAAGTTTTGTAGCTATGGATCGCATCGCTATGAAAGAGGTCCCGTTCAGTATCTCCAGTAAAGGGGCTGCAAAGCAAAATAAAAACTAAATTATCAGCGTTTCAAGTTCATACTCTTAATGTCATCATCATGACTAGCTAATTGGCAAATAGCTATTCAGACAGATACAGAATGAAAAATATCCCTTTTGTTTACTATCTTACTGTTTTTTTATGTTATGACGAATCACATAGGCATACGGCCTACCTGATGGAAAGCGGTTATCGGTTATCTATAAAGTGTATATTTTATGTATTTTATGCCGAAGTCTTTTCTGGGTTCGAAAGACGTCGAACTACATTTTATTCTATGCTAAAACGTCAAGTCTGACAACAGCTCTTCGACAAGATCTATCAAAACGCGACTAAGTGGGAGGTCACGTGTTTGAAGCCCGTTTAGGTTGCATTTTGAATTTAAAAATCTTGTGTTTCTAAGTATAGGTTGGTACTTAAAAAACCAAATGACCTGTAGAATTTGGTTCATATTTAGCCTGAAGAAGTTTAACACTGTTCTGCGCCTATTCATTGCTGGACTGCCACGGAATTATGCATAAACTACAGATAAAACAAAGTGCAGTATTCAGGAGCTGTCTTTCTACAACCTGTATTCTAACTTTATTGGTACATTGGTCGACACGCTTCAATGTATTACATGAATACCGGGCTATAGATAATCGTTAAGCTCGGCGCGGCTCGTTTGCATTAACTCCTGAAGCTTCGCAACATTTCACGAACATTGCATTCGGAATTACGTATAATGAATTAATTTTAGAAATCGGGTTATGGCTTTAAGGATTATTTTTTTATTGCTATAGCCAGTCAGACAGTGTACTCTTAGTCCAGAAGTTTACATTTGTCATTTAGTTGCTGTTTGAAGAAATCCTTTGTGAAATATATGTCTCTTAATATATTGTGAAATTCGCAAAACAAAATTAAATACTTTCGATAAGATTTCGCTTCATCCTAAGGTTGTCTGGAAAATATCGCTTTTAAGTGATCAGACTACCTATTGTCCTTTAAATTGAATGCGGTTTTTGTTATATTATTAACATTAATTCAGTAATTAATTAATTTATACCCTAGTTATGTTCTGAAGTAATGCTTGCAATTCTGCCGTTTCCCAGTTTGATGGGTATGGTTGTTGATGAAACTACACGTGACTTTTCAAATCCTATCCTACTATCTTACTAATATTATAAACGCGAAAGTTTGTGGGATGGATGTTTGAACGGATTTTGATGAAACTTAACCGTAATATAGCTTACACATCAGAATAACACATAGGCTACTTTTATCCGGGTATCACGCAAGCGAAGCTGTGGGCAGAGGCTAGTTTGTTTAAAAGGCAGGCAACACATCAGCAATGTCTCTGGCGTTGCTATGACAATCGCTAACTGTCTGGACCGTAAGCATATTTGCTTTCAAGTTGTATTAAAGAATTGTAACTGGTAAAACTGCGGATGACCGTTTGTCTAGCGAAAAGTTCTCACCGATATAAATCTCGAGGTTATTCCTGGCGAATGCGTACGCGAAAGCGGCCACTATTTTGCTACTGCACGATATTATGCCCAGCATCGTGTCGTCCAACTTCAGGTAGTTACTGAACAGGCTTATTGAGAAAAACGTGCCTGAAAAGGAACGATAATAAATTAAATTATTGACAGAGGTAATTCGTTCTACAATACAATTCCTTAGATGAAATAAAATAAAATTTATAGCATGAAAAGTGGTACAAATTACGGATGTCAGTAGTTTGAATATTTAGAAAATAATTCGTCTAGCACATTTTGCCTAAATTCTAACATGCAATTATTAAATACTAGATAATTACTTTTAAATACGAAACAAATATAATACTGTACCCAAAATTTCAACATCAGTGATATTCGAATCCGATTTTGAATTTGTGGGATATCAAATTTGAAATATCAAAAATTCTTGTTAGTTTCCTCATTAATGCCTTACGAATATCAACAAACGAAAACAATTGAATAAACTATAAAACTATAATACTACTATAAAACTATAGAAACTATAATAATATTAAGTTGCATGTCCAAACAACTAATTTTAATTATAAAAACAACCCATAACTGGCCAATCATATGGTTAACTATTTAATTTTCTTGCTGCTTTCCAATGAAAGTGAAAAAAAAAATTTTTCTTGTTCACATGAACCAAATAGACAGGTCATTTATAACGATTCGTCGTGACCGAAGCACTAGAAGAATCGGTATTAAACTTTCTTTGGTTATTCTTTTAACCAACTTCAAAAAACGAGGAAGTTCTCAATTCGTCTGTATATTTTTTTGTGTGTATGTTACGCGATATCTCAGCATACTGTGAACCGATATTAATGATTATTAAAATTGGTTCAAATTTGGGTTGGGCTTACTACAAGCGTGGCCCCCTAATTTTTTTATGAAAAAATACCACCCTTGATGGGGAAAAATGGGGAATTAAATCTCATATTTGATTTTTTATCATCTTCCCGTTATTTTTTTATCATCTTCCCGAATTCGATTTTTTTTATTCTTGTTTTTTTTTGTTAATTAAGTTATTTCTATAACTCCTTTGGATCTGTTTTCTGTCTTTGAATTCTGTCCCAAGTTTTTTTATCATCTAAATAATCGGATATTTATAAAAGGTTTGACTGCAATAGAAATTAGGTTTACCTACGTTTTTTTTATTTCCTTATTGTCAATTTTAGCATATCACCTTGAATTACGATATCAATTTTTTCAATATTTTTTTTGTCATCCTGATAGCCCTGAGCTCTAAATATTTAGATCTTATAATAATCTCAAGCAGAAATAGCCAGTAAAGTGAAATAATTTGGATAGATGTTCGTTTCCTCACCATATTTATCTTCACTATTTTCTGCACGTAGTATGCGCACATACATTTTTTGAATGAGCGAAGTTGTGGTGATCTTAAATAACTAAATACACAATGTAAATATTTATCGACTGGCTTCAACTTGAACAAACTTTGTGGTCGAACTGGTTCTGAATTCCAAGTTGGTGCACTGAAGTCCTATAGGTACTAAGGTCGCAGGAGCTAGTTGTGATTTTCCTACGCCATCATGTCCATGATGTCTCACAATTTTTTTTGACTATTTTATTTATCCCTTTTATAAATCGTAAATTTAACATTTATGAATGAAAAAAATTTTTTTTTTCAAAATTGCTAATTCTATTAACTTTAATATTTCATAAAAACTTACTCTTCATTTAATTGTTTTGGTTTTTCACATTTATTATCACATACAGAATACCTACATTATTGTGTATAGGTATTATAATTTCTTCAAATTAGGCGTCGTATCATCGTTTCTTAGATCAGTGATGATAAGAGATTTGGTTTGTTTGCCATAAAATAAACTAGAGACTTTTGGTGAAAGAACTAGTGCGGTAAAAGGATTTAGTTTTCCTTGATGGAGCCCCTCAATCGACATGAATCTATCCTTCGAATGCGATGGGGTACAGTATTCCATATTACGAGATACCATTGGAATTTCCGTCAGCTTTGTCGCACAAATTGAAACAGTATGACGTAAAAAAATCACCACTGACTCCCGGATATTAGTGCCTACAGCATATAAATTCAAGGTGCATAAGCCAGACCATTGAACATTAACTTACCTATTAGATTGGTAACTATGGAGTACGTGGACCACATACTGTACTGCACTTCGTCCCAGTTGAATCGATATCTTGCGAATAAGTACAATATCGAGAATTCACCTGAAAAAAATAAAAGTTTAATTTGCAACTCATTGCTATAGGCGATATATTCAATTGGAAACAAAAGAGCAAAGCCCATTAATAACCATCAATTCATTTTTCTTAACACATCATTCGACAAATTATGGAAATTCGCAGTGATATTGAATTGAAACTGTTCATTGGTACTCGCGACTGATGTTCTACGTACCATTTCTTAAAATATATTTTTAATGACTTTATTGACTATTTAAGTCATTGGCTCCATAAAGTGCTTGTTATTTTTATCTTGAGCAAATTATTGACCTGATTTATCTACTTCTAAACATCTCGAGTGTATTATATAATCAAGATTAAAAACTTGTTTCTCATTAACAATTAATCGTATTATTTTACCTACTCATTACCAATGAAATAACAATAGCAACTATTTTATCCGGTCCACACCTGACTTTAGATGCACTAAAATATTTACCTAAGACGTGATCTCGTATATATAATCGGAAACTATAACCACTTCAAGCCCTGAAAAACTAGTATCAAGGTATATGCAACATAGAAATAACATTCTCACGACTACAATACACATGATGATATACCAATGATATGGCCTTACGCTAACTTTTCGATACATTTCCTCAATGTCTTGCTTCTAGTATGCTAGTATTCTTAGATCAACAAACTCGTACACAATCCTGACTCCAAACTAAGATTATCTGTATCGTGGACACCAAGAATCGGAACCATTATCTGCAGAATAAAGAATCATTTGTTCCGCAGCATGAATAGCTGGTTACTCGTCTGTTGTCTGTCATCAAAAATGAAGATAAACTATGAGTATAGAAAAGATACAAGTCTTTGTACTATGACATACCATGCGAAGGTCCAAACACAACACATACAACGATAAGCAGTAAGCAGACCCTGAGCCTCTTGTTTCCAGCTGCTGACTTGAAGACCACGTTGAATGTCTCCATCACAAGTTTAACATCGAAGAACTCTCGCAGAAAGCCGGTGCAACTGTTACTGTGCTTCTGTAAAAGAAAATGATCAAGTGAAGTGAGTCTTAGCGGATCCCTTCAAAGTGGATCACAGCAAGATGAGCAATCTGCTTGTACCATATTCATCCCCGGATGAACTCTTTGACAAAGGAGGTCTTCTGCTCTGGTGTAAGTAATTTTTGAAGGATAGGAAACAATGGCCTCGATTCTGTAGTTCACTAACTAAACTTAATTTAAACTGTCGTTCTCTTTTATTGATACTGCAAGCAAGAAAGAGATAACTACAATTTTAGTGCTGTCAAATTAGTCAGATTAAGTTTTCCATACAAATTTAGTTGTCATTTCAAAACATGCTGACTATAAACACAAAGAAAAGCGGCACGTAAACTGATTTGACAGCACTAAAATTGTAGCTATCTCTCTCTTGCTTGCACTATCAGTAAAAGAGAGCTACAGTTTAAATTTAGTTTAGTTAGTGAACTACAGAATCGAGGCCAATAACGTAATCAATTGTATTATTCTTAAACGCTAGGCAAACCAGTAAATTCATTTACAAATAGTGGTAACAACGAGGCTTTGAAGATCATGAATTTCCGTGAAGTGATTATCAATGTCAGATAAGACACGCTATGAATGTAAATGTAATATTATATTTAATATGTAATATTGGCCGTAGCATTTTTAACATTGACGTAATTCACTATTCTGTCCTGATCTATACCTACTTAGAAAAACGTTTTCAGCTTTAGAGTTAGGCCATTTGTAAAGGAGTGTTTTAACTTTTGAGGTATTACAAATTATTCAGTCGCGTTTAGTTCAATTCGCATTTGGTCCTCATAGAACCGATTCGCCCTTACGTGAGCATAAGAGGTAAAATTCTTCTTTCTCGTGGTGTTTTTATTTACCCTGCATTAAGTCAGTGTATGATATAAAAGAATAGAATGTAGTTTATTTGACACAAAACAAAGCACAGAAAACACTTGTTAACAAAATAATTGACAATAGATAGATAACAATAAGGTACATGTCTTTGTACCTTCTATGACCTTCTGGTTGTCTAACTAGAAGATCTTTGTGCTATATAATCCCTTCTGTACCGTATGAGCAAAACATGACCTGTCTCAGCGTATTGCTGTACCTCACCGTAGTGTTGCGACTTTGTTCTTTGTAGGGTTCAAATCCTCCTAAAAGGAGTTTTTCGCGGGTAGCGATTTACATGTGGCTTTAAAATGTAATTCACTTACCTTTTTCTCAATCTTCTTTGGCTTCGGATCCTCCAAATAATAATATCCATAAATCAAACTAAACGCATAGAGTAATGAAGATACTGAAAACACTCCGTAGTACCCGATCAGTCTCAGCAGAATCCCGCTCAGAGCGCTCCCTATGGGGTATCCCAAAGACATGAACATATTCACCATGCCGACTCTATACGTTCTGTTTTCTGTCGTAGTGACGTCACCGATGTAACTGAACACGCCTATAAAATTTGTGAACCACCCTCCTGTGATAGCTGGAAATATAGATTCAGTAAAAGCAGCCACCTCCACGGGCCATTCGTCGAAGAAATAAGTATTTACAATGAAACCTAAACAGGAACACAGTTCTCCGACTATTGGCATGAGAATACAGGCTTTTCGGCGTCCGGTTTTATCACTCCATGCACCTACAAAGAGTATAAGCATCACGGGTATAGCAGTCTGAACAACGTTCTTCCAAACCTGCACGCTGGCTATCAGCCGCTGCACTTGATCTTCATACTCCGTGTAGTTCTCTGTCTGTCTTAGATTTAGAGCATCACAAATTCCAGAACTTATATTTAAGTTGACTCTGCATGCCTTTTCTAGGTTCAAATTCTGTACAGCGAGCGAAGCTAGGACACTAGGCATGACGTAGCATGCCATGATAGGTTCAACTGTTGTGTTCGCTTTTATGAGTTTCAGCCTTTCCTTGAACGTGAGTTTTTTCTCATCTTTCTTGATGTTTTCTTTTTCTATCACATTATTTTGTCGATCTGATTTCTTTTTAAGCAATGATTTTTTGGTTTCATCTTCGAGTTCTAAGTCTGCGTATTTTTCTTGCGGTTCTTTAGTGTCAATGTTTTCTTTAATGGGATCCATTATTTTTATGAAAAGTAAGTATAATTATTATAAGTTTAACGGGTCTTTATCGCGTTTACCTTTTTTATTATTTTTTTATTATACCTTTTTTATTAATATTATTCACAGTACTTTTACATTTCAGTGTTTCAACTGACCGAAATAGGAGCTGTAGCTTGAATGGCAAGGGTATCTCTGAACTATAGTTAGTGCGTATAACAAGCACGTTATTTGTAAATACTTTATGTTTGTCAGCACCAACAATAAACTTAATCTGTATTAATATTTACAAAGTTATCTTTAATTGTATTTTTGATAAGAGCACGTAATAGAAGCTGTTGCATCTTGACTCTATTACATCCAAGCCGTTATAAATTACATTGAATTGTAAACATAACATTGAAATGCATCCTTGGCATCGAAGTTTAAGGTAATAGTCACGAATTACATTTTAAAACAAACAAGGTACTCATAGTCTATACAGGACACAGGGAATCCAAGTATGGGGGCAGAAATACATATTATTATGTGTCTGTTACCTGTCAGACCCTGACCTATAGTCAGTTGTTTGATGATTTAGTTATCATCAATAAGTTATATCTGAAAACGCAGCTTCACACTCCGGTGATATGGAGCTGCATAATTTGCTGAGATAGGACCTGTTTGGTCCACGTGTTTTGGAGATGAATATGTAGGTAATTTTATGCCTTAAGCCCACCCTGCCATTTACCTATTACGGTATTACTATATCCTTTTAGGTATTGGATAAAAACTTTGCAGTCATAGACTGAAAGGATAAGTATAAAAAGTGTCATAATTAATGCTTGTCTGCACTTAAGTAAAAAAGTTTAGGCAGAATGCTTAGAGTTTTCCTACAACATGTAGACAAAATATGACAAACGTTGAATATATGCATATCTGGACAAAAAGAGTAACTCCTTATTAAAATATTCCGACGTGTTAATGAGTCTGCAACCAGTCTCAACTCAACAGCAACTGTGTCACTTCAAAGCTGCTTTTCATCTAAAATTTGCTTTGTGTTGAGCTGAATAGAGATCATGATATAGCTGAGTAGTCCTCAGCTATATATAAAATTGGTCTCTCACAAATAATGGTTCTATGAATACCAATATTATGGCCCAATATTCAAAGGGAAAAGGTTGTCAAGTTGTTGTCAAAATGCATACTTTGTCTGATCGTCACTTAGGTAATGTACTGATCACCACGGCGACCGACAGTCGCGGCTGTCGGTCGCCGTGATCGCGCCAGTTTGTGCGGGCTTTTTGGTTATGGGGTAAGCCTATCAAGCTGAACAACAAATTTTGTCAATGCTCAGCACCTACCTTGTTCGCATGGTGCCTCTTACTACACTCGTTGCGTAGTTTGCCTAGACTATACCAAAGCTGAGATTTGAGGCCTAAAATCTTCGACATAAGCTGGTGCCCATAAGCAGTCCTCCGAACAGACTGCTGAGGTTACTTAATACTGTGTCGAAAAAACTGCTGTGAGCTTAGGTGCAAGTGTTCAACGGCTCCGAATAAAAACGAAATGTAAATAAAACGAAATGTAAGCATAAATGTATGAGCATCATAAATACTTCTCATATTTTATGTTCGTGTCTTTTCTTGTTTTATCGAAGTGAAGATTCTGTATACTTGGTACTTTAATTTAACCTGTGACGACCCTCAAATTAACGCAGTCTGGCCAAAAGTGGCTACAGTCTGGAAAACCACGGTTAAGCCCGATTCACGGTTATGAGTGCTATTTTTGTGTTATTTGAACGTGGATTGCGGTTTGAAGTTAAATATGAACATCACAAAAAGATGTTCGTGAGATTCCATGTTAGTATCTGATGTTTACACAAAATGTTACATCTCTAGATTAGCACATTCTCATATTAATAACGAAAAGTGAAGGTAAAGCATTTTTTCGCAAATTGGTACTAAATCCAGACTCATTGTTGATCACATGCCTTGGGTTCATGGTATAGTTAAAGTCAAAATGTGTTCTAATTATGTGTTAATATACTATATTTTTCAGTAAAAATCTTATTGTTTTATTGAAAGTATAGTCCTTCCTACAATTATATTTATATTACAAACAATAACAACCTACGTAAAATAACGGGTCAAATATCTTAATATCTAGCACTTCACTTCATTGTTTGAACTATTTTATTTCTATAAATACATAATTACTAGCTTACTGAATGAGTTCACCTTGTTCGATTGGTATTATAGCTAAATTTCAGCATCATCAAAAGAAAAAAAGCAGGGTTGTTTCTTGATTCTTGTAGATTTGGTCGCGCGCGAGGTATCGGAGTTAATTCACTTGAACATTTTTAATGCTTTAGCCTTTGACTTGATTTCGACTCGTTTCTTAAATATACACATTCGCCTATAGATGTTTACTGTTGTAGTTCAGTTCCAATATTTTCTTTAGTTGTTCGTACGCTTTTCCTGTGTCTGTATAGTAGCCATCTGTAAAGAAACAAATATAATTATAATTGCTGTTAGACATCATGACAAGACATTTCTCGTTGAGATAACCAACGCAAAAATAGGAATAACTTTCTTTGTTTGAGTAACTTTTTTAAGAATGTCATTTAATGTGGGCGATGATGTTTTTCTTATTGCACGTATTTATGTGTGGCACCATTTATTGAAGCTCTTATCCAGGAAATGTAAGGCTTCGTAGTGGTTAAAGTTCTGTCATGTCATGTTATGTTATCATCATCATCATCATCAGCCTATATTAGTCCACATAGGCCTTCCCTAATGAGCGCCATAGCGCCCTGTCTTCAGCTTGTCGCATCCAGCATCTGCCTGCAGTCTTTCGCAGATCGTCATCCCACCTGGCCAGAGGGCGTCCTACACTACGTTTGCCGAGTCGCGGTCTCCACTCAAGAACATGTTATGTTATGGTACAAGATTAAACTTAAAGAGGGGGCTATTTAATGTTAATCTTCCTAGAAGTATGAACAAAATTTAACAAGTAGCTTTCGGTAATTGCTCCTTAAGAAAATAGGTGTAGTGTTACGAAGTCCCTTAATAAATTTCGGTGATATTAAGCCACTTTATTGTTAAAAGTGTATTTTACTACCTAGATATTAATTTCTAACTACTACCTAGTAGTACCTACAATGTTTATTAATCTAATTGTATATTACTTTTTTTCACTAAGTGTAGAGGTAGTATAATTCCTATTGAGAATATATTTTTTATTTAGCGAGCAATAAACTAAATTTAGTGGTTAATAGAGTGGACAACGTGGATTGGCGTGTTAATAATTGCACTAAACATTATTAGCCAGTAATGATGCAAAAGAGACATTCCGTCAGCAAATTGTATATTTTCATCATTATTAGTTACTAGTCGAAGCCGTGGGCGTCTTCGCCCGCGAAAGAGCCTACTTTTTTTGGTTCCAGAACTTTGGGACCCTGCCATATCGTGTCATCGCGTCTTAATTTATGTAAAGGCAATTTTTATCGGGACGATTCTTAGTTTTATCCCAAAACCTATCATGAATTAAATTATTTAAAACGGGGACTTTCACGTGCCGTAGGCACCGACTTAGTTTGAGATAGTATGTTAGGCACGTGTAAGTTTCATTTTTATTATAAGATTGGCTTCAAGTTTTTAAATTTAGATTATGTCTCAAGTTTTCAACATAAAATATATGACTCTCGCAAGTCTCTATTATGTTTTTTATACAGATACACTGATTTGTATTGAAAGAGTCTTTTTAAATTATTGTAAAGGTAAATAATAATTATTAAGATTTATTAACTGTCATATTTTCTCTGTAAGTATTTTACGTGTTTAGTGAGTAAGTACAAAAGTTAAAAGTAGATATAAGTTCGTTTCTTGGTCAATGTCAAAATTAATTTAGTAAAGTAGGCAATACCTCATGGTATTACCAATTTTAGTGGATAAGGGGATAGAAATAACAACTTGTATGTATTATTGTTCTTATTTTCTATTTGGGGGGAAGGCAGCAGATATCCAAATAATTTTTGTTTTACAAAAAAGGGCGATACGTGCCATTTATAATATGAAGCCTCGTGACTCTTTGAGGGAACGATTCAAAGAAATAAACATTATGACAGTAACTTCACAGTATATTTATGAAAAAATAATGTACACGCATAAAAATAGCGCTTGTTTTATAAAAAAAAGTGAGGTGCATAATATTAATACTAGAAACAAAAATAAATTACTCATTCCAAAATTTAGATTAGAAAAGTAAAATGGGTATTTTATGGGAAACTCTGTACGCTTCTATAACCAGCTTCCGGAAAATGTAACCGAGCTGCCCATTCGAAGATTTAAATCTTATATAAAGAATAATCTAATAAAGAAGGCGTATTACACCATAAATGCCTATATTGAGGATAAAACTGCATGGCCCGATGTCGTCGCTCCGCTCCCTCGTTAGCTTAATTGTCAAATTGCGTATCTGTAGTCACATATTTTTTATAAATAGGTTAAGCATTATATTATAAAGCGCATCGTGTGTTGTCTTAAGAACTTTAGTTGATACTTTTTAGATTTTATTCAATTCTTTGAGTAGCACTCTTTTCCTATAAATTAATTCACCTCGTTCGATTGGCACCACACTAAAGCTGAATGAAGGATCATCAAAAAAATAACCAAGCAGAGTTTGTTGCCTGATTCTTCTATGTTTGGTCGCACGCGAGGAATCGGCGTAAATTCACTTTCGAATTTTAAATTTACGTAGTTTTTAAGTTGACGTTTCTATATGATCCTTGTGATTTCAATGAATAAAAACCTATTGACTTTGAAAAAACTTAATTTAATTTAATTTTTTATACTATTAATTATAATATGTATGTATTTACAAAAAAGTATGTAATTAGTTTAAAGTTTATTTATTTAGTAATGGTCCTTAAAGTATGTAAAAATGTTTACAAATTATGTAAAAAAAACTAACTAAGTAGGGTAACACCCAGTTTATTTTTGCACAAATTTATTATCTACCTATTTTTACAACATATCGTGTTAAGACCATAATCAAATAAGATACCGAAAGTAGGTATCTGTGTAAAAGTTTATCAGTCATGTGGTTCCCATAACACAAGATCTGCTTAGTTTAGAGCTAGATGATGCTGTGTGTGAGTGAAAAATTACCAGCATTATTATTTTTATTATGGTTAAATTCTATCAAGGGAACAAAATTATAGAATCAGCAGTAGATACTTACAGGAAAACAAACACAGCAGGGACGGTCATGCTAGCTCCCATTAGGAACACGGCTCCTGGCAGCACTTCCATGGTCGCTGTGTATACATTGGTATAAAGAGGGACATAGAGGAGCGGCATTAGGTTCTCTGTAAGCGCCACTATCGAGTTCACTTTCCCTGTAAACAGTAATACATTCAGGATTCAGGAATCGATCAGCAAGACACAGTTACCTAGTACCTACCAGTACCTTTAATTTTAATATGTTTATTGTTTGTTTTACCTCTGTGGCGCAGTGGGCGTAGGCCCGCCTGAGACGCAGAAGGTTGCGGGTTTGATTCCCGCTGCGAGACAAATGTTTGTATGATTAGCTAATGTTTGTCTCGGGTTTGGGTATTTTCTATGTATAATGTGTAAGTATTTATAAAAAAAGTATATAAGTAGTATATCAGTCATGTAGTTCCCATAATACAAGTTCTGCTTAGTTTGGGGCTAGATGATGCTGTGTGAAAAATGTCTAGCAGTATTTATTATTTAGTGTTTTGTTTATTTCATAAGGTTTATAATAAAGTATTTTCATTCATTCGTTCATTTATTCACCAAAAGTCCGGTCTAACTAAGCGGCCTTAAAAATCCACTAAATCACTCACGGAGCAATAGTTTGCATTCAGTTCTCAGGATGTAGTTGATCGAAGGATTAAAATATTTAAAAATCAACGTTTCTTTGTTTTTTAATTATATATTGCTTACCCAACTCATTCGGAGCGACTGATTTGGAGAATATAGATCGGATAGCCAACAGCGAAGTTCCGTTCAAAAGTTCCACCACTGGCGCTGAAAACAACAAATTAATAAATACAATACCCAATAGTTACTTATGGTCCTGGTCCCACACTTGGATTCTCTATATCGTGAGTATCAGGGACTTCGAGTGCAATAGTACCGTAATACCCTGACCTGGCACAAACATATGCAAAAATTTGTCCCGCGACAGGAGTAGAACCCGCAAATTCATCAAATTTTAAAGAATATTGCCAAAAATTTACAGATTAGTTTGGTAAATAACAACAAAATTAATTTGATCGTTGAGTTCAGATACAACTCTAAAAATTTCTTATACAGCGCCATCTAGTAAGTTTATAGGAACTAACTCAGACAGATAAAAACCTCAGAGGTTAAAGTTCGATAATATCGACCCGAACAATCATCGTCCGCGCGGTGGCGGACGCGGTGGCCATTAGTTTCTGTATTTTGGCGGCGACGAGTTCTCAGAGCCTTGTTAGCCCAATTGGCTGTACACCTACTTCTGATTCGAAGATCGTGAGTTCAAACCCGGTCATACACCAAATAAATTTTCGACCAAAACGGCAATAGCTCCAATAAGCGGCGATGGATCCTGCAGTTGCAAATTGCTACTCAGATTGCTAACTACTATGCAAAAGGCGGAAATGTGCCGAATATAATGCCAATCTTATTTAATATTATTAACGCGAGAGTTTGTGAAGATGGATGTTCGTTCCTCTCTCACGCAAAACCACTGAACGGATTTTGATGAAACTTTACAGTCTTATAGCTTATACATCAGAATAACAAATAGGCTACTTTTTATCCAGGTACATGTGGGTGAAGCCGTGGGCAGAAGCTGGTATACTTATATAAACTTAAATATGATCTAGTGTGCGTGTAATTTATATCTATACTATATCTATCTATGCTTATATTATAAAGTGAAAAGATTTTTTGTTTGTTTGTACCGAATAGGCTCCGAAACTACTGGACCGACTTTAACCATTTTTTCACTAATAGAAAGCTAAGTTATCTGGCTATAATTTATAATTTTTTCGAAAAAATGGTGTTCCTTAAGTTAATTGCAATAATGTAACTTAAAGTAGCGAAATTTTGCCTATAAAATTCATTATTTCGCGTGCGCTGAGAAAAGTATAGATGATACATAAAAATTATGTACTATATGATAATTATTACCTACAAAAATGTCCTCGAGGGAATATATGTCAAAGTCAAAGTCAAAGTCAAAATTCATTTATTCAATAAAATCACAAGGACCACTTTGAAACGTCGGTTTTTATCTAGGTGCCTGTTCCTCCGCGACCAAGCCAGGAAAGAAAGGCAAGAAAACAAGGCTGGTTATTCTTTTTAATGATCCTTTTACAAAACAATAGGTTCGAGTTGGAGCATTTTCAATCCCAAGAGTTTTTGTCATCTAAATAATCAGATATTTTATAGTATGCCTTTTTATAAAGCTTTTGTTTAATTACGTTTTTAAATTTGTTAATTGATAATTTTTGTATATCTCTTGGGAGTTTGTTATAAAAGCGTACACCGTGCCCTTTAAACGATTTACCAACTTTATGGAGTCTACAAGTGACAACAGCGAGTTTATCTTTATTTCTAGTATTAACATTGTGATTATCGCTTTTTTTCTTAAACAAATTAATATTTTTGTGAACATACATCAGATTTTCATAAATGTATTGACAATGGAATGTCATTATATTTATTTCTTTAAACTTTTCGCGAAGTGATTCTCTGGGGCCCATATGTAACTATCATAGTTAAGTCACAACAGCAGCTTTTGTGTTTTAAAATGTAATTAGGTCGCCGGTAGAAACAAAAGTTGGTTACATTCATATCATAGTATTAATTCTTATTTAAATAAATATCATCAAGGGTATATATGTAGCAGTGAAATATTTTTTTATTCATTCGAATCTGACATTTAATTTCGAAGTTATCAAGAGTATAAAATCTAAACTTACGCGGGTGAAACCGCGGGGCGCAGCTAGTCTATCTATATATCTATTTGGACGTGTCTCTGACTACCCCCTACTCGGTATCCTGCGAGATCTGCGTATTGAGTATGTTTCAGTCGTGAGCGTATTTGTTTTTTTTGTTTGAGTTGACAGAAGCTTGACGCGTTTATCGTATTCATGATTTTGACTGATCACTAATTCGCCGTGCTCCGGTGGCATTGCGATGACGATTATTGGCACAACTGTGGATCATATAGATAACTAACTCACTGTAGGTAGCTATCCTATCAATGTAGATTACAAAACAAAATAACAAAATTGATGATAATATTTTTCGATCAACATGGTTGATTATAAATAATGAGTAATTCGTAAACTCGAACTAAAAACTCCACTAAAACTATACAAACTTTTGAAACGAATTGACGTATTGCAAAAATAGTATTATTTTCGCTCCATAACCTCATCCCACTTTCTAATATGATGTACTAACTTCTGCCCACGGCTTCGTCCACGTGGTACCCGTATAAAAAGTAGCCTATGTGTTATTCTGATGTATAAGCTATATTACTGTAAAGTTTCATCAAAATCCGTTTAGTAGTTTTTGCGTGAAACAAACATCCATCCTCACAAACTTTCGCGTTTATAATAATAGGTAGGATTTTAGTACAGTCAAATTATAAAAAGTTAGTATAAAAAAATACAAGAAATAACTTTTTTGATTTTACATCTTTTCAGATGAAAAGTTCCGCACTATTCGAATTCCGTCAGGTCGTAATCGATTTATAGATAGTTTTTAACCATCTTCATTTAGTTCAATTATTTTATTTTGTTTTGTGTTGTATTAAAATAAATAATGAATAAATACTCATACAGCAGTTACACACATAATCCCCACATACGACCCCATACTTGGATTCCCTATATCATGAAGATCAGGAACTTCGAGTACAATAGTACCGCAAATACAATGGACAAATGTTTGTATACTCTACAAATATTTGTCTGGGGATTTTCTATGTATATTAAGTCAGTATTTACAAAAAATACATTAGTAGCATATTAGTCATGTAGTTCAAAAGCTCTGCTTACTTTGGGGTTAGATGATGCTGTGTGAATATGTCCACCATTATTATTAGAATGATTAAATACATGCAAACATTTGTCTCGCCGTCTTCTCGCCCGCCGCGTCACCAAGGTAGTTTAATTTAAAAGTATGTTACCAATATAGAAGATCTTCCCAGTGGGAGCGAAGCAGTAGACGAAGGAGGCTGAGATCTTGCTGACGGTTGAGATAATGCCAAGCACCGAGTCATGCCACTGCAGCTTCTTGCTGAAGACAAGGATCGAGAATATTGTTCCTGAAAAAAAAACATAATGTTTATTGACCACTCCAAAGTGGATTGCACTAAATCGACATTGTAAGAAGCGAGTATGAAATTAAGTATGGCTAAAAAGTTAGCCTCACACAAATATAATTATAGTTTGGACATGGACAGTTCCCAACATCGAGAATTCTGGGATTAGGTAGGTAATACATTTTACATATGAAAGGTTTTAGCATAAAAGTTAGACTTTAGCCATTTACGCATTATAGACGAGCCTCTAGACGAAAGTCTACATACACTGATTGTAGACTAGTGTTCCCAGTGATGACATATGACACTGAGACTTGGTCGCTAACTATTGGCCTCATAGATAAGCTCTTGATCGCGCAACGGGCAACACAAAGAGAAAGAGCTATGCTCGGAGTTTCACTACTGATCCGTCGTTCCACGAAAACATCCCAGAGGTTGCGGGAAGTGGGTAGATAGAAATAGATCGAGATTGTCCGTCCTGATACTTTTATGTCCAGCATGTTATGTTTGAAGTGCAGTGAGATTCTCCGCAATCTCTTCTCTAGTGGCTCCAAGAAGCTCTAGTCACAGCGGCCTGTGAATTTAACCTAGAGGGGGCTACATCTACGAACATCTGTAGAGTGGCTAACGGATGATTCCCGTGAACAAATCAAAGCCTGCATCGGTACATCATGGCGACGTAGTAAGACTAGTGATATGCCTTAGGGGCGCTTGCTAGGATCTATTTAATGGTTTGCGGTCAGTCATTGCGTCTTAGTTACCACCGTTTTATCAGAAAACTGGTCTATCGGACAAAAGTGGCACGGGACAAGAGAATAAACATGTACAAGTGCAATCGTTTACTCACTTAAAATTAATTAACGCGCAGTCGAAACTTGCTGCGAATATGGATTGTGATTTAAATAATATTTTAAATTAACAAGGTTCGTCATATGTGAACACGCCGTGGAGGAAATCATCATCATGTCCAGCAGACTTCTACAGGCTGTTGAAGATGATGATGGTCCATGTTAAGTCCATGTTTATGTTAATTTTGAAATGATCCTGTACATTTGGATCACCTAAACCCTTAGTCGGACATGGATCTCAGAGAATGAGACTATATTTGATCTGGACGAGGCAGCGATTTGAACAACATAAAAAAAATTGTGCTAGTGAATTATATCAGGACGCACGCCTATCTCATCGGCCTTGAAGTTCGGAATATTTTTTAAAGGAAGTCAGTGGACGGAAGTGGCATTTTATGTTATCGATTCTACAATCTATATTTTATTTGATAACGATCTGCCCTGGCTTCGCACGTGTCATCCAAATTTGAGACTTTTCCGATGGATTTAAAAAAAAAATCTTTTATACAATTACCAATACCTGGTCTTGACAATTACGAACACAACAAAAAAAAATTGCCTAATCAGTCTAGTGATGATTTTTCATACATGCGACAGTTGATTTTTATTTATTTATTAATAGCTTACCGAAAGTGTGACAGATGAAGTTGTATGTTTGGAAGACACTGAATTGAACTTCATCCCAATTGAACCTATATCTTGTTGACAGGTACATGATCGCTACCTCACCTGAAATAAATAAAAAAATGTTTATAGTAAAGTTGTGATATTAGATGGTATTGTGAAGGCGTTGGGAACGCACTGGGGATTCGCTTAGAACTTGAAAGAGTTGCGTGCTAGAGAGGAGAAGGCTGTACTCCTAGCAGTAGGCTAGTTAAAATCAAGTTTAAGATCAATAGAAAGTTGCATTTATGCTTAAAGACTCGATTCAAAGACTCAACTTTAATGTTATGGATTATTTCGTGAATATAATTGAGTGCTATGCTGTTCATATGGACGCTTGTACCAATGGACACCATCAATTCTTACGAAACAAAAGGTTGATTATATTTATATAAATAATTTTTGTCGAGGCTAGTTTATTAAAATCCGTCATTTTTAAGATTCACTAAAAATAAAACTTAACCAGTGTATATATAAACATTGTTTTATTATTAATTCTGTAAAGAATCCACACGTTCCACACTTGCCTCTAGAATAAATCATTATCATTAATTCACTAATTCATAGGTTAATTTTCTTTTCAACTCTCATATGAATATTATTATTGACTGTCCAATTATAATGTCATGCAAACATAACATAAAACAAGTTATTAAAGCCCTAGGGTTTATCCGGGCAATAATAATGTTGTACCTACTGAATCACATAATTCATCATCATTATAATCACTAGCTTTTACCCACGGCTTCGCCGGCGTGGTACCCGGGTAAAAAGTAGCCTATGTATTATTTTGATGTATAAGCTATATTACTGTAAAGTTTCATCAAAATCCGTTCAGTGGTTTTTGCGTGAAAGAGGAACAAACATCCTCGCGTTTATAATATAAGTAGGATTTCATTTTAGTCACTGATGAACAATGTGAATTAAGTTTGAAACTCCAAATAGAAGCTTCTGGAATAGCAGTCTAGTTCAGTCTGGAATACTGCTGTATCTTCTTTTTTTACAAAATTTTGGCAAAAAAAATAATATTTATGCCGAGTTTCAAGCAAATTGGACCACTCGTTAAAAAGTTCCCATACAAACTTGGACACCCTCTACAACCCCTTAGAGGGGTAGTTTGGGGAGATAATTATAAATATTTATGTGAAGTTTCAAGACTGTAAGTGCAAGGAATACAATTTTTTCATACAAAGATTTTCATCCCTTTTCACCCCCTTAGGTGTAGAATTTTCCAAATTCCTTTCTTAGTTCACCCCTACACTATAATAGGAATATACCCTCCAATTTTCATGTTTTTAGGACTTTTGGTTTAGGCTGTGCTTTGATTCACCTCTTGGACTTTGACACCCCCTACATCCCCTTTGAGGGGTATTTTGGGGAAATTATTATATAAGACTTTATAATTTGGATTGAAGAATATTTATGTGAAGTTTCAAGACAGTAAATTCAAGGAATACGATTTTTCATACAAAGATTTTCATCCCTTTTCACACCCTTAGGTGTAGAATTCTTCAAATTCCTTTCTTATTCCATAGAGATAAATATACCAAGTTTCAAGCTTCTAGGACTTATGGTTTAGGCTGTGAGTTGATCCGCCAGTTAGTAATGGAACAGTTATATACAGTATATATACTGATACAGGCATAAAATTCACTTACATGAACAAAAGTAAGTAAAGTAATTCAGACACTCAAGTAATTAAAATTAATTGAAGCGCAGAGGCATATTAGAGTTTTGATAGTTTATCATTTTAGTTTTGGTATTTTTATTTTTACTAATCTCGGTATCGTGACACTTAAGGACATCATATTTGTTATGTTTTTAGTTCATCATGTGTCTTCTATTCTTTTTAAGTTGTATTGTGCACTGAACGTTTAAAAAAAACATGCGACAGCTACTATGGAGACTATGCAAAAAAGTTCAAATCGTGGTATTCCTAACTAGTCTGTGGTTCAAACACATGAAAACTTCATAGACTTTTAGTGAAGCTTTACTTAGGTATTCGAAAATCGAACTGGCCACCACAAGAAAATAAAAAAAAAACCGTGACTGCTGTAAAATCGACGCGCAAACTGCTGAGCTAACCAGAGATTAAAAATTCTGTGGATGAAAAATAAGTAACTGGGCGATCGACGTACGAGCCAACCAATGTATCAAACATCAACTTTTTCTTTTCAATTATAAATTAAAAATGAAAAGCAAACATAATTTCAACTGTAAAATCTATAAAGGACCTCTTCTTCTTTACTCTCTCTTCTTCTCTTCTTCAGTGTGTAAATTGCGAATCCAAGTAATGGTGGTCAGAGGCACACTTTGGTAGATAATCTCCTATTATCAAAATATATGTTTTTTTTAAGGTAACATAATAAGTTTAGCAGGTGGATGCCATTATATTAATTACCTACCTACGTAACTTGTAAGTCTACAGTAAACTCGTAGATAACCGATAGAGAAATAATATAGGCACTCGCTTTATTTATAAACTGCCATTGTGCCACTAATTCTGCAATAAAACTACCAGAAGCTCTGCAAACAGTACACGTCGGTACACACATCAAAAAAAGTTTACGATCAGTTTTTTTATGTTGAAATTATTATTAAAAATAATATAGTAATTGTTTCCTTGTTAAAAAACAACATTTAGAATTAAAACAAACCATTGTTATTTCTATTGTTTTTATATATAAAATTAATTTAGATAAATTTCTCCACCGATGACAACTTCTGTGGCGCAGTGGGTGAAGGACCGCCTGAGACGCTGAAGATTGCGGGGTTCGACTCCCGCCGTGGGACGTAGTTTTTATGATCTGCAAATATTTGTCTCGGATCTGGGTGTTTTATATGTATAATATGTATGTATTTTCAATATATATAGTATTTCAGTCATTTAGTTCCCATAACACAAGCTCTGCTTATCTTAGGGCAAGATGATGCTATTAGAAAATTTTCCAGCATTGGTTATTTATTATTCCTATGGACAAGTGATTAAAGAGAAAAGGAAAATATTTCAACTTTTTTAAATGATCGTAAACTTGTTTTGATGCATGTACCTACTTGAGGTTCTGCAATCAATAAGACATGTAAAGTTTATTGACAAGGAACTCATGTGGAATCATATTTTATAGGACGAAGTTGCCTGACTGAAGCAATAGGTAAAATATTGAAGTTACTTTTTAAACTTATAAAAGCTTTGTTGGTCTAGTGGCTGTACCAATGAATTTTTAAATATATGTGCTCTCAAAATTGTGAAGGAAAATATTGTAAGGAAACCGATAGCATATAATAAATAAATAAATAATGCTGGACAATCCACACAGTATCTAGCCCCAAGCTAAGCAGAGCTTGTGTTATGGGTACTAGATGACTGATATACTTAATACAATACATTACATAGATAGATATTTTTTTATTATACATAGAAAATACCCAGAACACCCGGTACAAATATTTGCAGATCGTACAAACATTTGTCCCAGGGCGGGAATCGAACCCGCAACCTCCTGTGTAGCAGGCGGACCTTCGCCCACCGCGCCACATCGGTCGTCAAATATGTATAAATATGGTATGGTCGGTCGTATATGTATAAATACTTTTGAAATATTGATTCTTGGGCGCATTATGGAATTATTGATGCCACGTGGAATGATAACTAAAATGCGAAACGCGGACATAAATAAAAAATAAATAATGCTGGACATTTTTCACACAGCATCATCTAGCCCCAAACTAAGCAGAGCTTGTGTTATGGGAACTACATGACTGATATACTACTTATGATATAAAAAGTATATTATACTTTTTGTAAATAAATACATATTATACGTAGAAAACACCCATACCCGAGGCAAACATTACAACATACAAACATTTGTCCCACAGCGGGAATCGAACCCTCAACCTTCTGCGTCTCAGGCGGGCCTTCGCCCACTGCGCCAAAGAGGTCGTCACATGGGCCATATATAATGTTTGGACGTGTCTCCGACTACCCATAATTGGTATTCTCAAAAATCTGCGTACTGAGTATGGATGCAGTTATGAGTCCGTTTTTTTTAAAACTTACCATACATAGGCCCAAATAAAATGCAGACAGTTCCTAAGAGAATGCAAAGTATCATTCGCCTGTTGTCATCTGTTTTCTTGAAGACCACTGCCAGGGTGTCCTTGATGTGAGCTGGGTCGAAGAAGGTCCTCAAGAAGTAGACGAAACCTTGGCCGTCATGCTGGAAACAGTTACTATATTACAAATGTATATCCCGAACTTTCATGATGAGAGTACCACGTGACCGATGAATGGCTTTAAGAATTAAAAAAAAAAGTATAATATCAGTCACTAGCCGATGCCCGCGTTTTTACTCGCGTAGGATAGATAATTGATAGGTGCCCTTAAATTGATATTTTCACTGCCTGAAGAGTAGAATTTTCCAAATTCCTTTCTTAGTGTGCCCCTACACCATAAGATGAATATACCCTCCAAATTTCATGCATCTAGGACTTATAGTTTAGGCTGTGCGTTGATTCACCTCTTGGACTTTGACACCCCTTACACTCCTTACATCAAGACTTTTCTCATTTAAATTGAAGAATATTTATGTGTAGTTTCAATACTGTAAGTTCAATAAATACGATTTTTTATACAAAGGTTTTCAGCCCTTTTCACCCCCTTAGGGGTAGAATTTTCCAAATTCCTTTCTTAGTGCACCCCTTACCATAAGAGGAATATATCCTCCAAGTTTCATGCTTCTAGGACTTATGGTTTAGGCTGTGTGTTGATCCGCCAATCAGTATCGGGACAGTTTTATATATATTGATGTAGTTTCCATAATACAAGCTTTGCTTACTTTGGGGCTAGATGATACTGTGTGAAAAATGTCCAGCATTATTTATTTATTTATTTATAATACCAAACTAAAAGGCAGTTCAATATACGCCGTAAACAGCCTGGGAATAAGAGTTCATAATATGCCCCCAGTAAACATTATTATAAGTTTTATACGGATCTTTATCACGTTTAACTTTTTTATTATAAATGTATTGACAAATGAATGAAAATATTGTATTATATACCATAAAAAAAAATACTACTTAACAAAACTTAAAGTACAATGAGCGGCTATGGCTTCGCTGGTAAAGGTTGTCTCTTCCAACCAAGGTTGGACAACCTTTGAATGGAAAAGTTTTTATGAGATTGTTAGGATAGCCGGGAGTATTTTTTTTTTTACTATTTTTCAGATTTTCCGACTGTGTTGCAAAAGTGGTCACGGGTTCAAAAAGGTTAACGCGATCAGGCCCGTATAAAACTTGTATTTTACATTAGAAACGTATTATGTAATACTTCTGCCCGCGGCTTCGCCAACATGGTACCTGGTATAAAAAGAAGCCTATGCGTTATTCTGATGTATAAGCTATAATACTATAAAGTTTCATCAAAATCCGTTCAGTAGTTTTTGCGTGAAAGAGTAACTAACATCCACCCTCACAAGCTTTCTTGCCTTTCTTTCCTGGCTTGGTCGCGGAGGAACAGGCACCTAGATAAAAACCGACGTTTCAAAGTGGTCCTTGTGATTTTATTGAATAAATGAATTTTGACTTTGACTTTGACTTTGACTATATTATTAGTAGGTTTGTTACTCTAATACCAGTACCGGTGATAACGTGATAGTGCGCTGGTAACATCTTATGCCTCTGTTAGTATTGCAAATATTTACAAGCAGTAGACATAATCATTAGTTTATGGGTCTAGACCTGTTTTTAACGTTTCTTAATTTTAACACGGGCTCAAAAATTGTGAATGAAAAACATGCCCTAAACGAAAAACTCAAAAGCATATGCCATAAGTTAGCTTATTGTTCCAATATGTGGTATGTAACCACTACTAAAAAATATATTTAATTCGAATTCTTGTAAAATATTATAAATGCAAGATATAACAGGATACTGAAAATATATTAATTTATGACCAGAGTAGCTTTGAGTCTACATCGTTAAACGCATAAAACCCCGGTTGATGGATTTTTTACATTTTAGTTAATATAACAAGTCAGTGTTACGTACCTTCGCACCCACTTCTTAAATATCATAAAAAAAAAGAAAATAAAACAAACGAAGGGAATTAAATTACCAAGTTAATTGTTTTTATATGCCTTTATTGCAGTGAACCTTTAAAATATTTTTAAAAACAAAAATTAAACACAATCTTTACTATGTTCCTCATGATGGAGATCCTCAAATACATAAGTGCAATAAAGGCATATAAAAACGATTAACTTGGTAATTTAATTCCCTTCGTTTGTTTTATTTTCTTTTCTTTATGATATTTAAGAAGTGGGTGCGAAGGTACGTAACACTGACTTGTTATATTAACTAAAATGCAAAAAATCCATCAACCGGGGTTTTATGAGTTTAACGATGTAGACTCAAAGCTATTCTGGTCATAAATTAATATATTTTCAGTATCCTATTATATCTTGCATTTATAATATGTTACAAGCATTAGAATTAAATATTATTTTTTCTTATTCCTATACTTGGTTATTTCGAACAACATTAGAACGAAATAACCAAGTATAAGAATGGGACAAATAAATTGTAAGAAGTCTAGAATAAATAGCTTTCAACGGACAACCCAATGTGATTTTTTTGTTAGGTTTTTGAATGTTGTAGGTACTGTTATTTAAAATCATGTTATATGTAATTTAAGAGGTATATCAACACTAAATATTATATCTGTATTCATGCCTTAAATACTCTTAATCAAATAAAGATTAATTAATGAAATGATCAGTAAAGCATAGTAAAAAAAATGCGTGAATGAAATTAGGAACATAGGAAAGGATAACGTCATATACCTTTTTCTGTTCCATCGACCTCGGTGACTCTTTCAAAACAAAAGTATTGTACAAGATATTCGTCAAATGCAAGCTGGCAGCCAACCCATAGCTACCGTAGTACCCGAAGTTCTGTAGAATCACTCCGCTCAAACCCATACCTATCGGGAATCCTACAGTTACACTGAAGTTAATCAATCCCATTCTGAATGTCCTTGTTTCATTCGTAGTAACAGCACTTATGTATGAGAAAGCTGTCAGAAACATAACACACCACCCTCCAGAAAATCCTTCTATAATAGCTTCACTGTAAACAAGAACTTCTAACGGAAGCTGCATAAAAAAATAAACGTTAATCATATTGTTGATGCATAATAAAAATTGGCCGCAAGTAGAAATGATGAGAAAAGCTTTTCTGTGTCCGGTTTTGTCAGACCATGAGCCAACAAAGAGTGCTAAAACACACGGCACCGTAGCTGATATATATGTTTTGGTCGCCATTGCTGATGCTAGTAACTTCTGCGCTTCTCTTTCGTAAGAGTTTTGGCTGTCAACTTCTTGTGCCTTCAGCGATGTACACACTTCATCAGTGAAATTTAGATTGACGCGGCACGCTTTCTCCAAGTTCAAATTCTGCGTTGTCATTATAGTGATCATAGCCGACATAACGAATAGCAGCAGAGATGGCTCAACTGTAACGCTTTTGAAAACATAGCTGCACGTTTCGCCGAAGCTTCTTTTGATTTCTGTTATGGGCTTGTCATCTCTGAGCGGATCTATTTCTGTAAACTCGTTGGTCACCTCTTTATCAGTTAATTTTAAATCCATTTTTCCACCTAATAATATTAGTTTTATCCAATAATTGAGTTATATCACTTGTATCACAGACTCACTACTTAGTACTGCAGACGTTAGATAACCACTATATACTTGTTGTGATTCTCTTGTAAATTATTTGAAGCCATAAAATGATAATCTGACAAATATATCATATTCATATCATTGAGCGAAACAGAGTAAGGCGATTGGTTTATTTTCATACTTCCAGCTTGGTTATCAATAATTATAAGATTATAGGAAACGACGTATAATAATAGAAACAAGGGTCAAATTGTAATAGACAGTTAGATTCCGATCGATAAGGTCTGCTGAATTAAATTTCTAATCTATCGATATAGTCCCCGTTTAACGTTACGATAAACAATAATTGATGACCTCTGTGGCGCAGTGGGCGAAGGCCCGACTGAGATACAGAATGTTGCGGGTCCGATTCCCGCCGCGGGACAAATGTTTGTATTAACTGCAAATATTTGTCTCTGTTAGTATTGCAAATATTTACAAGCAGTAGACATAATAGTTAGTTTATGGGACTAGACCTGTTTTTAACCTTTCTTAATTTTAGCACGGGCTCAAAAATGGCGAATGAAAAACATGCCCTAAACGAAAAACTCAAAAGCATGTGCCATAAGTTAGCTTATTGTTCCAATATGTGGCGACGGGTTTCCAACCTGTCATGTGGAACGCCGCGGGACAAATGTTAAACTGCAAATATTTGTCTCGGATTATTTCTATGTATTTGTTTGTATTTACAAAAAAGTATATAAGTAGCTCTGTTTAGTTTGGGGCTAAATGATGCAATGTGAAAAATGACGAGCATTATTATTTATTCAAATCTTCTACAAAATGGAAAAATGGTAGAAACAATGTTGTCCGAATTTGTAAAACAGTGTGATACGTATTTAATATCTGGTGTATTGCGGCAGAGCAAATACACCATGCAAATAAATTTATTTGTTTAAAACACCGGTTGATGTTATTTGAAAATATATGGTATAAGTAGGTAGTTTCACCATGTTTCACCTTCCAGACATACAAATTTGATTAAATTACCGATGTAGGTTGGCAGGGCCGATGTACCTACCAACCTACTTGGAGCTAGACCTAAGCTTAACCATTGTATGTAGGACATTAAGCATGAATAAATATTAAATAAAAAATCAAGTTTTTAATACATAAAACCAATCCTATTTATGCAAAAGAATAGTTTAGGTTTTAGTTAATTATAATATTCAAATTTCACTACTTATGATATAGAGTCCGGTAATTAGAGACCTAGCGTAGGGAACAGCGCTCCTTATCATTAAGGTACATTAGACATATGATATCATTAAGTCTAATGTACAAGTATATACTTAATTGTATTACCTACTGGAATTGGACCAAACTGTACACTTGAATAAATAAACGTTATCTTAACATAATACTTAATTGAAAATTTAATGTTGCATGGGCATGTTTTGGAATCGTTTAAACGTCAAACGACTCATTTGGGCACAATTTGACAAACTTTTTTTTATTGTGGTCGTTTTTCGGCGCCGGTTGTCGTCGGGTGTCGTCGGGCCGGTAGTAGAGTTTTATCAACATTAAACAATTCATCAGATCCATATTTATTTTAAGTAAATTATTAATTAGTTCAGGGTTCCGTCGGTTATTTTTGAAGGTTAATAATTGCTAATCATTTTGAGTACCAAGACAGCAGACATTCTTGTTGTTTAAAAATAACTTAGTATCTTGTTTAGTTTTGACTCATTTGGCGGACTAATTTAGTTCAAACTCTAATGGATTTTTCCATTCAAATATTTTTTTTTGCGAGCTGAAAAGGAAAACGAAATCATCAGGATGAAACTGGTATGTTCTAGAACCAAAATGTTCGAAGGTATCTCCCACGGGTAATATTACAATAAATAAATAAATAATGCTGGATATTTCCCCACAGCATTATCTAGCCCCAAACTAAGCAGAACTTGTAAAAGTCAAAGTCAAAGTCAAAATTCATTTATTCAATAAAATCACAAGGACCACTTTGAAACGTCGGTTTTTATCTAGGTGCCTGTTCCTCCGCGACCAAGCCAGGAAAGAAAGGCAAGAAAACAAGGCTGGTTATTCTTTTTAATGATCCTTTTACAAAACAATAGGTTCGAGTTGGAGCATTTTCAATCCCATGAGTTTTTGTCATCTAAATAATAATGTGTTATGGGAACTATAATATACTACCTATATGACAAAATATTTGCCGATTATACAAACATTTGTTGTTTATCCAGTTGTGTATACCACGTGAGCGAAACCATGGGCAGAGGCTAGTTTCCTAAAAAAAAAGTGCCGTTGTGGTTAGAGTAAAAAATACAGCTAAGTGCGTGTCAGGCCACGCGCTGTGTAGGGTTCCGTAGTTACCTGTGACAATGCGGACTTAGAGGGGGGGCTTTTTGCTTTTTACACAACTAACAACATCATCTTAATAATTTTCAATGGAATTTGATCGAAATTTTTCTTTTCTTTCTCCAAGTGCATTTTATAAGCTGGTAGAGGGGGACGACGACGACACCCTGACGGATCCCTGATCGAAAAATGGTTTTTACGCACCTGTAATATTTTTGAACGACCTATCCAACGACACTTCACGCCATGGGATAGACGAGAAAAAATAATATCGTCACTTATACCTCCTCCTACCTGATACCTAATCTTACAAAAAGGTTCCCTAAAAATTTGCTTCAAGATTTTTATTTTACCACCTTATCGGCGTAATTAATATAATGTATATCCGTATCAAATTACAGCTTTCTTGTACTAGAGAGTCTCGGAGCTAAGCCACGGACAGACAGGCAGAAGGATGGACATGGCGAAACTATAAGGGTTTTGTTGACCACAGCGCCATCTATGGCTCAACTGCCGAATTATACAGCAAGGTACTTGCTATGTCCTTTACAACAAATACGCACCTAATTACGTTAATTTATCATAGACTCGATCATTAGCACACCATAGTTCCAGCCACTGCCGACAGAGGCGCTGTTCAATGCTATATAAGCTAAACTGACATAAATTCAGGTCTCTTTCCCAAGACGATCACTCACTGTATCAAAACTACTAATATATTATTCTCTGTTCAAGCTGGCCTTTCCTTAAACCTACTGCACAAAATTTACAGGTTTCTTGTTTACTATGGAACCCTAAAAACAGTCTTTGAACAAAGGAAATCTACTATATTATATACTACTACTTTGGCTGACCTACCTAGAAATAAGAATGAGTACCTGCGTATTGCTACATGCCATCATTTTTGAGATCCCGAAACCTAATATAGTAAAGTAAAGTATGTAAATCTTTATTGGACAAATGTATAAAAATATGGTAGGTATTGTTTTAAAAAGTTCCAACAGCTTGCCCGTTTCGAACATATAATATTGGGTTAAAATCTAATTAAACTAAGTAATATAATATACTAGCTTCTGTCTACGGCTTCGCCCGCGTGATACTCGGATAAAAAGTAGCCTGTGTTATTCTGATGTATAAGCTATATTGCTGTAAAGTTCCATCAAAATCCGTACAGTAGTTTTTGCGTGAAAGAGTAACAAACATCAATCCTCACAAACTTTCGCGCTTATAATATTAGTAGGAAGGATAGTAGGATAGGATATTTTATAAAAGTGCACTTTGCCCGCACTTTATCGGCAAGGTGTGCCTTTCTGCATATTGTGCGCCTTAAGTAAGATAGAATCTATAGTTGATATGATTACTTCGCGCTTGTTAATATGATGATTTCTTTCAGAATGATGGCCAAGGATTACTTCACTTTTTAAATATTTACTTCCTTTTTTAACCCAACTCACCTCAAGAACACGTGCTTGCTTTTATTTAAAACAGCTGATAACAGATGCTTGATGTTTTTCAATCTTTTAAGAACTGCGTGAATTTTAATTGGACCAATGTACGGTAATTTTACAAATGAATCACACCACACTGTCTCAAGACTATTGATTTTGATTCCCATCTACGTAGCAATGCTCCATCTTATAACCAGCTTCTTAACATTAATTTAATCACAACCAAAACTATCAAGGTTGTTCAAAGACACTTTTTTTACATAAAGCGACATCTCTTGTCCATTGTACTAAATGTTATTGAACAGGCCTGGATAACTGGTAAAGTTTCCCCGTAGGGGGAGCCTTGTCGCTTGGAGCCGTAACATTCCAAGAATTTCGACCCTCATGGCTTAGTTGTAGATAGATGATTTCGTTTAATAATGTAAATATAATATGAGAGATTTTTTTTTACACTGGGTATAATTAATCAAATAACTGAATTTATGTGAGTTAACGAGTGTCATGGTTAATGATCACGTACCTATGTATAAAAAATAAAGACTATGATTACCTATTTAAGTATCTGTATTTGTGTTTTTTTTAATTACAGTGTAAATAATTGGATCAGGGGATTTTTGGAACTCTTGTCCACTAATCCCCTTATGGCACTTTAAGTATTGGAAGGGGATTTGTGGACAAAAAGTCCAGAAATCCCCTTCTTAAGGGATTGTCGTAGGGGATTTGTGGAATAAGCCAATTATATAGATAGATAGTCATTTTTTAAACTAGGTAACGTAAACAAAGCTGTATTTAACTTACATAATTTATTTCAGGTAAATCAGCGATATTGTACATGTCAACAAGGTTCAATTAGGATCAAGTCCAAATTAGTGTCTTTCAAACATTTAACTTTATCTGTCACACTGTCGGCAAGTAATTTAATAATAATAATAATACATTATTTATTTTAGGCAACACCTAAAACCCTAAACTAAAATACTTTCATAAAATAAAACAAAAAATAAAATACTTAGATACTGTAGTGGGAGTTATGTAAAATTCCTATCGGTCCAGCCATATAGTTTTGTGCTTAGGAAGTTACAGCAATGTCCGCTGTGGTGATAATGATCCAAATATTCAATATAATTTAAAAATTCTGTCTAAAATAAATCTTGAAAATTGCGTCAAAATGGCGCGCATGGGTTATCCAAATTTCTGAGTTTTCCGTCGGATTTTCCAAAATCAGTCGTGCCGTTCTGAAGTGAAGATCATCCATACAATGATTGTGGCAATTAACTTTTATTTATATAATTGATTGCTTGATTTTGGATTATCCTTTTCCAGGAATAAATCTTTGATATTTTGTTCAGGCAATATTTTCTCGACCCCAACCTACAGGGAATCATTGCCATTTTCATTTCTGTACTGCTTCGCGTCCACCGGGATGATCCTCTTTATTGGTAACATACTTTTTAATGACTTCTGTGGCACTATGGGCGAAAGCATGCCTGTGACGCAGAAGGTTGCGGGCTCGATTCTCGCCGTAGAACAAATGTTTGTATGATTTGCAAATATTTTTCTCTTAGCTGAGCGTTTTCTATCTATAATAATCTAGACTAATATTATAAAGAGGAGACATTTTTTGTTTGTTTGTACCGAAATGGCTCCAAAGCTACTGGACCGATTTCAACCAGTTTTTCACCAATAGAAAGCTAAATTATCAGGAAATAACATACGCAATAATTTATCTTCAAAAAATTACAGATCTCTAAGAAAATTTAAATAATGTAACCCAAAGTAGCAAAATTTTGCCTATAAAATTCATTATTAGGCGTGCGCTGAGAAAACTATTGAGGATACATAAAAATGATGTACAACACGATTAAAGTTCTCATTATTACCTACAAAAAAGTCTTCGAGGGAATATATCTAGCTGTCATATCTTATGTTATTTGCCTTATCATAGTTAAGTCACAATAGCTGTTTTTGTGTTCTAAAATTTAATTAAATCGCGGGTAGAAACAAAAGTTGGTTACATTCGTATCGTAGTATTCATTCTTATTCAAATGAATCGTTTTATCATCAAAGGTGTTTATGTAGCAGTAAAATACTTTACTGTTACTTTTTATCCCGATATTTCCACGGAATCTGAGATACAGTTAAAAACTAGTTCGGAGTGTGTAGGGCTTATCTAAATCAGCTACCAATTAAATTTATTACCTTATAATTAAAATCACTGTGACACAGTTTGATGGGACAAAAAAAATCTCAAAGTCGAATTCACGCAGCCAGCAACAAAGATGTATTTGTTATTTTAAGATTTTAATTTGGTACTATATAAATATCGTAAGTAATAATACTAGAAAAGTGTCTAAGGCATGGGTATACATATTAATTATGCTGATAAAGAGGTAAAATAAAATGTAGGAAATATTATTTTTTTTCAGCTCCGTTATCATCTGCAAATATCCAGGTCAGGACTGTATTATCTTTTGTAAGTTTATCTAAAAGTGTCATTGTTCTGTTTGTTTTTCCAATAAATATATAAATATTAATCGGAACTCATGCGGGTGAAACCTCGAGGCGCAGCTAATTTAATAAAAAAATCGAAGGATATCAAGTTATCTGAAACAGGGTGTGTCAATTTTGTTATAGATAAGAGTTGAGTATTCGTTATTAACAACTAAATGGTGACGCCTGTCAAAATTATAATAAGCAAAAGGTTTACTACTAAAATCAAGATGAGCTCGTTAAACCAATAAATCTCCATAATTTCATGACCACTATAGACTCATAAATGAACTCATAATGATCATAAGTGCATCACTTTATAATCAAACTTTTTTACTCAAATCAATTAACTATCCATTCATTTTGCAAAACGGCAATTCATATTCCTACTACTATCATTGAAGGCACCGACTTATTTTAATTTATTCTGATAACTATATATACTCCTAATGCAATAGTTTCTACTACTACGCTATTTTACCCGTTTTAAAAAAAAGCAGTTTCTACTTTAATGTATGCTGTATTTTCCGTTTTTTAAAAAGCAACATTGCTTGATAACCACTATCTCTGTAACCTACTATATATTCGGATGCAATGCAAAATAAGTCTCAAATAATAAGCTTTTACTAACCTGTTTTTGTTCTTTGGTTCTAGATGGATCAGACAGTGCTAAAGTGATGTAGAACAGGTTCAAGATATGAAGCGTCATAGCAGTTCCATAAATGGCATAGTAACCGAATAACTTCAAGATAAATCCAGAAAGCGCCAGTCCAATTGGCATTCCGACGTAAGTAAAGAAGCTGACTAACCCCAAGCGATGAGTTCTGTTCTTTTCAGTTGTAATATCGGAAATAAAACTGAAGATCGCAAGGAACATCATACTCCATCCACCCGAAACAGAGCCGAAGAAAGCGTCGAAGAAGATAAGATACTCAACACGCAGTTGGTAGAAGAATATCACGTTGAGTAAGTTGCTCATGTTTTGGAATATCTCGCCTATGACAGGCAGCATCATCAGAACCTTCCTCCGACCGGTCATGTCCATCCAACCGCCGACAAACGCGGTAAAGATACCCGGCAGCAGAGACGTAATAACACTCTTCCAGGTGATATAATAAGAGATGTATTGTTGTACTTGTCTTTCGTATGCACTTGAATCATTCGAATATTGAAACTTTAAGGAATCACAGATAGACTGACCTAAATTTAAATTAACTCTACACGCTTTTTCAAGACCGAGATTCTGTGTGGCCACTGCAGCGATAATGCTGGCTAATAACATGAGGAATGCAACTGGTTCCACTGTTATGTTTCTCTTGATTCTTGCTAATTGCTGTACAAATGTAGGTTTTTCTTCAGAATCTGGCATGGGTCTACCTCGCAAAAGCATCTCTTCCATTTTTCGGTCCGAGTCATTCATTTTTTTTATTCACTTTAATATCGAAAAATTCACAGACAAAAACACACTTTTTCTAGTATATTTGACAGTTAACTTCAGGTAGACCACACATGCTGCACCATTTATTGTTTTTAGTAACATTTATCGTGAGATAGTATAACTATCATTGATTACTCATGACAGAATAGTAGATTACTTACTTCATCAATTCTATGGTAACACTAGCTTTCGGCCCGCGACTTCTTTCGTGCTGACGTAGGTAGATAATATGTCATTCACCTCGGAACGGGGAGGCCGTTCTCTGCCCTACCTCATCCACGTACTCTTATCGCACTGCCAGTATTATCTATAGAGCTGCAATACCTACTTGTTTTCATTTTACATTATTTTTTAAACTATTCCATGAAAATTCATGCTGTAAAAGGAAAACATTACTAAGTTAAATTGTCAAACGACTACACTATTAGATTTTTATAAGAATTCATAGAGAATATTTGAAAACCATATCCATTTTAATCTTGTAATATTTCTTTCACTTTTAAAATAAAAGCCGTTGCCTTGGCTCAATATTAAACTTGGTATTACTATGCTGTGGCGGACTTTTAAATCTATTAAAAGCCAACATTTTATTCACTTATTTCAAACCGTTTAGACGTCGATACTGCAGGCAGGCTGTCTTTTTTGGCTGGCTTGATTTATAGATATTGTGATTTATTTCTGAATATACATCTTTATCAGTAAATAAAGCCTATATCTCAGGGATGATGTAGCTTCCTATTGGATGAGAAGTTTTGGAGATCCCCTACATACAAACTTTCCCTGTTTATAATATTAGAATAAAAGTATACATGAGTATAGATATATAGTACAGATAGTGATTATTTTAATTATCAATAAGCGCCTTTGTTTTGGTTTGAGATACACGATAATTTACACGACATATTTTTCTTTGTCTCCTCGGTAATTTGAGCTCCAAACACGGTATTTTTAAGTTTCGAAAACGGTAAATATTTTTTTTATATTGTGACACTGCTCACTGCGACACAGGGAATCCTAGTGTGGGCTCAGAACTAGCTTGTTAATTGTAGTGCAGTCTGAGACCTTCCTTCTTTCCCCTATTTTCTCTTCTCATCTTTTGTTTTCCGCTATGTCGCGCTTGGTCAGATTACTTGATTACGGCGCCGAAACAGTATGCATAGTTTTTACTAAAAAACGGGATAATTACAATGATTTGCGAGTTTGAATGTATGCAGTATGCATAGGTTTGATTGATTTCCCAAGGAATGCTTAATATTCGGTTTTAGAAAGGATTTGACCATCGATAAAATTAAATACCTTTATTTACAACGTCCTTACGTGACCCCTGTTTCAATTATATTTTAAGATAAGATAGATAAGATAAGAAAGTCATTTATTCAAAACCACCGCTTAAAAAATATATTTACTTGAGAACTAAACACACTATAGAGTAATTATAAAGATTCAATAAAAAAAAAAAGTGGCGAATCGGCCTTCAACTCAGCATGTGCGCTACTTATTGCAATGCCGCAGCGCTGGTTTTCAGCTGAGACCAGTGTTGATCTCACGGACATTATAAGGAAAAGTAACGAAATAGTAATGTTGTATATAATTTGCTCACGCACACATAATACACGCTAAGTAATATATAGTCAATAGTGTAAACATAAGTGACTGTGCTAAAGGTTATCTGAATGAAATCCGAACTTAACGAAATGTCAGCCATTTGTATGGAATCTTGCATTTGCTATCTTGTAGGTAAGCAATCATAATCGTCAGAACTACCTACCTATCTTAAAAAGGAAGGATGTGATACTAGTAATTACAGGAAAAACTATGAGTAAATAATTTGAATAACGAATAAAAGATTACGATTTCCACTAAAAACAACATCTCATATTTAATTTCTTTATAGCTTATCCATTATGAAACTTTTACATTGGTTCATATGTATCACTTTAACGAACATCATGTTATGCCCTTATTTAATTAATGACTCAACCGAACTAAAATTATCATGGTTTGGTATCATTTTAGAATATTATTACGACTATACGACGTACTTTACTATTCTCCTGCTGACGTTTCGTTGACCGTTTAGAGGTCTTCCTCATGAGCACCGTCCGCGACCATGCTCGACGGTCGTAAGACGGGAGCTGAGAGTTAAAATGACTAAACCGAGTTAATGATAAACAAAATAGTTGTTACATTTTCGTAGACTAATTGTACGTATTCGTTTCCTGACTGCATGTCTACAACTTAACACAGGTGTTAAACTACCTCTTAAAATTACATACATGCTACAGATAATTTGTGATGCAATTGTAAAATTACCGTACGTTTTGGTCCAATTAAAATGCACGCAGTTCCTAAAAGAATGAAAAGCCGCAAGCATCTGTTATCAGCTGTTTTATAGAATGACATTCCCAACGTGTTCTTGAGGTGAGTCAGTCAAAAAAGGTCTTTAAAAAAGTGAAGTAATCCTTGGCCATCATTCTGAAAGAAATCATCACATTAACAAGCGCGAGTAATCATATCAACGGTAGATTCTATCTTACATAAGGCGCAAAATATGCAGAAAGGCACACCTTGCCGATAAAGTGCGGACAAAGTGCACTTTCATAAAATATATACATAATAAGTAAAACATTACATAGAAGGTGGTGGTCATTATCGAACCTGCGTCATGGTGTTAGTCATAAATAGAGTGAAAGTTATGTTATATGGACAGTTTGTGTTTCGAGCCGTATTTTATACAATTACTCGTAATTCACGGCAAATGCATTTTCCTAACTATTGAACTGCGGTGTCCAGAAAACGTTTGCAAGATAGCTCGATTTTCGGGTACTAAACACACACTAAGCTTGTAAGTTATTGCCCCAAATTTTTTGCGAAAACTCGTAGTTTGTATGAAAAAATGTATAGTTCGCTGTAAGGGGCTCTGTACATTTATATACATATTTTGTCAATCTAAACTAAGCAGTTACACTAACATTTACTTCTGGCTGCATTCAAGGAACCCATGTTAGTTTTATGTTATTTTTGTCTTATTTCTCCCCATGTACATCTTTATACTGATATTTTTCCTTGCATCTCTGACTTTGAGCGTACAATCCTGGTTATATCATTAAACCATATCGAAGACTTTCAAGGTGGCCCATAGACTCCATCACAAGGGCTGGCCACTAGACACTTGCTTTTACTACCTCCCTAAAATTACTTTGGGACCAAGTAGGCACATAGTTAATATCAACGGGCAATATTAATAAAAAGACTTACCTCTTTTTGTTCCTTGGTCCTTGCCGGATCTGAGAGTGAACATGTGATATAAAACAGGTTCAAGATTTGCAGCAATGTCACCGTTCCATATACAGCGTAGTAGTCGAACTTCTTCAATATATATTTAGCAAATGCCAAACCAATTGACATCCCGACGTAAATGCAGAAGGCGACGAATCCCAGGCGATGTGTTGTGTTTTCTTCAGTTGTTATATCGGCGATGTAGATGAAGGCCGCATGAAACATGACACCCCAACCACCAGCAATGTTAATAAAATAAATAAATAAAATAAATAAATAAAATAAATAATGCTGGTCCATACATCCACCGACAAACACAATAACGATACCCGGCAACAGGGACGTTATAACGCTTCTCCAGGTGATGTAAAAAAATATATATTGTTGCACTGTATCTCATAGGAGCTTGAGTCGTTCGAATCTTGGAACTTCAAATTATCATAGATTTCATCACCTCAATTTAAATTAACTCTACAGGCTTTCTGAAGACCGAGATTCTGCGTGGCCGCTCCAGTAAGTAAGCTGGCTAATAGCATGAGAAATGTTATCGGTTCCACTGTTTTGTTTTTCTTGATACTTACTAACTTCTGTATTATGGACGTTTGATGTTCTTCAGATTTATATAGCATAGCGACACCGTTTCGTTTTTCCAGATAAAATATGATATTAATTCACTGATCATTGAGCTGACCACCAAGTAAAAGCTGAACAGAAATAAGTGTGCAAAAATAACGGGGCAGGCCTTTGCCAAGCAGAGGATTATGATTAACTTAATGATGTATATTTAAAGTTTATGCTTAAGACCCAACAATTACTCATTTTCTTAGTATTCTCGTCGGTTAACTTAAGGTATGCCCAGAGTTGTTGCTCCATTTATTGTTTTTACTAATTGTTATATTAGATAAGTTATAATTATTCCTCTTTATTTATTTAAAACGTCAGGCTTATGTCTGGAGCCTTTATAGGCATTAGTAGAGCCGAAGATAACACTAAGAGGAAATATTGGGTGGTAAACTGGGCTATTGCAGGAGGAATGGTTACTGGGCTATGTAGGATGAAATGGCACCTGCCAATTCTGTCTTAAATTCAAATCAATATATCAATATATAAATATTATTATTAGGTTTAAATATAATGGTTGAGCAAGCTTCTGACTTACCCTTTCTCGGTATCCTCAAAGATCTATGCACCTAAGGTTGTCCATCATAGGGAATACATGTGTTTGTTTTGTATTTTTTTTTATTAATATAAACATAATTTAAGTTACAATTTAGGTTTCGTATCTATGCTATTATGTTCGTTATCCTTCAAATCATTATCGTGAACAGCCGATGTTGCATTCGCTTCAGCTTCTTTTTTTTCTTCTGTTTCAAGGGCCTTCTTCCTCGAATTTCTTAGTTCTTTTCTGTGCTGGATGTAGAAGACACTGTGGATATATAAATAAATCGTCGTAGAGGTAACTAGAGATACTGAAGCACAATAAAGTATATTGGAAACCGAGTCTTTTCTAAAAGTTGTTTTATTCCAAAAACTATCGCGCAATATGCGACACGGAGGGAAAGCGTTACGATCAATCACCCTGTAAAGACTCTCGGAATGAGTCAAAACTTAGTCGGTATGTAAAAACGCCAGTTTACAATATGCACTAAAAGTTGATATCTTTGGCCATTCAGCGAGGAAATGCAGTGAGTGATCTGAGCACCATCCTATTTCAAAAATATTTGACAAAGATATACATTTTTAAAAGCAGAACTTGTTAGTTAGTTTACGTAACTATGGATTTAAATGTCATAAATTAACATAAACAATACTGAAATTCAGCTAATTCTTAAAATTATTATTATCAAGCAAAAATTTCTGTGATGTTCTTCAATCTAAGGCTATTTTTGTATGAAGGAAACATGTATTCAGATTTTATTATTTTTTGTTATCAATTTATCAACGAATTGAGTACACCGTACAGCGCTTTCGTAAACACTTGAATGTACCCTGCTCATTGACATTATATACCCCCCTGCAGTTTATACCAAATTATAAATATAAAACATGACATTTAACTAATTAATTTTGGTATCGCTAATAACAGCGTTTATATATGGACTGATGATTATTAACGTGTATTGACCTAGTTCATTAATTTTTCTGTTAACCTCTATAATATAAGATGTAACGTTCAAAGTGTAGGATAAAAGCCTAAAATTTCTTGTAAATAATATCTTAAAATATTCTCGTTTGCATAACTGAACAATTATAAACCTTTACTTGATGTTACAAACAATGAGAAAATAGGATGTTTGGTACTGATGACCTTTGTAACGGCAGAACTGATTTGGATGAGAATTGTATCTAAGAGATCTAAGAATAAAATAATGCAGGCTTATTTTCATCCACAGACCACACGAGTGATGCCGTGAACAGTATGAACAAAAAAAAAATTGATGGCAGGAAAATGTATGGTGATTTGTGGTCAAAGATTTGACAGCGAGTTTGCATCAATGACTACTGCCATGGTGCAGTCAATAGCTAGACTGTATGAACTTCCGTGGTATCAGACAACCTCTGTGGCGCAGTGGGTGAAGGCCCGCTTGAGATGCAGAAGGTTGCGGGTTCGATTCCCGCCAAGGGTCCAATTTTTGTATCTGCAGATATTTGTCTCGGGTCTTTCTATGCATAATATGTATGTATTTACAAAAAAAATATATAAGTAGTATCAGTCATGTATTTTCCATAATACAAGCTCTTCTTAGTTTGAGGCTAGATGATGGTGTGTGAAAATGTCCAGCATTATTATTATTCCTCTTTATTTATTTAAAATCTCAGGCTTATGCCTGGAGCCTTTATAAATTGAAGGCCATGAACCGTCCATGAACGAACAAAACGTATGTTTTTCTCTCTCTCGATAGCCATGGAAAGTAGTGTGATCGCCCCGCTCGCTGGTCAGGGAAGACTATGATAAATGAACGCTAATTCAGTAACTCACTGAGATAAGGCGACAACTGAAAAAAATACTTACGCCAATATAATAGCAGCGGGTATAGTAAGCAAGGCACTGGTCAGGAACACAGCTCCGGGAAGTATGTACAGCGTCTTCATGTATAACCAGGAGTATAACGGATGGAAGACCAGAGATGCCAGGGTTTCCGTCAGCGAAAACATAGAGTTCACTTTTGCTGAAAAAAGTTAATCGGTGTGACTGTAAGAAACTTATAATGTCGAAAAGCACTTTCTTCCGCCGTATACCTATTCAGTGCATAACTCCACGACCACATAGTTAAGATAAGGGATTATGAATCGCTTAAGCTATGTACCTATGTATGGAAATAAGTATTCTGTGATGTCCTAATAAGGGCACTCGAAAGATTAAAAAAAAACATATTCATTTTAAAAATCACTTTTTTCATCCTTTATACGTATGTTTCATTGTTATCACACACAACCGAAACTACTGAACCGAATTCAAAAATTAGACGTCATTCGGTTTGTCTTGATCATTGAGATGATGATTTTGGATAAATGATTACGCCACCATTAAATTGTTCAGTTCGTTTCAGTTGAGTTCTTTTGTAAATCATGTCTTTACCTCAGTAGACTTAGCAAATAGGACAACCGTTTTGTCTACTCGTACGTAAGATAAGACTGCTTCTGTTTCTCTTTCCGACGATAAAAAAGAGAGACTGAAATAATATTTGCTTTCTATTCAGCCGACATATTGTCTGATATCTAATTTTACTTACCAGTTTCCTGCTTGTCAACGAGCTTAGATATAATTGAGCGCAGTGATGAAAACGTAGTCGCATTTAGTATATCAACCAACGGAACTGTAACAATAAAAAAAGATCATAAAATACGCATGATTATCCACGAATGCAGTTACACACGGTATATGTACTAGTTACTTGCATGCTAGTATTAAACGTAGGCGGTCCATACTCTGAAATTTCATCTTTTCTATACGGTTTATTCAATAGGGTCTTGGACCAATGGGACCGTTTAGGTAGATGGATCGGCAAGGTGCGTTGGCTATTTCTGCTTCAGTTTTACTTCTAAGTAGACTATTATTTGTTTTTTTACAAGCTTTTTTAAATAGTTACTTTTTATTTTTGTTTCTTGTCCCACCATTATAATACTAGCATTTTTTTTCGTTTTCGTCGTCGTGCTAAATAAATGTTTTTCATTTCATTTCATTGTCTTGTCGAATAACCTTCATATACTTGTAATGTGCACTTGTACAGTATTATCATCTCTACCATTAGACAATGTCATGTTCGACTGGTATTTTCCTTATGCTACAGGTTTCTTGATCACAGATTATAAAATCTGTGATCAAGAAACCTGTAGCATTCTGCCTTTTAATATGATCGTTGCTAGGATAACAAAAAAGGTTGTATGGAAAAAGCTTGATGAAACAGCAAATTTGAAAATACTAGATACTAGATGAAACGATGTGATAATTATACTAGCATAATACCTCTTGAGCATGCAAGACGTGAGAATTAGCATGCTAGTGACTGGACCAAGTATTTTCCGGTCCCAACACCAAAGGTAATTTTCATAACATTAATGTTATTTGTTGGCTATTATGGTGGGATAATGAGAAGCATTCAACGTTTTAAAACTAATTAGAATTCATAGCGACGATATTTTTGTTTGTTAATTTCGTGTTATAAAAGGGTTGTTTTAGCTTTAAAGTAATTTTTGGAATGGATTTGATGGTAATGCTCTTATGTTTTGCTCCCGTAGTCATTGAATAATTTTATTCGTTGTATCACTTGTTCTTTCTTCGTACGGTTTGCGATCAGATTAAGGTATACGCAGTTTTTTAAATTAAAGTATTAAAAGTAGGTTATCTACTTGCAGATAGCGGATTAGTATTTACAGATAAGTTTAGTATATAATTATGACTGTACCATGTGCTTTACTATTTCTGTTTTATTCCTCCTGTTAACGTTGACCGTTTATAGGTCTTTCCTCATCGCACCGTCCGCGAGCACGCGAGCCCTTCAGGAGGAAGGACCTCTAAACGGTCAACGAAACGTCAGCAGGAGAAGTAAAGTACGTGGTATTAGTCATCATTATAAACTAAAATGAAACCAATCCACGAAGATTTCAATACTATTACAGTCGAAAAAACCCTAAACCCTTTAGGGGTTTAGTGATTTTTTCGACTTACATTGACATTTTGACATCTACTGCACATGGGCACCTTCATCATGACTCAGACCGAACAGCCCTACTGTCCGCTGTAAATGTGTCGATTTAGCAAAATTTTTTTCTTTATTTCCTAAAAAAAATTGACGAATATTTTCTCTTAAGATATTAAAGTGTAAGTATTATGAGAAGCTAAACTAGTATAAATAAAATGTCATTCATGTTATAATTATTATTTAAAGTTACGTTTTGTACTCATATTTGGGTGAAGGCCTCTATGTATACTTACTGCAGTACATCTCTATATCTGTGGTGACGAACGCAGTCCAGGTGGAGGAAGCGAACTTGCTGATGATGGAGATGAAACAGAGCAGGGAGTCATCGATTTGCAACCGCTTGCACAAGATCGCGATCGAGAATAATGCACCTGAGGTACGAGAAATACATTCATGGTCTAAGAAAATCAGGACATTCATTCACGAAACAAACAGAAACAAGTACACTCACGACTGTAATTTTTACAAAAAACAAGATATTTAACATGATTTGTGATTTTGTGAGTGAGAGAGAAATGTTTCCCGATATGCTTGAAATCATGGTAAATAATCCCGTTTTTAGTAAAAAAATATCATACTCTCATGACTATACTCCCCACGAAAGACATCCTCAGATCGTAGATCTTTGAGCATACCAAGAAGGTAGTCAGAGGCACGTTTAAACATAACATTTGGTACATGTCCGAGTTTAAAATGTCATTTTAAGATTTTTGTTTGCCCGCGATCTTTATAATATAGCATATAAGCTTTTGCCATAATCAGTTGTTTTTCTGTGTCTGTTACCTCTGAAACGGGATTTTGGATTGTAATGTATTTTTTGCCTATGGATCCTATGATGTGACCTTGTTAGTATAAAATATTGATAAAGAATCTACCGGTTAGCATTTTTGAAACGTAATTGTTAGAGGAATTGACGATTTCTGTGGCGCAGTTGGCAAAGGCCGGCCTGAGACGCAGAAGGTTGCGGGCTTGATTCCTGCCGCGAGATAACTATTTGTCTTGGGTTTGGGTGTTTTCTTTGTATAAAATCTATGTATTTACAAAAAAATATGTATATAAGTAATATATCAGTCATGTAGTTCCCATAATACAAGCTCTGCTTAGTTTGGGTACAGATATTATACTTGGGGCTAGATAATGATGTGTGAAAATGTCCAGGATAAAAAAAATGTTAATTAAACGATAGTGCGTTCAAATTTGTGTTTAATTTAAATTTTTGATGCTCTGAATTCGACACTTGTCTTGAAACCCAAAGCCTGAGTTTAGGCTCATGGAAGAGAGAGCCCATCGTCATCAAGAGCTTGTAGAAGTCACCAGCTTTGGTGTGTAATTTACTTTAGATCAGATACAAATAATTTACTCATAACACTAATTTACAAGTCAAATATATACCACAAGGCTGTAGTCTATCAAAATTTGCTCACTTCAAATTATTCGCGCAACTTAACATTGTTTTTTAAGCAAAGCCAATAACTTAAAATATTTTGATCGCACATAAATTAACATGATATAAGTGATACCTCAGAATTTTACCGGTAAATAAATGTTGTTTTAGAAGGTGTACAAGCATAATGTAATGTCAACTCGCATTGATCGTATTATAGTAAGTATGAATAGCTGACATAAATATGGTTCGAATACATGCTTTTTGTATTGGTTTTGCTTATACGTGTGAATATCAAAAAACCTCGCTAGAATCCAGGAAAAAAAGGACGATTTTTTTTTCTTTGAATGGCCTTGGTCAGTGTCACCAGTTACGACCGTTTACGAGTACCTTCTGCGCTTGCCTGTTAAAAGTTAAGATGAGAAACTAGCACAAGGGCACCATTTAGGTACGGACATCGGCTTGGGTCGTTACCAGGGGGGAGGAGAGAAACGTACCGGTACATATCTGTAACGTGAGTAGGCGGAAGTAGGGACTCTTTGACCCCGCCAGCGGGGTTGGTGTATCTGTGAAGTGTTTTCTCTGTCGGGACATGACGACGTAACCACTGCGTTAGCAGTGCTGATGGGGTCACCAAGAACGTATCTTAGTCTACGGAGAGTTTAGAGGACGATATAATAATTATGGTGCGTTCCTCCATATATTATAGAGCCGCGCTGCTGAGACAGATTAGCCGCGTCGGTCAAGCAGCTGCGATCGTACGTCGATGCAGCAGGCGTTGACACAAATGACACGCGGACACCATTCAAATATTCTTGGAATAGCCTGTTATTCCACGCGAAACGGTGGTATAGTAACTATTCCCGAATAGGCTCGCTATTCTTAGAATTGTAGATGGTAAAACGTAAAATAGATTTATTCTCGAATAACGGACGATTTATTCTACCAATAAAATTTATTCTCGTTTGGTCGAATCTACTCTAGAGGTATAAGTCATGTATATATTTTTCTAAATATAAATTACCTAAATCATTTGTAATTAATCTTATTTAATACGTTTATCAGTTGAACTCTAGTTATTAATTAATTGGATCTTCCATTGTTTTATCTATTAAAGTTCCGTCGTTTGTTTTGTTAGTACCTCTATATTGATAGCAGAGTAGACAGTACTATCTATCGTTAAGATATAGTTAAGAGACAGAGTGGTTTTATTATGCATTAATGCATATAATTAGGTTTGCATAGCTTTATGCGTATTTACTATCGGTGACAATAACATCCATCCCAGCATCTATACTTTCGCATTTACTATATAGGTATGTTATGATAGAAAATCATTCAATAACGTACTTACTTAAGTATATACCAACAGAAATATATCATTCATCAATAATCAATGTGCCAAAAAAGAATATGACCCACCAGTTGGTAAGCAGTTACCGTAGTCTATTGTTGCTTGCTAGAAGTATTCCTTTTAAAATTTTCAAAGGCTCTTTTTGAAAAACCTTATACTTTAGTCTAAGAATCTGGTTGTGGAAGGAAGTTATAATATAAATAATAATTATAATAATGCTGGACATTTTCACACAGCATCATAGCTCCAAACTAAGCAGAGCTTGCGTTACGGGAACTAAAATGACTGATACGCTACTTATATACATTTTATACATAGAAAATACCCAGATCCCGAGAAAAATATATGCAGATAAAACATTTGTCCCGCGGCGGGAATCGAACCCGCAATTTTCCGCGTCTCAGGTTGGTCTTCGCCTACTGCACCTCAGAACAACAGAACCTCTGAAAGCGTAAGGAGCGCTCTAGCACCCAGGCCCTAGGGTGTGGGGATGAATCTACTGCCGATGGCGAGCAGTGCTGTGTTAAATTGCAGATGTGCACATAATATAAAACAATTTTTCAGAACCAAACTTCATTATTCAAGCGGTAGAATATGTATACAGAGGTGAGTCTTATTACTGCTCGTGCCGTGAGCTTGGGATTGTTAAAAATTCTCATTGGACGTCTGTCCAGACTCAGGCTCATTCGAAGATGTTTTTGAGAAATCTCCAGGTGCTACATACTTATTTGATTTCTGCATTATTTTCACTAAATTATAAAGAACAGATGATTTTTTTATATTTTGAAATTAATATAAGTGTTGGAAGTTAAGTAGGAGTTTAGGTACTTAGAACTGAATTTGGATACATAATACTCACCAAAAGAATGCAAAACGATAGAGTAGCTGATGTATAATCCAAATTTAACCATATCCCAGTTGAGTTGGTTCCTCACAAACAGATAGAACACGCCATGCTCAGCTGAAATCAAAACATAAAAAAGGGAATTTATTTACTTACACTTAAACAAACATACCTAGTCTAAGTACAACATAATAAGTATTTAAAATAGTAGGTATAGTGAGAAGGTATGTCTGTATGTAAGTAAATGTCGAGGACTCAGCCACGCTGTTTTTCAGCCTCGCCTACTGATGTACATAAGTAGATCTCCGCTGAAGAGTCATAGTAATAACAGTGTTTTTTTTTCTTTTTTCCAACTGACTTATATTACCAGACCACATAATAGATTCATATAATCTTATAGATTCTTCTTCGTCTAAAGATTGTCTGGAAGAAATCGCTTCTAAGCGATAAGATTTTCCATTATAGTTTAAGTTTTGCAAAGTTTTTTTTTTATTTTTTTTTTGTGATAAAGTATTTTCATTCATCCATACTAGGATACCCTGTTTCGTGGGTGTCAGTAACTATGAGTACCGTGGTGGTGCAACTACACCCGTGACCCGGAAAAAAATAATTGCAGAAGCAAACATTTGTCCCACTGCGGGAATCGAACCCGCACTTCCTGCATCGCAGCGGGCTCCTTGCCCGCCGCATCATTGATGTTGAATTGATTGCCTATTAAATCAAAAGTTACCCTCGGAACCGATAAAAATCCCAGGTCCCAAAGTCTTACTCCGATATTTAAAGAAGTTGGGCTGACCTGGGTTGTATAAATCCTACTAATATTATAAACGAGAAAGTTTGTGAGGATGTATGTTTTTTACTCTTTCACGCAAAAACTACTGAACGGATTTTGATGAAACTTAACAGTTACATAGCTTATACATCAGAATTACAGATATGCTACTTTTTATCCGGGTACCACGCGGGCCGAAACCGTAGGCAGAAGCTAGTAAATAAATAATTTCAGCATTTGTTTGCAAATTACGTATAATGTATTATTCGCTATACTCACATGATGTAGGACCGAATAGAATAAAAACTGCAATGAAAGTGAAAATGAGTTTGGCTCTCTTAAAGGAAGGCCGCGGGCGAAATGTCACTGCCACAGTGTCTGATATGTGGGATATGTTGAAAAACGACACTTTTGGACACTCTGGCCGTTCTATCTGAAAGAATAAATATTTAAAAATAATAATAAAATAATATATTGTACAAAAAGGTCTTAGTGTTAGCTTTGTCTTCATTAATGTGTGTCAAAGAAATAATGGGGATTTATAATAACAAACAATTCGGAAAGAGTTATAATTATTAGAAAAACAACTAATGCTGTGTCCACATTGGTGACACTTCAATCTATATGCCTCCGTGAATATGGCCGACAATGATGCTTGGTCACACATTTGGACGGTTTTTGGCACGCAGGCCAAAGAAAAACGCAATGCCTTGATAATACATGGAGTCACCTCAAAATGTCACAAACGTTGACTCGCATCTACTTATTTACATCAAAAGGCATTTTTATAGAGGTAACATACCAAACAATGTATATAAGTATATATTATATCAGTTGTAGGTATATAGGTTTTTACCTATAAAATTATCGTTTTGTCAAACTGGCCACTTTAAACTGAAATATCTGCGGTTTGACTTAGAATTCTAAATTCAAATGAAGAACAGCTGTAAAAAACAGGATTTATTGGTTTTTAAATTTGTAGGAATTCAGAAAAAATATAGTTAGAATAAATAAATTAAAATTATAATATATTTTAGTCATGGTAGCATAAATTCTGTGAAAAAAAGCCGGAATGGATTGAAGCCTTTGGTAAATAAACGCGGCAAGGGCAAACGAGATACTCAAAAATCTTTGTCACTCGAGGAGGTCAAAGATCTGCTTTTTAATCTCTTCGGTTCAAAACCATATACAGAAAAAAACTTTTCATCTAACCTATTTTTACGTCTTTTCTACGCAGTGGTTATCAATACCTAACTAGTCTGTGGTGGTTATTTATTCTATGGTTCTACGGTTCCAATATACCTACACAAATATTGTTTGACGAAATCTTTAGAGTAATATATCTTTATTTTGTCTGTCCACAAAGTTATGAAGGCTTAACATTCTAAAAATTTCAAGTACCAGGCTTCTTTGTTTTTACTATAAATTATACTATTTTTGTTTGATTTTATCTTCAGTTTTATTACATTGCAACCATGACCTCGTTTTTGTCGAATATGAGTTACAACGTGAAAACAATGCGTCGGAAATGGCACGCGATAATTACCGACATATATATGGATCTAATTCAACCAACAAACGAACAATGCGTTATTGATTCAATCGCTTTCGTTCTGGAAAATGTAATCTCGCAAACGAACTTCATGGACTATGCTCCGGAAAACTATGATTATGACTAATTGAAAGCAGATCCGTCTTTAACTACGGCTGAGCTATCATCGGCTTTTGATGTTAGTGTCTGAACAATATGGGACCATTTGTGGCAAATCAGCAAAATAAAAAAGTTAAATTAGATTATAATTCCCATACAAAACGGCAATATCATAGGTATAAACCTAATATATTGATCAACGACGGTACTTTTAAACCTTCAAGCTCTCTGTAATAATTGAAGCATAATTTAAAAAGAATACGACATCAACTGAAATAGGAAGAGCCCGAGGGGCATTTTTAAAATATGATACGTAAACTTATTATTTATAAATACGTTTACGTCAGACACTTACCGGAGGATAGCCCTTTTCTTTACGCCATTGATCTGGTTCTTGCAAACAGAAAGTACCATACATCAGCACAAACGTAAACATAACACCGGTCATAGAGAATAGCGAATAATACCCCATAACCTTCACCAGGAAACCACTCAGAGCCATGCCTATCGGGAGCCCAGCCGTCATACAAAAATTCACCATCCCCACTCTAAATGTCCGGGACTCTTCTGTAGTTATATCACTTATGTAACTGAATACTCCAAGGAACATCGTCACCCATCCTCCGGTTAGCGAGAAAAACAATGTCTCTAGGAACACCGTCACTTCAACAGGTATCTCGTAGAAGAAGTAAACGTTTATCAAATTGTTAATAGACGTCAAAAGTTCCCCGTAAATTGGCAATAAGATGATTATTTTCCGTTTCCCTGTCCGGTCGCTCCACGCGCCGAGGAACATTATTAGTAGACAGGGCAAAGCCGTTTGGATTATGCCTTTCCAGATATCGATTGACGAGATTAATTCCTGGACCTTTCTCTCGTATTCCGTGTAGTTGTTGCTGGATTTCTGGACGAGGGCATCGCAGATCACGTCATCGTATTGAAGGTTGACGCGGCACGCTTTGTCCAGGTTGAGATTGCCCATTGCGAATCGAGATATAATGCTTGGGATGATGAGTCCAGCGAGAAGCGGCTCCACGGTTATGTTGTCTCTCACGTATCCCCATTTCTCGCCGATGGTTTTGTCTCTGTACAGTTTCTTTGCATCCTTGTTCAACGGTTTCTCCTCCACCAAGTCAGAAGAGTTTTGCTTCACTTCGGCCATTTTTATGGGTTTCGGTTCATTTGTTTTATTATTTTATACCGCATCCATTGTTTGTAAATATATGGATACCACGACCGATTGTCACTGTTGCAATGTTTGACTTCTCATTATGTTCACTTCTAGTAGAGAAACAATAATGGCTTTATTGGTTTGCTTAACCGATATATTTGTTTGATATCAATTACGCGTTGATAAATGATAAACTTGTTGATTATTGTCTGTTCTTTTGTTCTAAACTGATTAGCACAAAGGTATTTAAAAGTCGAAATTAAATGTTTATTTAAAATGAGGCGTTAAATGACTTCATAGGTGTCCCGCTGAACATCGACTGGTCAATCTGCAAAAAGTATTGTGAATATAAAATGTGTGATTGTTAGACTATTTCCATAATCATTCTTAGGTAAGAGTCAGCATGAGTAGGATATTTACAAAAGTTTATGAATTGGCGACTATTGTTGAAAAACTTGCTCATTTTTCATAAGATTCCTCACTTTTTGTATATGGACGAGTTATTAAATTGCTCTGATTATGATGACTGGACGAATTTCTAGTGTTAAAAATGTAATAAGACAGGCGCGTCAAACTGACGCGATAGCAGCGCTGGCGGTGGCATATGTTTTGACGATTAAGTCTATTATAAAGAGAAACTACATAACACTACTTTATTATGAAAATGCCTCTACATTAGTTAGAGTGTTCTACAAACGCCTTTGTTAATTTCCACTCGAGATTTTCCTAATCGAAAAAGATAATACCAACCTTTCTAATTAGTTATATATATGTATGTTATATGTTTTATAGTATCTATTTATTTATTGATATATATATATATATTTATGTGTTTATTTATTTTTGTAGTTTTAAGTAACTTAAGTATTATTTTCTTACTACCTACCTCTATAATTACCTCTCTCTAGCTCAAGGTTTGCTGGAAGAACATTCTTTTTAGGGTTAAGCTCGCCTTTTACATGTCGTTTAATTCTGCCTTTTTAAAAGTGTTTATTTGTGTGTACAATAAATAATAATATCTGCCTACCTTAGTAATGTTACTAAGGGCAATTAATAGTTAAGAATAATGTTTTTATTCCAATCCAAGTAGCTAGAGGTGGCAGTGGCAGACCGAGTGACATGGAAGGAAGAAGGGGAGACCTTTGCCCAACAGTGGGGTATTATTACATAGATTTATATTAATATGCAGGAAAATGCATTTTAATGAAACTCTTATAACACGCAGTGTTTTATAATATATTTGACGCAGATTCTACTGATTGGAGTGCATTGACAATTAACAATACCCACGCAAGCGATATCTGACTAAGCAATGTCTATACAAGGATTTGTTTTTCTTCATAATATAAAAAAAGTTATGGTATTATCGTCATAACGTAATTGTAAGGATTTCGAGTATAGAATTTTTTATCCTGTTGTTTGCACTGGAAAAGTGACTTGACTTAAATTTGGTAACGAAATCCTATGTAACCGGCCTCCCGCGATACAGGCTAGCCCTCGTGCGGGGACCACCGGAATAGTTCAGTTGTAATCATACTTAATAAATTTATTTAAAATTTTTAATTAATTAATTTAATTAAAAATTTCATAATATTTTTTTTTTAAATTTTTTGGTTAATAAATTTGTAATTTGTATTAATACCAAGTCCGTTTGTACTAAGGGTACGGGACCCTAAAAATGATTAGACACTTTTAAATAAAACATACCTGAGTAGGTAATAAACAGACACATTTTGTTTTCCACGTGCTGTGTTAAATGACCGTACAATTACGAAAATAATACGATGATGAACACGCTATAGTCACGGTTCTGTGGACGGGAAAATCAACATTAATTAGGTATTTAGATAAAATTCTAGATCCGCGATATGACATGAAAATTGACCAAACTGCTAAAGTGTTGCGTTTACGGTCAAAATTTAAGTGCGATTACGCTTTTGGTAAACACTGAATTATGCCCAAATTACAGTACGTCTTTTTGCACTGCGTTAATTGAGTAGGTACTTCCCTACAATGTATCGTATATTTTCTTGTTTATTGGTTATTTCTGCTTTGAACTTTTGCGTGAGTTACCTATGTTTTACACCATATACGTTACTTGAATCAATTACCAGTACGGTCAAAGAATTCAGTAGGTTCGCCAAAAGAAATAATGTTAAACACACCAAAAGTGTATAATGTTATCGATATATTTCACATTAATTAAGTAGGTTGGTACGATAAAGAATGTGACTATGATAAACATAGTTTAGTCTATCCATAATGCCGATATACCGATGAGTAAGATTTAAATATAATCATATAAAATTCTTTGACGTTAGCCAACAATGAACAAACACTTACCAATGTAGCTTTTCTTCTAGATCCACGCAAAAATATGAATATAAGAAAAGGAACAGGTCAGAAAAATATCCAGAATGATAAAAAAAATGAATTCCAGAAATCTCCGACGAAGAAGTACACATGGGATTGAAGGGCATGAAAAACAAACGAAAACAGATATAAATAGATAACGTGACTTTTATAGATGTTGTCAATCGATAATAAACAAGAGCTACGGGTCGGGTGTAGGTAGCTACTGGAGTGAATAGACCGTAGCAAATGGTATTGTGCTCTTGGCAATCATTCTATTCACAGCACACGGCAAAATAAGGACCAATTACCACTTAAACGGAATAGTGAATGTTCAGTCTACTGGCAGACCTATCAAAGTCTTGTAAAATGCATTTAGAAGGAGTAAAACTCCTTGTGAACGGTCGGGGAAGTTCTACCACTATACCTCCAACTCGAACCTATTGTTTTGTAAAAGGATCATTAAAAAGAATAACCAGCCTTGTTTTCTTGCCTTTCTTTCCTGACTTGGTTGCGGAGGAACAGGCAGTACATAAAAAACAGACGTTTCAAAGTGATCCTTGTGATTTTATTGAATAAATTAATTTTGACTTTGACTTTGACCTATTTCTGTCGCCAAGCAGCAAGGCATTGCTGTGTTTTGGCTGTGAAATTACAGATACATGAGACTTTTCACCCGTTGTCTCCGTGTCGGCAACTCGCGGCAACAGGTGTTACTAGCGCCCATAGGTTACGGTAACCGCTTACCAGAAATGACATTTGCTGAATGACATTTGCACAAATGTCACGTTACATTTCCATATAATTTTATCTTTCCGCAGGCGTTACCGACAACAGAAAGTGGTATTTGTCTAGCCCCCCAGGTGGGCTGGAACACCTGTTGGTAAGCGCCACTTGTATAAAAATGAAAAATAAAATAGATAGAAGTCGGTACATATTAAAATTTACTCGCGACGCAATAAGCTGGTATATGTGTTTGGGTTGTTAGTTTCTTCGTTGTGTTTATTTATCTGCTGTAGTTAACAGACAAATAAACATGATTTACTAATTTTTTTTCAACATTTATAAATATTGACTTTTATTTTTCCACTAAATGAATAACGGTTCGTATGCTGTTTTGCAATCGTTTTATAAAAAAATGCAATAATGTAACCCAAAGTAGCAAAATGTTGTCTATAAAAATCATTATTTGGCGTGCGCTGAGAAAACTATTGATGATACATAAAAATGATGTACTACATGATTAAAGTACTTATTATATTACCTACAAAAAAGTCCAGGAGGGAATATATCTAACTATCATAGTTAAGTAACAATAGCAGCTTTTGTGTTCTAAAATTTAATTAGATCGCCGATAGAAACAAATGTTGCGATGAAACTTGATAGGTAAATAGCTGTTACTTTTTATCCCGATATTTCCACGGAATCGAAACTTACGCGGGTGAAACTGCGGGGCGCAGCTAGTAATACATAATCTTCTATCTTATTATAATAAGAATGTAACAGGTCAAATTCTGTACATTGAAGATATTTACAATTTTTTTTTACTCTATAGTCGAGCCAAAAAAGTTTTTTTTTTTCATTTTTGTCTTTCTGTCTGTTAGAATCTGGGCCGCGCATAGCGCCGAAACTTCTGAACAAATTCTAATGAAATTGAGCATGATTTGAGTTCACACTACGGGGTAGGATATAGAATACTTTTTATCTCGAAATTCAGCACGATTCTCTTGGGAGAGGGGATCAAATTCAAAATTTATACTCAGTTGTAATTCATTAACGCGTAGTCCGATTTCATTCATTCTTTTTTTATTAGAAAGGAGGCACTTTAAAGATTTTTGGTAATTACGAATAAGGTCGCGGATACAGCTAGTTTTAAATATAATTTTCAAAAACATTATTGATTACTGTACTTACAAATTATCCTGTCGGTTTCTAGGATTTTTGACAGCGATAAAAACTATCTTGTTACTTAACACACAATATGCATCTCGCGATGACCATAGATAATTGGCTTCTTGCCTTAAGGATTAAGAGCTGATCTTTATATTCGAACGAGATGAGCACGTGACGGAGACAACAACACAAGAAATGTCAGTAAAAAAATAAAAAAAACGATAGATGGCCTGAAAATCAGCGCTACACCTTTCTTAGGTTTTGGGGCAGCATAATGCTGAGATAGGGACCTTTTGACCCCACACAACACATATTTCTTTTTTTCTTTTTTGTAGTTTTTTTAATGTAACCTTTCTGTGTTTGTGTTTATGTGTTTTGTATATTGTCACCTATTGTGTTTGAGGTTAATAATGTATTTTCTTTCTTTCTTTCTTTTCTTATAGATCTTTGCTCGACTTCTGGGATTTTTCCCTGATACGTATAAACAAATATTTTATCTTCCCCAAAACCATAGACTTTATGAGACTAGTATTCTTAATAAACATGCCCAACAATCTCAAACATAGCTATATTTCAACAAAGTTTCATCAAAATCCGTTCAGTGGTTTTTGCGTGAAGGTGTAACAAACATCCATCCTCACAAACTTTCACGTTTATAATATTAGTAGGATAGGATTTGTCTGTTTTGCGTTTATTTATGTCTTAGCCAGCTTCTCGCTCGCTTTTCACCATCGAAGTCGGCAAATATATTTTCAAGACTGTTTTCTTTCGTCGTATCGAACGAAATCAATGTAATATCCTCGTCCGCTCCGTGGTAATATAAATAAACCATGCTTTGAACTAGGTTGGTTTTCCAAAACCGGATTATCTGAGGCTAACTACGTTCATGCTGTTGCTCGACTTGACAATAAATAAACTAAGCAGTCCCAAATAAAATATCCGTAGAATGAATGAATTAATGAATGAAAATACTTTATTGTATACTTAATGAATTGTTTATTATTAAGTAACTAACACGATTAAACCAATTACACTAGTTACTATTAAAAATTAAAAACATTATCTATACTTATATAGTAAATTAAAATTATTGTAAAAAACATTTGAACTTACTTCGTTTTGTTGTTGTTAACTTTGTTTAAGTTGACAAAACTATATTAGTAGATTATGGTATATTATGTCAACTGGACTATTATTACGAGTAACTATATATTTTTAGAAAGAAAGAAAGAAAAACATTTTTTTGCTAACTAACGTTGCACAATATAAAACACACAGATAATAAACACACGGGATTTACACAAACAATATCTAAGTATTTATATTGTAAAAACGGTATTTTTGACTTTTAGTGCACGGCGTGACGCGGAAGGAGCAAGTCGCGTCCACTCACCCTGATGAAGACTCTCGGAATAAGTCGAAATTTAGTCGGTGCCTTCACCGAAAGTGCAGTACGTGAAAATTCCCGTTTTTAAAATATGAATAGTCAAGTTCACGATAGTTTTTGGAATAAAATATCTAGGTACTAACATTTAACTATGTGCCTCCCGATACCTTATACAATTTTTAATTCAATTTTTATACAATTTTCTCCCTACTTTAGAACATTCTCCTATTTTTACACTACTATGCATAAATAAATAGGTTTTTGATCTTGAATAAACTATATGTATTTAAGTTTTAAGGTATTTATCCCATGAGCCCTGTATTGGTATATGTACTTTACTGTTTTCCTGAAATAAATGAATTATTTCTATTATAAAAGAAACACAGTATCATATGAATAGACATTATTTATGTAAAATATAAAAATATATGTAAAGATATATTTGTAATAAATATATATTTTTACATACATATATATCATTTATTATTAATAAATATGTTTTTTTTAATTCATACGACTATGTACAAGTAGGTATATACAAAAAATACATCTATCTAAAGTAAAATAATAGGCTTAAAATAATAGTGTTATCAAAACCAATGTTGGTTACTAGATGCCTTAGCCTACCTATGTTTAGGTAAGATAATCATATTTAACAGGGACAACCGCCACCTCAAGATAACTCTCTTTAGCGATGATAAACAATGACATCGATTCTCTTGCACAACAACTAAACTTAATCTAAGTATAACCCTCTTTTAATAACAGTAACAGAAGAAAGAGATTTCAATAATTTTAGTGCCGTCAAATTGGTCAGATAGATAGGTAGATAAATTCTTATTCTTAACGTAAAAACGGGAATTTTCACGTACCGTACTATCAGTGAAAGCACCGATAGTACGGTCGAAGACTCTAAATTAGTCGAAACTAAGTCGGGGTCTCAACCAGCATGTGATCGATAGAAATTCCCGTTTTAATCAAATAGGTAGGAATTATTTATCGCGCATAACACTATTTTACAATACAAAACTCAGAAACATGATAAAATAACAAAAAAAGAAATGCATAATGGACGGTCTTATCGCTGAAAGCTATTTCTTCCAGACAACCTTAGGATGCAAGAACTATTTAAAAGTATTACGGCCTTGCTGAAAGTGTGATCAGAGTCAGATTTAAGTTTTCGACACAAGTTTAGTCGTGATTTCCAAACATGCTGACTATACCTCTATATACGAAGAAGCGACACATAAACTAATTTTCTTGCAATCTAGTTCTTAAGTGCACTATCAGTAAAAGAGAGCGACAATTTTAATTAAGTTTAGTTGATGAACAAGAAAATTGGCACTGATGTTCGCCTTAAACCTACTGAGACCAAAGACAGTGTTATGGATACGAGGGCGCCGGCCTCCTCCCTTCTTCAGTCTAAAAATTACATCACTTTTTATTTTATTCCAAAAACTGTAAAAACGGGAATTTTCACGTACTGCACTATCGGTGAAGGCACCGACTAAGTTTACGGCTAGTGCACGGCGCGACGCGGAAGGAGAAAGTCGCAACCACTCACCCTGATGAAGACTCTCGGAATGAGTCGAAACTTAGTCGGTGCCTTCACCGATAGTGCAGTACGTGAAAATTCCCGTTTTTACAATATGAATCACTTTTTATCTCCCCTTATGCGTTAGCATCCCTAGTAAGAGCCAGGTGGTGGTGGCTGTGGCGGTGGCGATCAAAGATAAATAGTTGAAAGTGGTTTTCAAAGAAAACAAAAATCTCCATCACCATCTCAATCCATAGTTAAAACATAAAAATATAAAAAAGGTCCTTCTCAAAGGGACTTTATCCAAAGATGGCACATTTGTATCGCTAACAGATATGTATACAAAAATATGTGTTATTTTGTTTCTAGTGAAGCCGTCTTCTCAAAAATCACTTCTTCTTTTTCCAGTCTTGTTTGCACTAACTTTTCGGCTCTTTCTTTACGGTTTTGTATGAAGAACCATCTGCAAAATAACGAGAGTCAATTAATGTACTATTGCCTTATACATTTAATGTTTACAGTACATCAGTTTATTATTTTCTTTGAGGGCGTAAAATTTCTTGATGAAATTGTCAAATTAAGTTCCGATATAACCTGTATTCAATTAATTTGGTCAAATCATATGCTTGAGGTTCAAGATTCATACTGGGATACGGCCTAAGACTTCAAAATCACACGGTATTCTGATCAAAAATACTTGCCAAACCTTTTATAAAAAAACGTTAAAAATTACACAGAACGAGAATGTCGTTTTTTTCGTCGTTTTTCTAGGCAATAATTGGCAAATATATTTGAGCAGAATATCGTAATTTCGACGTTTTAGTCTTTGTATTTTCAATCTACTCAGACTGAAAGTACATCCTACTACCATTATAAACGCGAAAGTTTGTGAGGATGGATGTTTATTACTCTTTCACGCAAAAACTACTGAACGGATTGTGATGAAACTTTACAATAGCTTATATATCAAAATAATACATAAGCTACTTTATATTCGGATACCCGCAGGTGAAGCCGTAGGCGGAAGCTAGTTCTTTTATCATTCTACAACTGATAAAATAATTGACGCTTGATTCTACTGGAGTAACTTGAATGCAAATTGAAGTATTTCCCCAACACGTGATCACAGTACTTTGGTATTATATAGATAGTAACCTACTTACATCAATATACTTATCGCGGGAAGTGTCATAAAGGCGCTGTAAATGAACACAGTGCCTGTAAACACGGAAATCGTTCGCGAATACATCGCAGAGTAGGTCGGGTCGAACATGAGCGCAGCCAGGGTCTCAACTAGGCTGAACAGAGAGTTCATTTTACCTGGAAATTATAAAGGCAAGTAAGGAATAAAAAACCTGTGCACACTTTTCTAGTTTTTGTTCACAAATATCAACAAATATCAGCAGTCAGTAGATGTACCTAAAAAACTGTTTAAATTTTCGGGCATATCTTGTAATAAAGGGCTTGTATAAAGTTCCGTCAGTCACTAGATACTTTGTATAGTAATAAAGTCCATTTACTATTTACTGTGCTATAAAATAACAATGTACGTAATTGAAAACCAGATACCTGAGTGTCAGACGTAAGTATGGATAGTATCGTAGAAAATCATGATAAAATCTAAGATGGCGTATACTCACCCATTTCCTCAGAAGGCACTAGTTTAGAGGCCATTGACCTCAACGATGTGAAAGTGGTTGCGTTCAGGATTTCGACTATCGGCACTGAAATATATATAAATCCAGTAAATGATAGAAATAAATTACTATGGCTCGAGTGAACTTTAAAAAAAAATAAAATTGTTTTTGGATAACTACTAGCTGTCGCAAAATTAAATGACGGCCACAGTGCTTTCGGTCGGAGTTTGGTCGCCATAGCATATACGAAATTTTACAGAGATTATTGGAGTGTTAAATTTTGATGATGAGTGTTGGGTAACAGTAAAAATCACGTCGGGGTCAAAGCCGTTTTTTTACATTACTGATCTTCATTAGGGCGATATAAGGAAGCCCATTTTCCATTTACTGGATTATATTTTTCATACAAGTACCTACATTTAATTATTGAATGAGTCAGAAGAATAACACATGCCTCTTGCAGCTTATACGAGTCATCTATTCTGTATGTAATGTATCCCTATAATGAAAACAAACATACCCATGAACATGTGGAAGTCAGTTTGCACGAACGCTATCATAATTGATCCAGCCAGCTTGCTCACAATGGAAATGAGACACAGTACAGAGTCGTGGAAGCCCCATCGTTTGCTGAACACACTAATGGAAAATAGGGCACCTGAAAGATTTAGAAAAAGAAACGTTTTCTTGGTCAATGCTATACTAGAGAAGGGTCTTTATGTAGGTGTCTGGTCACAATAAGTAATCATATCATCATCTTCTTGTCCTTATCCCACATTACGTGGGGTCGGCACAACATGTTTTCTTCTCTCCTCTATCAGTCGTCATCTCAGTACTCACTGCTTTCTTAATGTGACATTCTTCCCTCCTCATGACATGCCCATACCATCCTAACCTATTACTCCTCAACTTTTCCGTCACGGGTGCTACTTTCAAACTTCCCCTGATATACTCATTCCTTATTTTGTCCATTCTCGTAACTCCACACATCCATCTCAATATTCGCATCTCAGCTGCGTCTTCTTTCATCAATCCCTTTGGTTGCCCAACACTCCGACCCATACAATACGACAGGTCTTATGATCGTTTTGTAAATTTTTCCTTTGAGTCTAAGGGCATTCGTGGATCACATGTAGTTCCTGTAACTTGTCGCCATTTCATACATCCCGCATTTATTATGTTCCTCACATCCCGGTCTATCTCGCCATCGTTCTGGATTAATGAACCGAGGTACCGAAAGTCGGAGCAAACTGGCAGGGATACACCATCTAAGGCAATAGGAGTGGAATTGGAGGGACCACCGAAGTCGCAAAACAGATGTTCATGACAATAAGTAATCATATATATATTATGAAAAAAAAAATATGAGAAAAATTCGTTGTTCGTCTGTTTGCCTGTGAAGTCCTTCTCAGGAACGCGTGGAGGTATCAAGTTGAAATTAATATCAAATACTTATGTCTGCTGTAAAATATCAAGTATCTAAGCCAATATAATCACAACAAATACGGTAATTTATGTCTTATATTTTGACACTTGCAAGAAAATCAATACCTAAGTATCTTCCCTTTGATCTAGAATCATACAATTTGGCAAGAAGCAAGCTGAAGTCTTCAAACTCAAATTCAAATTCTTTATTTGTAAACACAGGTAATTGGAGTTCTTACAGAGTATTTTTGTGCACTGTGATTTGCTCTTAGGCGTATAAAATTTTAACTTTAAATTTAATAATTCATGCCTAATAATTAAAATAATGTCGACTAATCAAACGATCAAACGATAAAATATGTGTAATGTCAAAATAACAGTAATTTAGTCATTGTGGTCAAAACATTCTTTCATTTAATAAAATGTCTTGTTTTGTCTTAAAAGTTATAAAATCATAGCATTTTCTAATGTCAGATGGTAATTTTATTCCAAAAACTACGTGAACTTGACTATTCATATTGTAAAAACGGGAATTTTCACGTACTGCACTATCGGCGCCGTGCACGACGCGGAAGGAGAAAGTCGCAACCACTCACCCTGATGAAGACTCTCGGAATGAGTCGAAACTTAGTCGGTGCCTTCACCGATAGTGCAGTAGATGGTAATTTATTGTATATTTTGGAGGACATTACAAAACACTGTTGTTATAAAGCGTCGTTGTGACGTGGCTCCTAAGTTGCAAAGAGTCACATCTTCGTGCACTTGTTACATACGGAAATGCATGCGGATGGCGTTCATATATGAAACTGTGTATGTATATTGATGTAAGTGTAAGTAAATTTAGTTTTTTGAAGTACGGTTTGCAGTCTTTTTTTCAAGTAACATATTGTCTTACAGCACAAGTAAAGTTATATAACATTAAAAAATGTATTTTGCGATTACAAACTTACACTTGCGGTTTGGGAATTGACCGTGACGTATATCAATGTATGTGCGATCATTTTTTAAATACAAAGTTAAATTTGTCTTTCAATTCGACATCTTTTCGTTAGAGCAATAGTTGTCATCGTTTATGAACTTTCCCGAGATAGAGAAATGATGTACGGAACCCTCGGTGCGCCAGTCAGACTCGCAGTTGTCCGGTTTTTTATAAAATATATTCAATTAGGTTAATTACTAAGAACGTAAGAACTATCATCATCATCATCATCTTGTGAACAGATCACACGGACAAACAGATTGACACACAAAAAAAAAACACTTTTGAACTCACCTATAGAATGCGTAATGATGCTGTAAGTAGAATAGATACTGTACTTCAAGGCATCCCATTTCAAACGATATCTCACAAACATGTATGTTATAATTCTTTCACCTGGAATAAAACCACTGAACCAATAAAAATAAACAAACCCGCTCACGACTGTAATCCCCGTGATGAATATCCTAATAAGTATACATAATACACGGTATCTTATCAAAGAATACATAGGGTTCACTTCGGTTCTGGTACTCGCCGGCCATTGCACGCTTCGCTTGGGTCGTATATCCTACTATCCCATCCTATCCTACTAATATTATAAAGGTGAAAGTTTATGAGGATGTTTGTTACTCTTTCACGCAAAAACTACTGAACGAATTTTGTTGAAACTTTACAGTAATATAGTTTATACATCAGAATAGCACATAGGCAATTTTTTATCAGGGTACCAAGCGGGCGAAGCCGTGGGCAGAAGCTAGTAATATAATAAACGTGAAAATTTGTGAGGATGGATGTTTGTTACTCTTTTACGCAAAAACTACTGAACGGATTTTGATGAAACTTTACAGTAATATAGCTTATACATCAGAATAACACATAGGCTACATTTTATCCGGGTACTATGCGAGCGAAGCCGTGGGCAGAAGCTAGTAATACTACTTTTCTTTTTGTAAAAATCCTGCCCGGCGCTCATAATTAGCACACATTTTATAATTGTTAGTTTTCGTTTACCTTATGGACATTTATCAAGATACTGATGCTGATATATGATATACAAAGTATATAAGTTATCTATAACCATTATGGCAGCCTAACCCTGCCATAATGGTTATAATCTTACCATGATTAGGTCCATAGATAATTGCTACTACTAAAAGTGTCAAAATAATTTTCTTCCTGAAGTTCGAGTCACGTTTCTTCACCGCCACATCTCCGGTTTCCTTCACCAACGTTATTACTTCACAACATGTTACTGGTTTTGGCTGGCAAAATAAGAAAAAAAAAATCACAAAGCGGTTAACAAATTAAAGGCCACGAATGTATTACTTAACAAATAAAATATACTAATATATTCAAATATTTGAAGTAATTTTAGACAGACCTATCTAGGTCTGTCGAAATTTACTCTGCATGCATAATATTTGTAAAGGAATCGTTCAAACAATAAATAAATAAATAAAATAAATAAATAAATAATTAATGCTGGACAATCCACACGGCATCATCTAGCCCCAAGCTAAGCAGAGCTTGTGTTATGGGTACTAGATAACTGATATACTTAATACAATACATTACATAGATAGATATTTTTTTATTATACATAGAATATACCCAGAACACCCGGAACAAATATTTGCAGTTCGTACAAATATTTGTCCCAGGGCGGGAATCGAACCCGCAACCTCCTGTGTCGCAGGCGGACCTTCGCCCACCGCGCCACATCGGTCGTCATGATACCTTATTATCGTTATGATACCTTATTCCTACTTGTTTTACTATATTTTATTGTGTGTGGAAAGTTTTGAGTGATTTGATTCTTAAACAAAGTATTACAAAGAAGATGCTATTTTTAATACCTAGCGAAAAGTTAAATTAATATGTCCTTGTCAGCTTCTTAAAACAAGAGAACGTCTTAATAATAATTTATCATAATATCTAAAGTTGCTAACCTTCTCATCCAAATTGCGGTTCGGCTTCGTATTGTTTTTCAGATAAATTAATCCGTACATAAATGTCATGATGTAAATACTGCCAGAAAGCGCGAAAATCCCATAATATCCCCAAAGCTTCAGTAGGATTCCACTCAAAGCTGTTCCTAATGGAATCCCAGCAGTCATACACAAATTCACTAGACCCACTCTAAAGGTCCTTGACTCCTCATCCGTGACGTCACTTATGTAGCTGAACACCCCCAAAAACACCATAACCCAACCTCCAGTCACGGCTGGAAACAACGCTTCCAGAAACATGGTCACTTCAACACTAACTTCGTAGAAAAAGTAAGCACTCAATATGTTCGTCAAGCAGACCATGAATTCACCTAGAATTGGCATCAGGATGCATATTTTTCGGTTTCCCGTCCGGTCGCTCCATGCTCCCATGAAAATAACCAGAATGGTTGGAATCGCCGTTTGTATAATGCTCTTCCATGACTCTATGTCCGAAATGACACTTTGCACTTCTGCTTCGTACGATGAATTCCCCTTCCGTTCAATCAGAGCGTCACAGATTTCATCACCAAAATTCTTCTTTACCCGACAAGCTTTGTCTAGATTTAGGTTTTGTATTGCAAGTCTGGCTAGCATAGATGGAATGATCAATCCAGCCAGTATCGGTTCCACTGTTATGCTCGACTTAATATACTTTAGCTTTTCTAAAAATCCTTTGTTTTCAAGTTCATTTTGATGAGTCTTCACTTCTTTCAGTGGTTCTTCTTCAGGTTTTTTCTCTTGTAAGTTGGGCATCTTCACCAAAACAGGTGTAGTTATCAAAACCACAGAATGTACTAAGTAAACGTATGATTTCTCAGTTCATTCGTCTTATAAACAAACACTTTTGGTTTCTAGCTATAGCTTGATTTCCTAAAAAGTTTATTTAAGTCGGTTTAAAATGTGTGATACTAAGATTTATCTTGTTGGCAACGCTATACGAATATTGCCAACAAGACCAAAACTTTAGGTTTAATATGGTTTATATTAAACCTAAAGTTTTATTTTTACTTCATAAATATGCATTATATTTTTACTTCATAAATATGCCCGTGTGTTATAACTATTTATTACAGTTATGGAAATTAAAAATGCATTAAAATAACAATTATTAGATAGAAAATGGTAATTTTACAGGCATTTGTCCATTGACTGATGCTATTATTTTCATAGTATATAAAGAGGATCACCCTGTACCATATCATAATATATCACAGTTGAGCTGTCATTAGGCATTGGATATTTGCACAGGGTGTTTGGTTTACTACTGACTTGTCCATGATGTCTAGATAACAGTTAAGTAAATAATGTAATCAATTGTGTACTATTTGCTTTCAGATATCACTTTTGCGCAATCTGTCAACAAAAATGTTACATATAAAGTTTTTGGTGTTTTTAAACCAACGCCCAGATTATTAAATAATAAAATTAAATAGTAATGAACTTTATATCAATTGTACAGCATTATTTATTTATTTTATTTAGTTATTATGAGAGCTGTATATCTGTTGTGTATGTAGGGGGTAGTCGGAGGCACGTCTATACATTACAGTTGGTACATGTCCGCGATTTGCAAGTAGTTAGCATTGCACATGACAGATTGCAAGCCCATCGCCACTTTATTGGAACACTAACCGATGGCATGCGCCTGCAATTATTTTAGTTCTCGAGGATGGCAGTTTCCTCACAATGTTTGATTCACCATTTTGAGTAGGTACTCAAAGCGCTCATACATTTTTAATGGAAAATTAATTGGCGCACTTTTAGGTTCAAGCCTTACTTACGAATCGGAAGTCAGGGTACAGCTCCAACTAGACCTGACCTGGGGTATAATTGACCAACACTGCTCTCGAACGAAAATTAAAATAAACTACTTAAACTACTTCTTTTTGTGGTTAACAATAACCACAAAAAGAAGTAGTTTAAGATTAGGGCGTAGTCACTTCAAGCTCAAAACTTAATCTTAGAAAAGGTACCAAACAAACTAATACTAATTTACTAATTATATTCAGATAAACTAGCCTTTAAATTGCAAAAGTTTATTATTAGGTTTCTCTATTAAAAAAATTACCCTTACTTGCGTCTGTCAAAAACTTCTTTTTCAAACTTCTTATCATGCGTACCTACTCATAAAGATATTTTCATCACTCATGCTCTGAAAATAGAATAAATTATTTATTTATTAATTAATAAAAAATAAATAATAATAATTAAAAATTTGTATCAATCAATCTCTATGACAAATACTTATATTTTCTGTTTATAAATGAAACTGGCCACAGTCTGAATGTGGAAAAAATACAAGGCGGGAATTAAATTCTGATCAAAAAAGCGTATTGCGTAGTGAATAAGTTTTTGTGTGGCTGCAATATAATTATATAGTTTGATTTTTTTAAAATAATTTTCAAATTAATTTTAATATGTACCGAATACATTATAAAAACATTTTTTTTAATATTAATTTATATTATGGGTAGGATCTAGTGATACAAATAGTTCTTTAGTTTATAATTTTAATGTAACAATATAAATAATTACTTTTTTAATTTCCTTGCATTCATGATGAAATATTATGTTATTCGCGAGTAAAATTACACTCAAAGTTATAAACAGTCGTTAAGCTAAAAAAAGTGTTTTGTTTTCTTATTGAATTTAAAATGACTTATAAGAAAGAAACAGAGCAGTGTTTAGTTAATCCATTGTTTAAAAATCATTAAAAGTAAGGCCATTAGTAGTGTAGGAATTTGGCATAGGTAATGATGATAGGTTTTTGGTAGATAATTATGAAAACATAGGTATGAAAAGATGATTTACAGATTGCAAGAGACTCCTGTACAAATCTAAATTTCTAAAATCTAAACTAAGGGATACTTACCATGATTTATGAGCTATTTAGTAGCCCGTAAAGAAATAAATAATGCTGGACATTTTCACACAACATCATCTAGCCCCAAACTAAGCAGAGCTTGTATTAAGGGAACTACATGACTGATATACTACTTATTTTACTAAATACTTTTTTTTGTATATACATACATATTATGCATAGAAATACTCAGACCGGAGACAAATATTTGCAGATCATACAAACATTTGTCCCGCGACGGGAATCAAGCCCGCAACCTTCTGCGTCTCAGGGGGCCATAGAGGTCATCAAAGACTTCAGTTCCTCCCGTGATCATGGTTCAAGCAACTGTGCCAAAATATCGGGAAACATTCAAACTCATAAAAATCACGGTAAGGCTCAATTTACACCGCCACGGAATGGTATGGAAGAAACGAAATTATACATAACATAATGAACTTTATGTCAATTGTATAACATACAAATTAAATACGAGCCAAAAAAAAGGTGGATGAAAGAAGAATGCGCTAGGATTCCACAGAAGACGCGCGACCTTCTATTCCATTCCGCGGCGGTGTAAATTGAGCCTAAATGTCCAGTTTTTAGGGTTCCTTATAAATTATGTGCATAAACAAGATAGTTTTAGGTGAAAAGTTATAGGTATGACCTTGCTTAAATGTATTAGCTGGTTACAATAAAGTATTTTTCTAGAATTACTTTCAGTTGTACTTCATACATAAGTAATTAGGTTGCACGTTTCCATTATGTTGAACAAGTATTTTTTTTACAAAATTTTAAAACTCAGACATATTTTCCACTCTCTATCTATGTTCCAACATTATGTATAAGAAAATAAAGACTGTGATTACCTATTTAGTCAACTGTATTTGTGTTTTTTTTAAATTACTGGACAAAAAGTCTAGAAATCCCCTTCGCAGGGGATTATCGCAGGGGATTTGTGGAATAAGCTCTATTGCAGCGCCTCCTAATCATTTGTGATAATAAAACCTATCTAAGAACCAACCATGAAGTAATATAATCGATTGCAAAAACGCGGATTTCAAGCCCGCTTGAAAGTTTGTATATTATCTGTTATCAAGTGAATGATAACAGATAATATACAAACACAAAAAAAACTTCTTATGGCAAATAAACAGGCTCCTTACGTCGGGGGTAAAAACAAGACGACATGAAGTCACCATACTATCAACCAAACCGACTACCATAAAAAAATGCCATGTTCTTATCTTACTAACTATTATAAACGCGAAAGTTTGTGAGGATGTTTACTCTTTCACGCAAAAACTACTAGCTTATACTTCAGAATAACACATAGGCATTTTTATCCGGGTAAACGCGGGCGAAGCCGCCGGCAGAAGCAAGTAAAACAATATATTATTATAGGAGGTATCTTTCCATCTGCCAACTTTACAGTTTCAAAATTGTCGATATTGTTTCAAACAAATAAGTTTATAATAATTTATAGTATTTTCTCATCTGCCAAGTCTATACTGCAAAGCAGATCTTCGTGTTTTCTATGTTTCATTTCATTTGATTCTTCTTTCTCTTCTTTATCTGTTGCATCAGATTTATTTTTTTCTTTTTTATTTTGCATATAGAACCATCTGGAAAAATAATTGTTTTTATGCTTTATTCTTTTTTGCACACAAATTAACACTTTGAAAAAACAGAATGATACGACATGTCTATAGGCAAGCTTCTTCAGAGTTTTTTTCACGCAAACCATAACTTAGAGAGATGCATAGAGGTAGAGTCGTGTACAGAAGAAAGAGTAAAACAAATCGAGAGAGCTTCCTTTCATTCTAAAGCCCATAATTTCTATATAGCACCTGAAAAGCATAATATCAGAAACATAATTGGTGGTACTCTTTTGAAGGCCATTTTCTTCTTTTCCCTTCAATATACTATCAATATATGAAGAGCTATCGGTATGACTTTGAAGAACAATGACGAGCTTTTTAAGCTATTCTAAATACGCAGTAAGCTCGTCTTGCTATCAATTCATAATGTCCTTAGTTTTAAATCATTCATCATTTTGGGAAAGCTACCGTCTGGTACTGATCTGAATCAGCTGAGCTATATATAGATCGTTTGCAAGGTCTTTAGATAGCCTAGCAGTTTTATCTGTTTTTTTTTCTCAACATTCAGCAGATTTTGCTTTCCAGTTCAGTTTTTCAGTAGGGAAATACTCACCCAAATATAATAAGGTTCGGTATCGTCAGGACGGTGCTGACGTAGTAAATGATGCCAGCGTCGAACTTCAGCGTGAACATGTAGATCCAAGAGTAGATGGGACCAAACACCATGGACGTCAGTACTTCCATGAGATTGAAGATAGATGTCATTTTACCTAAACAAATAACAACATAGCAGATTGATACCTCAGCAAGAATAGGGGGCAAAAATCCTATATAAAATATCGATTTGCGCTGATTACGAACACTAAACACGTTAAATATGCCGCTCCGTTTTAGTTCAACAGCTGTTTACAAGTATTCAAAATACTGAAATTAAGAGTATAAAGATCTGAGAAACGGAAAGCTCCAATAAAGTATAAAGAAAAGTAATTTGAAGCTAAACAGATCACAAAGACCCCAAGATTAAACGCCCGGTCAAACTGAGACGCGGTGCCGATGGCAATGGAAGAGAAAAGGTTATCAAGTTGTTGTGAAAGTTCGCGTTAATGTCGCCACTTCCACCGCCACCGCTGCCCGCGTCAATTTGACCGCGCCCTTCATTCTGTATCAGAAAGTCATTCGGTGACTTGTCTTACTTTAACTTGTCAAACGTTCATCACTGAGTGACTTTCATATACAGAATAGGGCTGCGGGCCTTCATAAGACACAGTTAAATATTCAGATATATATACCTAGTTCATCACTCGCGCATAATTTTGATGAGATCGACCGAAGTGCTGTGAATGATGTTGCATTAAACATTTCTACGGCAACAGCTGAAAAAGAAAATATGATATTCAGAATCAGAATAGTCTTTATTGTGTAATTGTTTTTACATAATGAAGTAGGATTAAAAAAAAACATTTTCCCCGAATTTAGTTTTTTTACAAAATTTCGAGCATACAATGGTTAATAAGGTTCCGAGTGCGATCATTATTATGTAGTTAAACTAAACTAGGTACCTAGTTATGTTAAACATTGCGTTTTCTCTTTGAAGACCTCGTCCAGTGTATTCAAATAAGCCACTTTTGTAATAAACCGTTTTTTAAGTTAGTTTACAAATATATTTTTTCCTTTGATTTCTTTTAGTGGCAATGAGTAAAATTATAGATTTTAATGGCAGAAAATGTTTTTTTTTTTGAGGGATTCATATGTTATATTTATATTTACTAAGAAGATTACATTTTGATTTGAAAACACTGGTTATAATTTTACAAATAAAAAAAACATTATTCCATTGCATATAATCTGGTTCATGCTAAGAAACTTTCAGATCTAAATAAATTACTCAAATAATCAGTGCTCAGTCAAACATTGTAAATAGAGATAATATTTGATAATGAATATTGAAACAACATGTTCCGAGCACCTGCATTTTCAAAAACACTTTGTCACTAAAACCGAACAGAACACGCCCGCGACTGTATTTCCGAGGATGCCGCCTCGGATACATACTTAGTGAGTAGATCTTTGACAAACGTTATATTTGGCACATGAGCGTATTTTGCAATTGAAATGCATTCCTCGTTGCAGGATGCAAACCCATTGTCTCACTTATTGGAACACCAATTAATGGCAAATGATTTTTTGGTTCCAGGACATCCCGGAGAACCAGGACATTCTTTACAATGACTAGAGGTATGCGTTTATATTTCAATAAACGAAGGATTAGAAATACCCACCTATGTACATTTCCATGGAGTTCCGTGCAAAACCAGTAGCCAATGCGCCTATGAGCTTACTGATATTTGATATCAGCCCCAGCACAGAATCATCCCATTTCAACCGATGGCTAAAGAGACTGATTGATATAATTGCACCTGGAACAAAGGATATTATGCTTTTAGATATTTTTTTGTTAACCAACTTCACTGCCACACCTTTATTATTAAAAAATGGGTATTACCTACCTAGCTACTTTTTACCGTCTACAACAATGTTCTGCACGCTTAATCTAATTCACTTACTTAACCTAAGTTTTCTTTTGATTCTCATCTCTTAATTGATCAGGCATGCTCTTATATCACTGCATTCATTTAAAGATCGTGGCAAACTATTTTACTTCCAGCAGTCTTCGTCATCTTTTTGAGTTTTTGTGTGGTATGTTTTACGCAATATATTTTATTACTATTTTTAATTTCATCTGCTGATACATATGTTCTGTAGGTATATGTCAAAATATTTGGGTTTGTGTAAGTTATGATGTATTAATATATATTTGGGTAGAGGTCATTATTTTTAATAGTTCTCTCCATACTAAGGTTGTCTAGAAGAAATCGTTTTCAGCGATAAGACAGACCATTGTATATTTATTTTGTTGTTTTAGCTATGTTTTTGTATTTTGTACTGTAAAATTGTGTTATCCAAAAGGAAGAGTTTACCATCTAAGTTTACCTCTTTGGAGATTATAAGTTACGGAAATCCTGATAACGAAGAATCTGAGATGAGAAATGGGACTACGACTAAAACCACGAGTATCTCGGCACAACATTTACGTATTTTTGGTCTCGACAATTCTAGTTATAAATATTGAGAATCTAGTCATGCAGAGTTTCTTTAAAATTTCGATTTAACAAATCGTACCTATTTTGGCAAAAAGTAAATTGAAAAATATTGCGGCGTTAAAAATTACAATCAGGTCTGCGAATAAATCCGGCGAGGAGCGTTGCGCTTCGCTGGCAGTCCGCCATTTGGGTATGAACTTTTGAAATTTAATTTTACGGTTTACTAGCCAACGCCCGCGGCCCTGCCACTTACACTGTGTACAGATAAGGTAGTTTAGTTAAAAGACTATCAATTGTTTCAAAATATTGCTTCACATTTAAGGATATTATTACGACTATACCACCTACTTTACTATTGCTGATGTTTCGTTGCACGGTGAGCACTGTATGTACGCAGCCTTACGTCGCCGATGTTTGCGACATAGAACGGGTAGATGCCTCCCCAATCGCGCGAAAAGGGCAAAGCGGCGAGGCTAAGTCAGTTTCCGTCTCGCGTGCTCGCGTGGTCGAGGACGATGCTCATGAGGAAGGACCTCTAAACGATCAACGAAACGTCAGCAGGAGAATAATTAAGTACGTGGTATAGTCGTAATAATATCCTAAAATAATATCAAACTATGATTAAAAAAAAGGTAATAGAGTCATTCCAGCATGCGCTCAAGTTAAAATGGAAGTGGGTAGGATACTTAACCCGCTACACAGATCACAGGTGAACATGACCTAGTGTCAAAAAAATAGTTAGTCGACCACAAAAGCGATGAACAGATGATATCAAATTGCTAGGAAATAGTACCTATATGACCATCCACTGTTTCAAACCATAGACAGAAAGAAATGGAGTAAACTAGAGGAGGTCTATACCCAAAGAGGGTTTCCTAATCAGTTAAGTTTTTAAATAGGTACTTTATTTTGCATAAAAAATATTTTTAGTAGATAAGACTAAACTTTATAGATCTCTTTGAGATATTTTTATAATCTTTGTTGATAAGGAAATAAAAAATCTTTATTATTATTGTTTCCTGGTTTCTTTACGGAAACTAACACAGAACATAACCCGCTTAAAAAAAAGAGTTCTTCAGTGCCGGCAACTCATCAGCAATGCCTCAGGAGTTGCAGATGTCAATATGCTTTCCATCAGGTGGGCCGTTTGTGTATTTGTCTCGTCATACAATGAAATGAAAAATTGCCTAAGGATAGCATTATTTACTTCCTCGTGGTACCCAAATGCAGTTATTGCACTGCTTTAAATCACTTCCTATGAAATAGAATAAATCAAATAAGACGGTCATCATGCGTTATCAAAATTAATAATAAGTAATAAAATACTAATAAAGTAACAAGGTTTTAAATACCTAAGCCGTTATCTAAACGTTAAAAAACTGAAGTACTTAAAAGAAATCGTGTAATGAAAGTAAGGTCGTGATGAGACGATTTCTAATGGGTTAAATTCGATGAGCTTATATTTTTTTTATTTCTACTTGTTTGATTTAAGAGCCTAGAATAAGTTTCGATAGTAGGCACCTACTAGTTTTTTATTCAACACATACGATGCAGCACAGACAAGTACAAATGAAAAGAACAATTAAAAAAACACAATAAATTACAGAAGAGTACAATACGTGGGTGCTAAGCAATGCTAACGAGGGCAGTCTATGCTGCAATGGTAAGTATGAGTCGAAAAGGTCAGCTTATTGCTGCTCCGCCAACGCGAAGCAGCGCTGATTTTCAGATAGGACCTAGAAAGTGAGGGGTGACCTCACGATCGCAGTATTGCAGAAGGAAAACAATGATGAAAAAGTGAGCGTGGACAAAGAATGTGTGATGAGAAATGGATAGACATGGATAGTTAAGTTTAATTGTACTTACCAAGAGAATGAATGCAAATGTAGAATGTACTGTAGAAACTGTACTTCAATGCGTCCCAGTTGAAGCGATACCGCGTGAACAAGTAACGCACTGTGTATTCCCCTGAAAATATACAAATTGTTAATAAATCGCAGATAATCATCACCTTTTGTAAGCGCACGAAGGCCACTGACAAAAGCCTCTACGAAAGAGTGCCAACCGAAGCACTCTGAAATTGGCGAGAGGTCTAAGGACCCGGTGAAACTGACGCGGTGACAGGGGATGACGCGGTGGCAGGCGTGTTAGATAAGTAAGTACGAGTAAGTAAAGTAAAGTTAAGTTTATTGTTCTATAGAAGTATGTCGTTACAAACATAACTTAATAATAAGTGATGGACTTTAATGTTGAAAATTGTACCTACGTTACCTTTGTTCCCCACGCTAGGACTGAAAAGCCTGTATAGTAGGGTCACAATGATTCGCCATGACTCTCTTTAGCAATAATGTCTAGCTAAAATGATTTGCCTAAGTTTTAGTTGATACAAAAATTATACATAGTTAACAAATATTATAAAACAATGATATTTTAAGTTTTATTGCTTAATCTCGATCAAAAAATAATGATGCTCATAGTGTTATAATATAACTGTTGGTAAATAATAGTCTGGATAAAACTATTTAAAACGTGTGCGTGTTAGCTTTATTTGTGTGTAAACTGTACTTGAGTGAGTGTGTGTTGTGAAATAAGATGTAGATCAATGGATCAATGCTTTCACGGAAACTTTGACAACTATTCCCTGTGACCGGATATCATTAAAGAGCACAGATGAGAATTAGAAGGTAATCTCCCAAAACCACACATCCAATTAAAAAAAATATTTCACCAATATTTGGAATGAACCTTTAGGATGGGCAAAGGCTGTATAGGATTCCGTTACGGTAAAAATAATTTTTGTGGTCAAATTTTGCAACGTGAGTCGAAAAACGGACGATCGAATACGTTTCTACGTTTTTTCGAACGTTGCCTTAACGTTAAGAGCTACTTTTTATACGGATACAAAGCGGGTGAAGCCACGAGCAGTACCTAGTTTAAAAGAGAGTCGTTCACCTACCATACGCTGGGCCGTATATAAAAGCGATCGATGCCAGGATCAAAATAGACTTTGCCCTTCGGTGATTAGGGCCTTTTTTGAACGCCACTGTTAGGGTGTCTTTGACGTGTTTTATGTCGAAGAAGGATCTCAGGAAACCTCGCTCATTGGAAGATTCCTTCTGCAATCACAAAAACATACATTACGTATTGTAGAATGATGATGTTTCTGTTTGAGTTTCACTTCACTTCTTGATTATGGCTTTTGTAACTATTTGTCACAATTCTGCCAATGTCCGTATCATGTTAGTGTCATAAACTTTTGGAGATATGTGATTACTAAGAATAAGATCGGTTACAAAAATTGGGAGAATCAACAAGATTTTTTGACTTACAAGATGATTTTACAAAAATTATGATACTTAAAAACTAAAGACTATGTACCTAATATATAGTTTTATTGCTAACTACTTGCAAAACGTGGGCATGTGTCAAATGTAAGGTGTGACTACCTCACTTGGTATCCTCATAGTTTTACGCGCTGATTAAATATCTGAGGACGTCCAAAGGAATATAATCGTGAGCGTGTTTTGTTTTTTTGTTAATATAAGTCATTATCATCATCTTCTTGTCCTTATCCCACATTACGTGGAGTCGGCACAAAATGTTTTCTTCTTCCACTCTCCTCTATCAGCCGTCATCTCAGTTCACACTCCTTTCTAATATAAGTAATATTTATTTTAAATATAAGTAAAAAGACAAATTATTTTGATAATAAACATTTTAAAAATAACACCATATTTTGATGTAATGGAGTGCCGTATGGGGCGTAGTGGGCTGTACCCCAAATTTTGATGCGAGATTCGTGAGTTCAAATCAAACAATGTATGTGCACGAAATTATGAAGGAAAATATCGTGGGCGTGCCGATCAAAATTTTAAATGTGGGGTTCCAATAATTTGCGATAGGCTTTCAATCTGCAGCGTGGACTACTACTATGAAAAGATGTGCCCTGGTACTTATGATGTTTGGACGTGCCGTACTGACTACGTATTTTAACGGGGATACAGTCGTGAGCATGTATGTTTGTATATTGTCGACGACCTCTGTGGCGCAGTGGGCGTAGGCCCGCCTAAAACTCAGAAGGTTCCGTGTTCGATTTCCGCCGTGGTACAAATGTTTGCATGATCTGAAAATATTTGTCTTGGGTCTGGTTGTTTTGTATGTATATAATGTTTGTATTTACAAAAAACAATGAATAAAGTATATTTGTAGTATTTTAGTCATGTAGTTTCCACAACACCAAGCTCTGCTTATTTTGGGGCTAGATGAATTGATGCTATGTGAAAATGTTCAGTATTATTTTACTATTATTTTATGTCTAGAATAAGTAAATGTTTCACGAAAGGTTTTATGGTGATTGATCAATCGTTAAATCTTCTGTTCTTAGCTACTGGAATTACCAAAGGAAATAAAGGCCATCGTTAAATCAGGTCATAAAAGTTATGCGGCAACTGTTTTCCACTAAACAATCATAAAAGATTAGAAAAAACGGTTATTTTTGCATTGTATTCGATAATAGTATTTAGTTCCTCATTAATTCATGCTGTGCATTAGCTTTAAGAACCAGTTTGCAGTTTTTGATGGGAAGTTAACAAAATATTTGTTTTATAAGTGACGAGAGGAGAAATAAATGCTAAAATGGTTTGGGCACGTTAGGCAAGACTATTAACAAAACAAGTATAAAAAGTGAGCGTTAATGAGACATACTAGAAAAAGAAGATCTCTAAAAACGTATTATGTCTGTGGAAAAGTTTTGCGGAAGGGAAGGTCAAAAGTACCCTAAATCGACGAGCTTGTATGCATAACGAGATAGGAGTGAATGAAGGAAAAATAGTATGCCAGCCTAGGAGCAACTGGAAATCCATGATATCTGCTTATACCCTATTTCCGACTAAAAATTAACCGACACAGACTCAGATATATAGAGATATCTCTATACGTCACGCATATCTCTGATAGTAAATAAGTACCGACTCTAAAAAACCACAGGAATACTTGTGAGATGTATCTTAATCTGTGAAAGCCTACAATGCGTTTTAAAACGCACGGATTAGACGCAGTAAGTTGGCACAAAAACCAAGCACAGCTTAGAATAGTTAAGTGGAAGGAATTCGGCAGCATTTGCATATTCAGTATACAGTCAGAAGAACTCTTTTGGAGATATTTTTTTAAAACATCTGGTCACGTCACTTCTTCAAAATTATAAAGCATTATATAACGTACCTGGGTATAGCTAAACTGTACTTTATCTAATCATTAAATCGCGCTAGAATCAATTTAAATTTTTTATCCCACAGGTGAATGAAAAAGCAGTCTTTATATACTCATTATTTATTATTCGGGCAAGCAACTCGTTTAATACGTTAACAAATATAAGTACTGACGTTGATTTATTTACTAGCTCGACAAGCAAGCTTAGACGCTTACTTGTAAACAAATTCTTTTTAGACAGTTAAGTTATTATTATTTTTGTCATTGTAAACCATGTAACTTCTTATCTTTTTTTTTTATCTCTGATCCGTTGTCCTCATATCTGTAGTTTTAGCATTTTTTTTTTCTTTCTATTAATGGAAACTTTTAATTGGCCCTCAGCCTACCTACATGCACTTTGCATGTAAGTATTTAATTAAGTAATTTCATGTGTACCTAGCTATAAGTTTTCTTAAAAATTCAAAAATAAAATAAATAAAATTAACCCTGGAGATTAAATCCCTAAATGACCGCAAATATCGATGTACCTTAAAAATAGATGGTATCTAAAGTGGTATAACTTTGAGTACAATTAAGTAGGTAGTAAGTTTTTACTGGAGATAATTTAAGCTTTTCTAAACATAAATAAAAACCTACAGTTATAATCAATTTTGTTCCTTCCCTACTTTTGTAATATTTTAACAACATTGTTGTTATTTCTAAGTATCTACCTGGTATCCGAATATTGTATATAATGGGTCAGCTGTTACTACATTTATCATACACTAGCTGTTGCCAGTAGCTTTGCACGCGTGGAGTCATGATAAAAAAAATTCCGCTCAATTTTTCACCCCCATTTCCTTATGATATGAAAATCTAAATACCCCGAAACACGTCATTATTTATTTTTACTAAGAAGCTGTAATTTAAATTTTAATATTTCTTACTTCAAAGAACAAAGACTCTAATAAAGTTAATTTCCATTTTCTTTATTCTAATTTACACAAAATAAAGCCCAGGTGAAAGTTTGTGTTGAATGTTTGCAAATCAATCAAACTGGCGCCGCAACAGTTGATTTGAATTAAATTAAATTCGGATAATTTTGTTACCTGTTAAATTCCTTAAGTAAAACTGAAGTTTGTATTGATAATTTCGATGGTATTTTAAAATTCAAAATAAATAACTGGGAACTTTACCTCTTTACCTCATTACCATGCGAATAAGGTCAGGGACGGAAAATATTGAGAAGTAAATATTACCTTAGCTTTCTCGGGCCTCTTAGGATCGTCGATATAATAAAATCCATATACTATACTGATTATATACAAAAGCGAACTCAACGAAAACACTCCATAGTATCCAATATGATTTAGCAGAACTCCGCTAAGAACTGATCCAATAGGTCCTCCAGCTGTCAAACATAGATTAGCAATCCCCACTCTAAAGGTCCTTGACTCCTCACTAGATGCATCACTGATGTACGCAAACGCCCCCATATAAGTTGTAATCCAACCGCCTGTTATAGCAGGAAAGAAGGCTTCAAAGAACATTGTAACTTCCACTGGAAGCTCATAAAAATAATAAGCATTCAGTATGTTACTCAAACACATGAGCAGATCCCCAAAAATTGGGAGAAGAATGCAAATTTTTCTCTTTCCCGTTCTATCACTCCACGCCCCTAGAAAAAGGATTAGAAAACTCGGTATAGCAGTGAGGAGAACATTCTTCCAACTCTCCATGGCAGCTATCAACTCCTGAACAGCTAATTCTTCTTTGAGATACATATTTCCTTGTCTTGCTATCAGTGCGTCGCAGACTGTGTCTCCATAGTTCTTGTTTACTCGACATGCTTTATCCAAATTCAAATTTTGGGTAGCCAATCTTGCTAGCACTCCCGGCACTACGTAGCAAGCTAACACTGGTTCAACGGTTATGTTCTCTTTGATGTAGGCAATTTTTTCTCTAAAAGTTTTCTTCTTTTTAACATTTTCATCTTTTGCATTTTTCAAGGGCTGTTCTTCTGTAAGCGCCATTATCTCGCGATGTAAGTGCAGAACTAACAGTAGTCGTTCCAAATGAACTTATTCCGATGACATGTTTGTCAAATAAATATTGGTCTTTGTGATGCAATTTATCAGTTGAATAGATAGAGGCCGTTGTTTTAATGTTGCATTCATACTCTGACGTACTCATATATTTAATTTAGGCGACAAGTTAGCTTTTCGGTGAAACCTAAACATTAGGTACTTAACGTTGTAGTGCAGTCTAAAACTTAATTGACTAGGTAATTCTACCATTGATATAGTCAGAGTACTAGGTATTGTATTATATACTCAGAGTATGATGTTTAGGTTGTAGACTCATAATTGATTTATTTGTGAGTTTGCGCAAAATTATTTCATATTATGTAGCTATTTATTAGAGTACACGCAAGTCATTAGTTTTATAAAGTAATAACAGTCTCAATAAAGCATTTTGCTGGACAATTTCCATGGTCTGAAATGCTACTTAATGCACTTTTATTACATTTCACAACAATTTTATATATTAAATAGTTGAAATCTCACCAATAACTTTTAGAAATCTTTATGAACTTGAATCGAAATTCTCTTTTGTACGAAGTCGATAGTGATTTTTGCACAACTGACTTGTGCCTACGAGATGCTCTCGATAAAATAAGATTTATTTTATGTCTAAAAGAAGATAGTTGTTGAAACGAACGGCTGGCTGGACACGTTAATACTAGAAATGCCCAGTTGTACTGCACGTCGAGCTTTGACTCCAACATCATTACATTAATACATTCTGTATTTACAAACACCCTTTTACATTGAATGCACCTAGTACTTTTCCACTTTCCGAACAAACAATATTGTAACTATAATCACGCTACAATATTTCGTATTCGGCTTAGGGTCGATAAGTAAATAACACCTTTAGACATTTACATAACCCACTTGTTACATACTTATATTTACGTATGTAATTAATTATTATATACAAAAACATATTATGTGCGCACTTTCTATCTAATTTTGTGCAGGAAGTAGTAGGTAGGTACATTTAGCAAAAATAGCAAAGAACAAGAACAAAGAACAAGTGAAATAGTTGAGCTCTTAGGTAATCGTTGTAATGCAAACGATCTTAGTTAGAGATAGGTACCCTAACTACAGTTCACTATCTATATAGATAGTGTAACTGCTGATCTAAATCACTTAACCAGACAGAAGGTTTCCCCGAAAACAAGTAGTCACAATTTTGACTCAGAACCATTTAGCTAAGGGTTAATCATACTCACTAGAATCATAATGGCATTAACATATTTCTGAAAATTTAAAACATTTAACAAAAAAATAACATTAAAATAGTAAACTTCTACTAATTGTGGTTTTGCGCCAAGCCATGGGTAAAATCATATACTACGATATAATTCCGGAACTTATCGTTAGACAATGCATCTTCTTCAAAAGAACTCGTACACCTCTTCTGTGTCATAGGCTGTACAGCCTTCATAAGCCCAGCCTTTACAGCCCATACATTGTATCCAACCTTTGTCGATACGGCTTGCACCGTATTCTTCTAGGCAATACAAGCAAAGCAAGCAGTTCCCGTCTCACGACCGTCGAGCGTGGTCGCGGACGGTGCTCATGAGGAAGGGCCTCTAAACGGTCAACGAAACGTCAGCAGGAGAATAGTAAAGTACGTGGTATAGTCGTAATTATATTGTAAAAAAAAACAAGCAATTGTTATTTTTGGTGTTTTTCAATAGCTAAAACTTTGCACGTTGAACAGTTGAGACCATTCTAGTCCAGGTATTTTTATAATTACCGGCATTTTTGTAGCATCATAATTAGATTTTCATCTATCCGGATCAAAATTGTAGATATAAACGGTTTTACCCTATACGGGTGTTCGAAAAAATGTAATAGGTCACAGATAGTCAATACAAATTGAAATTGCATTTACGAGCAAATACACCACCTATAACATAGTGTATTAGAGACTTAACTATAGTGCATGTACCTATACTTCACAATCACTGCTTGTATATTCACTAAAATAATATCAGAACTACCAAAAAATAATAAAATAAAATAATTAAAAATTGCGCGAGCCTGCAACGACCAGTGTTTGTTGACAAGCCGTTCTGATCGGTAAACGTCACTGATCAGCTTATGCGCGGGAAATTATACGGTTTTACCTTGGTATACGGCTTTGTACGGGTCTCCCCTACCTATATTAGTACCTATCCAAGCTAAAATAAACGAAAATTTCGAAATAAATGCTCAGAATAAAGTTTTCGATGAATAAATCTCATCGGGTGACGTCAAGGCCCAAAGAGTAAAAACTGCGGCAAGACCCTGGGAGTGTAGGTAAGTAATACCCACTCCGTGGAAATACCCATAAATACGGCGAAGGTCAGGTCATTGCGCTCCATTGGATCCCGGTAAAAGAGAATGGCAGTCCATCACTCCTCGCAAATCCTGGCGACCGTAAACCTTTGTTGAAAAATGTCGGCACCCGGGGCCGGAGCAACCATTGTTTTCTAACACTAATTTACTGCCAACATATTTTTCTCGTGGCTTAAATAGTTGGGCTTTCGACGCAGTTGAGGCAGCTAGTTCGTTATTTGAACCATCCGATACATTTGCTTACAGAACAGTGCCTACAAATAATATATTTCTGAATAACACTATAAACTGTTTACAATAATTTTAATTAATCCCACACTAGAGCCAGGCTGTACTCTTAAAACAGATACTTATTTTATCACATTGGTATATGTTCAGACGCGATTACGGTCAAGATAATATGATGAAATTTAAAAATTATACTGATTACATTAACATTGATGGCATTTTTACGATTAATGATCCCAATGAAGCCTTTAATTTTTTTTTTTTTAATCATAAGGTGCGGTGTGGTGCCCGCTGCGGGACTAATGTTTGTATGATTTACAAAAACTTGTCTCGGGTGTGGGTGTTTTCTATGTATAATATGTATGTATTTACAAAAAATGTATAATGAGAAGTATACATTTTTAGTAGTCATATAGTTCTCATATTACATGCTCTGCTTTGATGCTGTGTGAAAATGTCGAACATTATTTATTATTATATGAAACTTTGTGCTATTATTGTATATTTTTTGCCTGTTTGTGTACACGTACCCACCGCTATTTATCAGCTGTCCCTATCCTCAAAGGTTTGCTGGAAGAAAACTCTTGTTAGGGTTAAGCTCGCCTTTGTACATGTCCTATATGAAAGCTTTTTTGCCTGTATTATATGTGTGTACAATAAAGAATAAAGGGTATTGTTTAATATTATTATTATTTTTGGTGATTTGTAGAGGAAGTTGTTCGAGAAACACCTAGTTTTGATTTTATTTATTTGTGAATTTTCAGTGAACTAGCTGGATTGTAAACTAGTGGTTTTCACTAAATTTAAGAGTCCTACCTACCTACAATTTGGAGGAAAGATTTGGCGAATAATGTGTTTCATTCAGTCAGCACTGAATACCCTGAAAAAAAAACACGTTACTTTGCTTAGATTTTTATAATGCTGTGAAAAAAAACTAAACTTCATCATCCTCGATAACTTAAATGAGACATTCAGAACATTAATTTTTGCACATTTATTCTGAATACCGAATTAAAAAAGAATCTTAAAGATTCTTTATTTTCAGATTTTCAGATTTCGTTTGTGTTTGAGTTACTTTGACATTAATGTGAGCTCTTTCATAGCTCAAATAGTTTAAGTTAGGAATGTGGCTTATTTAGAATAATAAATTTATAACTTATATTATGATCCAATGTTGATTTAAATAAATAAATATGGTGATGATGATGCTAGCTGCTTTAGGAACCATGGTACATATATATACTATGAATATATATGTACCATATATATACTATGAATATATATGTTCTATATATTTGAGTAGAAAGACTTACAAAAACGGTCTTAGATTAATCATCCTTCTCTATCAAGACGCAGTCGAATCTTAATTTGAATGGCATTTTGTGACGGAAACAGTAACATGGTGATGAAAAAACATAATTATAAGCCCACTCGATTAAGCGATTTTATTTTCATCTAGGTCCTATGGGGTTGGTAAGTATATCAACCTTATAGGACCTAGATGAAAATTGCGCCTAGATAAAACTGATGGCACATAGTAATGTGCCATCAGTTTTCGGAATTATTCTTATGAGATTCTGTACACCTACTTAATATATAATATAGTACCTACCAATGTTGTAAAAATAGCTACAATAAATTATAAATAAATTAAAATGTAGCAGCAGCATCTAGGTTAGCATTTTTTTTCATTTATTTATAGGGTTTGTTCTTAATAGAACATGCCACCCTGAAAGGTTTACAAAAAATAAAAAAAAAACAAAAATAATATTAATATAACAATGTTTTAACAATGAACTTAATCAACCAGATAAACACTAGCTAAGTAATCAAAATAAGAAGCCAATTTAAACCTAATCACGGTCTTTGATGGCTTGGTAATAAAGCCTGTATAATTTCCCAGCTTCATCTGATCGAGGATGAGCTAGGAAAGTATTACAGCCTCCTACCTGCCAGAATGTAGGATCCTCATCGAATATAGGTCAGCATAACAGCGGCATACCTGGAATATAGAATTTTCTATACCTATAGAAAGATCGATAGATAAACTCTATGTTTAGATAATACCTTAAAATAACATTGTACAAAGTTATGTACCATAAAATATCAAAGGAAATTGTACAATAATTATAATAGGAAAGGCGTAGTATGGGTATGCAGTTACTAGAATTACAGATCGGAAATCTAGGACATAAATTTTAATGAGAATATTTCCTTAAAGCATTGTCTTCTTTAATACTTTCTGCATCTTCCTCTTCTCTCATCTCTCCGTCTTTCTTTTCTTTTTTATGTAGATAAACTAATTTTGATTTGAAATGTTGTTTGTGGAACCATCTGAAGATAGAGATAATTACATTTTATTTTCTTAATAGCATACATCGCATTAATAGCATACAATACAAGGTTGTAGTTTCAGGGCTTAAGAATCTTTAAGGTTTAAACAATTATTTTCACTTTTATGAAATAAAAGTATAGTAAGGATCCATCCGAGTTATGGACGATGGAGTCGGTAAATGGAAGAAAACGATTAACCACTTTAAGATAGGTATCTAGTTTACACTATTAATTATCAATAATAATAATTCAGTCCCAAACTAATAGGTAATACATGACTGATAAAAGTACTACATAATATTTATTATATATATACTTTTTTTGTCAATACATGCATATACAAATAGAATACGCAGGCTTAAGACAAACATTTGCAGATCATACAAAAAATTGTCCCTCAGCGGATATCGAATCCGCAATTGATCGAAAGTAGGTTATTTCAGTAATAAAACTTCTTCTTGTCCTTGTCTACGTTACTTGAGATCGGCACAACGTCTTTTCTTGTGCCATTGTCCTATAACAGCTGTTATTTTAATTCTCACTCTTTTCTTACCCATGTCATCTTTCACACAATCCAACCATCTTTGGCCTACTTTTCTAACCATCTTTATTCATATCTAACACACTTCTTGTAATAGTGACTTTCTTTCCTTCTTCTAAGATACTTCATTCACACTAAAGCTGAATGAAGGATTATCAAAAAAATAACCAAGCAGAGTTTGTTGCCTGATTCTTCTAGGCTTGGTCGCGCGCGAGGAATTGGCGTAATTAACTTTTAAAATTTTAATTTCACGTAGTTTTTATGTTGACGTTTCTATATGATCCTTGTGATGTCTATGAATAAAAACCTATTGATTTTGCCCATACATGCTATCCTATTATTCCTCAACTTTTCCATAATTAACGCTACTTCAGACTTCCCCTGATTCTACTCTATTCTATCTTGTCCAATATAAGTAATCCTTCTGATCCTACTACTATTACAAATGCGAAAGTTTGTGAGGATGGATGTTTGTTACTCTTTCAGGCAAAAACTACTGAACGGATTTTGATAAAATTTTGCAGTAATATAGCTTATACATCAGAATAATACATAGGCTACTTTTTATCCGGGTACCATTCGGGCGAGCCGTGGGCAGAAGCTAGTATTATAAATGTGAAAGTTTGTGAGGATGGATGTTTGTAACTCTTTCACGCAAAAACTACTGAACGAATTTTGATGAAACTTTACAGTAATATAGCTTATACATCAGAATAACACAAATACTACTTTATATCTGGGTACCACGCGGGCGAAGCCGTGAGCAGAGGCTAGTAAACATTATTACAAAATTTGATAAAACAGACCCAAAGATAAAAAGATTTGGTATCGTCAACACAGTGCTTATGTAGAAGGTAATGCTGGCATCGAATTCCACTGTGTACATGTACACCCAAGTGTACATGGGAACAACCACTATAGAGGTCATCACTTCCATCAAATTGAATATGGATGTTATTTTACCTGGAAAAAAATAATATACTGAATCGTATCTACTGTGTCAATCTCAGACTCAAGGCTATGTTACACATACTCAGTGCATAGATCTCTGATGATAACTAGTAGGGTTCAATCGCATCCAATCGGTTTTTTATTCTTGTCGGTTTCGTAACTAGAGAATTTTTCCGCACAACCCCCAATAACTACTGGAGGACCACACCTGAGTCCATCGGACCCAGCCAGTAGCATGGCGAGGCTGTACTACCGACCGTTCCCCCATCCGCCGCCCGGAGGACGCTCCTCTACCCCGTGCAGGCCAGGGCGAGGTCGAACTAGTGACCGAGTCTATTATTATTGGCGAAACCAAATCTTACAGACTGCGTTGGTTCGACCACGTACCATGAATGGGAGATGATCGAGCAGCAAGACTTGCTTTCCAAGGTGTACCGGTCGGCCGTCGACCAATCGGCCGTCCCAGATACAGGTGGGAGGATGAAGTAGAGAAAGACCTTCGCTCACTTCAAGTTCTCGTACCGGACGGGATGGAGGTGACGCATGACAGAGACCGTTGACGGTCTATTGTATCGGAGACCTGGGGCTAACCATGATGTCTTATAGTGATTCAATTCAGGTAAAGATGTCAAATCCCGCTTTGCGAATGACAAAGCTTTAGCTACGCCATAGCGTCTTCAATCGCAAAGCGGAAAGTGACATCTTTGCCTGTCTTAGGCCCTGGGGCCTAACCATGAAGTCTTATAGCTATTCAGTTTAGGTAAAGATGTCACTTTTGGCTTTGCGATTGAACTAAGACGTAGTTAAAGCTTTGCCATTCGCAAAGCGGGATTTGACATCTTTGCCTGAATTTAATCGCAATAAGACTTGACGGTTAGGCCCTAGAATCCACTTCGGGGTTGATGCGCCAGGAAAGTAAGTACCTAGCATCCAACGTCACAGGTTGCAAATCCATTGCATCTTTATTGAACAGCAACCGAAAAGGCACATGTTTTAGTTTTTTTTTTCATTTAAGAGCATGCCGCTTTGCGATTTTTTTCTTCATCGGTTTGAGCACGTGTTAATGGCATTTAAATTATTTGATTGGTTAAAATAATTGGATGCACAACTAGGTTCGAATGGAACCCACGATCTCCGGATCAGAAGTCGGGTACCACTCACTAGGCCAAGAGGACTTCTACATTTCTAATTGTATTATGCAAATAAATATATTGAATATTTTTCTCTCGCTTTTATAATAATGGTTAAAACAACTTGGTACCTACCAAGTTCGTGTCTTGAACATAACTTTGTTGAGAACGATCTGAGCGCTGTTAATCCTGATACGGTAAAAATATCCACAGCCGCACCTGTAAAATTTATAAAAAAAAAATAAACATCCTACAGTCACATAGCCTGACTCTGGAAATTAGGATTTTCTGTATCGTGGTTATCAGGCATGACAATTATTTTTATTATTTCAAATATAATAACATTAATTTCAATTATTCATTAAAAAAACCGCCATAGATCGAGAAAAAGGTTTTCCCTATTTGACTATATTTATGTAAATAAGCTTTGATAAAATCAAATGAAATGTTATGATGATTATTTCAGAGTTTCGACCCTTCCTAATATAACAATGATACAATTTGATGTGTATGAAAATCATTCCAAAAGTTATTTAGTAGATTGCTCAAAGGAAAAGGCGCGTGTGAATGTAAAGATAAATACGAAACCTTAAAAGGAATCATTTACTTAACTTATATCCGTTTGCAATAAACTTTTACTATTTTAAATTTTTTAAGAACTAAAGTGGCAACCTGTCCACCTATTGGTAGGTGGTTATCGTAATCTATGGACGCTAGCAACACCAGAGGCATCACTCGAGTTTTGAGATATAACAGGTGATACATATACATATATTATTATGGAAATTGATACATAATAAAACGTTTCAGAAGAAACACTTTAAAACACGCTTCAGTTTGACTTTAGTGAAGAAGGCCATAACAATGAATAAACGCAGACCAAGAAAGAGTCCGAGAACGAATATATAAAACTTGTGACCGTAAATACCTATGTACATAGCCGTTGAGTTACGCGCCATACCAGTGGTAACTGCGTATATAGTTTTACTAGAAATTGCAATCAACCCCAGAAACGCGTCATTCCATTTTAGGTGTCGGCTGAAGAAACTGATCGCTATTATACCTGTAAAACAAATAGGGACATGATATTTTCATACTATATTTGGGTTATGGAATCTGAAAATGGAAAACCAACCCATTAAATAGGTAGTTAGTTAAAGTCAAGGTCCCTGCCACTAAAACGATATTTGCAAAGCGTTTTAGGTTCTTCTCCTTCCCTTTTATAATACATCGTCGTGCGTTAAAATACTGCAACTTATCTGATTATGTCTCTGTATTATGGAAAATGAGATGTATCAACAAGATTGTAGTGGGAAAATATCCATGGTCTCTGAATATCCTACTAACTATAATATTATAAGCGAGAAAGTTTGTGAGGATGAATGTTTGTTCCTCTTTCACACAAAAACTAAAGAACGAATTTTGATGAAACTTTACAGTAATATAGCTTATACATCAAAATAACACATAGACTACTTTTTATCCGGGTAACACGCGGGCGAAGCCGTGGGCAGAAGCTAGTATGTATTATAAACGTGAAAGTTTGTGAGGATGAATGTTTGTTCCTCTTTCACGCAAAAACTACTGAACGGATGTTGATGAAACTTTATAGTAATATAGCTTATACATCAGAATAACACATAGACTACTTTTTATCCGGGTAACACGCGGGCGAAGCCGTGGGCAGAAGCTAGTATGTATTATAAACGTGAAAGTTTGTGAGGATCTTTGTTCCTCGTTCACGCAAAAACTACTGAACGGATTTTTATGAAACTTTACAGTAATATAGCTTATACATCAGAACAACACATAGACTACTTTTTATCCGGGTACCACGGGCGAAACCGTGGGCAGAACCTAGTAAGGAATATGACAAAGGTACATTTTTATAATGAGTATCAGATTTTTGTATGCTCTTACGTACCAAGAAAATTAGAGCAAAGTTTGAATGAGAGGTAGAAGCTGTAACTCAGAGCATCCCAGTTGAACCGGTACCGAGTGAACATGTACAGTACTGACAATTCCCCTGAAAATATAACGGGTGTATAAGAACACTTAACGATAATGAAAGCCACATATTCTTTATATCATTGGAATATTTTTTCAACTACACTGGAAATCCACTAGCTCTATTTATTTATTTATTTATTCATTTAAGCACACATTACACGTTACAAACATTAAAAAAATACAATATCTAAAATACAGTTTTGATCTGGTTAGGAACATAACTTATGTGCGCACACAAAAACAATAAATGAGTGACAATGTTGAGCAGACAAACAACTGTGCAGTAAGCTTGAGGACCAGATTCTTAAAAAATAACCAAAATAAAAACAATATAAATGAAGAAAATCAACTTTACTTTACTTTACTTCATTTACTCTGTACTTTCTCCTAGTAAGTACCTACCTAGTAAGAACAAAAAACAGGTATAAGAAAACTAGAAACTACAATAACCTATCTACTATCTACCTATTTAATGGACCTTAGGGCTCAAGACGCTACTGCGTATGAGCGTCAAATCCCCCGTTACAATAGAGGATGTCTTTAAGTGTGTTAATAATTACTCTAGAGATAATGAAGGTTATAGACAAGAATTAATACTCGCATAACTGTATTCTAGTTTGTAGGGGCGTCGGTTAAATTACAAGCACATGAGACTTTTAATCGTTATGTCTCAAGGTCTACAACTTGCGAGTGATACCTCGATGTTGCATGCATTTATAGATTAAAGTAACTGCTTAACAACCAGGGGTCATATGCGTTTTGCAAAAAAAAAAAAAAATTTTTTGTTATATACTCACCTGAAGCTGTACCATTCATTAGAACGTTTGATACTAATATGAATATCATCGTTATCCTCCGATGATTAGGTCCCTTTTTGAATGCTACACTAAAAGTATCCTTTACGTGCTTGAAGTCAAAAAAGGATTTGAGAAAGCTAATTTCTTTGGAAGATTTTTGTGTAAACTCAATCTCGTCAAAACTCTCTTGATTCTTTGGATCTTCGATAAAGTAATATCCATAAACAATGCCAAAAATATACAAACACAAACACAATGAAAATACTCCATAGTAGCCGATATGTTTTAGAAGAACTCCACTAAGCGCGGAGCCGATGAGCAGAGCAATCCAATAACAAAGATTTAAAACTCCCATTCGAAAGGTTCTGGATTCTTCATTTGTCACATCACTGAGTAGAGCGAAAACCCCCACAAAAAATGTAATCTGCCCACCAGTAATTGCGAGAAAAAACGCTTCAGAAAACACAGCCACTTGTAGCGGTAACTCATGAAAATAATAAACATTCAATAAATAACTTAGGCACATCATTACTTCTCCGATTATCGGGACAAGTATACAAATTTTCCTTTTTTTCGTACTGTCACTCCATGCTCCTATAAAGAGAATCAAAATGCATGGTACAACTGTACAGAGAAAACTCTTCCAGCTCTCTAAAGCAGCTACCAGTTGCTGAACAGCTAATTCTTCTTTGAGATACTTGTTCCCTTGTCTTGCCATCAGTTCGTCGCATACTGCATCTCCATAGTTCTTGTAAACTCGACATGTTTTGTCCAAATATAAATTCTGAGTCGCTAATCTAATGAAATACCCCGGTATTGCATAGCAGATTATCAATGGTTCTAGACATATGCTCTGCTTTATGTTGTTTATTCTGTCTCTTAGAGTAATGTTCTGATCTATATGTTCTTCTATCGTTTTTAAGGGTTGTTCTTCTGCTGGAGTCATCACTCACGTTTGAAGTGGTGGGGGAAGAAAACAAGGTTCTTCTTATTGCGTGGATTTTAACTAGAGATAAAAGCAACTGCTCTGAGAGAAATTCACTCGCTAGTGTTGCTGTGTTGTTATTTAATGGTGGCAAGTAGCAAAATAATGTGTCAAACCATATTTTTATTTATACAGTTGTCGTTATTACTTGCATACGAAGTAATAAATGTGGCTGTAGAATGAAATGAAAGGTATTTTCTCAAATACCGTTCTGAAACGTATTTTGTGTTTTGCATTGCAACGGCCACGTATGGGCTGCTATGGCGGCTACTGTAACAAAATTTTAATTATGAGTCTTAATACTAAAATACTTCTCATGTTGACAAGACTTATTTAAAATTTATTCAGAAAAATTGCACTGGCTCCATTATTTATGTAACAATGTACATTTTGACAACTTGTCTGTTATCAATCTTAATTAGGTGAGCTATCTATATCATCGATTGCAACAAGGGTATTTATGTAGATGCATCAACTGTTTTACTTATACATTTTGTTTTGACTATTGAGTAACAAAAAATAATTGCTAATAGTAATAAAATTCTTGATTCTTTCAATCTATACAATAATAAAAAAATTTATAATAAAAATTATCAAATCATTTGCCTTTGTTGTTCATAAACAATAAATCACTAATCGTCATGATCACGGAATGTCGTGCCTCTGTCATTCTGCGTTCCTGGCTGATGAGGGGTCCCGAGGGAAGAACCATAGGTACCAGCATTAAAATGTCCAGCATTATTATTATAGGTTTTTTCCCTAGTCATGATCAGTAGTGATTTAAAGGCTTTTCTACCAAGTGCCATGTAGGTGATAGTGCGAAGAGAACTCAAATATCTTAGAGTTTCTATCTAGAATCTGCAGGAATGTGGGTCCGTGCATCCAGGAATCAGTGATGGTCGAAAAAATCCTGAAAGAGGCCCCGCGTCAAACGTCAAGGACAAATTTATGATACGCAGAGCCATGACGAAGACCAACAAGTCGTTACTATGGCAAGCTCAGTAGAAACTAAGACCTGCCTATAAATACGTGTGGTTTTAAGTAGGAAATGTGCTGCTTTGTAAAGGTGACAAAGACAAGCCTGTGGTCATCAGATGTGAAGCTGACATCAAGAAGCTAGCCACTTAAGAACCGAAATCGGCAGAGGGCAATCTCTTGCGGTCATAGACACTAAAATAAGTCAGCCAGGTTCCATCATCAGATCACATAGAACTGTCCGATTGTGCTAATTTTAAAGATTTCTTTAAAATTAGCACAATCTTGCAAATTTCACTAACTTATAAGAGTATTCTTAATATTTTTCACATAAACATAAGATCCCTAAAAAATATTGTTTGCTTTATAACACAACTCATTAGTTCCTCAAACTCAATTTTTGGTGTCCTCATACTAACGCAAGTAAATATCACACAAAATCTTGCTATGATGTAGATACGACATAAACGGATATACAATGCATATAAAACTGTGCCAAGGTAGAAAAGGTGATGATATATTATTTTTCATAAAAAACATGCAGTCATTCCCCACAATATATACACAAACATACATAGCACAAGGCAGTCACAGCTATTAGTCTTATTATGGACCGATAACTATTTTAGCCGTATTTTACAAAATAGTTGATAAATTTAGGAGTTTTATGTGAAAAACAAAGTTTTGTTAAATGCTCAGTACAGTTTTCAACCAAATAAATCTACTTCATAGCTTTTATCTAAGTTTACGGATGAGGTTAATAAATGTCTGGATAATATAAACAATGTTATACTTCTATTAATCGATTTTAGTAAAGCATTTGATATACTTAGACATGATACTATCCATATTAGAGAACTCACGGATTCGAGGACCGTCAGCGATGCCATCAGCGAAGTCACAGAAGGCATGGCTCAAGGATCGGTGATTGGATCACTACACATCATGTTGTGAACAACTGTTCTATCCATCAATACGCAGATGGCACATGCTTAAACAATCATAACACTGCTGCCGAATGGATACAGCCAGATTTTATACGTGTTTGTAAAAGGTAGCACGACGCTGGTCTCGTCCTTAATGCGAGCAAAATTTAAATAATTCATCTTCATTCAATCTATCGCAAACGAGACAGCGAATCCTACTTCTATTATAATCGCGAAAATTTGTGAGGATGGATGTTTTTTACTCTTTCACGTAAAAACTACTGAACGGATCTTGATGAAACTTTACAGTAATATAGCTTATACATCAGAATAACACATAGGCTATTTTTTATCTAGGTACCACGAGGGCGAAGCCGTGCCATAGCCCATAGTCATAGCTGTCTGCACAATGCGACGTCATGTAATTCTTTTTTATGTGAAGCAATCGAGCAAGTAAGGCATCACACTTATCTAGGCCTTATTGTCGATAACCGGTTTGGATAGAAACTATGTGAAACTAGTTTCAAGTAATATTATATTCTAAAACTAAAAATAACATACAAAGTCCTACTCACCATTTACATTGAATTAGTTGAATCCATTATCTCGTAAGGCATCACAAGTTATGGACGAACTTTTAAAACCCACAGAAAAAAAAATATATCCTACAATTAAGCATACTTAAACTGATTGTGCTACACAAAATAAAAGAATAATGCTGTGATAATGTCATAAATATTAAAAAATAAACAATTTGTTTCCTGTACAAGATAAACTTTTGATAGAACAATTTTATAACAAAACTATCCAAATACCTATATCCTCCAAATAGCTATAAGAAAAATTACTCAAAACAAACTTTCAATACCTATGGTCAATAACTTTAATGGCAGAGAAGCAATGGAATTCACTATACCAACCGTGCTACACGCGCTGCCACCAGAAATATTAGAAAAAGTAAATAACAAAAATCGAAAACAAAAATACAAAAAGTACTTCTTAAAAATAAGTATTTTTTTTTCAAAATTTTCAAATCTTTATTTCGATCATCTTTTGGAGCCTCGTGACTCATGGATTCAAAACCTATCTTAGTCAAACAATTACTTATGAACGTGAAAATTTGTGAGGATGGATGTTTGTTACTCTTTCACGCAAAAACTACTCAACGGATTTTGATGAAACTTTACAGTAATATAGCTTATACATCAGAATAACACATAGGCAATTTTTTATCCGGGTACCACGCGGGCGAAGCCGTTGGCAGAAGCTAGTATTACATAATTATTACTAGGCATGGCACCTACCAATACACAAACAGTCACATGCACATATTACACAATTACTGGTTCTCCTGAGCAACACCTGAGTATCTCACACAACTGCCTACCTATCTTGTTACTCAAATGCTAGGTACTAATTATTCTGGCTAATTAATTAAAAATTGTTACCCGAATGTGAACTTGCAAATAGCTACAAAAGAAAGGATAAAGTAAATACCTACCCACTGCTATTACATGTCTAGGAATAAAATAGATGTCGTTTATATATATCTAACGTACCTGCTTAGGTTAGATAAATGTAACCTACCTAAAGTAATTAGCGAATGAAAAGTGCGCACCTAGCGAATGTGAGTTACCAACACAAATATTGGTACCCTGATTTACGTGGTACAACATTATAGAAACACTATGTACGAATCTTTTCGTATGAATAAATGTATATATTTAGCTAGATGAACTATCAAGAACAATTTTATTCCAAAAACTATCATGAACTTGACTATTCATATTGTAAAAACGGGAATTTTCACGTACTGCACTATCGGTGAAGGCACCGACTAAGTTTCGACTCATTCCGAGAGTCTTACAATATGAATATCAAGAACAACTCGTGAAAATTATAGGATAACGTTCAGATATAATCGTTAACAAATCCTCTGTCGGCAACATTCTGTAGAAAACGCACAAAATCGAAGATCATGGCTCTTTAGTTTAAAAACCAATAAAGCATACGATGCATTTTAGCTTGACTCATTCCGAGAGTCTTACAATATGAATATCAAGGACAACTCGTGAAAATTATAGGATAACGTTCAGATATAATCGTTAACAAATCCTCGGTCGGCAACATTCTGTAGAAAACGCACGAAATCGAAGATCATGGCTCTTTAGTTTAAAAAACAATAAAGCATACGATGCATTTTAGCTTGAAAAATGCATGCACGGAACAGAGAAAGTACCGCTTTCAATGTTTGTTTTCTGATCACTGGTACTTCCCTGAAATAGACAAATTCTGACGTCAAACCCTGTTGTATGCTGAAGCATTTTGTCCTAATAGACGTTGCATTATTATTGTGTAACATTTTATTATACCAGCGAAAAATACATTACCTTTATATACATTTACTTTTTTAAGATATTTTAAAATAAATTCTGAATTAAGTTGAATTGTAATGTATCAACTTTACCAGAATATAATATCAATTAGTTTGTTTGTTCTATCTCAAATAATTAAGTATTATTTTATTTTACAATTATTTAATATCTGACAATACCTATTTACAGCCGCTAAAGAAAATTATATACAAACAACAAAGCAAATGTTCTCTGTATTGCGAAGGTGAATAAATTATTTACTACTAGCTTCTGCACCCGGCTTCGCTCGCGTGTTACCCGGATAAAAAGTAGCCTATGTATTATTCTGATGTATAAGCTGTATTACTGAAAAGTTTTATCAAAATTCGTTCAGTAGTTTTTGCGTGAAAGAGTGACAAACATCCATCCTCACAAACTTTCACGTTTATAATAGTAGTAGGATGACTATTATGTAGGCGTCTGAGAAAAACGTTTTTCCCAATGATATTTTTCTTTTCCAGTTCCGGGGTGAATAAAATATTATCCATAAATAAATAATAAATAAATAAATAATGCTGGACATTTTTCACACAGCATCATCTAGCCCCAAACTAAGCAGAGCTTGTATTATGGGAACTACATGACTGATATACTACATATATACTTTTTTTCGTAAATACATACATATTATACATAGAAAAATACCCAGATCTGAGACAAATATTTGCACATCTTACAAACATTCGTCTCGTGACAGGAATCGAACCCACAACCTTCTGCGTCTCAGGCGGACTTTCGCCCACTGCGCCACAGTGGGCGAAATCTATGTTTACCTAGCATTTTAATTGATATTAATTTAAGGGGGTAGGGGTTGTTACAGTGAACCGCGATATTTACCACTTTAGTAGGACGAATACTGCCTACAGAGATACAGTTTAAAAAAAAAATGGTCATTTTCACACAGTATCATCTAGCCCTAAAGTAAGCAGAGCTTGTGTTATGGGAACTACATGACTAATATACTAGGTACTTTTATATATATCTATATATATATTAGTAAATACATATGTACGTATTATACATAAAAGTATCCAGACCCGAGACAAATATTTGCTGATCGTAGAAACATTATTTTATGTATATAAGGACCTAGTGGTTGGCACCTTCCTACTAATTATGCAAAATAATTAGGATTAAATGCAAAATTAATAGTAGGATTTACAAAGAATACAACCAAAAGAATAAAATAGCGGTAAAACAACATGAACTCAATAAAACACGTCCGCACAGCGCAACGTCTCGGAAAGAAGTGCGCCACTCGCACAGCTCTTCATATAGCCGGCCGGTCGTTCGCGTTGCCGACATTTCTGGAGTTCGTTAACAATATTATAGCCTAACAGAAAAGTGGAGATAACTGAAATTATGGTTTGATAAGTGCACCTACTTACTTTAGTGATAAAGTTTAGGTTACCATATCACTTTATTTTAGGAAGACTATTTTTTTTTAGGGGTATCTTAACCCATTTACGTTACTTAAGAAAAATGGTCTAGAAAAATTATCGAATATTTGACAATACGAGATATTTCGCCATTTTCGCTTTGTTAAAGCACTCTAAAACTTTTGAGTAAACATAACTGAATTATGAACGTACCAGTTATTTTTCAGATTGCTACTGAGGTAGGAGCTTAGTAGATTCTACTCCCGTGAATGTCGTCGCATTTCATACTTCCTACGATCTTGAAGGTCGTTGTTGTGATACTGGTCGTGCAAGAATGGAAAAATAAATAAATAAATAATGCTGGACAATCCACACAGCATCATCTAGCCCCAAGCTCAGCAGAGCTTGCGTTATGGGTACTAGATGACTGATATACTTAATACAATACATTACATAGATATATATATTTTTTATTATACATAGAAAATACCCAGAACACCTGGAACAAATATTTGCAGATCGTACAAACATTTGTCCCAGGGCGGGAATCGAACCCGCAACCTCCTGTGTCGCAGGCGGACCTTCGCCCACCGCGCCACATCGGTCGTCAAATTATGTTATGTTTTCTAATTATGTTATCTAATCGCGAAAGTTTGAAAAATAATACTTAATACAATACAATACATAGACAGATATTTTTTTATTATACATAGAAATACCCAGTACAAATATTTGCAGATCGTACAAACATTTGTCCCAGGGCGGGAATCGAACCCGCAACCTCCTGTGTCGCAGGCGGACCTTCGCCCACCGCGCCACATCGGTCGTCAAATTATGTTATGTTTTCTAATTATGTTATCTAATCGCGAAAGTTTGAAAAATAATACTTAATACAATACAATACATAGACAGATATTTTTTTATTATACATAGAAATACCCAGTACAAATATTTGCAGATCGTACAAACATTTGTCCCAGGGCGGGAATCGAACCCGCAACCTCCTGTGTCGCAGGCGGACCTTCGCCCACCGCGCCACATCGGTGGTCATAATGGTTTATAAATAATAAATAAACCATTTATTTTCAGACACTAAAATAATTATTTTAAATTTTCCAAGGTACATTGAATTAAATTAAATTTATTATATTCCATTCTATTAACAATTATCTACCAACACTTTAATCTAATAATTTAATTTGATTGTTGATGTAGATTGTGGTCTGTGTGCTCTTCAGCATAGGCCTCCTCCAACTCCTTCCATTTTCCCCTGTCTCTTGCAGTCCTCGTCCATAACTTCCCTCCTGTGTTTTCAATGTCGTCTTTCCAGCGTTTGTATTGCCTACCTCTGTTCCTTTTTCCGATTCTTGGGTACCAGAATGTAACTCTTTTGCTCTCTGTACGCAATAACATATCCTTAAAATGGTGCAAGACGCATCCTATGAAAAGCAGCATGCACAAGAAACTAATATTCGAAAAATGGTTTGTACAATTTTTCGAGTGCTTGAAATTGTCACATCAGGACATGTGCTGAATAAGTCATTAATGTTTCTATGTGCCTCTGACTACCTCCTACTAGATATCCAAGTAGATTGGATACGTGAGTGGACGTACTGGGCTAAAATTTGAGAATGTATTGCCAAAAAGTTGTATCAAAAGGGGTGATTGAGTTTGAAACACTGCAACGGAAATATAAAATATGAGAAGGATGAAAATATTCGCGTATTTTCGTATATTCGTTCATTTGTTACGTGACTAACGCCACTCAAAGGGGCTTATTACGTTTGACAAGATCCACGTACGGGTCCCATGTATTTGTATGGTATAGTGGACGTACTCGGGACGTGGGCTAAGGGGTTCACCTGTAAATTGCCCATACCGACTTCGTTGGCGTGTTGGGAGAATTGCCGGCTGAACGCAACAACGTTCCCGCTGCGGGAATGTTTTGCCATGTACTGCAGTTATTTTTCCGGGACTATGTTTTGTGGTATCATGGTACTCGTCTTCTCACTCACTCAAGGAAACCTAGTGTGGGGTCAGGACAATGTTTGGGCCAGTTGAACGACGCGCAAAAAATGTTGCACGTACGTTCCCCAAAGTGGCTTGCGAGTGAGTCCCCGCCGCTCGCCGGTCCGCCGGTCGTTCGAACAATAGATTCGAACGACTGGTTTTTTTTGTAAGTAGGTCGGACGAGGTATGTACGGTCAGCCTGAGAAGCGTTCGATTTCAAATCGGTAGGTAGGGTAAGTAGGTAGGAAAGGTGTGTTAAAAAAGAATAACGTATCAACGTTACAAGGTTAACATCTGAGGACGATGAGATTTGATTTTGTTTCAAAGTCATCAGATGTCCTTTGACACAAGGATCACTTTTGATCCTTGTGATTTTAATAATAAATTAATTTTGACTTTTGACTTTGTAATATTTCAAACGCACATTATATTACGACCTCTGACGACCTCTGTGGCGCAGTGGGCGAAAGTCCGCCTGAGACGCAGAAGGTTGCGGGTTCGATTCCTGTCACGAGACAAATGTTTGTAAGATCTGCAAATATTTGTCTCAGGTCTGGGTGTTTTTCTATGTATAATATGTATGTATTTACAAAAAAAAAGTATATATGTAGTATATCAGTCATGTAGTTCCCATAATAAAAGCTCTGCTTAGTTTGGGGCTAGATGATGCTGTGTGAAAAATGTCCAGCATTATTTTATTATTTATTTAATATGTTTTTCATTGTACCTACTGCAAATTATTATTTTTATTGCAGTTACACCACCTCTCTTCACATTCTTTTAAATCAAGTCCATTCAAAGATTGCCTGGAAGAGATTGCTCTCAGCGATAAGGCCGCCCATTGTATCACCACAACCTAGTTTTAAGAAAAGACTCATTACGAACGAAGACGCAGGGCGTTTGATTAGAATTAGTAGAGATTCAAGTCTTCTAAAGAGTTATCATGGCCTGATTTACCTCCCTGGCTTCCTTCACTCTTAGTTTTCTATGGTACACTTGCCATCGTTTCCAATCTATTTAAAAATATGATATGTTTATAATATTTATTTGAATTGTCAAAGCTCACCTAACATTTCCATAGAGTAAGCCTGCAGGTGAATTCTGGCAGTTTTCTCGTGTGTAATTTGCGGCAAGAAATCATAAGAAATTTACAGTTAACATCAAATGCATATAAAATAGTTTAAAATGTTACCTAAAATTATGATATGACCATTTTTAGGTATAAAATACTTGGCTGTTTCTAGCAAAAATAAAACTTATCTGTCATCGCTTCGCACTCTGTTGTCATAGTTTACATCACGTACTTATCGTAAGTCTGAGGTAGGAACACATTATATGGAAATCATTATTACTAAAAGAAACATTTAGTAGCTAGGTACATATAACAGATTGAGTTGAAACTCGTTCTGCTTGCTCTCAATAGGTGATGGCTGAAAATCAGTGTTTTTGCTTCTAAAGCAAAATATCACGCTGAGCCAAGGCCTTTTTGACGTACTGCAGTACACATAGACATTATACCTAGATTTTAATTATATTATTGATAATAGTTAACTGTATTTAATTATTTTGGCTATTTTTACTACTGTATAATTATTGTATTTTGTATGTGTGTGTCTGAAATCGCTGATTGCGATAGAACCGTTAGTTTAAGACTATTATTTTAGACTAGCTTCCGCCCACGGCTTCGCCCGCGTGGTATCCGAATAAAAAGTTGCCAATGTGTTATTTTGATGAACTCGTATAAGCTATATTACTGTAAATTTTCATCAAAATCCGTTTAGTAGTTTTTGCGTGAAAGAGTAACAAACATCCATCCTCACAAACTTTCGCGTTAATAATATTAGTAGGAAGTAGGCTTTGTAAAAGTGCATAACATGTTAATTGAAGTCCCCGATAAAGTATATATTTAATCATTATTTTTATAGTTACTGCATTTAGGTACGTAAACATTGTGTTTTCCGTAATTTTGTTAACAGGAATGGTCGAGAATATCGCTGCAACTTTGATACCAACTTGAATTGAAAGCTTATGTTCATCAAAGGAAATCAGATTACCTGCTTATCTCAGATCACTGTTTTCTTAACACTTAAGCATTCGCGCCCTAATTTATAACGCTAAGAGTCGCTACCGTGTCCACCGGACCCAGTCTAATATAGGACGATTTCTCCAAAAATATTAAATATATTGATATGTATTTTTTGACAGTAAAAATATTCCAAAAACTATCGTGAACTTGACTATTATTATTGTACAAACGGGAATTTTCACGTATTGCACTATCGGTGAAGGCACCGACTAAGTTTCGACTCATTCCGAGAGTCTTCATCAGGGTGTGTGGTTGCGACTTTCTCCTTCCGCGTCGCGTGGTAGTGCACGGCGCGATAGTGCATTCACCGATAGTGCAGTACGTGAAAATTCCCGTTTCTACAATAAGAGTAAAATATTCTAAAATAAAATAAGAAACAGCATCAGATATTAATTTTTATTTTATTTTATTTTCATAATTTTAGAAAAACTTACAACTAGGCATTAAATATAGTTATTAACATATTACATGCCGGTATTTACCAGAGTATGTGTGCTGAGGGCCAATTAAAAAGTTTCCTCAGATATGTACTTAAATAGAATAACAGATGACGCACAGAGAAAGTAGACGATTTGAAAAAGAATAAAAGAAATACAAACAAATACACAACACAAAGTGAAATTACATGCAAAGTTATTTTTAAAAGAATTCTTTGCTAAGCAAGCATTTAAGGTTACTTGTAGATGTGTTAAATAAATCAACATCAATTTTTGCTGGAAGAAAACTCTTTTTAGAGTTAAGCCCGCCTTTGTACATGTAATTTAATTCTGCCTTTTTGTAATTATTTATTTGTGTGTACAATAAAGAATAAGAATAAGAAATCAATGTTTTTGTTGACCTATGAGTTGAACGATTTGCTAGCTCGTATTAAGTATACTCGGTTTTCTCAATGCAGCAGTATTTGTACGTAATCCTAATTGCTCAAGCAGCTCAGGACAATCTACGTTACCATTGCAGATGTTTATGAGGTATGTTAGGTCAGCAACCTGCCTGCGATTAGAGAGTGGAAGGAAATGGAACTTGCGGCACCTTGTATAGTAATCAGGTAAATATATATTAGCATATAATATTATGTTTGTTTGTTTTTCTAATACTACTATAAAGTTCTTATTTAAAATCACAAAAAAAGATAAATCATTATTTCGTAAAAAAATATATAAATCATCTCTGAAAATCAACAAAATAAAACTAGCTTCTTTGGAGCGTAACTACATACAAAACAACATCATTTAGTCATTGGAACTTTTCAGGCTGTTGTGTTTACTGCATTAATAAAAGCTGCACAGCCTGGCTCCAAAATCTTTCAGCATTTGGCATTCCGTCGCATTAGTCGCCGTTTTGTTCGGAATCAGTACCATGGTCACTTATATCCAAATAGTCATCTGTTTCTGAGCAATCTTCTTTCTCTATTTCTTCATTCAAGCATTTTTCAATATCACTGAGCCAGAAGGACCTATTCTTAGTTATTTCCTATTAAAAAAGCAAAAATAAAATATAGGTGATGAAGTTATGGAAAAATCACTTACGTATTTAGTCGCTACCGGGTCCAATAAGCCCTCACGCACTTTTTACGTCCTTTACACTCAATAACAGCTCGCTAATTGACTGCTGCGACCATCACCCACTATGTCAAACTATCGCTAGAAGGTACTAAGAGCAGCAACGTCACAAACCTGAGGATTCAAAAGCTACCAAGCAAAAATACGGAAAGACCCAGTCTTCCGTATTTTTGCTTGGTAGCTTTTAGATAAACCCAGTAGCGACTACTTAAATGTTAAGTACGAAGGCTAATGATTAATTTACAGGTAAGTTATAGTTAAAATAAACATGCCTTTCTTTATTGATAGGTTGTTTGAATAAGAAATCGTTCTGATTGTTTTAATGAAGTTTATTGTAAGTATAAGTACGACATAATACTTTAAACTTTTGATGGGAGAAGCCACGCTCCTGAAATACTGTTTTTACTAGTTCGGGAGCCAATATAGAATTACATAATTTTATTATGTCAATAAATATATTTTACTTTACTTTTAATTTATAAGTTTTATACGGATCTTTCGTGTTTACCTTTTTTTATTATTTTCCCGACTATTCGACTCAACAACAGACTCAACAGCCGAGAACGGATTCTTTAAGGCATGAATTTATCAAGATAGCTTTCTTTAATAATGTAAGGCTAAACAAAGTAATGTTTTTGTAACGAAACTTTGAAACTGCGTGTTCTACGCAGCCAAATTTACGAATAACATCACGATCTTAAATCATGCTCGTTATATTGTGCCAAAGTTAAGATCAGAAAATGGCTGATCACGCTCGACTACGATGAAACAGAGTCTATACAGCCATCTTATAACAATATTTTAATCAACACAACCCACAAACTCACTCTACACCCCCCCCCCCCCCCCCCCCACTTTCACTAACCCATAAAACCTAATTCTGCCCGACTAACTTAATTTTCTTTTTTATTATTTTTGCGATGGTACTCAAGATATTTTTTACTCACATGAAGTAATTTAAATGTTTGCCTTGCGCTTGTTTATCTCTTATTATATATATTTCATTGTCACACGCTATCTGAGCTTCCGCGGTACAGGCTAGACCTAGTGCGGAGCTTATTGTTAAAGGTAAACAATAAGCTACAAAGGTAAGGACTTTTTTGTTTGTTGTTATGTTAATATAGTAATAATATAATCCTAAAATTATGTTCATTTTGTATCTAGAAATTTTCACTTCATCAACTCAAATCAGCGGAAGAAACTAAAATGAAGTAGTTATCATAAAAGCATTTCACATAGCCCTTTAACATCAAACCTCACCGTAATCTACTCCGGCTATATTCATGTAATGCCACCGATTCAACGGTAGCACTTGTAATTCCCCGTAATACCTGTAATTCTCCTGTAATACCTGCGGGTGATATTTGTAAGCGGACGCGGGAATAGCTACGGGATGCGTAAGATTTTATAAACGGTGCCATCTAGCTTGATAACACGAATTAATTTCTGTGATAATCATCTTGCTATTTCTGGTTTAGCTGCTGTCTACATTTGTAAAGTTATTATTCATTCGTGGAATACACGTGAGTTCTAACTGTTTGATGTCTGGAAGAATTCTATTCTAGGTGATAAGACTGACTATTGTACTTTAAGTTTTGTTAAGTTTTATTTTTTTGTTATGGTGTACAATAAATCGTTTTCATTCATTCTTTTTTATAAGCTTGTGGCCAACCGGACAATTTACACCACCCAAACGGTATATGAAGCTGAGAAGTATTTTTATATGCCACTAACGGTCACCATTCAAGTACCAGCGCTGAAGTTAATAAATTATGATATTAAAATATAATATGAACATCAAGGCAAGCTGCAGACACGGCAAAGTAAGTGGAATTATTTTCTATGACGGATCGTTTTACCTGAACTGTGGCAAGCGTTTTAATCAAAAATTTGTTAATTCTCATGGAGACGATTCGTCCAAGGTGAATAAAAACTATATTACTTCTTGGTATTAATTTATTTAACAGACTTCATCAAATGAAATTACAACATCCTTGAGCAAACCAACATAGAACATGAAACTCCATCGTATAAAATTTATCCGTAAACAACGAAATAATAACTATTCTAACAACTAGTTACTTTTAGGAATAAAACATTATCAAACACAAATTTAACTTTAATTATAGTTAGACACAATTTTCTAACAAGATTATCTTTTCAAATATGTTTTCTTACAGATTTTTACTCGTAATATTGTCTACATATGGATAAGATGCTTGCACAATAGTTATCAGTTTTTTATCGTACTAAATTCATGATATTTATTTACAATGCAATTTGTAGCAAACAACAATTTCTTCTTTTACAATCAATCGCCACGCTAAAAAAAAAAGGTCCTGTCAAACTGACGTAGTCGTGGCAATCGGTACTGTCACGTGAACTTTTGACAACCATTTCCCTATGTTTGATCAGACCAGTTGAAAATATTGTAAAAACGGGAATTTTCACGTACTGCACTATCGGTGAAGGCACCGACTAAGTTTCGACTCATTCCGAGAGTCTTCATCAGGGTGAGTGGTTGCGACTTTCTCCTTCCGCGTCGCGCCGTGCACTAACCGCGGAATGAGTCGAAACTTAGTCGGTGCCTTCACCGATAGTGCAGTACGTGAAAATTCCCGTTTTTACAATATGAATAGTCAAGTTCACGATAGTTTTTGGAATAAAACAGTTGAAAATAATTTCCCTATCGCCACCACCTCCGCGACCGGACCCTAACTGAAGGTTGATGTTCGTCTTTCAGTATCCTACTGCCATAAACTAAATGAAATAAAACTATTATAAGACATTTAACTAATGTTATCTCGATTTAAGTTTACAGATTGGTTTTACCATATAAATAGTTAATTTAAAACACAAATTTAGATAGATATCTGACACGCCGCTGTTCAACTAAGGCTGATTACACACATACCTACAAACGAATGAAATTATTTGTGACAAATAATTTCACAAATTATTTGTCACAAATAATTGACACAGAATTTTTACCTCATAAAACTATTATGAAAAGCATAACATTGTATTGTGCCGTGGGAATTGGTGACGTCATCGACTTGCTTTGACACATTCCAAGATACATTTCACTTCACTTCTTGATTATGTTCATCGGGGTAAAGTGATATAAAAATTAAAGTAAATGGACATATTTGAAGATTTTATCATCCATTTTGTAACTACGAATACATACAGAATGGATGATAGTGGCAATTTCTATACGCTTTAGATAATATTTTGCAATTATGTGTTTATAACCACGAGCTTTCATTTTATCATACCTAGTAGATAGGTATGAGATTTGTTATACATAATTATAATATAGTTTAATACATATATTTACTTACAATTAATTAAACTGCATTAGCTCTGCATTTTTAAAAATAAATAAAACAATTTTGTATACTACTGGTAGATTAGTTCACAGTATAAATAAATAAACGTCTTAACAGACATATACAGAGTCCTGACCCACAGTAGGATTCCCTGTATCCTGGGTATCAGAAACTACGAGTGCTTAACGTGGTATCACAACACCCAGAAAGGAAACAAATATCTGCAGAATATGCAAACATTTGTCCCGTAGCGGGAATCAAACCCACACCTCTTGCATAGTTCAGGAGAATTATGAATCAAAAGCAGTCTTAAAAGGTCTGGAAGTAAGTGAAATGTACAGTCAGCGGCAAAAGTTGATCACCGATTCGAGTTTTTATATGCTAGGAAATAGTAACTATAGATTGAGCTATAGGTCCAATGTATTTATCTTTCTATGATATGCGGATCTTATAGTGTAGTCCAATATCTTGCGGGCTGAAGGCAGCAGATTCCAGAAATATTTGGGTTATTAAAACCGGTTTATCTGTTTTTGCTGCTGACTGTACAAGCACCTACTACACTGCAGTAAAAAAAAAACTAATTTTGTTGTATGCCAGCAGCGTTTATAGTTTTGGTGCCGCATTAAACTATCCTCAAGGGTTTTTTGAAAGTTCCTCTTATCTAGTAAAACGTATTTTTAAATAGTTATTAATATTTTATCTTGGCTAATTTCTTCTACTAAATTCTACGGATCACACAATTTATTATAAGAACATTTATTAATATTTCATTATACACAAGTATTTACAATTTTTCACATATGTATCTAAAACATAATTATAGAGATTTCTTATTATAACAAATTATATGGAAATACTATGTCCAACTACTGTTTAATTTAATAGGTTAATATAGATGACAGAAAATTCGTTGTGCTTTTTTTATTTGAAGTAAAAAAAAACAACTTAGGATTTAATAGTATACCTAGTGTGTAGAGTGTGGCAAAATAATGGACATTCTAGGAAAGTATTATTTGTTTTGAAACAAAAAATACAAACTGCATTTTTGGCTGTTTGAAAAAGTCCAAAGTTTTTTAATAGTATATAAAGCGCGTCTCAATTAATTGTATTTTCCATTTTACCACCAATTTAATGAATCCAATCGATTTTTTAGATTTTCAGAAAATTTATTATATTATTTTCATGAAATAAATTCGTTCGAAGTTCATAGAGGCCAATGTATGTTCACTTTCAACCTAACTTCTTCATTTTCTGAATTTAAAAGCAAACTATAATAAATTCAAGTTGTAATATTTTTAGAATCTAAAAATTTTAATAATTATTAGGTATAATATTTTGCATACTTACAAAACCAACACCACAAAAAGTGCCCTAAGGTTCATCTTATGTTTCAAACTTATAGCTTAACTTAAAAAATACTTTATTTATTAAAAAACCTCTTATTTACAATCTCCGAGTCCGGGTAGACAGCTCAATCGCCCGCGGGCCGACATCATCGCACGATTTGTCTGGAAATTTCCACGAAACATTAATAATAGCCGTCCAAAACGAAGAGATGGACAGATTTTACAGGAGTTGATAAAAATGTTTGGATATTTTATTGGATGCTCTCTTGATTTGCGGTTAAACCACGTAGAAAACTCGTTCTTTCCGCATCAATGATCCTTATGTGACCCTTGAATATAGACACTCTGTGTCTAAGCTATATTCATATGGATGGCCGAATTTATGATGGCGGTATATATTCAGTAGAAATCCGGGCATAGGCACAAAAACACAAGAAACTCATACTACCTAGCAATATGAGTTTCTTGGTAACAAAACCTTTTGTTACTACAAAAGAGATGATATGTAAAAATATAAAACAAAAATGCTAGCATGGCTGCAAACCCTCTCATATGACGAGACTGAAGAGCTATTGAGAGTTATTAAATAATTACCGCATACATCCCACCACCCTCACACACTAGACACACTTACACGATGTTCTCTTGTGTAACCATGGATCTTACGATACTTGTGTTATCAGGAGGACACACACACTCAAATCTCACACATACATACCTACTCTTACACTCACAAACATTAAACGTAACTAAACTTTATATTATATTATTAACATTTACTATAAATATCTTTACTCTAAACCTACTGATGTAAAAAAATAATAATATTTGTTTTCTTTAACCAAATTGTTTCCAATTAGGAACATGTTGTTTCTAACATTAGGAGGTGGGCATTGGTGACTGCGCCACTTTTTTTATAACTATTTGTAGTCACCTTCGTTTTCTTTGTATTTATATTTGTACCTACTTTTTATTATGTTCCAATAAACATTTTTTGTTTTTTTGATATATTGAAAATAATACGTTTTTAAATCGGTGCTTACCTTAGTATTTGTTGGATGGTAAAAGTAGAACATAAGCATGCGAATGTTAGAAGAGCCGAAGATGCTTCAGTACCTGCAAAAAAAAACATATTTTTTGATCAGAACATTTTTTATTATGAGGAAACGTGTGCGTATCAGAAGAGCTTTTAAATAATGCTGGACATTATCCACACAGCATCATCTAGCCCCAAAGTAAGCAGATCTTGTGTGCTAATTTACATATTAATTACTTTTATTGTGAGCTTGGAACTAAATTACTGTTATAAGGACTACTTACATATTTTTTTTTGTAAACACATTTTTTTGTAAACGCCTACATATTATGCATAGAAAACACCCAGATCCGAGACAAATATTTGTGCCAGCGGCGGGAATCGAACCCGCAATCTTCTGCATATCAGGCGGGCCTTCACCCACTTCGAGGTTTTCTGCTGAAGTAATCCCAATCCTACTATCCTACTAATATAATAAATGCTAAAGTCTGTGTGTTTGTGAATGTTTGTTACCACGTATCTCCGTAACTACTAAACGGTTTTGATGAAATTTGGAATGTAGATAGTTTAGGTTCTGGAATAACACATAGGCTAATCTAATTTTGAAAATCAACCCCTAAGGGGGTTAAACAGGGTGGTAAAGTTTCTATGGAATAAAAAATCCTTGGTTTTATTCACTCAAAACTCGAAACACACAAACTTTAAAATAAATAATGAAACACGTATTTTTTATTTCAAAACTACCCTTTGGGGGTGTGCAATTGAGTTCTAAACTTTGTATAAATTGTAATCTTTGGTTCGATTTATTCAAAAGTTGGTGGACATACTCGTAGTTTGAAGCCTGGAGACGGTCATATGCTACTTTTATTAACATACCATGCAGGCGAAGCCGCAGGCAACAACTAGTAAAGTTCTTCGAAAAGGGTATTTTTAATATGTTAAAATGGTTGCGCGTGTGGTGCTTCTGGTTTTGCATACGTCCATAGGCTATTTTAAGTGCATACCAACAGGTGGGCCTTATCCTTGAAAAAACTCTTCTGTTGAATGATTCTTCCAGACCCCAGTACCTCTCGTAGCGTTTTACGAAACGCCTAAAGAAAACTCCTGGTAGTGAATACACGCAACCAGCCCAACATTATATTTGATAGATTTCCGTGTTTTGCTTAGTTAACAATCCACGCGACAGGTTTTAAGTTTTAAGCCACTTATTGGAACACTAATCTATGGCACATGCTTTCGAATTTTCGGTTCCTAGGCATGACGGTCTCCTCACGATGTTATACTTCGCCGTTTTGAGCACATAAATTAAAAATATCATTGGTACAACCGGGTTTTAATTCATGACCTTTGAATGGAAAGTCGGGGTACAGCCCATTAGGCCAATACCGTTTATCAATAACTACACTAAATTAATTGCGATCTTTTTATTGAAGTCTCTTATTAAAAAATGGTGCAACAGAATCGACACCATTACCGCCATCATCGTGGTTTATCAGCATACTCTAAACTTGCTCTATTCTTTCACTATGACTCCCACATAGACAAACTAATTAATAAACAATATTTTTATAGGTAACTTTTTTAATTATGCAATTTTATTCCAAACGGAAGTTTGATATGAGATAGAGACCAAGTCTTATTTTGTTTTATATTATTAAGGCTACCCAATGATCTGTGTTAACGTTTGACTATAGTTTAACGTGTCCTCCAGAGCACGTCATCATCATTAGCCTCCCCACTGGATATGAAGTATAAGTATATTCTCATACCTTCACGCCATTAAAGCCTGAAGGAATGCCTGAAGGCTCAGTAGTAAATGCCGCCATAAAAATATTCCCAACTATCTTTTCTCACAAAACATTCAATCTGTCATAGACCCAATTATCTTGGTAGTGTCATAAGCCAAACGAATGGAAAAATGCTCCGATATCTCCCCAACCACATGTTACCGAAGGATCTTTATTAAATAAACTCGATCAAATGAACAATGGATTTGGGTCGCAAGAAGGGTATTAGGGAGTAGAGACGTAGCCATCTCCCGTGAGTTTTTCGGAGTTTCAGTTTAGCTACCATAGAAATTGCGTTTTAAGTAACTTTTCTAAGAAGAAATCTAAACTAACATCCTATTAACACAAAAAAGAGACAGTATTTATGGATATCTGGATAATCTTCTGAACGGCTGTATTTGAAGATAATCTTATAACAACAATAAAAAAAAAATGCGGCCATATAAACTTTTTAAATCAATTTCATGGAGTAAACCATATAACATTCGAATCCTTCATAGAACTTCACTTTATTCTTTATTACTTTATTCTTTATTGTACACACAGATAATACAGACAAAATACTTACATATAGGACATGTACAAAGGCGAGCTTAACCCTAACAAGAGTTTTCTTCCAGCAAACCTTTGAGGATAGGGACAGCTGATAAATAGCGGTGGGTACGTGTACATAAATGGAATCGTATTCCCAAAGGTTTTTTAAGACAACTCTGCTCTACCTCATCACTGTAGTAGACTCGCCAGGGCACCCTCACCGCGACTTAAATATATTTCTACTGTATTGCCAATAGCCAGGCTTATTGAAATTAAAAATCGATTGCTTTCAATGGCTTTATACTGTTAAAATAACAATCTTAAAGTAAATGTTTGGTTTAACTTTAGCCTCATTTGATATTGATTGAATAAATCTTAGGAACGTATTTCTTTTTTCATATGCATACGTATTTTTCTTACATCTGATAAAAGTATTGAAGGCAATACAGAAAAAAAAGTTATTTAGTTTAACAACCCCTGACTCATCTATTCCATTCCATTCGTAATAACGTAACCTATTAAAGAATTTTCCAAACATGTTGGTGATACATAATATACAGTTTGAAACCTCTTTGGAACAGCGAGTATCAATAAAATTAACAAGGCAGCAGACAGTTGTAGATATCTAATATCCATCCTACTTGGAGTTGATGGAATAACATTGGCATAATTTATAGCTCTGTGGTGATATATTATCTGTGAAATAGTCAGGTATGGCGGGAATCTATTCATTAGAGAATTCTAATGGAAAATTATATGCGAGTAAAATAATTGATGTTTGTTCGATGTGAATTCTAGAAAGTATTGTAGCAAGAAACCGCAATATAATCGGCTAAGTTGTTTCGAGGATCTTTCCTAAAGGTAATTTGATTTCAGAGTAAGTTACAAAAGCTGTGTAGGTACCGCAAAAATCCTAAAATGATTAATAACGACAACCTCAGCTTAACATCCCTAGTACCCGATCGTTAAGGCTGGTATATTGAGCGCTTCAGTAAACTTTCCGAAATCGATACTAGGCCGAAACTAAATGTCGATCGATCAAAGCCGCTGCAGATTGACCGGTTTTTCTCAACTTCTGGAACACTATTTTATAAAGCGAGGGGTTTGAACCTTATCGCAAGGTAATGAGAACTAGATCTAGGCTTTGCAGTTGTGAAAAATGGACGGCCATTTCGGTACGGAAAACAAGCGCAAAAATCTTATTGCTTCTTTATAAATGTCACATGTTTCAAATAGAATGAAATGAGTAGGTACTTATTTTGGCTCCATAGGAAACTGAATCAGAGATTGATTAGCACTGAAGATTACATTGAATTTATCAATTCACTGATGACTCAGGTCTATGTAACACGGGTAGGTAATATACTTTTATTATTTCATTTTAAGTGTTTAAATACATCGGAGACATGTCAGCCATTAATAAAAAAAATATTATTACAGAGCCACATTCATCCAGGTGGCCCAAAATAGAACCATCACCAACGAAGAAGACTGGCTTGATATTCTATATAAGTAGTATATCAGTCATGTAGTTCCTATAATACAAGCTCTGCTTAGTTTAGGACTAGATGATGCTGTGTGAAATATGTCCAGCATTATTATTATTATTATTACTGACCCAACTTGGTAAATAAAGCCACCTGAACCTAGTAAATCTGACACCTAAAGTGTTATTTACACCTGTTTTCGGAGTTCCGTACAATGTTTATGTGTTTTTCCTCTAGTTTCATAATTAAAATTAAGTGATATGGTACCATGATACTCGCAGTTCCTGACACCCACGATACAGGGAATCATATGTATGCTTTGGGTGTTAATTTATTACTTTTCTCAACCCCGACTAAGCCATTTAGATATCTAGCAGAATGACAGTTTGATATTTTAACGTTGCAAAAATAAACTGGGTAAATAATTGCTGTTTGAGCCAGATTTTAGTTATACTTCATCGATAATAATGTTCTGACTGTTGTCGTGAACCCCGGAAGTGAAGTCGTATCCGTTTGTCTGCATGGCAACTAGCTTGAATTGTTGCTATGCCGCCGCCTACTACCGAAGACGGCCGACGCGCAGTGAACATCTCAATGCGTGAACAAGAGCCACTTATAGCGTGTTAACGCGTGCGACAGAGACAGACACAGCCTCGTTGCCGGCTCGCAGCCGCGCCGCGAGGGAGTTCGTGTTATGTTTTCATCGCGAATGTTTTGAATTATAACTGTAATCTTCTTGAAGTCAAGTTTGGTGAGAAGAAAGTGTAGAAACTTAGTGAAATACCTTGTGAATATTCCTTCTAGAGTGCTCTAGTTATAGACCAGGACAGTGCTTTGCCGTTTTATAGACGTTTGATGACTATTATAACCTCTTGGAAGGATTTCTATCGTTGGCGTTGGTGCTTCGGAATACAATATTTACTGGATCACGACGGAGCAACCTGGTAAGCGATTGCAGTTTGGATGTTTTATTGTTTGGAATATTTTCTGAAGTCTGGTGATAGCCCCTGGCGAAAACATTGGTCCTTCGAGCCGGATTATCTGTTTCCTGTTTTTTTATACTTGCCTATTATATTTACATACAGTCCACATAATTTCGTTTCGGTAGGTACACACCTAAGTAGGTAGGTACATGTTTTTTTTCATCATAAACCAACTGTTTCTACAGTCTGTTGAATACTATAACTAGGTACATACATATGAAACCATAACCCTTCCTTAGCACAGGTCCTCCCGTTGCTTTAAGTATAGGTGGTTCATTGTATTTTATAACCTACGTTTGGTCTTGACAATTCATTACTACCTATTTTGTTTCAAAGCTCCTATAGCTACACAGATGGGTGGGTATACCTGTACGTTACCAGCCTAGCGTGTCATAAAATTACTTATTTATACTTACTGTCAAATAAATAATTAAATAAGCAAGCTCGGAAGCATTAGAGTACATAGGTACCTACCGACATTTTATTCGCGTAAAATCAGTTTACAAACTCTTTACCACGGCGCGATGCAGACGCGGTCTCGAATTCGTGAACCACTATAAGAACATTCGTAGAGTAAGTGATTTGTGAATTGTGAATTGCGTTGTGCGCGTTGAGTCAATTTATTTTGGCATAACTATTACTTATTTAGCAATAATAGGTTGACGTTAATATCGGTGGTAGTACTGTGGTATAAGGTGGTTCGTGAATTAGTGACCGAGAATTTGTCTTGGTACATAGAAGTTGACTTATTTTATGCAAAATTGTTTGTAAGTGCTTACTGCAATTCAAAATAAAAATTGAAATTCTATTTACAAAGTTTAATGGCAAATTTGGTTGGGGATACCTATACTCTAGGTAGGTAGGTATTTGATTGATTTGGTTTAGGTAGTTGTTTCATAATGGAGAATTGTTTGTGAGTTGGGTGGGTATTTAGTTCAAGTGGTTTTATGGATAGTAGCTTTAGGTAAATTGAGACAAAATGCCGAAGACAGCTGAAGAAAATAGGAAGTTATTAAAAATAAAACTTTTGGAGGCAAGATTAAAATCTTATTATTCTCGTATTAAGAGCGTGCATGATCATGCTTCCAAAGTAAGTGTGGATAACTCCAAGGAAGTTAAGATGTTTTTGGAGTTGACTGCAAATTTGACCGTGTTGAGGACTGAGTTCAACAGTGAGTTCGACGAACTAGCTCTTATTAGAATGGAATTATCAGCCGAGTCAGAACCTAATATGACAGCATTAGAGGAGTTTGAGAATGTATTTGTTGCCGTGCAAAGCAAAATTAATGAGCTCTCAAGTACGCCGAGTAAGTTTATTGTCCCTTTGGATAAAGCAGCGCCCAGAATGAAGTTACCACCCGTAGAGCTACCAAAATTTGATGGTAGCACCAAGTCTTGGCCTATGTTTATAGAGTGTTTCAATAATATGATTCATCTTAACCCACAACTGTCAAGCGGTGACAAAGTATACTATCTGTGTGGTCAGCTGAAAGATAAGGCGTTAGAATCAATTGCTGGTATTGCACCTACTAGTGAAAATTATGAGCTTATGTACTCCACGCTTGTTAACAAATATCAAGATGTACGCTCGCTGGGTATGGCATATCTGGAAGAAATGTTCAATCTAAAAAAAATGCTTGTTCCATCAGTCGATGGCCTCAATTCATTTTTAGCAAAGTTTTCGGTGTCTGTTTCAGCATTTGAAAAATTAAAAATTCCGGATAAACTTGACTTTGTGTTCCTGTACCTAGCTCTTAAAAAGGTAGATAATGAAACTGCGCGCTTATTCGAGAATTCGGTCCGGGACGAAAAAATTCCTTCATACGAAAGTTTCGCTAAGTTTGTTCGAGAACAAGCTAAAATTATAGAGCGGACCGGCGTGTACACCTCGTTTGGTAGTGGTAAAAATGGATCACCGTCGTCATTTAGTAAGGTGCCGGTACCTATGAACAGCAAACAATCAACAGGGAAAGTTACTCGGGCTTTTGTCACTGCGAACATGGACTGTCCGGTGTGCAAAAAGTCTGACCATGACCACTTCTCTCGCTGCGCCGAGTTCTTGAATTTGCCCACTAAAGAGCGTTACCTCGTAGTAAAGCAGAGTAACGGATGCGTTCTATGTCTGAGTTTTAGTCACAAACCGAATGCGTGTAACGTCAAAGGCAGCTGTAACACTTGCCGTTCACGGACACACCACACCCTCCTACATTTTGAAAATACTTTGTCGAGTACAGCATTGCCGGTGTCTGGTGGTAACCAAGATCTAGACATCTATTCCGACGAATTATCTATTGATGACAGCGGGGAAGGAGATACAAAAGATGCTGGAGTTTCGTTGTGCTCTCATCAGAATGCGTCAGTTAACGACTCTGTGCGAGATTCAACATCGTTTACTGTTTTGTTAGCTACTGCGCTTGTTAGAGTCGTAGATTCGTCGGGCAATGCCCATTTAGTCCGATGTCTTATTGATAATGGATCGCAGAATCATTTCATCACCGCGCAGTGCTGTAAACGGTTGTCATTGGAAACCCGCACTCTTTGTTCCCCCATGTCAGTTCACGGATTCGGAGGTAGTTCAAAGAGCGTGACTGGTGAGACCGAGCTTGAGTTTTGTTCCAGGTTCGATAGAAGTCGACCCTATAAGATCCGTCCACTAGTTGTGGGTAGCATTACACAGAGGCTTCCAACTTCAGTAATAGATAGATCGATGCTTAGTTACCTTAAGGGTGTTCCACTAGCTGATGATACTTTCGACCGTCCGGGAGAAATTGAAATGTTAATCGGAGCGCAATTATTTTCGCGATTAATTCTTGCAGGACGTATCTATGGTCCACCGGGTCGGCCTGATGCTTTGCAGACCACTCTAGGATTTATTGTTATGGGAGAAGTGCCGGTATCTAGACGAGCACCACAAAATCATACGTCGACGTTTTGTGCATTTACGGGTCCACGGCTGGATGAAGTTGTACGTAGTTTTTGGGAGTTGGAAGAAATCCCGTCCTGTACTGTTGCAAAGTTGAGTCGTGAGGAACAAGAATGTGAGCAATTCTACAAATCCACTACTACTAGGGATTCTGCCGGTAGGTATATAGTAGGTCTGCCTTTTAAGTCTGATCCAGTGGAGCTAGGTAGCTCATTATATACAGCGGAAAAACGTTTTTTTTCTCTGGAAAGAAAGTTTGGAGCTTCTCCTGAGCTGCGTGAAGCATATGATAAAGTGATCAGGGAATATTTAGAGGTAGGATATCTTACGCCAGTAAACCCTGTTGCTGGCGATGTAGGCTACGTCATTCCACATCATGCGGTCGTAAGAGATGATAAAGTAACAACCAAGCTGAGAATGGTGTTAGATGCTAGTGCTCGTACGGATAAAGGTTTATCGTTGAATCAGATACTTCATGATGGTCCGAATTTGCAAGGCGATATATTCTTGATATTGCTTAACTTCAGGTTATTTCCGGTAGCTTACTGTGCAGATGTTAAGCAGATGTATTTACAGATCAAAGTGCATCCACAATATCGTAAATATTTAAGAATGTTATATCGTTTTGATACAAACGCTAAATTGCAAACTCTAGAATTTGAGCGAGTATGTTTTGGAGTTTCTGCAAGTCCTTTTTTAGCTTTGCGTACAATAAAGCAACTCTGTGTAGATGAACGCGGTAACTTTCCACTGGCAGCAAACGTAGCGCAGCGGAGTCTGTACATGGACGATATTGTATCATCTGAAATGTCATTGTCCGCTGCCACTGATACAGCTTTGGAGCTTATTGGGTTGTTTAAGGCTGGAGGTTTTGACCTCATGAAGTGGTCTAGTAATTCTGCAGATTTGCTATCGCGTCTTCCAGAAACTCATTTACATCCTCAGGTGGTTAAATTCGACGATGACTCAGGCCAGAAGATATTGGGTGTGAAATGGGAACCGTGGTTGGATGTCTTCTCATTTGATGTTACTACATCTGAAAAGACGTGCACAAAAAGAAACATCCTATCCACAGTGGCAAGGCTATGGGACATCTTGGGATTTGCAGCGCCGGTTATCTTATATGCCAAGCTGCTTATTCAGGAATTGTGGAAGTCAGGAATTGATTGGGATGAAGAGCCCCCGCAGTTCATCATTGATAAATGGACAAATTTCCAGTTGGAGCTGCCTTCGTTGTCTCAGATATGTATACCACGACATGTTGGAGTAGCTAGTGGCTGCGTTGTTACCTTACTGGGTTTTTCTGATGCTAGCGAGAAAGCGTATGGAGCAGTCATTTACCTGCACATTAAGTCTGCAAAGGGAATTGTAGTAAATCTACTGTGTGCTAAGTCGCGGGTAGCTCCAATAAAGTCTGTCACATTGGCGCGTTTGGAGCTCTGTGGAGCACTTCTGTTAGCAAAATTGGTCAGGTCGGTTTTGATAACATATGAGTCGCGATGGAAAATTGAACGCATATTTGCATTTACAGATTCCACGGTGACTTTGCATTGGATACACGCAAGTCCACACAAATGGAAGACGTTTGTTGCAAATCGTGTGGCACGAATCCATGAATATCTTGATGCAAAATGTTTTTATCACATTGCTGGTAAAGAAAACCCCAGTGACTGTCTATCACGCGGACTTACTCCAGTTCAATTATTGGAGCATCCTTTGTGGCTCCGAGGTCCACCATGGATTTCTCAGGAACCAACATCTTGGCCAGTTAAACCGTTTCAAATCAATAGTACTGACGTTCCTGAAGCTAAACCAGAAGTGGTATTAATCACACTGAATCCAGTAAGGCCAGTTCTGTATGAGCTGTCCCAGCGAGTGTCTTCATGGCCCAAACTACTGCGCATAGTAGTTTATGTTTTAAGATTTGTTCGGAAGTTGAAAACAAGTGGGTTGCCTCTAGTTGAAGATTTAGCTCAGGCTGAAGCAATAATTATGCGATCTTTACAGTCTGTCTATTTTGTGGAGGTCATGCAAGCGGTTCGTTTGGGGAAGCCGTGTACAGACTCCATTCAGCGGCTGAGGCCTATCATAGTAGATGAGATCCTACGGGTAGGAGGAAGATTAGAAAATTCGAACTTGACCTTTGATCACAAGCATCCGATTTTGTTGCCGCGGAAAGATCATGTCGTGGATCTCATCATAGATGACACCCATCGTAGAAATTGTCATGCTGGTCCGCATTTACTTCTTTCTATTCTGAGGCAACGTTTTTGGATTTTGTCTGGGCGAAACCTTGTGCGTTCACGAGTACATTTATGTAATTTTTGCTTTCGAGCACGACCTAAACCATGTACTCCCCCTGTTATGGCGGATCTACCTGAATGCCGGCTACAAGTTTCCAAACCTTTTGCTCATACTGGACTTGACTATTGCGGCCCCCTTAATATCACTCTAACTCGCAAGCGTGGTGTCCGGTCTCAGAAAGCTTACATTTGCGTTTTTATATGCCTCACCACTAGGGCTGTTCATGTTGAGTTGGTACCAGATTTAAGCACAGATGCTTTTCTAAATGCGCTAAAGAGGTTTGTATCGCGTCGAGGACCGGTAGATAAGCTAATGTCAGATAACGGAACTAACTTCGTAGGGGCTCGTGCTTATTTAGACGAGCTTTATTCGTTCTTGAGTTCAGAAACTCATAGAAATCAGTGGAATGAAGAGTTAACTCGCCAACGCATTCGTTGGCAAATGATCCCACCTAATGCGCCTCATTTTGGGGGTGGTTGGGAATCAACCGTAAAGGCTTTTAAGACACATTTGTTCAGAGTTATTGGTGCCCAAATTTTAACCTATGAAGAGTTATTAACCGTGCTTTGTCAGATTGAGGCTGTGCTGAATTCCAGACCGCTTGGCAGAGCGCTTAGCCCAGATCCAGCTGAGCCCTTAGCATTGACTCCGGCGCATTTTCTTCATACGACTCCTTTAGGTTCGTTACCATCAGCTTCAATTTCGGAAAATCGTGAGAACTTACTATCTCGATATTTGCTGCTAGATAAACTTGTACAATCATATTGGCGCAGATGGAGCCTGGAATATTTGAGCACTCTCCAAACTAGAGAAAAATGGTTAACGGACACTAAACCTATCAAAAAGGGTACCGTAGTAATTATAATGCAGAATAACACGCCTGTCTTGCACTGGCCTTTGGGAGTAGTACAAGAAACATATCCAGGTTCCGATCGTCGAACTAGAGTTGTATTAGTAAAGACCAAGTCCGGTACTCTAATGCGTCCCGTAGTGCGGCTTTGTCCATTACCTTCTCAATGACACTAATACTAATTTATTCGCATATATTAAATTATTCTTCCTAAATACCTAGTTATGTATGTAATTGATCACATGTAAACTTATTTTATCCACCCTGCTCACACCTGCACACACCTCACTGCCGAGACTTATTTTTATTCCTACATACATTTAATATATTATAAATCATTCATAATCTGTTTGAAAGGGAACCTTTCAAGCTGGGGGCTGTTGTTTGAGCCAGATTTTAGTTATACTTCATCGATAATAATGTTCTGACTGTTGTCGTGAACCCCGGAAGTGAAGTCGTATCCGTTTGTCTGCATGGCAACTAGCTTGAATTGTTGCTATGCCGCCGCCTACTACCGAAGACGGCCGACGCGCAGTGAACATCTCAATGCGTGAACAAGAGCCACTTATAGCGTGTTAACGCGTGCGACAGAGACAGACACAGCCTCGTTGCCGGCTCGCAGCCGCGCCGCGAGGGAGTTCGTGTTATGTTTTCATCGCGAATGTTTTGAATTATAACTGTAATCTTCTTGAAGTCAAGTTTGGTGAGAAGAAAGTGTAGAAACTTAGTGAAATACCTTGTGAATATTCCTTCTAGAGTGCTCTAGTTATAGACCAGGACAGTGCTTTGCCGTTTTATAGACGTTTGATGACTATTATAACCTCTTGGAAGGATTTCTATCGTTGGCGTTGGTGCTTCGGAATACAATATTTACTGGATCACGACGGAGCAACCTGGTAAGCGATTGCAGTTTGGATGTTTTATTGTTTGGAATATTTTCTGAAGTCTGGTGATAGCCCCTGGCGAAAACAATTGCAAAACTGTATTAATTGGAGTAGATTACGGCAAAGCTGAACAAGAAATACCGCACGACAAATAACAGACCGTTGTTTTATGATAAAGCAAATAGTTACCAAGAGAAAGGAATACGCAATAAATACAGTTTTATCTCTCTTATCCGCTGTACAAGCATATTGTGCAAACTAAACTCAGCGATACAGTGCTGGCCGCAAAAACAGAACACAATTAATTATATTTTTTGTCCTGCCACCGGTTTATTCTTAATCATTCTAAGTAAGTATGAACTGACTAGGTTAAGGTAGCCTGAATAAGACCTAGTGACCACGGGTGAAAAAATCAGCGTGGTGAAAGAATTCAGTGCGCCGGAAGAGGCTCCTTTGGCTCTTGTTACATCTCAGGTTACAAGTTAATTGGAACACTAATCAATGGCAGACGCCTACGATTTTTGGTTCTTAGACATGCCGAAAATACCAACGAAAGATCTTTAATACTTAGCAACCTATTCTGAAATTAATTCAATTAATAATTAATTCAGAAAATAATGTAGGCCATTTGAATCAACATATCTACAAAGCTATGTTTATTTATTAACGAGCCCAGTTAAACAAACTTGTGCGACTTCAAAATCTTTGTATCCGATTCATATTTGGCTTACGTAAGTATGACAATATTTCAGAATTTCGCGCAAAACTCAAGTAGCTTCCCATCCTCCTTCACCGGAATGCACATATTAGTTCCCTTCTTTATAGTGTTCTTTTTAATCCTTCCTCACCATATTATCTTAAGGAGCGTTTTGAATTCTTACGCCACCCGCATGATCAAAACCTTCGCTCTCCGAAACTCTACAGTTTCATACTCCTGTCCATAGTTTGCAATTTTATGGTAATTCCTTTACGGTGCAAGCTGTAAGACTATGGAACGCCCTACCGTTTTCTGTTAGATCTTTAAAATCACTTGCTCTTTTAAAGTTATAGAATCCAACCATTTCCTTTCAATGTCTCAGAGCTGCTTGTAAATCGTTTTTTATATTATTACATACTTATTATCTCACATTATTAGTATATGTAAGTATATTATATAGGGTATGTATAATATGTAATTTATGTAGGTATTTATTATTTATATATATTATTATAGATTTAGGTACTCGTACACCGCCGTCTTTTGATTTTATTTCATCTTGTCCATCCAAAGGTTGTCTGGAAGAGATCACTTTTAGCGATTAGATTATTTTAAATTCCTTTGTTTTATTTTTGGATTTTGCTTTGATGTGCAATAAAGAGTTTATCTATCTATCTATCATTAAATCAACTTAATATTGCTAATCCCCGAAGCAATCAACACCTCTTTAGTGATTTTTTTTCAAGTCTTGACATATTGTAACTGTATACATAAGGTTCACTGTCTGACTCTCTGTCAATCAGTTTCCTTTAGCAGAATGAAATTGTAATTTTAATATATTTTTTTTAATAAAATACTGGCTTTGATGGTAATCAGATCGAAACTTTGACTATTGCTTAGATACGAAAATTGGACTTTTGATCGTCATTTTTATGGAAATATAGAGATAGAGGAACCACAATATCTGATGAAGTTCTGAGCTATAATATTTGTAATCATAATCTGGGGATATTATTGTATTGAACGATCGAAATTATCGGAACCTGTGATTTTTCACAGAAAGTGCTACAATACTACATATTAATTAGACCATTTTTATTACACAACTCGATATTTGATAAATAATGACAAACATGATCCCATTAAAAGTGATAAAAACTAGTAAGTAATCAAACAAACAAGGATTTGTTGTTCAATAAAAGTAATTTAGCTGACTTGATTTAATCCAAACTGTGAATTACTGGACTGCATTTTAACAGCACACTGCATTTTTTGCGTGATTTTCTATCGATCAGATTCAAATAAAATCTGATGAAAGCAAAAAAATTAAATGTAGCTTGTTTAAATACCAAAATGATAATATAGGTAGCTGTTATTGTGTCCAACAGTGTAATGTATTAATAAACATACAATCGTTTTCCCACTATATCGTTTGAATTAATAAGAATATCAAGCAAACCTCAGAAATAGAGCCAATCTGATAATAATTATAAATAAACTGCAATTTATATACATTCCTAGAAAACTAGAAAAGCACTTTCCAACAATTGAAAATGATTCTTGCAAAACTGACAAAGCATTCTCTTAGAAGCAGAAAAGAGTATTTGCCAGGGACTATCCTTTACCGTGAATTGCACTCAATTTCTCTTCCGAAACTGTGAGAATCCTTCCTCGCTTCCCACATTCTAAGGGCGCGTTGAGACTAAGCCAACTGTCACCTCATCGCCAGCTCACATAAATAATACAAAGCAATAACAACTCGGCGAGCTAACTGCGGCGTGCCACTGTTATTACTTCCCCTCGACGCCCCACAACGCCCCTCTTCGCCCCACTTCGCCCCTCGTGAGTACCTAATGCGACATTCTTACGTGACAACGATTTATCCGGTGTGTATTGTGCCCGCTTAATTTATGGCACCGTTTAAACCTGGGCCGGACGAAATTATTATCTCATATTCAAATGGGGAAAAAATTCGGAACAATTTGCCGTAAATAGTGGGAAAATGTCCCATAAAATTACATGTGTTAACATTTTTTACTGTCTGCGGAAGAGAAGTGACTGTAATTTTTAAATAATTTAATTAAATAGAAGAAGGTTGTGGAAGTATAACCGGTAACTATGTGTCTTACTCGTGTTATCAATGATAAATATGTATATCAGCCATCCTATGAATAGTAGTCATTTTGCATTTACTACGTTGAAAACTTGTTTTATTGTCTTATCTATAGCAAGATTTACACTGCTTATCAAATAAATGACTAGCATTTTTCGATACCAGAATATCAAACCATTTTTGTGATTTTATTACAGATTGGTAGTCATAATTTAATTCACCTACATAAGTATTTATCGTATCAGCACATCAGAACAATAGCACGATAACATGGGATTCTTGACAGGTCTTTTGTTACGCGATTTTCTCCTTAATTTGGGGAACAAGGAAGATATTGTACCTGACAAATAAAGGTCGATAAAGTATCCTCGTTTTGAGTATTCGTGACTCTCGAACACAATTATGATCCGGGATAAAGGACCGGATCTAACATAATTATGTCGGTCCCGCCGGCCTCTATCACAGTAGACAGCTCTACAAACAGTAGAATAACTGAATGAAAAGAGGGGTTTCATAGAAATGTTTGTGGAAACACACCGTATCATGCCTCGCTAAGCTGGGGTTAGTTCTATTACAGTGAATTTTGAACAGTAGATCCACGGCCTTACACGTACATTTGAAGCCATCACCAAGAAAACCTGATTTATTCAGTAGTCTTCAGAAAAGTTGATAGCAAATTAATAAAAAAAGTTGAAAAGTTGACGCTAATTTGCTCAGTTTGAATGATGATTCTATCTGTCTATTTCAGTTTGAAAACTATATAAACTATAAAAAAACTATACAAAATATATTGATATAAATTCAATAAACTGAGTATAACTGTAACTTAATATATTTATATTAAGTTACAGTTACACTCAGTTTATTGAATTTATATCCATTTATATAGTTTTTAAACTTAAATAGATGGATAGAATTTCATCATTAAAACTGAGCAAATTAGCGTTTCAGCAAATTGAATCTAAATAAATTATTGTTTTTTTTATTATATTTCATATCATTGGTTATATTCCTATCTTATATAAAAAATTGTGTGGATATAAAAAAACTCTTCTCTTTTATTAACTGTAGTACCAAAATTAAAAAAAATATCAGTTGAGTTAAAATGGTGGGGTTGAAGTGACACACACGTGCATGAAAACAGACTTAAACATTTTTACGCGGTGGTTATTCTCACCGTTGACCAACTTTTAGAAAACCACGAAAAATACAGTGGCGTAAAAGAAGACGAAGAAGACGTGATACGTTGTCAAAGCATCTGGACAGTCAATTGTTTAATATTCACTCGGCTGGTTAGTTTGATTTCTGGTCAGTAGGTACCTATGGCTGCCAGATTATAAATATAGTCATACTACTGATTGAAGTGATTTACCATGATTCAACCTTTATCAAACACGGTTAGGTACAATTTTTATGGTAATTCCACTTTTTATCGTCATCTTAATTCAATTTAACGTGAAAGTTATGAGTTACGGACACTCCCTTTGGCAAAATAATGGAGTTTTAGATTACGGTTTTATTATAATTTATCGTGAAACTTATTTGCTTTTAGCACCTTGGGCGTTTCAAGTAATTATTCAGATATTTTAGCCGTCTTGAAAACAACACCGTTACCTATTGGCTATCGCGTAAATCTTGAAAGGCGTAATTGGATGGTGAGATTTGACGTTTCTAAATAATAGCCTTCTCTAGATGTTTATTCAATGAAAACTGACAGGTTTTAGTTAATTACTAGTAACTTTATATCAGTGAAATAAATGAAAACCTCAGCAGCGCTCCGGAATAGTGGGCTGAGACGCAAGAGGGTTCGATTCCCGCTGTGGGTCAAATGTTTTCATGTTCTGCAGATATTTGTTCCAGGTTTGGGTGTAATACCACGACGACATCTGTGGTGCAGTGGGTGAAGGCCTGTCTGAGACGCAGAAGGTTACGGGTTCGATTTCCACCGCGGGACAAATTATATTTGTGTGATCTGCAATTAGTTGTCTTGGGTCTGGGTGTTTTCTATGTATATGTGTATACATTAAAAAAAAGTATTTAAGTAGTATATCAGTCATATAGTTCCCATAATGCAAGCTTTGCTTAGTTTGGAGCTAGATGATTCTGTGTAAAAAAAAATCAGCATTATTTATTTATTTTATTTATGCTACTCGTAGTACCTGATGTTCACGATATTATGAATCTTAGTGTGGAGTCAGGACTACGTATGTGACTGTTATGTATAGTTAACTATGTATCCTTAATTCTCTAAAACTGCAATGGACTTGCCACCAGATACATAGAATGTTACTACTAATCAAAACACGACGGTAGAATTTAATGCCATCCAAAAATGTCAAAATGTCAAAATGTCACCCTGATGAAGACTCTCGGAATGAGTCGAAACTTAGCCGGTGCCTTCACCGATAGTGCAGTACGTGAAAATTCCCGTTTTTACAATATGAATAGTCAAGTTCACGATAGTTTTTTGGAATAAAATAGCTATTTTGTACCTTCTAACATAGGCACTACCTACATTGTATTGAGTTGTTTTCGTAACTTAGTTGAAAAAAAAGTAATAAATAATAAAAGTAATAATATTGCAAGTATTTCAGGACGAACCTTGCTGAGACTGGCATAGGACCATGAGGAGTGGCGCAGGCTTATATCCAACAGTGGCTATATATTATTCAGCAGTGTGTGCAGTTAAGCTATAGATTATGATGGATGCATGAATGATTGAAAATACTTTATTGTACACCTTATGAAAAAAAACAAAATAAACAATAACATATTAAAATGAAAGATAGAATAAGCGGTTACATCGCTTAAAAGCGATCTCTTCCAAATAACAGTTGGATGGAGAGGATTTTATGTGATTTTGAGAGTGGCCGGGGGTGTACTTTATAATTTGTAAATCTAGAAGAAAGATGAGAGAAACACCTACTTAGGTACCTTCTATTAGATGTGGACTTGTTATGACGTAGATGATGTGATTTAGAAATCGATATCACTACTTTCTGCAAGTGAAGACAAGGCAAAATCTAGTTACCGTAATGAGTAAGACCGAAAGTTTTTACAACGGCTTTGCAGTAGGTCTGGTGCGTGGAATAACAACAGATCTCTGTATCTAGCACTCCACTCTCTGCTGGCTCACTTCCATATCCATTAGCAAATGTTTAGCCAAAGTGTTCCGAACTTGGGCCCATTAGGCCGTGGCCTTTTTGTCTTTACCCCTAACTAACTTTTTTGTTCCCCCCGTTTGGACGCTAAGTGTTTTTCGTATGCATCTCTTACAGAAAGTTGCCAAAAGTTCCTGTGTAATGTGTTTGTGTTTTTCTCTTTTGTGCGATGTTTTCATTAGTACGCAGATTTTTATATGTTTGCTTCGGTTGGCTATCGTTGGATTACTTTCAAAGGAGTTTAAAGAACTATCCTTACTGAGCCGTAGCTGGGCAAATATTTCGTTTGTTTTATTCAAACTTGGAGGGTTTTCACACGACTGGCTACACTGTATAGAACTTCACTTTCAACTTCTAGTCGCATAAACTCAACTCATACAGCTTACAATGATTAATGTACTTCTAAACCATTGTCACAAATCTTGTTAAACGCGAAGGCGGTTGCAGCTAGTGATGTAAAATTGGCCGGAAAAATAGGGAGAAATGGGACGTTTTCACGCATAGACTTTTTTATTCGGTTGTCTCAGAAAGCGATCGATCCTATTTAGAAGAAAGTTTAAATAAAATATACTACAGATGTTTGCAATCAAGTTCCTAGCAATTTCGAGTTAGATCTTAACTTTTGTTGCGTTTTGGTTTTTATTGTTTTTTGTTAGTATTTAAAAAGGATGGACGAAAATATATTGACGGAACATTTATATAAGGCAATCGTGAAATACTTAGACTAAAAATTGGAGACGTTCTGGAAAAGTTCAGGTCAAGAGTACCCTGAATCGGAGAGCATGCATGAAGAATGTGATGAAAGCAAATCAAGCAAAAACGATTTATACATAGATAAAACATATATTTGCAACTTACATTATTATGGTTGCACTGTGGATGAGGTAGCCAAAAATTGGGATAGGACTAAGCATAAAACGTCGCAGACCTAATGCAGATAAGTAGCGCGCTGATCTTCCGTCCTCTTCCAATGTCAGTAACAGATAGCTTCAATATAAAATAAAGAGTTTCTTAACCCGGTACTTATATATAGGCTAAAGGTATATCAGGATCGTAGCAAGTGGAAATCAGTGCCCTCTGTTGACCCCTCTGAGAAACAGGCATGAATGTATGAATAGATGTATGTTTGGTTTTTAAATAGTCGCAGGAACGAAAAAGACGGATAACCTGGAGAATTTCCTTCCTTAGTTGAAACGAATTGAGACTCGAGTGAGTTAAGCGACGGTTAATCTTAGTTCAGTAAGGTTTAAGACGATTCCTGTGTAATTAGGTGGCGTGCACATGCATAATTAGCTGTTTTTGAATATTTTGAGAGTTGGTGTTAGCCTCCTCTTTTCATGTAAAAGGGACATGACCAATTATTTTATTATGTAGGTACAAATAGGATCTAGGACTTAATCACGCTGTTTTTAGGATTCCGTTTCTCCCAATTCGGACACTTTCCCAAATCAATCAAATTTTTTTTTTATTTCGTAAGGAATACAATTCATTATGTTAGATACCAGTAACTATTTAATTTGTTATAAAATTGTAAGAACATAGGAAAAAGAGACATTTTGCGTCGGGAGATGTTCAAACAATGAAATCATTTAGATTTCACTGATTGTCCGTCCCCCGCAAAACAGTTTTCAAGATACTGTTGTGACCATCTGTGTGACATTTAAGCACTATAATAATAATGTAACTTGGCTCAGATCAAAAATATCTTTCACTCGAATTCAGTTCCCCTGAATGAATTAATAAAAACCCAAACTCTGGATCAAAGTTAAAACTGCCTTTAAAAAGCAACACCTAAATCCATAAACTTGACTTCGCAACTCCGTCAGATTAACGCCTCGAAACTTTTAACAATGCGAGTGAAAAAAGCGAAGTTGGGCTATAAGTCAGGCGCGGTAGGCCAGGTGTTGCCAACTGGCACGCTGATTTACTCGCCAACTTGTGAACGGGCTCTGTTATTAGCTTTTGATTTTTTCACGAATACAGGTTTGTTACACCTTTACGGCCTCGGGAGCATGGCAGAATCAAATACTTTAGCATTCAGACCTTGAACCATGTTATACATTTTACATAAGCTACCTCATCATTTTACCTTCGCTCTTAGGAAATTCTACTGCTTCATTTTATAAGTTATATGTGTATAAGTTATGTATGTCTTTTGATTCCCTTTCATTCTTTCCATTCATGTTGTCTGGCAGAGATCTCTTTTAGCTATAAGACCACTCATTGTACCTTGTTTTTTAATGTAGTCCTGTTTATGTATTTTGCTTTGGTGTGCAATAAATAAATAAATAATGCTGGACATTTTCACACAGAATCATCTAGCCCCAAACTAAGCAGAGCTTGTATTATGGGAACTACATGACATTTTTTTTGTAAATATATACATATTATACATAGAAAACACCCAGACCCAAGAAAAATATTTTCAGATCATATAAACATTTTCTCGCGGCAGGAATTGAACCCGCAGCCTTCTGCGTCTCAGGCGGGCCTTCGCCTACTGCGCCACAGAGGTCATACAGAGTAAATAAAGAGTTTACTAAGATTCTTAAAAGTTTATTGAATTAAGATACTCTACTTTTAACATCTGCACCAAAGTGAGACCACATTCAGAGCAGATATTCCGCTTTGCTGTGAGTGATGCTGTTTCCTTCTCACTCAAGCGCTTATTTTGGTTATATTCTGAAGCTCTTATTCCAGACCTCCTACTCAATGTACCAGTACCATCTTTAGTGGGCATAGGTGGTTCATAATCGTTCCTCATGGCACTTTTTGAGAAGGTTTATTTCTAGCAGCGGACTTTTGGTATTAATAATGATCGTTTTAGAATGTTTCCCAAACTGAAACGAAACGCAATCAAAGATTTTAGTTAAATTTCACAAAAGCGTTTTATTTAGCTGTGGCAATTCATTTTGTCTATAATTTTTAGATTGATAAACTTGACTCCGACTGAAAAAAACCCACTGAATTGTCTGAATTGGCTTGTCTATAGCTTGTCTACATTCAGTTTTATAGTTCTGAAAAACATTCTCAAACAACTTAAATTTGTAATAAGATTTCAAAAAAGCTTCTCGTTACCGAACATGTTTGGTTAATATGCCAGGCCTGAGAATAAGAAAATTATTGCACAAAATGTAAACAAAGACTTAATGCTAACGTAAAAGTTTCTAAGCGGAGTCGTGACTTTCATTCAGTTCATTGAATTAAACTTGGCGATAAAATATGGCGGCTGAAGTTTGACTTCGTCGCGAACCAATATTACATAATGAATACATTTAAGGTGCATACTTGTTAATCCATCATAAAGCAGCTATAGCATACCCCTGACCGCGGCACAAAGCGAGAAAAACACACGATATTCACATTTACTTTTTTCATAAACAGACTTTTAGAAAAGTCAAGTTGGCCATGTTGACCTTATGGCCGGTTCCCCAACTTCCAATCCGATATACCTCTATATTTGGATGGATACAATTGGTTCAAAGCCCAATCGCGCACCAAATTTATTTTTTATTTGGAAAAAATAATGTGCACATCAACCCTAGCTTAAAGCTAGCGACGAAACCGGCATTCCCTTAAACTAAAAATTCTAGAGGTATGTTTATTAAGTTCGGTTCCTGCCAATCCTGACCAATATTCAGCTGGACTTCGGCAGTTGATGACTTGCCGAAGTCATATATGCCGCCAATGGTAGGCAGCGTAGTGGCAACGAGATGAACTGCTGTATGTATAATAATAATATAATTTTAATTTATTATCTACTAGGCCTAGCTTCCCTGCACTATTCCAAAAGGAAGCTACTTCGAATGTTCTGTGATCCGACCATAACAGACGCTCTAATAACATTGTTCCATACTTCAAAAACAGCTTACCCGTATATGCTTATAACATAAAAGTTATCCGGTTTACGCCGACGTTGCGGAAATGTTCCGAGCTATTTATTGTCTTATTAAAACTTTGTATCAGTATTTGTGATGTAAACAACTCTTGAGAGTTGGGAGTTTCACTCAACACTGTCTTTTGCTTGTTGGGTTTTGGAATAATTGGCTGGTTTGTAAACATAAAAGTGGTATTAGCTTTAGCTTGGTTAAGATCTAACCGTTATTGTGTTGGCATGCTGAGACGTGGTACAGACACAATGTCCATAGGCTTATGATAGGCCTTATGATATAATGCTGAGACCCGAATTCACCAACACAATAACGGTTAGGGCCTAATCAAGCTAAACGTTTTGGTTCCACCTTAAAAAAGAGAACGGCGATAGGATGGAACACACTGGACATTTTCACACACCATCATATAGCCCTAAACTAAGCAAGGCTTGTATTATGGGAACTAAAATGACCGATATAGGTACTAATTGTATAGGTACTTTTTTTGTATATATATATACAAAAAAAGTATTGATTGTTTTTTCCAAATACTCAATTATTTTTATATTATTTTTTTACGTATTCAAGCAAACTCGTTGTGGAGTGCATCTGTCTACAAACTAAAACAAAACACTAATTAACAAAGATAAATTAAAACACTGAGCACAAAGGTTTTTCCTCAAAATCAATTAAAATAGGCAAGAGAACTTGTTTCTATAACGCCTCTGGTCAAATTTAATCGATCGATTTATATAAACTAAGTAACAACATTTCTGGCTAACAGTTTATGAAACAATAAATACTCTCCAATAATTCAGAGCAATCGGCTAAATAACAAACAAACAAACAAAACTACTAAATAACTGAGAAACTCCGCCGGCGCTTATTGCTTGTTTAAAACAAAAAACTTGAATTAATTGGTTTGATTTTACATTGGAAGTTTGCGATTCCTCTTGTTTCTAACGGCACTTAATAATTATTTTCAGAAACTATGGTTCATTTTGTCCTTTGTGGCTTTGATGATGATAAGAATCATGTGTCAAATAATTGAAAGCAAAGGTACACATAATAATATTAACGCATGAAATGCATTGTAATGAATAACATTTATTTGACATAACGTGAAAATAAACAAACCAAAAAAATAGATAGAACTAAATTTTAAACTTTTAAGTAGAACTAAATTTGAACCCCACGGGAGGAACAAAGACTTTAGTTCCTTCCGTGATCATGGTACATGGAACTGTGCTGATATATCGGGAAACATTCAAACCATTTTTTGTAAAAAATATGTTCTAAACAAAAATTCCCCACACACCTTCCTGATCTTTCTATAGGCAATCACAAAATATGCTGTTTGGGATAAAAAAATACAAGTACTGCATTGATGGACTGAACATTCAATAAAACATCGCTTAGCCACACGCTGATTTACAATACATTCAATAGTCCTACATCTCATTTGATTCTCATCCACTTCCAACGTTGAACAAAAAGTCAATTTGAGTCGTGCAGACGTCCCTAATATCCTTTTCAAATCTTGTATCGCACTAACGATATATTGCAAGAGGAAAAAGCTCCATTACTCCCGAGTCGAAACAAAAAATAAGGGCGAATTCACGTCCCGAGCAACCCTTGAACCGTCTAATTCAAAGATTCCAATGCAGTGACAAATGTTAAGTTTTTTAGATCGTGCCATTTGGGAGTGTGACATAAGTGTGGGCTACAAACCGAGCGGATATATTGCAATTTAGTTTTTACAACTAAATTGGCAAACAAGCGTACCTACCGTATGCGTGTTTCACACTACTGCAAAACCTGGAGCATTACTAATGCGTTTTCTGTACCTTTTTTTTTTGCGTAATGTATGGAAGTGAAAGTTGGGTATGGCAGAAGAAACATCAAAGTCGAGTGAATGCAGTGGAGATGAAAGCTTTGAGAAGTATGTGTGGTGTAACTTTGAGTGATAGAGTGAGGAACAGCGTGGTAAGAGAGCAGTGTGGTGCGAATGAAGATGTAGTAACGAGAGTTGAGAAAGGTATGTTGAGATGGTTTGGGCATATAGAAAGGATGGACGAAAGAAGATTAACAAAATAAGTATAAAGGCGAGCGTGAATAGGATAGTTGGAAGAGGAAGGTCTCGGCAAACGTACTCTGACCTAATTGGAGATATTCTAGAGAAAGGCCAGGTCAGAAGTACACTAAACCGCCGAGCTTATATGAAGTATTTGATGAGGATGAATGAAGCGAAAGAGGTATGCCAGGATCGTAACAAGTGGAAATCCTTGGTCTCTACCTACCCCTCCGGGAAACAGGCGTGATAATATGTATGTACATATGTATTTATGTACGTTTGTTGCGTTTTATTCATATTCATATTCATTTATTCCTTCATGTACATATTCAGAGGTCTTAAAATTATATAGAAATAGGTAGGTACATGAACCCCGTTAGGGCGCTGCAATTTGTTTTTTTTTCTGCAATTACAACACATAAAACTATGTTTTAAGTATGAGGACGACCTCTGTGGCGCAGTGGGCGAAGGCTCGTCTGGGACACAGAAGGTTGCGGGTTCAATTTCCGCCACGGGACAAATGTTTGTATTTCCTGCAAAATATTCTGGGTTTGAGTATTTTTTATGTATAATATGTATGTATTTACAAAAAAGTATATAAGTAGTCTAGCAGTGATGCATTTCCCATACTACAAGCTCTGTTTATTATGGGGCAAGATGATGCTGTGTGAAAAATGTCCAGTAATTATTTAATTTAAATTAATTTGTATGCATCAGGTTAAGACCCGATTCGTCTGCCTTCCGTCCAAGTCCGCTGCTCTTCTTGCCCAAAACCGAGAGGGCAAAAAGCGTTCCCTCGCGGAAATTCAAATTGAATGACAATAAGATTGACGCGGCGTTGCGTGATAGCGACCGGTTTCATTTCGCCGAGGTTTGGTTCTACTAGATAAATTGCTCCCTCTGTCACAGCGCCCAGATCACTCTAACGTGTTTAATATACGTATCGAATCGACTATCAAATCAAATCAAATCTTTTTTTATACCAGACAACACAATCCATTTTTTTAGTAGATACTTAAGCCTATTTGTTGGTAAATTTTGCTATGATAGAAATAGAGTGCATAGAGACAATCTGCGACGGGAGATGATCAAATAATGAGATAATATTGATTTCACTGATTGACCAACCTCCACACAAAATGTCTACAAATAGGAGAGGTACACCTCTCCGCAACTCCTTTAAGGATACTGTTGTGACTGCCACGAACTCTACTCAGCTCTGATGAGTACATACACGCAGACTATATACACGTTTTTCAACCAAGATTCATTCATACCTAGGTACCCTACATGATAACTTTATAAATATTTAAGTAGGTGGTAAGTATTTAAAACCTTGGAAAATCTTTTTTTGCAAATAAGTACCTTATTCCTATTATCTGGGGCGAGCTTGCTTTGAGCTTTTTTGTGGACTGATGTTCCGGTCGAACTGATGCAGGGACGATTAATACATGCACGCGAACTTTACTTGACAACCATTTCCCTTTATGCTTTCAAAGGCTTGAAGCATCGCAGCTTAGAAGGGTCTTGGGATCAATGCTGAATGAGCCAGTGTGAATGAATGACAGAATTCAGTACCTACGTAATTTAATGATGAGTAAGTATTATTGCGTTATAAGTCATTTCTTTCATCATATTGTATATGTATTGATATTAATGTGCCCTAAACACCTAAATATAATTATGTAGTACATATTTATACGGCGGCATACGGCGATCTTGACCTAGTAACACTTTTAATGCGCATAGTAGGGCTGATTGGTTATATTTGGATGTATTCTTGTCTTAGTAGGTCATTATATTATTTATAAATGGTTATTTCAATATCGGTTTACCCATTTAACTTCAATATAAAATTATATTTTTTTTTACGAAAAAAGAAGACTGTGTTTTCTACAGAAAATTTGATTCTATTCTTAAACGATAATTGGAAAGATTTTAGTATTAAAATTTCGGGAAAAACATTACTGTTCAAAGTTTTTAAAATAAATGTTTTCATTAGGTATTGAGAGAGCAATTGCAAAAAAGGTGTCTCACTTTTTTGTCAGAGCGGGTATCGTAAGCGCCACAATTTTGCGCATGCTGTTGTAAACTTTGATTCAATGATGTTTAATTTGAAATTTGTATAACTAATTTCTGATGTGCTTATCTCAGCCTGGAAAGATTTCTGTGGTCTTTGACAAATGTTTGTATGATCTGCAAATATTCGTCTTGGGTCATACGTATGTATTTACAAAAAATATATATATTTAGTATTATATCAATCATGTAGTTCCCATAACACAAGCTCTGCTTAGTTTGGGGCTAGATAATGCTGTGTGAAAAATGACCAGCATTATTACTATTATATAACTACGTCAAAAACAAGTCCACAATGTGGTTTAGTAGTCTTAGGAACCACCTAAGGGCCCGGTCGGTGGCGGTGGCGATTAAAGAAAAATGGTTGTCAAGTGGTTGCTGTAGTTCATATTAATGTTCTGATTGCCCCAGCCACCGCCACCACTCGTGTCAGCCTTTAAGCTGTTTTACGTGAGCGAAACCGTGGATAAAAGCTAGTTTTCTCACTATTTCGCTCATATATATAGTGATTATATTTCATCCTAGCTAGATTTGTTTACTACTAAACTCTAACTAACTTTTGAGTTTGGGCACCGGCAATCCCACTGTTGTTTATGTAGTTACTAATCTAAGCTGAACACGAGACAGACCGAACTATGCCGTAAGCATTATCATAGATAAGCTCCTAAACTGAACTAGCTTTCTCATTATTATAAGCTATGGCAAGCAAAGTCTTGGTGAGTTAGACAGGAGTTTCTTTATGATAGTGGAACGACCTGAGACTTTCACTGCGCTTTGTTATATCCACACTTTCATTTTGCTGTACCCTGAATGGAAAAAAATCGTTTTTTTTCTCAGTGCAAACTAAAACATAAACCTTCCCTCAGAATTTCACGCCTCTAAAAAGTCGTTTAGGCTATACATTGATTGTCAGTACTTCTGCGATTAGCTCGTAATATGCTGTGTTCTAATTTTGTAAGCAAAATTATCTTCCGTCCTACGTCTAAAACACCGCTAAGTGATTACACCAAACTTTTGGGTATGAGCAAAAACATTACTGAAAACGAGAATCGATCCGGAACGGAGTTGGTGTTTTGAACCAACTTCACCTGTGGGGTCGACGAGTACCCAATTCCGCCTATTCAAGGTACATATGTATATGTACCAGGACGTTTCTGTCTTACTCCTCCTTGGCAGCGGCTCAAGCCAAAGTTCTTATCTAAGTGTTGCTCTTATGCTATTTCTCATTAATTTTACAGGCTGAGCGTCTTCTGCTCTCACCGATAGTCCGAAAGAATAACATAAAACCGTGCTAATACCAACATCGATAATCTCCGTATCACTTCACAACACTAATACCTACTTACGGAGCTCACAGGTAATGCACTTAGAACTACCTTGTAACGAGCTGTTTCCTTTTAGCGCAATTTATCCGTAATCGAATTTCTTACATGCTTTGTACCGTTTTTATCCTATTCGTTTTTAATAAACGGAATTCCATTTCTCGAATTATGCATTCATGAAAATTAGACCAGCCGTCAACCCTATAAATCGAGTACCACGAAAGGTCATACATGGGGTCAGATGAACTACGAGTATGATGGTACCAAAACTATCAGACCCGAAACAAATATTTGCAGAAAATGAAAACATTTATCGTTTTGCGACCGACATAGCCTGCTCCTTTAAATACATTAATGAAAAAAACAGTCACCTATCCAAGTTATCGACCGCTGTTTAAACCAGTTGATCTTGGACAGCAAGCTATGTAATAAGCTTATTTTTTATTAAATTCTTTCTTTCATCTCAATCGTCAAAAGTACGCAATAAAGCCATAAAAAGGCTGAATATTACAAGTAGGTGCTCGTATGGGTTTATGTAACCCATAAAAATGTTGTAGGTAACATTGTCATAACGTTGCATATCTCTACAATAATGTGGACATATTTACACAAAATTCATTTTGCTGCTGGCTCTAAAATACTATACTGGCGTTATTTTACAAGCTGGGCTTCTGTCGTCTCTCAGATAAATCAAGTCAACTAAGCTGACTCTACCATCTGTCTTGACAGTAGAATGTAGGTAAACTTAAAAAAAAAAATCATTGGTTTATTGGATTGGTCATATTGTAATATACATTTTTTTATTGGTAGGTTAATTCGACTGTTACCTGGTGGTAGAATCTGCTTTTTTGTGGTACAAAAACTGTTACTAATATCCTCGTTTCCAAGCATAAATAATTTCAATGCATTGATTGCATAAAAAACTTGAAAACAATTGAACAAGCAAATAACATTTCAATAACTAAATGCTATCACAGACACGGGAGACATTCATATTATCAGTGAGATCTTATAATGTTATTTTTTATTTTGAAACCAGAATTGTGGATCACCCTGTATCATATAACCTGTTTTTATTCTCAAATGGGCCCATCCATACCAATACTAAAAGCCTACGTTTATTGTGCTATTTTTTCTATTTGTTTGCTCCGTGGCCTCTGAATCAATTCCATTGGTAGTCATAAAGTTTACGAGGCATTTTGTGGAATACAGAATAGATTTCAGACATAATACGAGTTCGGAGATACAGTTCTGCTTACTAATAGACTAGTAAATATTGTGGATAAAATAATAAAGACGGTTTTTGTGATATAGTTATACGATTTCTGTACAAGTTTATGTTACAGATTTGTTTTGTACGGAGTGAATGGATAGCTAACATGAACGACAAAGCTTGACCGTATTGTTTTTCATATTGTAAAACGGGAATTTTTACGTACTGCACTATCGGTGAAGGCACCGACTAACAACAACGCTATGAACACAATCGCCCCCTCCACTTATAACCGCGCGGCTTTATAACCGCGCACAACGTGCGGCAGCGCCTTACAGGCTGAGCGCCTTCTGCGCTCGCCGTAGTCCGGTGACGCTGACCAAGGCCATCTGCGGCCCTGCAGCATTAAAGTCCATTCAGAAAAAAAAAAAGGCAGCGCGTAGTGCACGGCGCGCCGTGGAAGGAGAAAGTCGCGACCACCCACCCTGATGAAGACTCTCGGAATGAGTCAAAACTTAGTCGGTGCCTTCACTGATAGTGCAGTACGTGAAAATTCCCGTTTTTACAATATGAATAGTCAAGTTCACGATCGTATTGTTTTTTTTTTTGCTGTTTTGTAAACTTCAATTATAACACACAACTGCTATCAAATCTCCTACTTTATCTGACCGTTTGCAGCAAGACGTCGCTATAGCTATCTTATAAGCTACATACTTGCCACCAAAATCTAAACTTATGTATACGAGGGTAGGATATTTGTTGCTGATAATATTTGTAATGATTGAACCGATTTCAATGAAATTGGCAATTATAAAAACTCTCAACTTAAAGAAATAAAGACTATTTTTATTTTTATTAGGTACGCCCGAGCGAAGCCACGGGCATAATCGCAAGGATTGTAATAAAATTAAAATTGACATTACGTTTAATAGCGTTTGTAATGTGTTTTATTTAGTATTCTGCTTCCAGAGCTAACTTCACGTAATCTATAGCCACTTTAACTGAATCACCCGATTGATCGATTTAATTTTCTCGTCTCAAGCTGTTAAGTCAAATAATTTACTCAGAAGCGTTCGTTTTCTCTTTACGGATTTAGAAAAAGTAGCTATCCATTTGTATCCAATTTAAAATCGAATTAGAAGTAAATACACTTTCTATTTCATCCAATCACGTGAGAGTCGGAGCGTCTGCTTAAGATCGCGGACCGCGGTGGAAGAAAATTCCCCATTTCCCCGGCCGGCGGGAGATTTACCCCAAATCGAATTCCACTTCCATCCGGAATGGCCTTAATTTAACGGACGAATTTGTTTAATTCCAATTCTTATTCTGTGACAAATGTAGTGATTTTTATTCCGGCGCCGTTTTTCCTGCGAAGTTTGGAAATGCTTAGCGCATTTCTGGGCAAAGTTTTTGGGCAGATTCGGCTCGATATCCGTGAAAATAGCTACAGTCATCAAATAAATCAGTTTCGAGCAGTCTGTTTCAATTTTGAGAGAGTAAGTATTTTTCCTTATTTGACAAGATACCAATAATTTGAAAGTATTTTAAGCATAATATATTATGGTATCTAGGTCGAGATACATAGCATATTAGTTATGTATTATTTTATATTATTATCTAAACCTAGCTAATGATGATTTAATAAGGAATATCAGATAATAAAATAAAATAATAAATTATAATATTAGTAGAACCAAAACATTAAAAATTGACAACTTACAAACATAATTAATTTTGTAACAACTTCAAAGTTATTTCTAAACTAGCTTCTGAAGAGCCTTAACTGGACACTGTCGCCTTAACAAACACATGTTCAAATTAAGGCTGTGTGACACACAAACCTGCAGATTCTGCAATGAGGCGGACGAATCACCCCTTCATCTGTTCGGAGAGTGTGGACCACTAATACATAAGCGTAGCCTTCATCTGGGAAAACACATTCTTAGCCCTGATGAACTAAGACTCATCACACCCAAAAAGATCCTGCAGTTTCTAACAGCTGCAGGCCTGAGCGGTGAACTTTGAACGCCCCCTGAGGGGAAAAGTAAAGAAAGTGGCGATCACAATAGGTCTGTAACGGCTGCAGTGATACCAAAGCCACTAAAAGCAAACAAAAAATAAACTAGCTTCTGCCCAAGACTTTGCCGACGTGGTATCCGAAAGACGAGATTATGTGTTACCCTAGGGCACGAACTATACCTGATACAAGTTTCAACCAAATTGGCCCAACCGTTGCAAAGTAATCCTACAAAATTAAGTAGTCTCTCAGCTATATATTGTGAGTATAATATATATTATATATAATAGTTAGTAGTCTATGAAATATTATCTATAAATTGTAAGGTTAGGGTTTGTAAGTGGACACTAGGTATTCCCTAGTGTCCACCTACATGTTTATGTTTTACTAGCTTCTGCCCACGGCTTCGCCTGCGTGGTACCCAGACAAAAAGTAGCCTATGTGTTATTCTGATGTATACGCTATATTACTGAAAAGTTTCATCAAAATACATTCAGTAGTTTTTGTGTGAAAGAGGAACAAACATCCTCACAAACTTTCACGTTTATAATATTAGTAGGATAGGATTATTAGGCTTAGGATTACTATTATAGCACTAGCTTATAATTTATAACTTTTCTATTATTCATGCACTACCTCAAGACTATTTTCCATATTACACAAAGGTTAGCTGGAAGAGAATGCTATGTAGCATCAAGTTCGCCTGTATACAATACTTTTTAGTTGTGCAATAAATAATTTCCTATCTATTTTTCTATCTAAAACATCCAAACTTTGACATTTATAATAATTATTAGTAGGATTTATATTAAAAACATCAAAAATAACATTTAGTTTTGTAGCTAGATGGTAAATACATCTTAGCTAACTTTAGCAGCGTGATAAAAGTTATCTGCCTCTATCTTTTTTCTTATCATTCGTCACCTTAGGTTTGCAAGATTGTACTTTTACTGTATAGCCACAAAAACCAAATGCATGAATCAAAGACGCAACACATGACATATTAAGACAGGGTGGGGCGAAAAAGTCATATTTCATCTACTTCTGTGACAATATCAAACAACCAAAATGATAAATAAATAATGCTGGACATTTTTTACGCAGCATTATTTAGCCCTAAACTAAGCAGAGCTTTTATTATGGGAACTAAATTACAGATATACTTTTTTGTAAATACATACATATAATACATAGAAAACCCAGACCCGAGACAAACATTTGTCCTGCAGCGATTGTATGGTTAGGGAAGAATACATAGCATATTCTCAAAAAATAAGATTGTTGTAAGGATGGGCCCTTCCAAGACATAATTAAATTTAAATCTTTTATTAATAGTTTATTACAATTATATCAAGTTGGAATCCAAAAGTTCTAATCACGAAATGCCGTTTATACAGGCTCCTCGATTGACAGCAGTTACCATAAAAAAAGAAAGAAAGTAAAAAAGAAAGAAAGAAAGAAAGAAAGAAAGAAAGAAAGAAAGAAAGAAAGAAAGAAAGAAAGAAAGAAAGAAAGAAAGAAAGAAAGAAAGAAAGAAAGAAAGAAAGAAATAGATTTATTTATTTGGCAAAAAAAAGTACAGAAAGGACACACTAAAAAAATTATAAATAGACACTATAAATAAAAAAAAAATAGTTCTAGACATTTTCACACAGCATCATCTAGCCCCAAACTAAGCAGAGCTTGTATTATGGGAACTACATGACTGATATACTACTTATATATATATATATATTTTGTAACTACATACATATTATACATAGAAAACACCCAGACCCGAGACAGATATTTGCAGATACAAACATTTGTCCCGTGGCGGGAATTGAACCCGCATCCTTCTGCGCCTCAGGCGGGCCTTCGCCCACTGCGCCACAGAGGTCGTCGAAAAAAAAATACCTAAGATTTTAACAAAAGCATAGTGAAAAAGAGAAGATTTTTACCATAGATTATAATGCGCGTATATTATTATTTGGCAATAATCGTATTGCTAAATAATAATGTATTACGAATGGCCAAAACAACACTTTAGACTTCTAGCTGTTTCAGCTAAGTTGCTCCTAGTCTAAACAGAAGCTATGTATAATACAACATCCATCGTCTCCACTCATACAAAACGGCAATAATACTGTGCAAAATAAAAATAATTTCGAACATATTTTCGGCTGTAGTTAATTCGCTGTATCTAAAATCGTTCTCTGTAAATAATGTGCGCATAAATATGGCGGTTTATTTGCTTTTAAGTGAATCGGCGATGTTGCCTTTGCGATCTGGGAATCATTAATAAAGAATCATAAAAGCTGAATAGGAATCGGGGCATTTTATTAAATACCTCGATTTGTGACTGCCGATTATTGCACTCTGTTCAGGATAAGTAAAAAGAGAAGGAAAGCGATTTGCTTATTGGTTCATGGATCAGGCACTTAGGTACACTACTAGTGCTAGTTAGCACCCACTTAAAATTATTTATTGACTAAAACATACATTATTATACATGTAGATACAATCTTAAAAGTAGTTATCATGTTTAAATACTGTATAATCCTATATGGACAACATTACACAACACTAGGTAGCGCCTGATGGTAATATATAAGCACCTACTCATTTATGAACTTACTATCTAACGTAGAAACGATATGTGCACCATATAGTCTACCTTGTTGTAAGAACTCTAATCTTAAGATGCAGTGGGCCCATTGTTATTGCTCATCACCTTTAAAATCTGGTTATAACTATCTGCGTCAAAAATGCATTAAAATTCGGCTACCAGCCCGCCTTAATCCCTAGAATTAAGTGCTTACCTACCTATTTCTAACTTTATTATCGTTCAAATGAACAATTCATCTATATTTTATATCACAGTAGGGTAGGCTGTTAATAGACAGGGCGGTATACCTATTGACATTCGCAACTCCTAGGGCATTGCCGATGTGTTGCCTGCTCTGAAGGACTCTTTTGTATTGTGATAAAGTTGCGTTTGCCAGTGTTGTTGACAGACTGTTGTTGTGACCGATGAAGAAGCGAAGTGAGAGGAAGGGGGTGTACGCGCACTGCGTGGCTGCGACCACCGTGTTGTGGTCGGTTATGTCTACATGTTGGCGTCAGTCGCTTGAAACGACAGCACGCTTGGTTCGTGTAAAAGGAACTACGCGTTTTAATATAAATTTGTGTCTGACTACATTAATGTAAATTTAATGTAAGGGACCTCCTGGTCTAGATTAGTTATAGTCAAGAAAATAATGGTTTATAAAACTTGCCAAGTTGCGTCCTGGCAGAATAAGTTCTCTTTCCGTAATTTTTTATCCCATTAGCATTATCATTAAGTTATATGTACTTACATATTGAAGTATGTAAAATAAAGCATTTTCTATTTATCTATCCCATGTATGACCCGTCCTAGTACTAGATTGATAGGGTTGACGATTGTGAACTCCCGGTCTATTCGCTCCATTTCTGGCACTCGACTCAGTACCTACGTACTTTGAATAATTAATAAAAGTTGCATCAGCTTTATTTAGGATGGAGTATGCTTTCTGGCATAAATAAACTAAAAGATAATGTTGGTGAGACCCACTTTGCATATTTCAGATCCATTACGAAAACTTAGGTTTTTCTCTCTATCTTAGGTTTATGTTGTGAAAACTAGAGCTAAAAGCGTTGATCGAGAGCAATTGCTATTGTGATCTAATTTAGTGTTACTAGGATTAGTTACTACAAAAAACAATAACACCAAAAGCTAAATAAAACACGCTCACTACTAAAACCCCTATGATGAATATACTCAGGTCTACACTCAGTCTAATCGTAACTGATCGTAGATAAATTTACTCTTACAGTGGTTAGAAGAGCATTGGTTCTATAAACAAAAACACCCGACATACATTGTCCTCATCCCCACTAGGATTCCCTGTATCATGGTTATCAGGAACTACAAGTACTCAGACCAGGAACAAATATTTGCAGCACTTGCAAACATTTGTCACGGTGTCATCAAACCTGCCATGAGGTCTTACAGCGATTCAGTTCAGACAAAGATGTGACTATTCATATTATACAGACGGGAATTTTGACGCCGTGCACTACGCGACGCGGAAGGAGAATGTCGCAACCACTCACCCTGTTGAAGACTCTCGGAATGAGTCGAAACTTAGTCGGTGCCTTCACCGATAGTGCAGTACGAGAAAATTCCCTTTTGTTTATGAATAGTCAAGTTCACGATAGTTTTTGGAAAAAAAAGATGCGACTTTCCGCTTTGCGATTAAAGACGCTATAGCATTGTTAAAGCTTTGTCATTCGCAAAGCGGGATTTGACATCTTTGCCTGAATTGAATCGCAATAAGAATTGATGGTTAGGCCCCTGTGCCTCTTACGTCTCAGCGGGCTACGCCTCGCTTTGCCACTGAGTTCGTGCGATTCTATTGCAGCTTTCAATAGGCACTGCTGAATGGGTCCTCGTAAACTTGTGACTCGCTCGTCATGTCACATTGATTCGGCACACAGTAAACAAACCGACCCGAGTATGAATTTTACAGCAATAGTCATGCAATATCCGTCGAGCCGGCAGCACTCGGTGTGTTGATATTGTGTGTTTGCACTGATCCAGCTGGTGGTTATTTAGTGACTTGTCTACTGGACTTTTTAATGTAAGTGGAAAACTCAGATTAAGGCTTCAGAACTAAAATGCATTTTGTAAGAGACAACCGTAAGCACAATTTGTGTACGTGGAGGTTTTTCCATATAAAATTAAGGGCACCCGTCAAAGGTAATTAATTAATTAGACTAATTATGTTAGTGACGTATCGTCAAACAGCTCAATTTTAAGGGCTACTGGACCTCAACCTGATCAGCAGTATCTGACCCGCCTAACCTAACACATCAAGAAAGAACTTATGACACGACGAAGAATAAGATGATGCTGTTGTTCTATAAAAATATTCTGTAAAAAAAAACTCCTATTAACACTTAATTTTCTGTCGAGCTGATACATTTTAAGCGCAACATTGAACTGTCTTTTTTGTATATTTGCATGATCATGTCATGTTAAAAAGGATTTTTTATTTCATTACAAGATTTAAGAAGACCTGGATAATTTGATAAAATAAACAATAAACTTATATTTCTCGCAACCACATGAACAACATAAAAAAACTATAGATTAGTAGAGACTAACAACTTACATAATATTATGATAGTCTAACTTATCACTAGGCTGATGGCTTAGATTATTCAGTAAGTGAAAGTTTTGTTACTGGATCCAGCAACTAACCCAGTACGAATGATCCACTGATGCTTGGGCAAATTTGCGCAGAGCGTTCATTTCGCTAAACGACATCGAAATATCGATGCAAATGACCCACAACCGTGTTCATTATCATCAACATTGGGAATTAATTCTCGAGGGCTCAGTGTTAGTTAACTGTTTCATACAGAACTGCAATTGTGGTTTCACACCTCATTTGTTTGTGAATGGAGACTTTTCTATCTACCACATTCGTTTTTAAAGTGGCCACCTTGAGCTAAATGCAAATTAGATTCATTTATTCAGATAACTAATTAACTACAGTTAGAGTATTATAGGCAGGTACTATATGCAGTTAGTTACTTAAAACTATAATAAGAGCTAGAAATTTGATAGAAATAAGAGGCTATTCTAAAAATTATATATGGTTATTAGTTATTGTATCGATTAGAAGTCAGTAGATGAGAACTTTTTACAAAACTACTTTCATACTCTCTATAGGTATATGACGACCTCTGTGGTTCAGCGGGCGTAGGCCCGCCTGAGACGCAGAAAATGGCGGGTTCGATTCTCACCGCGGGAAAAATGTTTATATCATCTGTAAATATTCATCTCGGGTCTGGCTGTTTCTATGTATAATATATACATATATGTATTAAAAATGGATACAAGTGGTATAACAGTCATTTAGTTCCCATAAAAAAGCTCTGCTTAGTTTGGGGCTAGATGATGATGTGAGAAAAATGACCAGCATTATTTATTTATTCATAGGTACTTTAGATACTAAAGATCCATGTGTTATGATGCTGTGGCGGAGGCGATGGCAAAAAGTTGTCAAAGCTCACGATGGCGACTGCGATATTTTTCAACGTATTGACGTTGACGTTTTGATTGAAAAAGCAATGATCTTTTAGAAAATAATGTTTAATACCTACCCAATCATCGAAAAGGCAATAATTAGATGGATATAACCTTGAAAGAAGCTATTGCAGTTACCTACACCTCAAAGATAAATAGCTTGTTCAATCCCTAATAAATATGCAAATACAATTGCCATGCAAGTAAAGATATGGAATAAACAGGACCGGAAAAAACAGAAGCTCCTGGACAAATACCTCACGCTTACTTTTCCTATTGTCAAGGTAAAACGTGACATTTCCACAGCTACTGGCCTCGATTCTGTAGTACACGGACTAAACTAAATTTAAACTGTCGCTCTCTTTTACTGATAGTATACGCAAGAAAGAGATGGCAAGAATTTTAGTGCTGTGTGCTGCTGTCAAATCAGTTTACGTGCCGCTTTTCTTCGTGTTTATAGTCAACATGTGCTTTGAAATCACGACTAAATTTGTATGGAAAACTTAAATCTGACTAATTTGACAGCACTAAAATTGTAGCTATCTCTTTCTTGCTTGCACTATCAGTAAAAGAGAGCGATAGTTTAAATTTAGTTTAGTTGGTTTACTACAGAATCGAGGCCAATGTCATTCCCATACAATTAAATCTTTCCGCAGACATTAACGCCAATAGAAAGTGGTATTTGTCTAGACCCCTGATCCTTGCGGATGCGTGGCCACGTGGTCGGAAAGGTTAATACAAAACTAACACTTTCTACGCTCATGTGCCCGTATACTGGCGCATCAACTTTTCTGGAAGCTATGTGGTAAGCCCATTGCCGCTTGAATGTTCTGTGAGTTAGGTATGTCGGCATAGTGAAGACAGATTCGTAATAATGCGCTATGACTGGGCCACGTTTAAAAGAAATATATTTATTAAAAGGCTTTGTTTTGTAATTATGGCCGTCTTGTGCCAGAATCATTAGCGTAATAGCATTAACGGCACTAGTGATGGGGTGAAATTGTCGATGTTTATTTGGGTTTGTACTTGAGTTCATGCTATTGTTTGAGCAATTCAGTTTATTTCCTCTTTTACTAATGGAAATATTAATATTCTCCCTAGTTATAGATACACAGATTATATGATTGTTCATATGTTTTTTACGGGTATTTATCACATTATCTTTTTTGTTTTTTTGGGACGTTTCGATTGCGTTGAAACAACCATGGTCACGGGTTAACTGGAGTATACGATAACTATCGTCGAGAATAATAGTGATCAGATGCTCAAGGCATCACAGAGCAGTAAGGCTCAAGATTTTACATTTGTATTATCATGTACAATAATGTACCGATAGTACGGTATGTGAAAATTCCCGTTTTTACAATATGAATGTATAATCACGTTAGAAATCGTAAACTTTATTCATATTATACGATTTCTAACGTCCATGGTTGGAATCGACAAAGTTTACGGGTAGCAGTCAATATATGACTGTTACCCGTCTCTGGAATCATATCCCAACCATCTTCCGTAGAACTTCTTCAGTTGAAGTGTTCAATCACTTAGAGTCTACAATCACTTCCTCGGTTAAGACAAAGATTGAGCAATTTGTCTTTTTTACCTTTAATATTTGAGCATTTTATGTATATATATATAATTTTATTTTATTCATGTAAGTATGTCCTATATATTATATTTATATATTACTCTCAATTATTTAGGTGTATTTTTTTACATAATCACTACATATTATATTATTTTTGTTTTAACCATTCTGTGCACTACCAACTCATATTTTTCCACTATACACAAAGGTTATCTGGAAGAGAATGCTTTTTAGCATTAAGTTCGCCTATGTACTACTATTTTGTGCAATAAATAATTTTCTATCTATCTATCTAAAGTTTTATGCTTTGAACTAGTAGAACAACCCGCCACTTCTTTCGCGTAGAGTTTTTTATACTAAATTTATTTTCCCGCTCCTCTCGTCAAATATAACTAAACAAAGAATTACGCAGACGACTGTAGCCCCATGATGGTCATCATTAGATACATACTTAGTGTGTAGATCTTTTATACAAAGTAAGAGCTAGTTAGAAGTACATCCATATTATGACATTAAATTTATAAATCAACAGATTTTACCGTGGCAGAATTTCAGATGCGTGCACTTTAACACCAAAAGGGGCATATCCTCCAAATTGTAGGCCTCTTGAATCTATGTAATAAAACAGTGTTGGTATTTTAGCGAAATTTCATCGATATCGATAAAATAACCACCTACAGATAAGGCCTAAGTTGGCATCTCACTTAAAAAGCCGAGGCTCCTTGAATTTTCGTGAAAGAAAGAAAACGCGATAATTCGCCGTAATGAATATTTAATCTTTGTTTTCCTTTTTGAACATTTTTATCGTAAATTTTACGTAATTAGTATATTACTTTACACGTTTTCCCACTTAGTTTGAGCTCGGGGGCTTGAAAAGGTTTCAAATCATTCTTATTACAATGTTATTATCATTTTTGTACAGTACAATTCTATTCAACAGGTATTAGGGGGTAGCAGGAAATTTATTGGTATTGTGCTATCAAGGAATAGTATTTTATCATTATTACGTAACTTTGCCAGAAGGGTGCCTGATTTCACGTTATTAAACCCCGGCGCAAATGAGGGGTATTATAAGTTATGACGTGTGTATCTGTGTGTCTGTCTATGGCATCGTAGCTGCCGATTTTGATTTAGTTTTTTTTAAAGGTGACTTGATCATCGACAGTGTTCTTAGCTCACCGTTTAAAGATTATCAGCTCTTTTCCAGTTGATGAGGGAATGAGAGCAACTTCCACTGATCGATTTTAAATCTGGTATCCTGTTACTTCAATGATGTTGCATAATATAGTAATTTTGACCTGATGCTGGGGCATCACCTGGAATCTACAGGATACAGGATCCTCACCAACTTACAGCAGAGGTTTCATGTTTGGGCTTAATGAAAAGGTTATAGATAGATAGTCGCGTTTGCATCGTGTTTGACTTGCGACGAATTCGCATATACGTGCGTTTTCAGCGCATATAAAATACAGTTGTGCATAGGTTCTATAGGCTGTGTCTTGACTAGCAGTCAATGTGTTAAGCAATTATTTTGTGTCTATCTAAAAAGAGTATAGGTAGCTAACTTTTCAAATAGTTTATTTTTAATTAGTTTAATCAACTGCAATCTACAGTAACCATTTACAGTAAAGTATTGCCAACAGTTAAACAATTTAATCAGACTCCAACCCACGTTGAAGTTGCGTCGAAGTTCACGTACCTATCACAGGCGACTCTAAACTTTAACCAATTAATCTTAGAGTTTTAAACTGTTTAACTTTCGTGAGTACAGCTTGAGGCACACACCATCTTGCCGTTTCTGCCGCTAATGTTGAATTAAAAACAATATAGGTACAACATTGTTGTCTACACAAGCATTTGTACCTAACAGACAAACATTGTTTAGAAAAATAAAAATATTTATTGACTTACATGTAAACAAATATACCTGGCACAATTTTTTTTTTAAATTTTAAACTTGGTGGTATTAATATGGAGCTCAGTTTCCAGCTTACTATGATAAAATAAATAACATAATGAAACCGAAATAAGTTTTATACGTGTCTTTACCATATTTACCTTTTTAGGGTTCCGTGATCAACAAGAAACCCTTAATGTTTTGCCATATCCGACAGTCTGTCTTGTCTATTTGTCTCTTGTCTGTCCGCGACTATACTCTGAGACACTTAGTTATACAAGAAAAAAATCGCATGGTTATACATAATAATCACGCGAAAAAAGTGGTAAATAAAAAATCTTGAAAATAAAATTATTTTGGGCTAAGTACATACGAAGTTATCAGGTAAAAAATAAATTTATACAAATTTTATTGACTTTGATGAAGTTGTTAATTGTTACTACCTGTAAATATAATAGTCATAATAGTAATATAGTCATAATAGTTATTTATTGATAATAATAATTATAGGTCAAATTAAAAAAATGTGATTACATATTACAATATGATTACATATTCAAACATAATATTCAAATATTCAAACATACACTACCTACATAAAGTAGGTAGCTTTAATTATTCCATTATATAATCAGATTATTAATATAAGTTTATGGGCTACTACGGAACCCTACACTGGCCCGACACGCACTCGAATGATTTTTAATTATTTTCCCGATGTTCAGCTGTGGTCACATTTTGAAATAAAGTAGATTAGTTTTTATGTAGGTATCTGATTATTAACCCTGTCTAAAGGTATAGCAACAAATAGATAGGCAGGCCGAGAGGTTTTGCGTCAACAGACTAGTACTATAAAATAAAGTTAATTTATTTAACGTATTTTTTTTTGAACAGCAAAGAATAAATTACTAAATAAATTAGAATAATTTATGGGCGAGAAAATAAAATTGAGATTTTTATTTTATTAATCTAATAACTTTCACGTTAATAATCATCTGATTTGAGCAGATTGTATTCTAGAAAACCCAATTTAACATTTTTGTAAAACTATTGATTTTTTTTTTCAATATTATAAGTTTCATAATGCTTCTCAGTCAGACGCCCTCTTACGCAGCCGACCGATATACCTAGTTTCTATGAATAGATAACTAACTATATGAAACATTTTGTACTTTGACGACTTTGGTAGCGTGGCGGGCAATAAGCCAGCTGCGACGGAAGAGATGCAGGTTCAACCGCTGCTGGACAAATGTTGCAATTCCTGCAAATATTTTTGGTACTACGGTATTCGTAGTTTCTGATTACGATGACACAGGGACATCCTTAACATCCTAGTGTTGTGTATTACTAATTATGTGTCTGTTGGGTGTTATTTATTTATTTCCATTATTTATTTGTAAGTGTTTAAGATTCACAATGACCTCTGTGGTCAGACACCACAGTCATCGAGCTTTCTGGTAAGTCATAATTTGAGAAAAACACCAATTAATAATAATAATAAATTTACTGAGGACACACAGTAAGTAGTAAAATTATCTTGTATTTTTCTATGTATAATATGTTTGTATTTACAAAAAAAAAAAGTATTTAAGTAGTATATCAGTCATGTGGTTCCTATAATACAAGCTCTGCTTAGTTTGGGGCTAGATGATGCTGTGTGAAAAATGTTAAGCATTTATTTATTTTATTATATTCTGCTCACTTTAGGGCTCGATGATGCTGTGTGAAAAAGTCCAGCAAAAAAAAAACTTGATCCTACATATATATGGATAGTGTTATCGGTTATTATATAGGGTGCAATAATCCTAATCCCAAAAACTTAAATAAACATACATCCTTTTGTAAGTTACCTTCTACATACACACTTTGCAAATTTACAATTAATTAGTACACCCTCGACCATTTTTACAGTCATAAAGTCCAATTCATCTAAAGGTTGTCTGGAAGAGATCACTTCTAAGTGACCGTCCATTGAACTTAATTTATTTTCCTAACTATATACAATTAAGTATTTTCAATCATTCGTATGAATGACAATCCAGCAGTCTACTTTGACAATCTAGCGTTTGTATGTATATACAAACGCTGAATTGTCCAAGTAGACCCAGAGATCTTCGTTGGCTTCAATCAATTACGCCCTGTATACTATATATCTATATGTATACTATATACAAAAAGGCAATTAACAACAGAGCAGCCCTCCTATTCTGTATCTGAAAGCCACTCGGTGACGAGCGTTTGACAAGTCAAATGACTATCACAAGCCCGTATTATATTCTGTAACCATATAGATAGTAACTATGTGCGAGTGAGTATAATTTTCAAAGTTTGAAAATTAAAATGGTATTTAATTTTCAAACTTTGAAAATTATACAGGGGGGCTGAGCAGTTTGGCTATCCACCGTCCACCAAACTACACATAATTAAATCAACGTGACATAACGAGACGTAAAACTAGGGATGAGTACTTTGTAAGTCTTGCCTGGCTTTCTTTGTATATGTTTGTATTTCTTTACTCTTAGAGTACTAGATACATTCATTATCCCTTTGTTTTAGTTAAGGTCCTTTGAATTTGTTGAGTTACAAAACTGTCTGTCTGTCTGTGTATAGTTGTTTTCTCTAACAACTATACTTTTCTTCTAGATACATTAATTATCTCTTTGTTTTAGTTAAGGTCCTTTGAATTTGTTGAGTTACAAAACTGTCTGTCTGTCTATCTGTGTATAGTTGTTTTAGAGTCTTAGATACATTAATTATCTCTTTGTTTTAGTTAAGGTTTGAATTAGTAGGGTTACGCAGCTGTATGTCTGTCCGTTTGTGTGTCATAGCTCGGTTTTTCTCGCCGTTTTAATTATTTATTGATACCTTATGACACAATTTAGAAGTGAAAATAGGTGGACTTAATGCTAAAACCATGTTTGCTAGCTACGAGTAACTTAATATTTTACATAACTATAATATTTAAAAAAATGTATATATTTATGTAGTATATCAGTCATATAGTTCCCATAATAAAAGCTCTGCTTAGTTTGGGGCTAGATGATGCTATGTGAAAATGTCCAGCATTATTTATTTTATTTTATAAACGTACTATAGAGAGACTTCTTCCCAACATGCTTCTATAGGTATGTTAATTTGTATACAATGTAACTCGTCTTGACTAAGTTTGTGCCTAGTGCACTGCATAACACAACAATCTGTTTACGCACAGACTGCAGCAACCAAATACGAAACATTACCTTTGGCTGGCGACCCGAGCATCGGCAAATACACGAGCCAACCGCGGCAAATATTTGAATAATTGCCTGCGTACTAGAGTAACTTGCTTTAGGGTGCAGTGAATTTCCAATTCGAGAATTAGTCAGTGCCAATATGATTCAACATGGCCCAAATCTCCGGTTCATAGTTAATGAGAACGTTTGTAAATATTTGGATTGATGGCAACGGGTAGTAATATTAATCTAAATATAAAATAAATAATGCTGGACATTTTCACAGAGCATCACCTAGCCCCAAGCTAAGCAGAGCTTGTGTTATGGGAACTACATGACTGATATACCTAATACTTTTGTACTTTTTTTCGTAAATACATATCATATTATACATAGAAAATACCCAGTCCCGAACAACTGGATCTCAGGCGGACCTTCGTCCACTGCTCCATAGAGGTCGCCAAAATCATCAAAGTCGTCACATGATTGACTAAAATCTTAAAGCCCAGAAACGGTAAGAAAGGTTATTGCTAGGGTAGGAATAACTACCTGAGGGTGGGTAGTTCGTTTTTATATGCTTATATTGCAAACAAAGACGGGGGCAAAAGTTGTTTATCTGTTTTTACATTGTATGCATGCGCACATTATCATCAGCCTAATGGTCTTATCACCACCGTCATCCATGGACTTCCAGTGACAGTTATGACGTCATTGATACATCTAAATGAGAAAATTTTCCTACGGTGCTTCGGACAATTTGTGTTCGTTGTTCCAGAACATTTATCCACCCAACAGCCTGCCTATTGCCATTTCAAACTGACTCATTTATTTAGGATCTTATATTATCTTATCTTATATTTCTTTATTCATTTTAATTATATTTCGAAAATCAACCCCTAAGGGGGTTAAACAGGATGGTAAAAAATATTCTTTGGTTTCAAAATTACCCTTTGGGGGTGTGCAATTGAACTTTGTATAAATTGTAATTCTTGGTTCGATTCTTTCAAAAGTTGGTGGACATAGTTTAAAGCCTGGAGACGGTCATATGCTACTTTTATTAACATACCAAACGGCCGAAGCCGCGGGCAACAACTAGTAAGCTATATTACTGTAAAGTTTCATTAACATCCGTTCAGTAGTTTTGCGTGAAAGAGGAAGAAACATTCTTACAAACGTTCGCGTTTATGATATTAGTAGGATTCTACCTATTATGGCAGATTATAAGTAATCGGTGACCTTGTTTATTCTACTAGTATATATTTTGTGTTTGACGTTTATAACGTTAAACTCCAATTATGGCTCTCTCCATAGTCCGATGTGCGACTTCTATCTATCTATGAGTAATTTGCACATAATCTAGGACAGGCAGGATCGCAATATCGTTAAATAAACGTAATGCCTGGATGACACTCGTTTAGTGACAGTGAACAGTGTTATAAAAATGACAATTTATCGCGTGGCAAAATTTTAACTTTTGTAAGAAACCATCCACAAATCGTTATTATTCTGAACTGTATAGCATTTGCACGGGAGAGCCTCTAAGAATAGATATAATGATTGTTTCCTCAAAATTTCCAGCTACTTTTAAGTCTGAAGAGGAAAAATTTATCTCAAAGTATCTTATAAATTCAATCAAGAATTGTTAAAGAAATACGACGCTAGTAAAACATTGTAATCTGATCTATAGAAAGGTCCTTTTAGAAAACATAAGATAAATAGAATGAGAGGATGTTTCAACAGGAAAAACAATCAAGCTTTTCTTGGTAACTTCTCACAGATAAATTATTGAGTCTATGATCATTAATCATTTCATTGGACATTAAAAAATACTATGTAATATGTTTTTTTATAGTCAGACCCGTGTAAACAGGCAATTCCCTGTGGGCTGTGATTCTTACCTATTCTTACATGATTCTTCTTACACAGATATGATAATACTATACTCTACTGTTTACGGAAATGACATTAACTACCTATGTATTTAATTAAGAATGGGTATGAATGCTACCTTCGCGTCGCGATCATTCACCCTGACCTGAAGACTCTCGGGATGAGTCGAAACTTCGGAATGAGTCCGTGTCTTCACCGATAGTGCAGTACGTGAAAATTCCTGTTTTTACAATATGAGAAGAATGGGTACTCAAACACTTGTTTATAAGGTGTACTTTTTATCATAATTATTTAACTGTAAATTTTATTATGAATAAAAAATGCACAGTAAAAAATAACAAGACACATTTCATTCCATTGTACATTTAGTTATATTGAGTTTTGGTTTATTTTGTTATCTTGTGGTGTGCAATAAAATGTTTCTATTCATACTCAATACTCAATTCATTTATTGCTTTCACATATATGTACATATACGGTGTTTATAGGTAGGTATCTCATAATGCACCTTATCTAAGTGTAAAGCAACCGATAGGTAGGCAAAGGTAATAGGCAATAGGTAGTTAGGTTAATTCACTCAAAATTATCTGTACGAATAAAAATTCCACGTTCTAAAATTTGCTCCCTAAAAAAGTTTCCAAATTACCATTTCCATCTTCCTGTACCCCAGCGGATCTCCGGAATTGAACCGACATCCGTGTAACTGCTCCATAATTATGTTTACCAAATTTTTATATATTTTCGTTTGGCAAAGCAGGCGTTCCGGAAAGTTCCTACAAATTGCAGTGCAAGTCGGCTGCGGCAAATATTTGAATTGTAGAGTGGGATTGGTTTGCTTTCTACGTATTCAGTACCTAGTAGGTAGTGTACCTAGTACTGTTTACAGCGAGAAATAAAAATTCTTCCGATCCGCAACCCGAAGAATCTTACAAAGTCGGAACGCCCACGGTTTGAGACATTGAATAGTGCAATTTTCCAGTTGGCAAAGCTTTCGTTACGTGATCTATTGAGTATAATTCAAGGTTGCGGTTGAACATTTTGATTGGATGAACTGCAACATCCTAAACAAAAGATTGGGTGGATATTTATATAAATTATCTTGTTGACTGAATCATTATTAAAAAACAGAAATGATTGGGATCAAATTTGGAATAGAGCTAGTTGCCAGAATTACACATCTGCTCATTTATCTTAGTCGATATATTTTTCTTTACAAAAATTTACCAGTTTCATCATAATTGCAGACCGAAAACAGTTAAAAAGGACATACATGATATTCTAGTAGCCTCATCTTCCCTATTTATATATTGTCGTAGTGTTCCCTGAAATTGCCAACTTCTATTGCATTTGGACAATTTGTTTTTTTAGCCTTTCTGCATCCACCATTTGGTCAAGGCACAACTTCGTGATAGATTGCCAATCATAAAAACTAAAAGCTTGTCGGTCGGAGTTCTGAATACTAAAAACGACATACCTGCTCGATCCCTCGTGCCTAGCACTGAGGCTATTTGAGGTCTTTCTTCATTGATGACCAGCTCAGCTTGTTCGCTGTACACTGCATGCACTGAAGAGATGCAGGTCAGCCTTAGCTGGCCTCTTTCGAAGCTGTCTGGCCGCACCATGAACGAAAGCTGACTTATTGAAGCCACCTAAAACAAAAAATTAGGTTTAATTTTTTATATTAAACTAGCGACCAGCCCCGCCTTCACACGGATCAATCAAATTTCTGACATTTCCTGTGGATTTTCCGTAACATATAATATAATATGTATGTATTTATAAAAAAAAATGTATATAAGCAGTATATCAGTCATGTAGTTCCCATAACACAAGCTCTGCTTACTTTGGGGCTAGATGATGCTGTGAGACAATGTCTTGTATTATTTATTTTGTTTAAGTGTAAAAAAAGTTAAAACAAGCTGTTAACCCTGAGGGCAGCAACTATATCATAGTAAAACTTAAAACTAGCTCACATAATAAAATGCGTACAAAACATTTTGTGTTTGTGCTGTTGACCATTGAAGAATTCCTTTATCTGGAGCTTACCCTAGATGTCGATTCAGGTCATATTCAACTCCGTAGTATAAGACAGAGGAATGATTCTAATTCAGCTTGCAAGATTAATTAAGATTAAAGAGAAACGAACAAAAAATTAACATACAAGCATTGTAAGTTAAATAAAAGCTTGTAAAAAACACCTTATTTGATGTCTCAGCAGTGGGCATCGGGTCCGTAGCGTCTTCGTCCATACTGTCTTGATGCCGTGGCGTGGGCAACACGACGGTATCCTGACTGGGTGCGAAATCCCCTTCCTGAGAGCATAAAGTTCATATGTATTAACTTAATAAGTAAGTACTTGGCCTCAATTCTATAGTACACTAAACTAAATTTAAACTGTCGCTCTCATCTACTGATAGTGTAGCAAGAAAGAGATGGCAAAAATTTTACTCCTGTCAAATCAGGTACGTGCCGCTTTTCTTCGTGTTTTTATGCAGAATGTTTTGATATTACGACTTTTGTATAGAAAACTTAAATTTGACTAATTGGACAGCACTAAAATTGTAGCTATCTTTTTGTTGCTTGCACTATCAGTAAATGAGAGCTACAGTTTAAATTTAGTTTAGTTAGTGTACTACAGAATCGAGGCCATTATTCAATTAGTATGCCCCTTATTCCCAAACACATGTACGAGAGATGATCTGGACGAGGCAATAATCAACGCTATTATTGTGACCAAATATCTTGGAAACAAAATTTAAATTGTAGGATCGTTGACACGAATAGAAGAGAATTATAAGTATTTCCTTACACAGCAAATACTATATACATAATTATTATATATACTATACTATATATAATAATTATGTTTGAAATGTTCAATCGTCTAATATGAATAAACATAAATTACTACGCAAAGTTCATTCAGCGGATATAACCAAATTATCATAGATTAGTTGACATAATGGGTCTCATTACGAAAGGTGGTTTAAATCGGTGGTTTATCTTTTAGACCTTTGATTCCTGATTTTCAAGACAAATTGTTGTGAACAGAAACAAGGCTTAAAATTGATTGCTATAGTATAATAGCCGACAGTCTATGTGACATTTCAAAAAGAGGTTTGACTACAAATAACTGCTAAAAGATAAACCAGGCGGTCACCTAGTTTATTTCTATCATAACTCAACCTCTTTTTGAGGACCTACTTTTTTTGGTAGCCAATCAAAATTATGTTTTTCTTTTTTATTTTGGTTTAGAAGTGTTTTTTTTAATTAAACGGTCATCCCGCGGTTTTATTTTATTTTTAAATTGTCGACCGTAGTGGCTTTGCAATAATACTTTTTTTTCGATATGGTATATTTAAACCATGGTTTAGTGGATCTGACAGAACTTGAGTTCAACTCGAGTTTAGACCATGTTTCGTAATGAGACCGAATATGTTTAGATCATTTGTAACTGTTTCATCTGTTTTTTTTGTATATAAGTACATAATTGTACATATATGTTTTTTTTACTAAATTAATACAGGTTGAGTTCCCACTCAACATTCTTAGCCTACTTTCCGTTCAGGCATAAAATAACATCAGATTAATTTCACATACTCCTTTGAGAGAAATAAAGTTAAACACATGCCAAAAATTACCCTATCCCCGAAATTATTTTGTTCCCGACAGCAAATTTATCGGAGTCTGAATATGTTTCGTCAGCGCGTTTTCATTAATCAAAGTCGAAAAGCAATTAGAGAATGATATTGTTCGAAGAAGTAGGTAGCTATTGATTGTGTGCGGTTTGGCGGGATTCGGAGATAAAGATGTGTTAAGATTTTATATAGCAGATTTATCGCAAACAAATACTGAAAGGGCCACGTTGACGCGATGGCCGTAGCTGTGACGATCAATAAATTCTAACAATACGAAATTATCCTTGTGATTTAAATAAAAATAATAATTAATAAAAACCTATTGATTATGACTTTGACTTTGAAACGGATGTTATACGGGCTCCTTACTTGTAGAAGGGGAGGGGGAAATTTGACGATGGACGATGACATCACGTGCATGAAGTGACGCTGATGTCGCGATCACTCACCCTGATAAAACTCTCGGAATGAGTCGAAACTTGGTGCCTTTGCCGATGGTATGGTACGCGAATCCCCGTGTTACAATATGAATGATCACACGATAGTTTTTTGGAATAAAAATTACCTGTATTGTATCAACGAAAGGCCCAAATGCCTTCCACGGGCTGAATATAATATTGCTGTTCTCATCTCCAGGGAAGGGCGTGCTCCCCGAAGACCCATGTGAAGGTCCATGTGGCACCTCTATGGATACCACGGGACTTGGCAGAATCCTCTGCTGGATTACTGGCTTGCCTTGAATCTGTGGAAGTCGACCTTTGTTAATGAACTCTAGAAATCACGTACAGTAATTATCTTCTACTATCTTCTGCCCACGGCTTCGCCGACGTGGTAACCGGATAAAAAGTAGCCTATGTGTTATTCTGATGTATAAGCTATATGGCTGTAAAGTTTCATCAAAAGTATATTTTGCGTGAAATGTTTCGAAAATTTCGTGTTGCACACGCAATTTTTCGTGAACAAACACTTATGGGTTACATTGGCGATGATACTCATCATTTTTTTTTCTGGTTATAAAGATTAAATCTGATTTACTAAAACAAAAACAAAAGTGAAAAAATACCAATGTTTTTATTTACAACCTCAATTGTTTATTGTAAGAACAACATTTTACTTCTAATTAAGAAACGATGAAACGAGGAAAACTTAAATTCCAATTGATCAATTATTTGTTTTTTTACCACCCGATTTTTTGTGGCTGAAACAGAAAACTAGCTGGCGTTTTTAAATAACTCTTCAGAACTTTTTAAACTTACTCGTAAGCTAGACTGAAGCAAAGAAATAGTCAAATTGCACCGTAAACTCATTAAATTTGGCAACCATGGCACAATCCATATCGTTATAAAACTATCGAGGTCTGGGCTACTGAACTTCCGTACTGGGAGGGGTATCGAAATTAAACGACTGCACCCTTGAACTTAATAGCATTGTTTATTCAAAATAACGCAGGAAATATAGGCAAGACGGCAAAACACTTCGATAGCGCGATCTACGATTTGGTCACTTTTACTAGCGCCATCTAGTTTTAATACAAGTAATTAAAACCGTGCCTTCAACATGCATAGTATTGAATAGAATAGAATATAAAGTTGTTTGTTTGACACTTGCTTCTGCCATCCGCTTCGCCCGCGTGATGCCCGGATAAAATGTGGCCGGTGAAAAGTAGCTCTCACTATTAAGGAAGCAAAATCTTTCCCTTTTTATAATATTAGTATAGAAGTGTAGACAAACACAAAGTATAGATATTATAGGTACAAAATAAATAAAAATATATCAGAATTTAAGACAGCTTGCAAACATTTTATGTAAAAACAATAAAAACGAAGCAAAAAACAGTAAAGTGAAAAACAGACAAAGTTTCATTTCAACATCGTTATCAAGTTAGCTACCGATAGTTAGTAGAACTAAAGAATGCAATATTGCACTGGAAGGAAGCGAGTTATTTTAAGTTGGAACCGTAACTTCAGGTATCCTAACTTTACCGGAAATTCCAGTAATTTCTTAGAGGTTCTTCATATGGTCTAGTCCTGTAGACCATTTAAAGTCAAAGACAAAAATTAAGTTGGATAGCATAAACGCATTACAGCGTTTTCCGACGTACCTCCAAAAGTGAATTATTCACCAGAGACAAAAAACTTTTAAAATTTTTGAAAAAAACATATATCTCTCAAAGTCTAATGCGGCCAAGAATAGTACATTATTTCAGAGGCCGCGAAATATGCAATTGCAGGTCGAGTATTAGTTTCAATGGTACGAAACAGGAAATTGGCATATCCGCCGAGGCTTATGTATAGTGCTTTTCTCAAAAATATGGAAAGGATTAAAAATGTTTCTAATCTAAGATAGTTTTACGTATTTTTCTTTTTGAGTTCGCTGGATGTAGGTTTTCCATCGCTAATTTGGCTTCCGAACTTAATGGTAGAGTGCAATAAATATCCATTTCACTTTTAGAACCTTCGTAACTCATTTTTATTAATGCAGTTTTTATCATCATAACAGAATCGACCTTTGGCGCATTTTAATTTTATTTTACGGCATGTTTCGAAACATTGAGGCATCTGTGGTAAAAGTGTCTGCATTCAGCCACTTGAATGCAACCTATTTGTACCAAGCTTGATGAAAGAGATCCAAATGAGGCAAATAAAAAAAAGTTTGGCGTCTTTATTAAACGTACTATCCAGCACGCCGGCACTGGATTTCCATACAAAATTGATGACGCGTCTTTTTGTTTCAAATTAAAAAAAAACGCTCCGTTAATGTATTTTCATTTAAATGACAATATTTCCGCGCATGTTTGGGAATTTTTGAATATTAAGTGTATTTTCAAAAAAGCTTAAATTAATGAACTTTAGTCTTTTATTAAATTCCTGGGTTAAGATAAAATCAGGGCTACAGCAATAGCAATATTTTTTGAGACCCTGCACATCAATGTATGGAAAATTAAAACACATTAAGTTTTCGGAAAGCATTAATTCTGTAAACAATTAAAAAAGCTTTAATTTCATACTGTTCCTTGTTTTACTGAAAATTTTACAGTAAATAGCTTATACATCAGAATAACATATAAGCTACATTTTATCCGGGTAACACAAAACCGTGGCCTGAGACGAATTATTCAATAAAATCACTATGTTTGACACTATGTAAATAAATTGATACAAACTGATATTTTGTTTAAACCTGTATGTTTTATCATCTAACATAACATCTTCTTCGTCCGAGTAATAATTTACTTATTTTACTTATTTAATGTACGCACAAACAATGTAGTGCTAGGAGGACTTAATCAATAAATAAACAAATAATGCTGGACAATTTCACACAGCATCATCTAGCCCCAAACTAAGCAGAGTTTGTATTATGGGAACTACATGACTGATATACTACATATATAATTATTTTTTTGTAAATTCATACATATTATACATAGGAAAACACCCAGCCTCGAGACAAATATTTGCAAATACAAACATTTGTCCCGCGGCGGGAATTGATTCCGCAACCTTCTACGCATCAGGCGAGCCTTCGCCCACTGCGCCACAGAAGTCGTCAATGCTAAAGAATTCTCTACCAGCCATCTTGGGCGTAGTGTGGCGTGACCAGTACATACTATCAGTTACATATTATAATATATATATATATATATATATATATATAGCGATAAGAATGAAGACTGGCTTTCAAAGTGACTTAACAATTTAACTTAATAATTGATATTTTCGTAGCCTTATCGTTTACTATGGAATATTTTACATAAACCAAATTAGATTTTGCCCTGTTTTAGATTACAACTTCATCGTATCCAATAAACCCTTGGCCTTATAAGACTTTAACGTAATATGGTGCGAGATTTTTCTCTGGCAAACTGTAAAATTGACAGCCACTGTGACGAAATCACACTGGCCCTGTGATAGAGTCAATACAATATAAATAATATCAATAAATTAATAATATACACCCAACAGAAGTAAGTTATTAAACAAATTGAAAAATACATATATTTAATCATTTACGAACCAAAATGAAGCAAAATCTATTTAATATCCATCACATTGAAAGGATTAGGTAGAGGTTGTCTGAAGCAAACCTTACAATGCTTGAATCATATTACCAAAAATATTTTCATCCCGCGCCCAATTTGCTTCGGATAAGATGAACATCGGCTAATATTCTTGATCCTAAGATAAAACTGAGAGTCATTCTATTAAAACTATGATCTTATTTTAAGTTAAAGATGATTATGAAAATAATAAATAGTGCAAAAAAAGTTTGGCTAACTTTTTATATCGTAGGACAAATATCTGCAGAACATGCAAACATTCGTCACATAGCGTGAACCGAACCCACACTTCTTGCGTTGAAGACGGCAACTAGCCCACGGAGCTACAAAGGTCGTCGAGATTATCTTTTGTTTATTGATTTACTTAGTTAATTGTTTATCGTATAAACAGCGCCATTGAAGTGTTCTCATGCAGGTGACTTCATCGACACAAGTGTGTTAAGTAAAACATTCTTGATCCAAAGATAAAACCGAGAGCCATTCTATTAGAACTATGATCTTATTTTAAGTTAAAGATGTTTATGAAAATAATAAATAGCGCAAAAAAGTTTGGCTAACTTTTTATATTGTAGAACAAATATCTTAGTTAATTATTTGTCCTATAAGCGGTGCCATTGAAGTGTTCTCATGCATCCCCTTTCAGGTGACTTCATCGACACAAGTGTTGAGAGACAATGCCCTCATGTCATTCATATACAAAGACAATTTTTTTTATTTTGTTTTCAAATGATACTTAATAAATTAATTAATCAATTTTACATGATTAAATATCCTTTTAAGTGAAATATGTTGTCATAGGAGATTTCGCTCTTGCTTAGGTCTTTTTTAATTCAAGAGTCAGTACCCACTTTAGTTCGTTTAGTTAATGCTTGTTCATAATTCCGTACCTATGTGTCGTAGTCATATTTTTAAGCATCTACCAGTACCTATTTTAAGTTGTTTTTTTGAATGAATGAATGAATGATATGAATGAAAATACTTTATTGTACACCATAAGAAAAATAGATATAAATAGATATAGTTGTTGTCTTGTTGAACGTATGTTGTGATGCCGTCCATTGAAGGAACAATATATCTAATGACCTTTGTATAAATTTTTGTGTGTACGGGGGGTTTTAACTTATGGTAAAAAGTCTACGTAATAAATAAATAAAAGATACGTCAAAATTATTATTTAATCAATCCTACTTCCTATCCTACCACTATTATAAACGCGAAAGTTTGTGATGATGGATGTTTGTTACTCTTTCACGCAAAAGCTACTGAACAGATTTTGATGAAACTTTAGACTAATATACATCAAGCTTATACATCAGAATAACACATAGGCTACTTTTTATTTGGGTATCACGCGGCCAAAGCCGTGGGCAGAAGCTAGTCCTATTACTATTATAAAAGAGAAAATTTGTTACTCTTTCACGCAAAAACTACTGAACGGATTTTGATGAAACTTTACAGTAATATAGCTTATACATCAGAATAACATTTCGGCTACTATTTATCCGTGTATCACGCGAGCGAAGCCGTGGGCAGAAGCTAGTAAAATAATAATAAAATCTGTACTGATAATATCTGAAATAATAATCAATTAATATATGTTCAATTTCCTCTAAGAAAATATAAGTAAAGGGATATTTCACTTTAAAACAAAACTTCGCAGCAAAAGGCCGTTTATTTCGCGAAGTAATAAAATAACACTTCGTTGGAAAACGAAGTATTTGTTGATACAACAATAAATAAAGGTAGAGTTGTCGTTTAAGTTGGAAACTTTTATTTGTGAGACTAAGTTTTCAAAAGCTGGTACTTAGAGATAGCAAATTTACAGCGTTTTCGTTCTGAGACCTTTTGATGGTACAGGTAGAGAGAAAACTATTACTTATTTAATTTCAAATTGTGTTGCATATTAGTAATTTTAGGAAATTCACCAATAGGTAATGTGTTTTGTATGTTTTCAAATGATGTCTAAAGTTTTTATTTCATGATCATCATCAGCCCACATCAGAGTACACTGCTGGACATAGGTCTCTCCCAACACGCGCCACTGAGCCCGGTGTTCGGTTTTTATTTATTTTTAAAATATTGAGTTATTAGGAATTTCATAAGGGGAAAGGAAATATGAAGATAAACATAGCATAGGGTTCCTTAGTCAGCAAGGAACCCTTATAGTTTCGCTATTTCCGTATGTCTGTCTGTGTGTCCTCGGCTTAGCTCAGAAACGCTTAGTACTAGAAAGCTGTAATTTGGCATGGGTATACATCACGCTGACAAAGGGCTAGCCAATGGTACATATACTTATTGTTCTAGGGAAAGTTGGTTTCCACACGATGTTTTTCTTCATCGTTTTAAGCATGTGTTAATTCTTCATGTTCTAATGGAGTTTAAAATGCCATTTATAGTTCCTGACACCCACGTTACAGGGAATCCTAGGGTTCAGATCTATGTATGTGTCTGTTAGGGGTGAATGAAAGAAAACGAAAAATTTTAAAAATAATAATATAATATAGTAATGCTAGACATTTTTCACAGAGCATTATCTATCCCAAAAACTAAGCAGAGCTTATATTATAGGAACTACATGACTGATATACTACATATATATTATACACAGTATATAAATTATTCACACCATGAAAAAAAAATCCATAATGTATTTTCCCGAAAAATAAAATTCATGTTGATACGCGAAAATTTTTGCAGAAACTCTTCAAAGTGAGCCATAGAATTGGAATTGGCAGTAAATCTATTGTCACCATTCTGTAGAGCTCTCGTCTTTGCAATAAAATTTTAATGCGAATTATTCGTTTAGAATAGAAACTAGTGCTAGGGATGCGCTGTCTGCTATTATAAGGGGGGACAGGATGTGCTTTCTAGAAAAGAAAGTCTGAATCCTACCTATACGTTTTGCTACAAGTAGTATATTATCTGTGCTACAGATAAACGATTATGTAACATAACATAAGACAAAGAAAATTAAAAAAAAACCTTTGTGGGAGAAAATTAATGATTCATTAATTTAATTTATAATAATGCTTAATCCTATCCTATCCTACTAAGATTATAAACGAGAAAGTTTGTGAGTTTGTTTTCTATATATAACATGTATGTATGTATTTACAAAAAAGTATATGAGTAGTTTAACAGTCATGTTGTTCCCATAATATAAGCTCTGCTTAGTTGGGGCTAGATAATGCAGTGTGAAAAATGTCTAGCATTATTTATTTATATATTTTTGTTACTCTTTCACGCTAAAACTACTAAACGAATTTTGATGAAACTTTACAGTAAAATAGCTTATATATCAGAAAAGTACATGGGCTACTTTTTATTCGTGTATCACGCGGTCGAAGCCGTGGGCAAAGGCTAGCATAATATAAACGTCAAATTTTTATTTTTTTTTCTTAACCAATTTAAATGAAATATGGAACAGGTATAGTTAACAGACCGGCTACTTTGTACCAAGTGAGCGCAGCCGTAGGTAAAGGCTAGTGAATAATTTAATTGAATATAAGATATCATCGAGTGTCGTTGCTCGTCGCTTCAGATGTTTGCGCTGTTAAATCGAGGGGACTAACCTCAATGAAGACTAAAGCTTCTTTTAAAAGGTTTCAGTATTCTATAGATATCAATATTTAGAGTAATTTTCTCATAATCTCTCTCTTTCTCAGATAGAATAGAATAGCAAGTGATTTATTTCACAACAACAAAACACAGAAAGGACAGGTACACAATAAATAAAATAGACACTATAAATTTGTGAAGATTTTTGTGCTAATTAGTCCCATCTGTGCCATATGGGCCAAACAGGTCCTGATATATGTGTAAGATAGATGTTTGATCTTAACATCCAAACATCTATCTTAACATCTAAACATCCAAACTTCACACAACCATCAATCAATCAATCTATAAAAGATTTTTATTTTCCATGACACTCATATTTTTTTAAATAGCCGATTACTTATTTCATTAAAATTTCCCTGGGAATAACTAATTTCCGGTGGCATTACTATATTTTCTTTACCTTATCCAAAATTTAATTCCGACCACCCTTGTCTGTCGAAAATGGCAGTAAATGTCAAAGAACAGTATAAAATAAATGTAGTGTGTGCTCTTGAATATTATTAATTATTTTAATTAAAAGCGTAATTTTGTAATAGATGTGTATTATTTTAATCAATGTTATAATAGGGTCAAATAAATGAAATCAGAAATAACAGATCTTATAAAAAATTACGGATAAAGTCAAAATAACAGCAAATGTAAAAAAAAAATACCGCAAATTATAAAAATGAAAGGTGGATCCATTTGTTTTTAACACGCTAGGTGGCGTGCATTGCAATTTTATATAAATATGTGATTATAAATTAGTGCCACGGTAGATCAAATCTCTAACGACACCACAGATCATGTAGTAGTAACATGGGAGGAGATTTTCCCCATGGTACAATCGGTAGTGCCACAGGAAATTAAATTTCCTATAGCACTACTGATTATGTCATGGGAAATAAACGAGATTATACCAATCCGTATCCGTATCTACCTATTTCCGTAACCGCACTATCCTACGACCCGCGATCCCGGTAATAGTCATGTATGAGAAATTTATTCACGCAACGTCCGCTGCGCCCCTTTGTGTTGCTAATTCCATTTTATTCTATCTCCGTCTCTGTCATTAACTTCGTACCTCGGTATGTTATTCAACGTGATCTTTGAGGTCATAATTTGATGAAAGATTTAGATAGATAGATAGACAGATAAACATTTATTCAAACCACCACAAATTACAAATTATTAATTATATTTTTATTTAAATTATATTATTATGGTGTCTTTATTTTTGTGTGACTTCGCTTCATAATAATAATGTTCCTACAGTAAAGTTTATAATGTTAGTTTCAATGCCTATCTAATTATTACTTATGTTTTTCAAATACAATAATATCTCGAGAACAAAGTCTAGAAAAACCTAACATAGGTTTAAAGATACTAATAACTAACTATTGTTTCTACTTAATTTGTTAAATAAATAAATAAATATTATACACTATATTAGGATAACTTAAGAACTAAGATAATTTCATCTTCACTTAATCTTAAGAACTAAGGTTAAGTTAAGATGGATTTATTATCCACTTTAAGATTATAAGACGACCACTGTGGCGCAGTGGGCGAAGGCCCGCCTAAGACACTGGAGGTTGCGGATTCGATTCCCGCCGCGAGACAAATGTTTGCAATCAAACATTTGTCTCAGGTCTGGGTGTTTTCTATGTATATAATATGTATGTATTTACAAAAAAAAGAAGTATATAAGTAGGTTATCAGTCATGTAGTGCCCATAAAACAAGCTCTGCTTACTTTGGGGCTAATGACTCTGTGTGAAATGTCGAGCATTATAAAACAAAAAATATACACTTTCTAGTATATGTACTTATACTGTTCATAATAGCATTATATAGTGTTAGCTACCTGGGTACCAAAGTTAGGTACTCAGTTTGTCTGTTTTTCGTTTCGCTTTATTTCATGTGAAGTATCTACTTTGTGTGTATTATTATTTTGTTTAACTTTTTTGTTTTCAGAAAAATAAATAGATTTTATTTCTTCTTTCTCATAAGATATTTATTGTATTTTCAATAAATAATTTCATATAAATATACCTAGTGTACAACGGGCGGTCTTATCGATACATAGTGATTTCTAATAAAAAAAAAACGGCTTTACTACAAAATTGTAAATCTACGTAAACCTTTCTTCATTAGGAAAATCATCAAAATCAAGACAAAAATAGCCTCGAAATGTCAGAATCGTAGAACTAAAATAAAAGAAGGTAATAAGGATCCATCATCACCCTGCTCCTTTTGGACCATTGTGCCTGAATCACCCTGTATCTCTACGGTTTCATTTATTCAGACCTGAGTATTTCCGAAACAGCGTTACAGTACAATATACAAAAACGTAACTAAAACAAAAAGGAATGCACAATGTGCGATCTTACCGCGAAAGCTATGAGGCCTGCGTTGGAGGAATTGCCCAAACAAACGTAAGTCATTTGTGATTAGAGCTTATTTCTACCATATTATGTTATTATTTGCATTCGAATAGTATTTATCTACGTACCCTTGCTATATATTTTTTCTTACCTAAAATGAAATGTAAACGAATCGCATTTTGGATATTTTTACGTCATACATGACATGTTTTCTTCTTATTTGTTTCGTATTAAAAACAACAATATCTTACGTATCGTTTGGTTAAGTACATAGATTATAATGTCTAGTCACAGAATAACAACACAATGTGAAAAATACAACATTTTTGAATGAAGTTGAATGATGAAGTTTTCATTCATCTTTTTTGGTATTACAGAACACCACCAAATTTATAAAAAATTCTGAACGGCTAATATTGCTATCGCGCAAGCACGAGTGGGCCTGCATCAGTCAAAAAGAGATAGCTATATTTTTAGACGCGCTTCGAATTAAAGTTATAAGCGCCTGTACGCTGGATCCTTAAGATGGAGATAGCTATGTGAAAGATTGGGAAGGTAACCTGTGGTTGGTGAGGTTGAGCGTTAAATTCCTGGATGGATGAACAGCAAATCATCGGCTGATAGTGAATCTTAAGTACTTCATAATACGTAGTAACCCGTTTAGTGTTCCAATAAGCGGCGATGGAATTGCCACCTGTCACGTGGAATCGTAACTAAATTGTAAAACGCGAGCATGCACCAAATGTTATGTTTGGACGTGACTCTGACTATTTTGATCAATATTACAATAATATAGCTTATATATCAGAATAATACATAGGCTACTTTTTATCCGGGTACCACGCGGGCGAAGCCGTGGGCAGAGGCTAGTACAGGAGTAAAGGAAAAAATAATAATACGACTACGATTTATAAACCAAGTTTATAGCTACATAAGGAAGGTTTTCTTTATTTACTCGGGAAAGTAACAAGGAAGTAGATTTTGTCGGAACCTTTGTTCAACTTAGTTCCGTTGTAACGGATGTCATGTCGATTTTTTGTGACAAAGAACATTTTTCGATACATTTTGTTTGGTGACTTGTGGACGAAATGTTTACGGACTGGCTTACGCGAGCTTTTCAAAGGAATACTGACATGAAAATAATTATTATCAAAAATGTATACCAACTATATAATAGTAAGTAGATATAGGTAGTGATTTGGATTAGTTAAGCTATCTATAGATTGCTTGCAAAAGTATTTAGATAGCTAGCTGTATAATCTATATTTATTGTATATACCTTCTTGTACATAGTTGTATAAATAAGACTATATCAGTCACGAACTTCGTAGTTTTCTAAGCTTGTTTTTTCCATATACAAGCTTTTATAAGCACTTTCAGCCAATCGAGTGGTAGAAATTATTTCTTTTTGAAATTGCTTTCTACTAAGATTTGTTTTCGATATGAAATAAATGAATATATATATAATTTTATCTAATAAGTACTACCGAGTTAACAATCATCCACACAAAATTAACCTTAAAATAGAGAGTTTTTATTTACTTTATTTTTCATGTGAGTAGGTGGTAGGCTTCTTTCTATACCTAGTTATTTTTAAGATATTATTTTACAAACGAAGGCAATATTAAATAAAACACTAACATGGACTTTTACTATCAATATAATTTTTCTAATAATTATTGCCTATTTACTTTCAAAAATATTACGCTTCAAAGACTCTGATTCATGATATTTCTCAAAGACATAGTCAAAATGTTTTTGTTTATTAAGATAACAAAGATCATTAACTAGATAACCTTGGGTTCAACTTCTGAAAGCATTACAAAAATATTCCTTCGTTCTCAGCACTTGATAGACAAACAAAAATCTAATTACAGATTCAATAGTGTTATCCTCGCAAGACGTCAACGCTACGTGACACCACGCAACGCCACGTCATGTCGCGTCGACAGACGTCAGCCGCAGTTTGCGATAAAAGAAGTGGAGTTTTGTCGCGTCCGTGAGCGTGACGAGCCGGAACGCGAGTCGCAAGTGGAATAAACCTTTATTTGAAAAATTGGATTTACTTATATTCTTTTTGTGGCCGGACGTTGCGGTGACAGCTTTTCTTGTGAATAGAAATTATACTTACAAAATGAAATGGGGCACGGCTTGCGATATTCACCTCCCTTTTTTCATATATTGACCGGCCTCATTTATGAGGTCTACGCCGCACCATATATGTCGTCACTTTAATTTACTGTAATATAATATACCTATAATAGGTAAGTAAATCAATTCATAAATTTAATATCTAATTCCTTTCAATCAACTTTCTTTTGAAGTTTATTTTTAAAAACTACATACATACCTACATACAGTCACGCCTGTTTCCCGGAGGGGTAGGCAGAGACCAAGGATTTCCACTTGCTACGATCCTGGCATACCTCTTTCGCTTCATTCATCCTCATCATATTCTTCATACAAGCTCGGCGGTTTAGTGACTAACTATCCCATTCACGCTCGCCTTGTATACTTGTTTTATTAATCTACAAAACAAGTACAAAACATGTTCTTTAAAATTAATTATTTTAAAAAGGATTGGCTAAACGCCAATTCTCGCGAAAGGAAGGTCACGGCAGACCTCGAGCCATATCTGATCTTCAAATTGAAATTGTCAATCACAATTTTATGTCTACGATACATGTACTTACTCTTGATCTTTTCAAGTTACCAATTAACATGTCCAAGCTGACATAATACTAATAACTTAAATATCCTAGCATTGGCACTTAATTAAGCTCATTACATTGATGAGATTCCACATGATAAGTCACAGGACGCGCAGTGTGACAGCTTATCGCAGGAATGTCATTAGCTTAATGGCAAATTGAATGTATTACATTTGGATTGACTAGTCAAAGGCCGGAAGCAGAGTGTCAACTCAATGTTCATTGGTAACAAGGAGCCTAACCATCAAGTCTTATTGCGATTCAATTCAGGCAAATATGTCAAATCCCGCTTTGCGAATGACAAAGCTTTAACAGCGTCATAGCGTCTTCAATCGCAAAGCGGAAAGTCACATCTTAGCCTGAAGTGAATCGCTGTAAGACTTAATGGTAAGTCTCCTGTTACTGCCTACGGCTTCGCTCGCATGGTGCCCGGGACAAAAGTAGTCGATGAAAAGTATCTCCGTTAAAGCAGCTTTGGAAGAAACACATTCGCTCGACCGTTTGGTCTTCACGAGCAGAACTTTTATTTCAACGGGTTAATATATAGCCTATATCTATCCTGAAGGTCCAATATAAATATATTATTCCAAAAAATATTGAGAACTTGACTATTCATATTGTAAAAACGGGAATTTTCACGTACTGCACTATCGGTGAAGGCACCGCGTCCGCGTCGCGCCGTCCACGGCGCGAGGGAGAAAGTCACGGTCACTCACCAAAGTCAAAGTCAAAAGTCAAAATTCATTTATTCAATAAAATCACAAGGACCACTTTGAAACGTCGGTTTTTATCTAGGTGCCTGTTCCTCCGTGACCAAGCCAGGAAAGAAAGGCAAGAAAACAAGGCTGGTTATTCTTTTTAATGATCCTTTTACAAAACAATAGGTTCGAGTTGGAGCATTTTTAATCCCAAGAGTTTTTGTCATCTAAATAATCAGATATTTTATAGTATGCCTTTTTATAAAGCTTTTGTTTAATTACGTTTTTAAATTTGTTAATTGATAATTTTTGTATATCTCTTGGGAGTTTGTTATAAAAGCGTACACCGTGCCCTTTAAACGATTTACCAACTTTATGGAGTCTACAAGTGGCAACAGCGAGTTTATCTTTATTTCTAGTATTAACATTGTGATTATCGCTTTTTTTCTTAAACAAATTAATATGTTTGTGAACATACATCAGATTTTCATAAATGTATTGACAATGGAATGTCATTATATTTATTTATGATGAAATAAATATAATGACATTCCATTATATATATACACCCTGATGAAGACTCTCGGAATGAGTTGAAACTTAGTCGGTGCCTTCACCGATAGTGCAGTACGTGAAAATACCCGTTTTTACAATATAAACAAGTAAGGGAGTCAATATATTGGGATAAAAAGAAAGTGATGGCGTAGATAGTTAACTTTACTGGTCTATCTTTAACAGAATAAAAATGAAGTCCCCACCACTTTCTCTAATTATCTTTCATTGACTGCTTTAATCTTAGAAGTTACGATTTAAAATGAAGCCAATCGAATACCCAGTACATGGTACCCAGTATAATCGGCTCTGATAAAACTCGTACATTATTAAATCATTGATATTCATGAATTCATCCAGGGGTAATCAGTTCCCGCGCGAGTACTTGTCGAGTTGTAAACAGAGTCATATTTTACATACATGTATGGAAATCTGCATTTTATACAGAATGCATTGCCAATGTTTGTTTCGATTATATAGGGTGTATCACGTTAGCGTGGACTACAAATTATTTGTTTACTAGCTTCTGCCCACGGCTTTGCCCGCACAGTACAAGTAGTTTAAATGGTAAAAGGTAGGTAGCCTATGTGTTATTCTGATGTGTAGGCTATATTACTGTAAAGTTATATCAAAATATGTTAAGTAGTTTTTGCGTAGTAGTATATCAATCATGTTGTTTCCGCAATACAAGCTCTGCTTAGTTAGAGACTTGATAAAAAATGTCCAGTATTATTAATTTATTTAATAAAGTTAACATAAAATATTGGCAAGTTGGTCTAGTTTAGAAACATTCAATTAATAAAAACTTTTTTTTTTAGAACTGAAATTGCATATATTCATATAACTATTTACAAGAAGGTATATACAAAAAATACAGATGAAACAGCTAGCCATCTAAAGACCGTTGCAAACGATCTATAGATAGCGAGGAACCGGCGTAAATTCACTTTCGAATTTTAAATTCACGTAGTTTTTAAGTTGACGTTTCTATATGATCCTTGTGATTTCAATGAATAAAAACCTATTACTTTGACTTTGACTTAACTGATCCAGATCACTACCAGACGGAAGCGTTTCCAAAATACTGGCCGCATTGCCACGCTGAATGGCAATGCTAATGCGTTGACCCAGATAAGAGCCAGCTCTCTGGTCACGCGTCGCTTCGAACAGTCGCCCTTGTGTTACTAAAACCTATTGACTTCAACTTATATTTTTTTATTCATCTACTTACGTCATTCGCTAAATATAATGTTACTAGTAAGTACTTTAGGTTACCGCCTGTTTCTATTACGACTCTGTTAGATTGCTCCAAAGCTCCAAATCAATTTAATTTCATTACCCGATGGAAGCAAACGTCAATAATGCACTCTCGTGTGGTCTGCACGCAAAGTTCCGTGATTACTTAGCAATCCAGCTGACTTGCAAGTAAGCCTCGGGAGCTTCGATGGATTATTTATCTCCATACTGTTATGAACTCCTGGTAGTTTGTGGTCACACTAGAGGATCTCCCGTGCCTTCCCCTGCATCGTTTTTTTTAAATAAACTTCTTTAGTTTTAACTTAGTCCATAGATTATTTATCTCCATACTGTTATGAACTCCTGGTAGTTTGTGGTCACACTAGAGGATCTCCCGTGCCTTCCCCTGCATCGTTTTTTTTAAATAAACTTCTTTAGTTTTAACTTAGTCCATAGATTATTTATCTCCATACTGTTATGAACTCCTGGTAGTTTGTGGTCAGACTAGAGGATCTCCCGTGCCTTCCCCTGCATAGTTTTTTTTTAAATAAACTAAATATTTAGTTTTAACTTAGTCCATAGATTATTTATCTCCATACTGTTATGAACTCCTGGTAGTTTGTGGTCACACTAGAGGATCCCCCGTGACTTCCGCTGCATCGTTTTTTTTTAAATAAATAAACGTCATTTTTTTTTAACTTAGCTTTACATCAAAAGGAACTTAAGGGATAAATATTTAAGCCCCGGGAGCTTCGATAGATGATTTATCTCCATACTGTTATGAACTCCTGGTAGTTTGTGGTCCTCTAGTGACTAGAGGATCCTCCGTGCCTTCCCCTGCATTGATTTTTTAAATAAACTTTATTTTTAGTTTTAACTTACTTTTACATCAAAAGGAACTTAATAGGGTACAAATATTTGGATATTCTGTAGATATTTGTTCCAGGTCTGGGTATACTAGAGTTCCACCCACGTTACAGGGATTCCTATGAGCTACTTATAACTGCGTTAGCGTATGTTAAAATCTGCGTTGTTTGGTCACCCAGAGACTGTATGTAAACTAGCACAGCTTCGTATCTCAGTGTATCTCAGTGTAGAGCAGCATATTTATTTTCTCTAGCAAAAGTTGTAGTGTCACAAAGTTTCGCTCATCCTCTAGAGTGCATTTTATGAATCCTACTAATATTATAAACGCGAAAGTTTGTGAAGATGGATGTTTGATACTCTTTCACGCAAAAACTACTGAACGGATTTTAATGAAACTTTACAGTAATATAGCTTATACATCAGAATAACACACAGGCTATTTTTTATCCGGGTACCACGTGGGCGAAGCCGTGGGCAGAAGCTAGTATCGATATAAAAATACCCTTGTCGAATAATAGATTATTGCAGTAAGTAGTATTGGCTTTCAATGGCAACAAGGGATTTGTCCAGATCAACAAGGGTATAAAGGCATTTGTTTGTCTCTATTTAATCTGTTTTTGCCAATATCAATCTGGACTTCCGCGACACAGGCTAGACGGAGCTCAACGCAAACATTCAATTTAAGTTCACACTATTTCTTAGAAACAAAATACTCATATAAAAATTAGGGTAAAACCGCATATTAAAACTGCGTTCCTGGTAATAAAATCAGTTTAATTTCAAAAGCCAGGCGAGCGTCAATAATGCTCTCGTATGGTCCGCAGTCTGCGAAGTTCCCGATTACTTAGCAATCTGAATTATTCCCAGCAAGGCCCGGGATTAACGATGAAAATTTGCACTTGATTTAGAGCGCAGAATTTGATGGGGCTATAATTCGGAAGATTGTATGTGAATAAGTAAACTGATAAGCTAAAAGCCCGATCAAATTGACAGTGGCAGTGCTGATCAGAAGAAAATTGTTTTCAAAGTTCGCATTGATCGCAATTACTGCTCTTGCCTCTAGGAACACAACCATTTGTCTAAAAATAAAAAAAAAAACTGAAAACTTTCTGACTGCCACCGCGTCAGTTTGAGCGGGACCTTAGCGTTACGACTGCAACTTTATAAACAACATCAGAAACTCCCTCGTGTATCACCGGTCGCTACAATAATGCTAAATACACAAAAACAGGTATCATAAAAAGAAAAGAAATACATAAACGACCTCTGCGGCGCAGTGGGCGAACGTCCGCCTGAAACGCAGAAGGTTGCGGGTTCGATTCCTGTCGCGGGACCAATCTTTGTAAGATCTGCAAATATTTGTCTCGGGTCTGGGTGTTTTTCTATGTATAATATGTATGTATTTACAAAAAATATATATAAGTAGTATATCAGTCATGTAGTTCCCATAATACAAGCTCTGCTTAGTTTGGGGCTAGATGATGCTGCGTGAAAAATGTCCAGCATATTTATTTATTTATAAAAATTAAATACTTAGGTACCCAAATTTGTTTGTGTTTCATGGGGTCAAATACATCTTCGTCACAGCATATGTTACATCAAAAACTAGGAAGGTAATTTTTTGAGACGTTTTCAAACGTCTCGTGATGTCACGAAGATCAGTAAACAATCGGATGTAGTTACATATATACAGCACATACATCGATATGTTAATAACGGAGTGCGTAACGCATATATCTTTGGTTCCATCAACCAAAGATCTTAAATGATTAAACATAAATAGAACATAATTAAGCTTACAATATGGATTCATGTTGTTATGCTGAGAACTTAATATCTAGAAGGAGTTATTGTTGACTTCCTCACAAGGCTAAACCTGTATTGAGGGAGCTTGATAACTGAGTATAGTTGAGGGAATTTGACGTATAGTTTAGACTAAAGTATTAAAATATAATACTTAATAAATTTATTGCTTTCACATGGTAGGTACATAGATGGTGTTTATAGGTAGGTATCTCACATGAACCCTGTAATAATATGTGGTTTCCAAACGGATATGTTGCAGTTCGTGCGTAGTCATTTTGGAGTAAACAACAAGTGAGTTGCAGTATGTGCGTTCTGCTACGCGGCGAAAAAAATACCAAAACCTTTTGTTGCATTTCGTGCGTCGAGTATTTATGAATAGCTTGAACAAGTAATACCATAGATATACATAAACAAAGTGCGTAGTCATTTTGGAGTAAACAACAAGTGAGTTGCAGTACGTGCGTTCTGCTACGCGGCGAAAAAAATACCAAAACCTTTTGTTGCATTTCGTGCGTCGAGTATTTATGAATAGCTTGAACAAGTAATACCATAGATATACATAAACAAAGTGCGTAGTCATTTTGGAGTAAACAACAAGTGAGTTGCAGTACGTGCGTTCTGCTACGCGGCGAAAAAAATACCAAAACCTTTTGTTGCATTTCGTGCGTCGAGTATTTATGAATAGCTTGAACAAGTAATACCATAGATATACATAAACAAAGTGCGTAGTCATTTTGGAGTAAACAACAAGTGAGTTGCAGTACGTGCGTTCTGCTACGCGGCGAAAAAAATACCAAAACCTTTTGTTGCATTTCGTGCGTCGAGTATTTATGAATAGCTTGAACAAGTAATACCATAGATATACATAAACAAAACAGAATTGGCAAAGGCTTAGCTTATGACCTTATTCTTAGCCTATTTTTTTATAGGTGTATGTCATATTAGTATTACCTACGTATCCGTACCTATATTGCACAGATAAGCCAGCTGGCCACCGCTGGTCAAACGGCTAAGAAATCTTTCGTATAAATTAATTCTATTAAAGATAGACCAGTAAAGATCTTTCTATTAGAACATCAAAATCATTTGCTTCTATGTGTAACCATTTCCTTTCTATGTCTCAGAGCAGAGCAGTATTCTCTGCTTATAAGTCGTTTTTATATTATTATTATATACTTATTATCTCATATTATTATTATTATTTTTGTATGTATATTATATAGGATATGTATATATGTAATTTATGTAGGCTTCTGAGACGCAGAAGGTTGCGGGTTCGATTCCCGCCGCGGGACAAATGTTTGTATTTGCAAATATTTGTCTCGGGTCTGGGTGTTTTCTATGTAAAGTATGTATGTATTTACAAAAAAAAAGTGTATATAAGTAGTATATCAGTCATGTAGTTCCCATAACACAAGCTTTGCTTACTTTGGGGCTTGATGATGCTGTGTGGAAAATGTTCAGCATTATTTATTTATTTTATTTATTTATTATTATTATATATATTATTATAGGTTAAGGTACTCGTACACCGCCGTCTTTTGATTCTATTTTATCCTGTCCATCGAAAGGTTGTCTGGAAGAGATCGCTTTTAGCAATAAGAGCGCCCATTGGACCTTATAATATTATAAATTCCTTTGTGCTTTGGTGTGCCATAAAGTATTTAAATACATTTTATTTACACAAATCCTAGTTTTTTATTGAATCCCTCAAATATAGAACAAATATGATAGGTTCCTCTAATAATTATAATGAGACTTCTTAGAATTGCTGCTCTATGGTAAAACTTAGTTATACATAATTATAAATTTACTCGACGCACGAAATGCAACAAAAGGTTTAGGTATTTTTTTCGCCGCGTAGCAGAACGCACGTACTGCGACTCACTTGTTGTTTACTCCAAAATGACGACGCACGAACAGCAACATAATCCTTCCAAACATGCATTTATATATTCATACATTTTTATAAAATCACGATATTTTTTGGATTAAAAATGAATAAATAGTCTATCTGGTTTACAAGGAATATAATATATATATAACGAAATAATAAGTAACTCTTCTGTTAGATCATAATCTAATGGGGCAATCCATTTAAAATCACATTACTTTTCCCTTTTAGTAGAAACCGACCATCTGGTGTTTCAGATCAGATGGTCAGCAAACGAAAACCCAATTGCTTTTTAAATCCAATCATTCTCTCTCATTATTATGATAGCGAGCACTTTTCCCGAAAAAATATTTATCCAGGGCAACAATGTTTGCTCAGCGAGTCCAAGTAAAAAAAAGAAAAACTTCATCGAACTGGTAAAATTACCCGACAAGCTTTTACAGAGAAATAAAACTGGTAATATTGTAGCATTTTCCGGTCAATTACAATTGAACGGAAGGAAACGTAGATATTTCAAGTGGTAGGTTGAACGGCAACCGTTAGCCGGACAAAGAAGTTTCCACTCAACTCGGGCAAAACAACAAAATAACAGCGAGCGCAGCTTGGAGGGGATGGCTGGGGTAGTATAATCTAATAGAAAAGAAAATATTATTTATGAAAATATTAAATATTGACTATGGAATTATCTCCCCATCAATATTAAAAGGGCGCCTAGTAAATCTGTATTTAAAAGACTGGTTTACGAACACCTTTTAAAAACGCATCCCAAATCGCATCGCCTTTAAATACAATATTATATCTGTCCTTTTCCAATATTCATTATTTTATTATATTTTTTTATTTATATATTTATTTAAATGTATTTTATGTATTTATATAAAGTAAGCATTATGTTGTCAGCTGTTTCCTATAATAATATTATACACCTACCTTTAACTTTTTATCTTATTTTTTGTTTCTTTTAAGTGTATAATATTTAATAGTGTAATAGTGTATAATAGTTAAATGTCCGTACATAAATACCCTTGATGATAAAACTATTTATTTGAATAAGAATTAATACTACGATACAAATGTTACCAACTTTTGTTTCTACTGGTGATCTAATTAAATTTTATAACACAAAAGCTGCTATTGTGACTTAACTATGATAGTTAGATATATTCCCTCCAGAACTTTTTTGTATGTAATAATGAGTACTTTAATCATGTAGTGCATAATTTTTATATATCATCAATTGTTTTCTCAGCGCACGCCAAATAATGAATTTTTATAAGCAAAATTTTGCTACTTTGGGTTACATTATTGCAATTTTCTTAAGGATTTAATAATTATAGCCTATGTTACTTCCTGATTTAGCTTTCTCTTGGTGAAAAAATGGTTAAAATCGGTCCAGTAGTTTCGGAGCCTATTCGTTACAAACAAACAAACAATAAATCTTTCCTCTTTATAATATTAGTATAGATATTCATTTAAAGTTTCATCAAAATCCGTTCAGTAGTTTTTGTGTGAAAGAGTAACAAACGTACAGCCTTTCTCACAAACTTTCCCATTTATAATGTGGCTTTCCCACACTACTATGTTATGAAGGTCGATAACAACGTAATATGTTTTTCCAAAATTATTATTTTTTTTGTTTCCAAAAACTATCGTGAACTTGACTATTAATTTTGTAAAAACGGGAATTTTCACGTACTGCACTATCGGTGAAGGCACCGACTAAGTTTCGACTCATTCCGAGAGTCTTCATCAGGGTGAGTGGTTGCGACTTTCTCCTTCCGCGTCGCGCCGTGCACTACGTTTATAATATGGTATTTATTTACCGTGTTTTTTATATATCTTGTATTTGGACGCATGTGACACTAAAGTTCTATAATGATAACCTCTGCAGCGTGGCGGGTGAGTAGTCGGCTGAGTCGCAAGAGGCTCGAGTTTGATTCCCGCTGCAGGACAAACGTCTGCATGTCCTACGGTTTGTTGATTCAAATGATTTAGCTTTTCCCTTATGAGCTATCCTACGGCCGAGTTTTCGAAAAGTGGCATGGATTAAAGTTCTTTTGTACAAATACGTCACTCGCTGCGTCCGGCATTCTTGACATTGTTTATGTTTGGCGGTAGTTATACGCAGCTGTTTGTGCAACTGTTTCAGCTGTTTGCGTTACTGTTTGAGCTGATTGCGTAACTGTTTGAGCTGTTTGAGTGTTAAACACAAAGGCCCCAACAGTCACAAAGTTCTAGTCCTGATCCAACACAAGATTCCGTCTCAGTTATCAGGAACTTTGAGTACCAATCTTCTTTTATACACATAACTTGATTTTATTTAAGGAAATGTAAAAATAATCTGAATAAACAGTTATTAATTGGTAATTTAATTACAAGTCAGCCAAATAAATTTAAATATAATCTATAATTACCCCTCTCTAGCTCAACTGTTAGCCGGAAGAAAACTCTTTTTAGGGTTAAGCTCGCTTTTGTACGTCATTGAATTCTACCTTTTCTAAGTGTTTATTTGTGTGTACAATAAAGAATAAAGAGATAAATTCTTACTTAGTATACACAATATAAAAAAAGTAAAAAATAATAATTTAATACGAACACATCGTAATAGGTAAGTTAACTTGTTACTGTTTCTATCAGCCCATGTGGCCCCATTGTTGGGCAAGGGCCTCCCCCCCATTTTCGCTAGTCATTTCAATCTTTAGCCACCGCGGGCCAGTCCCTCTCAAAGGCGTCCAGTTCATCCCACCCCCTTCTTCGTGGGAAAGGGAAGTGGGACTGGGCTAGTCATGAGACTAGCTGTGAACAAAATGTACTACCAAATAGAGCGCTGATATAGCAAGGCAGCGTCGCGGTCGACCACAAAGAAACTGGACTAACTATTCATATTGTAAAAACGGGAATTTTCACGTACTGCACTATCGGTGAAGTTTCGACTCATTCCGAGAGTCTTCATCAGGGTGAGTGGTTTTGACTTTCTCCTTCCGCGTCGCGCCTCTCGGAATGAGTCGAAACTTAGTCGGTGCCTTCACCGATAGTGCAGTACGTGAAAATTCCCGTTTTTACAATATGAATAGTCAAGTTCACGATAGTTTTTGGACTAACTAGTTGAACTTAATATTTAATAAAATTACTTAGCCTCAAAACTATGATTCTCTTTTCATACACATCACTTGATTTAAAACGTTAAATTTGGTGAAGGTTAGTGTAGTAAGTGGGGATAAATACGGCTACAACACACACAAACTTGATCAACAAACAATGCCGAACCGGAGGCGAAAGCACTGGCGAAACACATAATATTATATCCCATCCAATCAAAACTAGTAACTTGCGCTACAAGCAATCTCACTCAAAACCACTCGCGATGCAAAGTAAACTTAATCGCTCGGATTTTTTAAAAATGATGGATATTTAGATAGAAAATACTTTATTGCACACCAAATATTTTAGTACACACATAAAAATACACGTACGAAAGTACGAGCACGATGTTACTAAAACACCAATACCCGGAACAAAAATGTGCAGAATATTTTAACTCTTGTGTCTTAGCTATATTGCGTTTGATTGAAGTAAGAGGTAGTTGTTTGTTAGTGTGTTTGTGTTCACAATATTTTTTTGTCTATATAAATATATGTCTCGGGTCTGGGTGTTTTCTATGTATAGTATGTATGTATTTACAAAAAAAAAGGTGTATATAAGTAGTATATCAGTCATGTAGTTCACATAACACAAGCTTTGCTTACTTTGGGGCTAGATGATGCTGTGTGGAAAATGTCCAGCATTATTTATTTATTTATTTATTTAAAAAATATTTAAACAGTGAGCGCTGTGATCGAATCTTTAATACGAAAGAAAATGGCTGAAGTTCCACTCCAATCTCACCTATTATTAGAGTGAAACTCTAGCCACTTACTGCTATTTCATCTGCAAATGGCTGAAACGCACGAAGGTTTCACTCCAATATCTCTTATTATTAGAGTGAAACTCTAGCCACTTACTGCTATTTCATCTGCAAATGGCTGAATCGCACGAAGGTTTCACTCCAATCTCACCTATTATTAGAGTGAAACTCTAGCCACTTACTGCTATTTCATCTGCAAATGGCTGAATCGCACAAAGGTTTCACTCCAATCTCACCTATTATTAGAGTGAAACTCTAGCCACTTACTGCTATTTCATCTGCAAATGGCTGAATCGCACGAAGGTTTCACTTCAATCTCACCTATTGGAGTGAAACTCCAGATACTATATTATCTGCAAATGACTGAATATCACGCTGAGCCAAGGCCTTTTACTGGAGCACATATAGACATAGACTGTCACACAAAATAAATTGCTTGTAGTTTCACTTCAATTTCACCCATTGGAGTGAAATTTTAGCCACTTCTAGTATTTAATCTGCAAATGGCTGAATCATAAAGTCAAAGTCAAAGTCAAAATTCATTTATTCAATAAAATCACAAGAACCACTTTGAAACGTCGGTTTTTATCTAGTGCCTGTTCCTCCGCGACCAAGCCAGGAAAGAAAGGCAAGAAAACAAGGCTGGTTATTCTTTTTAATGATCCTTTTACAAAACAATAGGTTCGAGTTGGAGCATTTTCAATTTTCAATCCCAAGAGTTTTTGTCATCTAAATAATCAGATATTTTATAGTATGCCTTTTTATAAAGTTTTTGTTTATTACGTTTTTAAATTTGTTAATTGATAATTTTTGTATATCTCTTGGGAGTTTGTTATAAAAAAAATATTTAATATTATAAAAAAAAATACGAAATAAATTGGCTATAGTTTCACTCCAATCTCACCTATTGCAGTGAAATTCCAGCTTATTACTTTAAACTTACTACTATTCCATCTGCAACACAAGTTACATCAATATTTGGGTACAATTTCATTCGCGCTGGAAAAGACGAGTGCACTCAATATTTTGCGAGATTCTGTAGAATTTGTTCAAATATGGACGTCGTATCGCGAGAACGGACACAGTTCTGTTTCACACAATCCGATATTATAACTGGGATCGGGTGTATAATGGCATTAGGAAACCAACCGGAGTTTAATATTTGGCACGTGCAAACGTTGCATTTGGTACATGCCCACATTTGGCACATGATAAGCATTCCACGTGACAGGTTGCAAGCTTACACATTGATGCATTAAACTAGTTTTGTAATCTTACTACTATTATAAACGTGAAAGTTTGTGAGGATGGATGTTTGTTACTCTTTCAAGCAAAAACTACTGAACGTATTTTGATTAAACTTTATAGTAATATAGCTTATACATCAGAATAACACATAGGCTACTTTTTATCCGGGTATAACGCGGGCGAAGCCATGGGTTTTCAAGTTTAGTTTTTACTAAACTTGAAAACTGAACGCTTTACATCAAGTTGGTATGCATGTTTGCCAACTGTTATGTCTGTGGTATTTTTTACAAATATATTTTACACTAAAAAATACAGCAGAAAACCCTGATTCATATATCATATATAATATGTATATCTATATCATTTTTGGTCCTTTTTTTAATGCATGCATGCAGTTCTGAACCCTCACTAGAAATACCTGTATCGTGGGTATCAGGAACTACGAGTACTGGTACAACACCCAAACCCGGGAAATTAGCAATAATTTGTCCCGCAGCGGGACTCGACCGCGCTTCTTGCGTCTCTGCCGTCTACTCCGCCACGCCACCAAGGCAACTTTTGGCGATGCACGAACGGAGTTACTGATCATCCTGAACTTTAGTTTGCGATTGATTTTGGTTACAAAACTAGCACAACTCCCAGCAATCAAAAACCGCAACAGAAGCAATATTAATTTGTCCCGTGTCGCGCCGCGACAACGTCACTGCGTAGCATCTGACGCGACAACGACGCTTGATAAATGAACGCTCTACTGTGCCACGGAAAACGTCTTGACGATTTTCTACGGAGATTAACGTAGGACGATTTTAATCAGTGATTTTAAGGATGATGTAGGTACTCAATCAATGAGGTTCTGACGCATAATAAAAACAACTTAATGGTAAATAGTATCTTAAGATGTTATCTATTTAGTAATAAATACTTTTTGATTATCGAAAAATCAATAATAATTAAAAAAAATATCAATAATTTATATATCTCGTATTGACCAAACACATAACCGCGAAATGTCAAATTCGCTGGATTACCAATACGAATAATGACGTATATGCCCAATGCTAAGTAGTTTCAAATAAATGATTGTTCTATCTGTTTAAGGAAAGGCTCAGGATTCGTTTTTAATGTGATGAAAAAAACGTCATTGGTGTTAATAAATAAATAAATAATAAATAAACAGCCAACATAAATTAAATTCATTAATACCACTCTAGGGTACTTTAATCCATTATGTACCTGTTTAAATAGATACTTAAGGTAGTTAATATATTTTTTGTTTGGCTCTTTACTTTTCGGAGGAGGGCGCTAATATTCGCGACACAATTTTCAAACTTTGCGGATATTACCGTTCTTTCAAGATTTTGTATGTTGTTTTTGACCCAAATAAATAAATTATTTAGATTTTTTTTATATCATCCTTCATTCGATTTTTACCTAAAATTATTTTTGGTTATTTTAATCGAAATTTAACTTTTTGAGAGATACTCATACTCAAAAATATAATAATAACGTAGGTTCATTATGTATTTAAAGATTTTCACTTAGAAAAAAATATATGCATGAAAGCTAAGATATGATAAATTAACTATAATCTACTGAGGCATCTTCCAAAAGTAAACAAGGACAGATTAAAACACAAAATTACGTTCATAGTTTGTCTGTTTTTCGTTTCGCTTTGTTATATTTTAAGTATCTGTTTTGTGTTTATAATTTTTTTTGTTTTACTTTTGTGCTTTTTTTACGGCAGCGTAAAATTAATTTTATTTTCTTTCTTTTTTTTTGTATTACTAAATCGGTGCTAGATCTATAGCGAAATTGAAAAACACAATACCGATACGAGAGAAAAGTGCTGGTTTGAGTAGCTGCATTGGAACTTTTGGGAGACATTTGAATGTTCCACAAGTGTAGCAGCTACGTTTTATTATAAAAAAAATATAGGTATCAGTCATTCATGTCCCACTGCTGGGCAAAGCTTCAACAATATTATTTTCAGACTCTGTTGTACTCATTTTCAGTTCAAGAAATCGCTCTAGCTTGTCTCAAAATCTATTGAAGCCGGTTGGCGGAATTCCTGTGATTATTGTTTAATTTACCATATTTTATTGTAAATTAAACAATTTTAAATTAAATAAACGTTTTGTTTTATTTTGCTGTACCCGTGACCATAAAAGCCGCAAAGCCTCGAAAACGTCAGGAATGGCAATGAAACAAATAAACCCCAATAAACCGTCCATATTATAATATATTCAATTTGTAAATATTTAATATTTGTCAGTAGTTTTTGTCAGTAAGTTTTCGCGGATGGAAACACATATAACACGCGGTTGTGGTGTGTTTTATATGCAGTTTTCGTTTTTTTAAACATCAAGGTAGCAAACATGCGTTCGCCTGTCAGTAAGCGATGTTGCAACTCCAGAGGATTATATTAATACACACGCGTTGCCAACCCTTTAAAAAAATAAACAAAAAAAATTATATAAAAAAACTAATTTTGAAGAACCTCACGCTGTAGTCACTTAGAAAACCTCAGTAGGAATAACATTCCATAATCATGACTTATGATGGTAAATCTATAATTTAAATACAAAAATAAAATAATTAATGCAGTACATTATCACACAGCATCATTTACCCCCAAACTAAGCAGAGCTTGTATTATGGGAAACTGCATGACCGATAAACTACTTATTTTTTTTTTTTAACACATACATATTATACATCGAAAACACCCAGACCCAAAACAATTATTTGCAGATACAAACATTTGTCCCGCGGCGGAAACCGAAGCCGCAACCTTCTGTGTCCCAGGCGGGTCATCGCCCAATGCGCCACAGATGTCGTTGTATAACGTAGCTCAATCATGTGGCGAGAGATCAAAGTCAAAGTCAATAGGTTTTTATTCATTAAAATCACAAGGATCTTATAGAAACGTCATCTTAAACGTTTCGATGTCGCTACATGTGTCTGTGACGTCACTTCTTAGGGTTAGCAGAATACTTAGCTAGCTGGCATAATATGATTGATAAAAAAATATACAACACAAACGGATACGGCGCAGACAAGTACAAATGACAAGAAAAACAAAAAACACAGTAAATAACAATAAAATATAAAAGAAAACGGATACAAAACAAACGGTAAAAAGATAAAACGATAAAAGGATAAAATGTTGAAATGACACTTTTTTGGCGCGACATTGAACTGTCTAGATGAGCAAGGTGCGTGGAGCATTTCTGTTCAGTTCTACTTATAATTAGGCTAAGTACGTATTTGTTTTATTGCCTATTAGCTTCTGCCCACGGCTTCACCCGCGTGGTACCCGGATAATAAGTAGCCTATGTGTTATTCTGATGTATAAGCTATATTACTGTAAAGTTTCATCAAAATCCGTTCAGTAGTTTTTGCGTGAAATAGTAACAAACATCCATCCTCACAAACTTTCACGCTTATCATATTAGCAGGATTCATATTTGTATGTTAGGTTACCTAATTTGTTTGTTTTTCTTTTTCATGTTTTGATATCAAAACAATGTTTTTTTATTTAATTTTCTTTTGATTTCATATTATATTTGTTAGGTACTCACACTTCTGCCGTTGAGCAGCCAGGTGAGGTTAGCTGGCGGGTCTGCTGGGGGCGAGGAGCATTGCGCCCGCAGCGAATCTCCGGATGCATACCAGCCTTTCTCCGCCTTGATCGAAGGCTTCTCCGGCGGTAGCTCTGTGGACAACGAATAAATAAATCAGCAGCTAACACAAACATAGTCAACTATAAGTTCCAGGGTACCAAACAAAAACAGTGATTAGCTTTAGAAACTCATTATAAAAAGAACTGTTAACAGCACAAAAGCGCTCGTAACCAACTTACTTAAACTACGTACCAACGCTATTACGACGTTGCTGTAGGTTTTTTTATATTTTTACCGGTATCCATGTCTCCCCTGAAATCTCTTACCTAAACGACCGCACACTGGACACTGTAAAGTACAGCAGTACCTACCTAATTTCTTGCTTTCTTCTATTATTTTACTTTCTTCTCGATGAATTTCTCACTTATCGGCGTTCGTGAAGTCACCCGCACCGGCTTTGTCTGAAAATTAACGCTTTACACCCACATGGTGTGAAGTAGCATGCTGAGACAAAGACTGTTTGGCATGCGGTGCTCGGAAGACTCACTTGGCACAACAGTACCTACCTGATACCTTACTACCTACATAACGTTTTAGTACGTATATTTTTATTATATCCTTTTATTTTACCTGGGTGTCTATTTTAGTGCAAAGATGATGTCTTTTTTCCGTTTTGCCAAATAAAAATATTTTCTTTCTTTCTTTATTTCCAACACCAAAGTCAAAATCAATTGGTATTTATATTAGGAAGTCTAATACTGCATGATAGCGTGGGCGTCAGGTCTGATATTGCCACAGTGAGTGGGACCTGTCTGGCTCCTCCAGGAATAGGTAATGGCGACGACAATGTAGCACCAGCAGTTATGGCTGGTTTACACGTATTAAGTGCATAAGTCGTTAAGTTAATTTATTTTAACAATATTTTAAGTTAAATCATGCGTGACGCGGAGAACACAAGTGCCCCCCCCCCCCCCCCTCCACTCACGCGCCCTGTGATCCGCGCAGAACGAGCTGCAGCGCGTAGTGTAGGACGCGACGCGAAGTTAGAACGTCGCGATCACTCACCCTGATCAAGGCTCTCGGAATGAGTCGAAACTTAGTCGTTACATGAAAATTCTCATTTTTACAATATGAATAAGTCTATTACTGCTGGATGCCAGCATCTTGCTTAGCTGTAAGCGTTCCATGTGATTAGTTGCAAGCCCAAATCGTGACGCATGCCTTTGAATTCCCATAAACGTAAGCAATTCAGTTCAAGACACCTAACATACGCCTCAGGCGTCACTTCAAGCCAATCTCTCGGCGTTTTTCAATCGGCCCCTCTGAATAATATTTGCCTTAGTCTCGTGATGGCTTCGTTATTCGCTCTCGTGCTGAGAGTATTGACTTTATCAGTTCGTTGGAGCCAACAAGCAATGTTTTTTCAGAGTCGCTTAGGTGACGCCGAATACAAAAATACTCAAAAGGTACATTTATTTTATTGCTTTCACATGGTACGAGTAGGTACGTACAAGATTTTTTTTATAGATACCTAGGTATCTTATATGAACCCTGTCTAAGGGTATAACAACAGATACATAGAACGGCCAAGGTTTTGCGTAAAGAAATTAGTGTGAGTGGTTGCGACTTTCGCAACCACCCACCCTGATGAAGACTCTCGGAATGAGTCGAAACTTAGCCGGTGCCTTCACCGATAGTGCAGTACGTGAAAATTCCCGTTTTTACAATATGAATAGTCAAGTTCACGATAGTTTTTGGAATAAAAAAGAAATTAGTATTATAAAATAATGTTAAGTAGGTAGGCAAGGAAGTTGGTAATTTTTGTCCGTTAGTAGATAGGTGTGGGCCTATCTTTGGTATTTAACGTCGCGTAAGGATGTACATTGTTTTTTTGTAGGTACATATTGTCATCATCATTATCAACTAGTTTGCAGAAATCTACTGCTGGCTATTAATCTAGAGAGTGCCACGAGGATCGATTCTGGGTATTCACCGACCAATCGCAACCCTTGAGATGTAGTTGGTTCATTGGGTGGCTGGCCTTCTTACACTGCGTCTTCTTCTTTCTTTATTCTTTATTGTACACAAATAAACATATTCCCATAAGACAGAATTAAAGGACATGTGGAAAGGTGGGCTTAACCCTAAGAAAGTTTTCTTCCAGCAAACTTTTGAGGCTAGTGAGGGGTAGGGTAGGGTACAAAGTGAAAACTTTATAGGTATATATAAAAAGTATACTTTATAAAGCTGTACATTATATTATCTGAGGCTGTACCACGGCCGCCATCGGCCCCCGACCGACCCACCGCGTCACATCGCCCGCCCGTGCTATTACTTATTTTGCTCAGCTCCTAAGGATTGTAGCGTGATGTTAAATAGCCTATAACCTTTCTCATGAATTTGGCTATCAAATGTAACATTTTCAAATCTAACTGATATTTATAGAGATTAGAAAGATAAACTCTTTATTGCACACCAAAGCAAATTCAAAAACACAGGAATTCATTAAAAAAAAAGAAGGTACAATGGGCGGTCTTATCGCTAAAAGCGATCTCTTCCAGTCGATCTTTGATTAATGATTATTTTTTATTTCTTTGAGATCAGCGCATTCAAATGAAAAATACAAAAGCTTCATCTTTATTATTAGTATAGATATAATCCTACTACTATTGTAAAAGTTTGTGAGGATGGATGTTTGTTACTCCACGCAAAAATTACTCAACGGATTTTGATGAAATTTGACAGTAATATAGCTTATACATTAGAAAAACACATAGACTACTTTTTATCCGGGTACCATGTGGGTGAAGCCGTGGGCAGAGACTAGTAATACATAATGCGTCGGCCAGTTCATGGGTAACATTCAAGAAGTACGAGAAATTTTGTAACTTGCCCTTTTAACCTCAATACAAGGAGGATTTACTCATATATGTGGATTCCCTTGTCCTCATTTTGACAACCCTAGTCCTCATTCATTGGGGCGGCGGGCAAACAGCCGGCTGCAACGTAGTAAGAGCGACTTTGAATCCCGTTGCGGGAGAACTGTTTGCATGTTCTGCTATTTGTCCCGGGTCTGGGTGATCTGGTATCATAGCCCTCGTAGTTCTTGATACCCAAGGATAAAGAGATTCATAGTATTGGCTCAGTACTATGCATATGTTTATTTATTAAATAAATAATGCTGGATACTTTTCACACAGCATCATCTAGCCCCAAAATAAGCAGAACTTATTATGGGAACTACATAATTGATATACTACTTAAATACTTTGTTTTTTGTAAATACATATAAATTATACATAGAAAACACTCAGACCCGAGACAAATATTTGTAGATCATACAAACATTTGTCCCGCGGCGGGAATCGAATCCGCAACTGCGTCTTCTGCTTCTGCGTCTCAGGCGGACCTTTGCCCACTGTTCCACAGAGGTTGTTATTTATTTCCTTCTCTTTTTTATGTTATTAACAACCGCTTTTCTATGGGCATGTTATGGACAACCAAAATTAGATCCAAAGAAAATAGCTACACGGCTGGAGACCATGGCCGCATAATCACATTATTACAGATAACCTTTAAACTTAGTGCGTAGATCTTTGAGAATAGTACGTAAGACTTTCGTGACTGAAGAACATTACAAGTAGGTGCATAAGGCACAAAAGTATTCCACGTGTCAAGTTGCAAGTGAGACCGGTTGCATATGCCTTCGAATTTTTGGTTCAGGGCTGTTTTTTTTTTCAATTCTTAGCAATAAACGCAAATTATGCTACCTTTGCCTCGCACTTTATTTTTACACGTATTAGAAATTGATGAGCGTGAAAGAGTGCTTGTGATATTTCAAAGATAAATTGGTTACATTGGCGTGACACGGGCTTAGAAGAAGATAAATTCGTAAATTGAAAAGCTTTTGACGCCAGATCCTCTGAAACTGGTAAACTGCAGACGGCCGCGAGCCGTGGCTCATCTAATCTCGCAAGCCAAGTTGAATCCACATTTAACATTATAAATTCTATATAAGTCTCGTATAAAACTGTTTTTATCCGTGTTGAATCTCGAAATCAACAAAAACCTTGAAACTAAACAAGATAATGGCCTCGATTCTGTAGTACACTAACTGAACTTAATTTAAACTGTCACTCTCTTTTACTGATAGTGCAAACAAGAAATAGCTTTAATTATATTGTCAAATTAGTCAGTTTTAAGTTTTCCTTACAAATTTAGTCGTGATTTCAAAACATGCTGACTATAAACACAAAGAAAAGCGGCACGTAAACTGATTTGACAGCAGCACACATCAGTAAAATTCTTGCCATCTCTTTCTTGCATACATTATCAGTAAAAGAGAGCGACAGTTTAAATTTAGTTTAGTTAGTGTACTACAGAAACGAGGCCAGTGTTAAGTTTTATAACAAGGTATATTAGGAGTAGTTTCAGAGTTTGACCTGCGAATACTTGTTCCTCCCATGTCATTATAAGATAAATTGAACTGTGCCGCAATATAAGAAAACCAAGTTGTAAAATGTTTAATAAAAGCGGCAAGCAGCAAATTTATATTTCGCATTAACACGTGCTCAAAACGGCAAAGCAAAACGTCTTGAGGGAACCGGCATGGTCTAGATCCAAAAAATCGAAGTCATGTGAGCAATAAGCGGTGATGGGTTTGCAACATGTCCTATGGAATACTAACTACTTGCAAAAACGCGGGCATGTGCCAAATATAGTGTTTGGGCGTGCCTTTGAATACCCCCTACTTGCTATCCTAAAAAAATCTACGAACTGATTACTGACCTGAGAATGTCCATCACGGGGAATACAGTTGTGAGCGTGTTGATTTTTTGTTGTTCAACATGGCTTTGTGTGAGATTGTCCTTGGACCACAGCTTCAAGCCGTCTGCGAGCTGCTTTATTCTCATGAATCGGTTTGTATCCACCAAACAACGAAACATTGATTGGAAAGTTCTGAATTCTAATTGAATTTTCGAGTGGCTGCCTCCGAAGACATTGAGTCGCATTATTTTGTTATTTCCAAACCGGCATCAAAGGACTTTTTGACAATGAGGGGTAAAAGGGCCGATTCTGTGACGTGAGTTACATTAAAAAACACCAACGTCGGTTGCTATTGTAGACGTGGAGAAAGAAGGTTTAGTATAAAAAAATGCCTACAACGATGATCCTATGATTGACATTTTAAAATCGATACCCAGTCAATATCACGTAGATTCGTGAGGTTACCTCACGAATCTACGTAGGTAAGCCAAGTCAAGTCGGAGTACCTACGCCCAAACATTATAGGCCTTCTCAAGAGTGCTTTCATTGACCGACCGCGAGGGCTTTTCTACGCTTTTCGTTGTTGCTATTCGAGAACCGTTGGCACCCAGTATAAATATAAACAAATAATAGTCTCAGAATAAAAGCGGAACAAAATTTTAATTTTAAATTCATGGAAATTACTTTATTGACTGGCACGCCTACGTTTTCCATTTAAAGGCACGTGTTCAAATTGAGTTTCTTAATTCCCGCTACCTTTGTTTTTGATAAACATCAGAGGGTTGTTTATCCGGGCCCCGGCAGGATAGCCGCTTTACTCGCCATAAGCAATCATCTAAGAAAGAAGGGGCGTACGTGACCCAGACTCTGGGACCTATTGCGAATGGCTACGACAAATAAAAGAGTATAGAAGCGCAACTCCTTCTTAGTCTCGATTATCAACAAAAAATATAAGCATATTGCTTGTTGGTAAAATCACAAAAACGACTAGTTCAATTTAATATTTTATATACTTCTTAGGAGTGATACAGTGCTTAATTAAAAGAAAAGATCATCATTAATATATGGAGGTAGCGAGAGTTTGGGGTGAAACGATTTGATATGTTCTCATAGCTGGGGAAGATAGAAGCTTAGTACAGCGTTGCCGGCTTTTTTATGAAAAAGATTATTTTCTATTTCATATTCTTCACCTTAGTACACAATTGTGGCCCAGGTAATAATGGCGAGAAAGAAACAGTTCTATTGCACAAAAATAAGATTACTAAACGCTGTGGGAAAATACAGTATCTGACTCGTGGTTTTTGTGTATTTTTTAGGCAGACCACAATGCACCAGTTTCACTTCTGTTCGCAATGATTGTTTGTAAAAATAGCTGGCATTCCGTGGCTTCTTATTGGCTCTAAAATGAAATTCATGTTTCTGGCTACGTAGGCTTGTTTTAATATCAGTTAATTTTAATGCCCCCAAGCTGTCAGTATTATCGTGATGAAAGCTATGGTTTGAAGTTATAACATTTTATTTTACGAGTTTTTCATTGCTCTAAAGGAAGATGGGATAGCATATGCCTTGTGGATTTAGAATTTGTTGATGAAATAACTTTTAGCTAAGAAATACAATTATTTTTAAGCTGCTTGAGGCACTGCGAGAATGGCGTGATTGGGTCTGTCCCATTCTAATTAAATAAATAAATAAAATAAAAAGTTACTCAATACCAATATAATATGTCCTATGATCTGATGAGCCCGTCTAAAATGAAAAACACTGGCATGGCTTTAAAGATTAGCAAGTTGATTGAGTGAATTGGATGGCGAATTCAAAATATCCCTAAACCAATAGACATAATGTGCTGACGACCTATGTGGCACTGAGACGCAGAAGGTTGCGGGTTCGATTCTCGCCGCGGGGCAAATGCTTGTATGAACTGCAAATATTTTTCTCGGATCTTAGTGTTTTCTATGTATAATATGTATGTTTTTAGCCAAAGTAATGTAAATAAGTAGGTAGTATCAATCATGTAGTTCCTATAATACAAGCTCTGCTTACTTTTGGGTTAGATGATGCTTTGAGAAATCGTTATTTCATTAGAGAAGCATTATTATTATTATATGAAAGCTTTGTCAAAGTTTGCGAAAAGGGTTGGAGGTGGATGGAGATGGCTTAAGACCGTTTGTTTTGGAACTTTTAACGGAGGATAACAATCTCAGCAGTGGACTTCTATATGCTTTTGATAATGAGAGCCTTATATATGTAAGATTATAGGTAGGTATCTAAATCTAAGCTCGGCACCATATTTGGCCCTAACTCAGCCAAACGATACCTGCGCAAACATTATAAACTATAACAGCTAAGTAAGCTTAACAAGTTAACGAGTAATAGTCTACCAACTTAAAATGTGCTTGGAGAAGTAAAATGGATAATTTCGTACAAATTCCATTGAATTATACTTAGATGAAGTTGTGTTAAACATTTAGTAAATATAAGCTTATGGGCAACTACGGAACCCTACACTGCGCATGGCCCACGCACTCGACCAGTTATATATTTATTCTTTTCCTTTTTTTGTAAATACATACATTATTATACATAGAAAAGACCCAGAAAAATATGAAAAAAATATTTGAAGATCATACAAACATTTGTCTCGCGGCGGAAATCGGACCCGCATCTTCTGCGTCTCAGGCGGGCCTTCGTCCACTGCGCCATATAGGTCGTCAAATAATTCTTTGCACCTTTAGAATTTCTTTTAAAATTGTTGCTGCTATTTGAGCTTCTTTCATTCAGTGGTTTCTATTCAACGAATGACATAGTTTCAATTTTGTAGAGGTAATCTTTCTAAAAAAATCGCTATAGATTAGGTATTATCATTACACTTACTAAAATCCCTTTATATTAACATTAATTATTTGAAAAAATATAATCAGTTATTATTTCCATTAAATTTATAGTCTGCTCAATTTATATGTATTCCTATTTGAGTTGAAGAAAAATATTTTTTCACAGAAACTTGAATTAGGACAAAGAGATTGGGAAATATATAAACATATGAACTTATTTTTCTTTGAAAAGCAATTATTTCATTGCCCATTGTACTTTCTTTATAATACGATTATGTAATTATTTTTAAGGTGTAGGTTAAAGTAATTTTATTCATTCATTCTTTCATTAATTTTTGCGATATTATGTAAAAGATAAATCATGATTTTGGTTCGAAATTTGCATTTCTAGTTTCGGATCTATTAATCTGGGTCCCTTGACCGAGATTTGGTGGACTTTATGTGTCCTTGCTTTATAAATATTCACACTTAAATTATGCATATAATCTTAAGCCATTCGAATATCGTACATAACGTGCGATTTGTTTGACGACTAAATTATAATCTACTAGTGAATTATTCTACATATCAACTACGAGAGACCGTTATTGGCATTCAAAATTGTCATCTTTTCATTTTCAACCATATGAAAACTTGAATCCGCAAGCAATATCAAAAAACATAAAAGCTCGCTTGCTTAAACATAACACTAAGTACCTGAGTACTTACACATGTAAGTGTACCCAAATCGCGAAAAAAGGGAAACAATCCGAAATAAAACGGGTATTATAGGCCACCTTTTGAAGAGAATGTAAAAACCACTCGAGCGACACCGTCAACCCTGTTAAATCAGTATCTAATCTTCATACGAACGCCTCGACTTGCCTTACTCACACACACAACTGAGCATAAATATCTAAGCGTGGCGCTAATTTAATAAGTTTTACTAAAAATTGGGATACTTACCATGATTTGAGAGTTTGAATGTTTCCCGATATTTCGGCACAGTTGCATGTACCATGATCACGGGAGGAACTGAAGTCTTTGCGGGTTTTGAATGTTAGTGGCAAACAAATCGATCTACCTTCTTTATCACTCTTTTATTGCGAAAAATACCACAACCACCATGGTACATGCAATTGTGCCAAAATATCGGGAAACATTCAAAATCACAAATCATGGTAAATATCCAGTTTTTTAGTAAAAATTATGTCCATAACCATGATCGTTTCAAAAGTTATATTGTGACTTGTGCTAATTCATTCTTTCTTTCGTATCACTGGTTCTTTTTTATTCAACAGTTTGGTCCCTCTACGTAGGTTTAAAGGTAAGGTGGCCCAGAAAAGAGCCTAGTTTGATTCAGTGCGCTTCACAGATACTCCTTGCTTGCACGTGTTATATGTCCATGTATTTTTGTTTCTAGGACAAAGCAGGACACCGCTTTGTCGGTTTCGATGTTTTATTTCACCGTTTAGAGCATTATTATCGGGCACATATTAATAAATGTCACTTTTTATTATTTTTTGTGATGTTTAATGTAACCTTTCTGTGTTTGTATTTATCTGTTCTGTATTTTGTCTGTTGTATTGTGTTGAGGTCAATAAATGTATTTTCTAACTGTCTTACTGCTAATCTGGCTTGTACAAGAAATAAAAAAAAACAGTTGCACTTCTTTACTTCAGCTTTACGTTGTTAGAGGTTTTTCCAACAAGAGACTTTGGAGCAAATACGGAGGATGAGAGGACTCACGATGAATGTATTATGTAGTAGATCTGTTACCGGTTAGCCGCTCGGAAAGGGGTAGGTCGATAGAGGTATAGAGCCGGCTTAAAGTCCGGCTTGAGGTGGGGGTAGAACGATAGGATTTCCTTCAGTTTTGTAAATTTTCCCTCAAGGTTGTTACCATTTTTACGCGAGACGCAAGGAGCCCGTATAATGATTTTTAAGTAATAAGAGATAGTTTGTTTGTTTGTCTTCAACGATTTTTTTATTGGATTGTAAAGCGTGGTTTGATTAACGTTTTTTATAACTAAATAAATAAATAATGCTGGACAATCCACACAGCATCATCTAGCCCCAAGCTAAGCAGAGCTTGTGTTATGGGTACTAGATGACTGATATACTTAATACAATACATTACATAAACAGATATTTTTTTTATTATACATAGAAAATACCCAGAACACCCGGAACAAATATTTACAGATCGTACAAACATTTGTCCCAGGGCGGGAATCGAACCCGTAACCTCCTGTGTCGCAGGCAGACCTTCGCCCACCGCGCCACATCGGTCGTCAACTGAAGGATACTTTGCAGGTGGATTTTAAAGAAACTAAAGCTGGCTAAGACGTCTCGAGACACGCTTTGTGAGTGTCCTGATGTTGCCTCATAACTCCTTAAATTGTAATTAGAAATCCATGGAACTAATTTTCGTTATCAGTTCCAATCAAACGCTACTCGCTTATTATTGTACTAAATATTAAAAAGTTGAAAGGTACAACTCTACCTATTATTTCGTGGACGAGCTGTTAAATCAAAATTATTTTCTGAGACCTAATCATTGACGTAAAGTATTTTACATGATGTGTACTTTACATGTACTCATATGTTAAGCAACGGTGGATTCGATTTTCCAAGAGTAAGTTGAAAAGAAACTATCTTGATATAAATATTAGAAAGTAGTTTCAATGGAAATATAATAAGAAAAAAAATATATCCGGTTATCATACATGCAAAGCTATATGCAGAAGCTAGCTTTATATATTTTAAAAAGTTGCCAGTACGTACTGAGTACAGAAGCTCTTGACAAAAGAATATTGAATAAATCAATGCAGAACAAGTTTTTCAGATTTGAATATTTGATTTGCAGCTACTTTGTCAACGGAAATAGCTTTGTTTTATATAATAATTTTGCATTTAATTACAGAAATGAAACTCCCTATAAAATCAATGAACAGGCAGAGATCATAGCACTGAGTTTCTGTCTTACAGTGCACAAACTACATAGACACTCTAATTATTATTATTCCAACATTATTATTATTAAGATTTTATACAAACAAAACGTAACGTTTGTAACAGTTTTGTCGTGGCCAAGCACGTTGGCCCAACGTGTTAGCTAGGCAACCCATTTGCGATTTATCAATAATAAATAAATAAATAATGCTGGACATTTTCACACAGCATCATCTAGCCCCAAACTAAGCAGAGCTTGTATTATGGGAACTAGATGACTGATATACTACTTATATATATATTTTTTGTAAATACATACATATTATACATAGAAAACACCCAGACCCGAGACAAATATTTGCAGATACAAACATTTGTCCCGTGGCAGGAATTGAACCCGCAACCTTCTACGTCTCAGGCGGGCCTTCGCCCACTGCGCCACAGAGGTCGTCGATCAATGTACCTACATTATAATTATCTAACATATATAATCTTTATCATCATCAAATAATAGATAAGGCAGGGTATTTCTTATACCGTATCTTAGACTATGTAGAATCCATACTCGTCTATGCTTGGCTATGCTATCCTACTAATATAATAAATGCGAAAGTGTGTGTGTGTGTGTGTGTGTGAATGTTTGTTACCACGTATCTCCGTAACTACTAAGCCGATTTTGATGAAACTTATAGTTTAGGGTCTGGAATAACACATAGGCTAACCCCCCGAAAATTTTCCCCTTAAATAGGGGCGGTAAAGTTCCTATGAAAATATTTTTGATTCGCTCAAAACTAAGTACAAATAAACTTTAAAGTAAATAATGAAACACGTATTTTTTATTTTTTCAAAACTACTCTTTGGGGGTGTGCAATTGAGTTCTAAACTTTGTATAAATTGTAATCCTTGGTTAGATTCTTTCAAAAGTTGGTGGACAAAGTTTGAAGCCTGGAGACAGTCATACGCTGCTTTTATTAACATACCACGCGGGCGAAGCCGCGGGTAACAACTAGTAAATAAATAAAACTATATAATGCTGGACATTTGTAAATGTCGTATTGTACGTTTTGTGTCTGTTTTCTCTGTGTACACAGTAAATAATAACTAAAGAATAAAGTTGCGCTACTGCTTTCATTTAAGTACTTTGCCATCTGCTGCTCCAATTAAATTGTCATGATATAATTCAATATCACCAAATAAACTGGTGAATTTCCTCACTGATTAAATTTATTAACTGTTCGTTTTGATTTATATTATAACTGGAAGGTTTTGTTTCAGCTGTTCATTTCTAATTAAAGTGTTATAAAGTGAGTTCTATTCAATTTCTATAAAGTTTGTAGTTAATAAACTTTGTTTATGTATTAGTACGCTAATTTCAATTACGTAAAATGGAGCAACTAGGAACAACCGTAAATAAAATAATTAATTTAATAGAGAATTTGACTGCTTTTCATAAATTTGTGCAATAAACCTGAGACGCCTCTTTAGAATAATTTCTGCTTATCAAAATCTTTCTTTCGATACTCCAATGATATAGGTGTATGGAAATAACAAGAAATACATGTCAGCCAGTTAAGTATAGCTAGTATTAATCTTGTTTTTTTTCTTTAAAAAAACAGTATTTTACACACAGTAAATAAATGAATAAATAATGCTGGACATTTTTTCACATATCATCATGTAGCCCCAAACCAAGCAGAGCTCGTATTATGGAAACTCCATGATTGATATACAAGTTAGATACTTTTTTTTTGTAAATACATACATATTATACATAGTAAACACCCAGACCCGAGACAAATATTTCTAGATCATACAAACAGTCCCGCGACGGGAATCGAACCCGCAATCTTTTGCGTCTCAGGCGGGCTTACGCCCACTGCGCCACAGAAGTCGTCCGTCCGTAAATGTCACTAAAAAGCTTGCAGAAAGTTGAAAACTTAAGAGCTGTGTTTATTAATACCGGGGCTATATTAAGTTTCTTTCCATTTCATAAAACGTAAATAAACTCTAGAGTATAAAGCTGTAGATTTAAATTTCACACGGATTGTAAGTTGGGTTATTAAATTCTTGCGGCCTCACAGACTGCGGCTAGCGGGACCACAGGTTAGTTGATAGTTAGCATTAGGTACCTGCAATATAGGGTGTGGTCACAAAAGTATTATGATGTATAAATCTTAAGGCGAAATAACACTGTTGCGAGGAAGAGGCATACATTCACACTCATCATTAGATTATGCTCTTGTTAGTATAACTGGTGCAATTACTGAATTCCTTTCATGACGGTCTGCTATACCTCCTTGTAGTCTGTGTGGCTCATTTAGTCTAATCGCAAGTTTCTTCTTCCTGCTGTCATATTTTCCTTCTATGATGGTTTTTCATGAATATGCTATGATTAAGTTTAATTTATTACCTGGTGCAATTACTGAATTTCTTTCATGACGGTCTGCTATACCTCCTTATAGTCTGTGTGGCTCATTTAGTCTAATCGTAAGTTTCTTCTTCCTCACTGTCATATTTTTCCTTCTATGATAGTTTTTATTCATATGATTAATTTTCTTTATTACCTACACCAGAAAAAATGTTTTTCTTTATTTATCTTCATCACCTTCAAGTCTTGATAAATTCAGGCATTTTCTAGTAATTGCTTTATATTACCTAAAACTCACTATGGATGAATTTTTTTTTCAATTGTAAAAAATGTGTTTTCACGTACCGGACCTATGAAAGTTAAGTCACTGGCAGTTTTGACTTAGTCCGATAGACTTTAATAATGAAAGGAAAAAAAAGTAATGAAGGCGAGAATTCACGTTTTTACAAGGACGAAACTCATCGTGGGCAGGTAATGTAATTTTTGGATGTGTCTTTGACTAACTCCTTGGGATCCTCAGAGATCTAGGCACTAAGTATGAATCTGAGGATATTCATAATGGGCGAAACTCTTGTTCTCTTTGCGGAACCAATCGAGGAACTTTGCACTAACATATACTTTGATGAAAACTCAACCCAAACACATTGTGAACTCACCGTAATTTAGTGAAGCTCATATTTCGCGTTACTTGGCCTCAATAGAGCGGTAGTGACGTCAGGTGGCGAAAAGGCGAGGGTAGACTTTGTAATTCAAATCCGGCAAGGTACGGCGTTAAGGTGATGCGATATTTAAATGTGGAATATTAGATTTCAGAAAGTATGACGCCTTAATATTTCTCTGGGAATTTTTGAAAGATAGATTAGCTTTATACTTTTATATTTAGAATTTTTAAAAACGTATACCCCACTTTACCTACTTTTAATCGCGAAAATGAGTTTTTTCTCTCATCTTTGTGATTGGGTTCTTAAGACACTTTTTGCACCAAATTGAAATATCTTTGAACCAGTTAGTAAAACTTAGTTCTTTTTTTATTAAGAAGTAATATCCTTTTAGTTTTCTGTTTGGTAGGTGCATATATTAATCATAAATATATCTATATATTTTTTATATTATGTAGTTTATTACTGTATATGTAGGTATGTAATTATATTTAATGTATTTATTATAACGTTCACCGCCAACCATTCTTACAATTGCATACATTCCGATCCATCTCAAGGTTGTCTGGAAGAGACAACCCTATCGCTTTTAAGCGATAAGACCAACCATTGTGTTTTTGTTTATTTTGTTATCGTGTGGTGTACAATAAAGTATTTTCGTTCATTCATTCAAATTGTGTCTTTATACGTTTAAAGCTGATGGAAATTTAGGAGGTGACATACAGATGGATCGACGGAGTATTTTTTAAGGCTCTGAAACCAAAGGGCAAGAACGAAACCCTTATGGCCCGATAAAACTAACGCAGTGGCGTTGGGGATCAAACGAAAAAGGTCAAATTCACGTTAATGTAGCTACTAATCGCTACCGCCCGTTAGTTTCGGGCTCGATCGGGCCTCAAGGATTCCATTCTTGCCTTTCGGCTTCAGAACCCTAAACGTCAAGCAAAAACCACTTCACTTGATACATAAAGTATTCCATAAATAATTCATAACTTAATGAAGTGTCGTAATTTAAGCATTCTCGTATGAATATGAAAGTTTAGTAAACCTCTTCAAGTAATTACACAAATGTAATCACAGGGTAATCTCGCCGAGTGTAATTTTACGAGAACGTTACGTAACCGTTCATCTTTACGATATTATTAACGATCACTTAAAACTAAAGTGCGATTAGCAAAGGTGAGTTTTAATTGATGTAAAAAGTTAATACGTAATTACATTATGTAAAAGCAAACTCAGTCTGTGTTATATTTTGCAAAGCCTTAAGTGTCTCACATCAAAGGGAACCTACACTTCTTTCAGGTCTCAAACAGGTATTTAGGTTGTGCTTTGATAGATAATGAAAATGAAAAGATGACAGTGGTAGAAAATAACTGAAAAAACAGTACCAACGAAAGGTTTTCGAAGACAGAAGACGGTCAGGCATTCCATCGTTTCGCAATCTTTGCTTTGTACTGCGTCGCATAAATTGACTGATCTCGTCTTCGTCTTCGTGCTTCGAAGGGCACGTTGAGATGTCGGTTCAGGCTAAGATAGTCGGTAAGCCATATTGGAGGCATATGGGCGGCTTAATACTTCTGTCAGTTGGCCTCGTATACGAACAACAAACTTTATATAAGCAAAGATTGCAAAATAATCAAATGTTTGATCAACGCTGGTAAGCGAAAACTCTAGATACACACACGACGACCTCTGCGGCGCAGTGGACGAAGGCGCCACAGAAGACGCAGAAGGTTGCGGATTCAATTTCCACTGCGGGACAAATGTTTTATGATTAGCAAATGTTTGTCTTGGGTCTGGCTGTCTTCTATGTATAATATGTATTAATTTACAAAAAACTATATAAGTAGTTATACAGTCATTTAGTTCCCATAATACAAGCTCTGCTTACTTTGGGGCTAGATGATGCTGTGTGAAAAATGTCCAACATTATTTTATTTATTTTTATACACAAAAGTCACATAAGAAGAGATATTGCATGAAAATCCGCGTGGCAGATGAATGCCATTTGACAAAATAACCTGAATATACGACCAAGGCCTTAGCACATTTTACGAGATTCAAGTACTTTCATTGCCGTATTAAATCAAAAGACAGTGCGATTAAAACTCATTTCACATTACATGCCGTGCTAAACTATTCATCGTAGCAATACAACATAGATCTCTTACTCTATATGACGTCCAACTTTCATAGACAAAGTTTTATTTTCTGAGGGCTTGCCCGCATTGCGAAAAGTACCCTGCGATTTATTTCCTGACAAAATATACTTATTTACACTGTTCTTACGCACTGCGAATGAATTTACTTGTATATTCTGCTAGTTTCCTCGGTCAGGTGGATGTCACATGTGTCAGATGTGTAAAATTGCTAATACAAAATAGTCGCGCGGAAATTAATCCACAGTCCATTTTTTATTCGATATTATCAAAAATATGGGTTCTTATTTTGTTTAACTTTTTGATTGTTATGCCACATTTTAGAGCTATGGTAAAATTATCGAAATATGTTTAAAATAGTGCTGGAAATAGTGCTGCTGGACATTGTTCACACAGCATCATTTAGCCCCAAACTAAGCAGAGCTTGTATGATGGGAACTAAATAACTGATATACTACTTATATACGTTTTTTTAGTAAATATATACAAATTATACATAGAAAACACCCAGACCCGAGACAAATATTTGCAGATCATACAAACATTTGTCCCGAGGCCTCTCAGGCGGGCCTTCGCCCACTGTGCCACAGAGGTCGTCGACTAAAAATATGACTAAAGTATCATTTAAAACTACTCATGTAGTAAAAAGTTATAGTTTCAACGCGCCGATCTCTTTCGCAATGCCTGCGAAGTCTTTGAAATGCATCAATCATGGACTAATAGAAAGCTATCTCTGTGCAATACTATTTTCAATAGCGTAGAAATATCCCAGTACAACAAACCCATTCGCTGTAAGTCTAGCAAGAACCACAGTATGAAAAATAGTCAGTAACAAGAAGGCGATATTGTAAACCTTCAACTTGGCTCTTAGCCACCCTGCTGGAACCACCTAGTTTGAATGTAAAATAGGTGAAATATCAAACTTAGCCGTGACAAGAAAAACACATTTGTGGGTTAGAACTTTTGCATTACCAGGGATCAATGAGGCGGGTGTGACGGCTAGGGCTGCGACACGATTCATTAGAAAGTCGGATAGCATTTTTATCATAAGTGGTCGTTTTCTGTGACTTTTACAAAATTTATTATGGGGTATTTATTAAACAAGTGTTAAAAGGATCTTTTCTTGATTCAACTCAGCCGACCGGCGCTGTATAAATAGCCGCATGCGCTACGAGTGGGCTCATTACTTGCATAGATTTTGGATTACTTGGATACGACAGACTTTTTTTTAGGACAAATAACAATTACTTAAAAATGCTATTGTTGATAAGTCAGGTTGCAAAGATTCAATGATTGTGAAATGATCATTGAACAGTTTCATTATTCTGTACAAGAGATCTCGCTTACCAGTGATCGTTTTACAAGGAGTAGGTGCGAAAGTAACTTTTACGATCTCGGATATAAGAACGATATGGTTTATGTATGGATATGTATATTTGGTTAACAAGTTGGCTACCGTCAAATTTATGATGGCAGATATTGAATAACAAATGTTATTTCTTGGCGTTAGTAATTTGTATTTTCGATAAGGTTCGTTGTTAAATTGAACTAGTAGTTTGGTTAGAATCATTGTGAAATAAATGTTAGTAAGGTTGATTTATACAATCTTTAAAAAAAACGTAGTTAGTTTGCAACACAAGATTATAGAATTGAAGTTTATCGCGACCTTTTTCCAATGAAGACCGAATTAGTCGAAACAAAACAGTGCCTTTTCGGTTATGAATAATGAACGATAGGTAAACATTACTCCGAAGCAAATTTCATATCTTGTGATATGAAAGATGTTGCTAGTAACGTAGAAAAAAAAAATCGCTATTTGTACAGCCAAGTTTCCTGCACTTTTCATTGCACTGGCTCATTCACTTCACAAATCTTTTTTCAGAAACACGATACTTTAGCTTGTCCATTGACCTTTTCTGATCATCAGTCTAGTTTTTAAAGTAGATATGATCACTTTATCTTTTAGTCTTGCAAATTCGTCAAGTAGATTTTTGGCCGTGCATCTATCTAGAAACCGGACGGCTGGCAACACTAGAGACCGGTTTATGCCCCGAGTTTGATGACTCCGCGGGCCTTACAGACCCTTATTGAATCCGACCCGGATTAATTGAATTTGCAACTTGGCGCAATGAGCCGGCAGGTCGGTGCCGGGAAATCACTGTGAAAAATTGAAAGAAACCTGTGATGAAAGTTGTGCAATTGTTGTGTGGGAGGCGTTGTGAGAGACAGTGAAAGGGAGTTAGTATATTGTTTTTCAAAGCCAAAGTCAATAGGTTTTAATTCATTGAAATTAATAGTATCATATAGAAACGTCAGCTTAAAAACTACATGAATTTAATGTAAAAAAGGTAAAGTTAAGCGACCAAGACTATAAACAGGCAACAAACTCTTCTTGCTAGACATGCAGTTACTATTATGTAACTTTGTATATATACATTTAGTAATATAATCCTAATCCGTTTTCGAAAGACAGTATTTCTTTATGATCTGTGAAAAGTGTCATTTTACAGTTCTGTAAATTTGACAGGGTCGCTGCTACTAAAGGTTGGAAAAAAATCTAAATCAAAGCGTCAGGGAACTAAGTTATCCTTTTTTCGAGCGTCACATAGCAAAGACCACAAAATTTTTAAAAAATGTATCATACACTAACTCTATAGAAAGGCACAAGTCGATTGCGGTTTGGTACGACAATTTTATTCATGCTGTTTTGAAAATAAAATCCTTATAATTTTGTGAACCTTCAGTCTTTGGAGTCGCAACTTTGGAAATTTTTAATCACCGTCTCAAACTTTCGACTGAACTTTTCACGATCAGCATAAAAACTTAAGCCACAAGAATTGCCGAGGCACCTTTTCACTTTTCTCCTTCAGACTTAGACTGTCTGACTCTATCCTAACAAATAGTTAGGATAGAGTCAGACAGACTCGCATATACTAGAGTTTCTTACATATATGTTTTAAATAGCCAAATCAATGCCTCTGTTACGTTGCGTTATGTACAGAAATACTTTTTAATGACCCATGGGAAAAAACAAAAACATGGCGAATCTATACTCGGATTTGCGAGGAGCCTTTTGACACAATCATATTTATACAATATTATACAGTGACATTAAAAACCAATGAGAGAAAAAAATTGTAGGCCTTATAGTTCTAATAATGTTAAAACGCCGAATACTGAAACACAGTTATAGAGATACTAACTTCTACCCACGGCTTCGCCCGCATGGTACCCAATAAAAAGTAGTCTATGTGTTATTCTGATGTATAAGCTATATTACTGTAAAGTTTCGTCAATATCCGTTCAGTAGTTTTTGCGTGAAAGAGTAGCAAACATCCTCACAAACTTTCACGTTTATAATATTAGTAGGATATATATAATATAATATAATAATAATAAAATAAAATAAATATATAATAGGATTATCAATTTCTATTTATTTTAAGAATGCTAACTACTTGCAAAATGCGGGCATGTACCAAATATAATGTTGACGTGCCTCTAATTTGGTATTCTCATAAATCCCTTCATTGAGGATGTGTCTGAGGATGTCCATCATGAGGGAAACAGTCGTGAACGCGTTTTTTTTTGTTTTTTTTTTCTATTTTACTTTATAATTGTCTTAATTTTAAAATATAACTTTAATATGATATGAAGCTATATATTATGATCCTTTTTAATATATTTAACATATTTTTGTACCCATATTCACAAAAAATATTTTGATTTGATTTAATTTAAAAATAGCTTTAAGCGCTTTCTCTTAAGAACTTTACTTAAATATTTAGAAGCGTTTTAGTACTAGGCCGAAAACTTACCGAACATTCCATAATCTCAATCACACGCCTAATATTTCCAAAGTACACTTTCAGTATTACCCGCTAGATACTCGATCAATCTTGCTAAAGCCGCGGACACACGAGCGCATCAGCGAGCCATCATCCGTTATTCGAGCATATTCGATTCAGTGGCGAGTGATTTATCGGCGATTGCAGCGAGCGTCTCGCGCCGCCGGACGCGATAATCGATAGCACGGCTCACTTTTATTACCTACGCCTTTGCGATATGAATTCTTGAGCTGGATATACGACACAGCTACTAAGACTAAGCCTCGTACTCTTATCCCTGTACTCTAAGAAGGCCAAAAATAAGGTTGAATCTAGTCGAGTAAATCTTGAATAATGTTTTAGAATACGAGGGTGAGCTTCTACAGAATGCTGAACCGAATTGCTTTTTTAAATGGTATAAAGAGAAATGAATGTGATTTTGAATGGTATCATTTTCAGATATTATTGCGACGATACGTACCTATTCTCGTGCTAACATATTTCCATTGATAGGGCCTTTCCCATGATCATCAGACCAGATTTGGTCGTACTGCATACGTGGTATGATCGTAATGATATCCTAAAATTAATATTAACAGTGAAATATTGCTTTAAGTTGGTAAGCTACCTGTCTTCAGAGGGGCTTCCGCTGAACTTTAACATGACTCGCGCAAAGAGTCCTTCAGAGCAGGTAAAGCAACGGCAATATTCCAGATGCTGCAGATGTAAATAAGCGACGTTAACCGCTTTCCATCAGCCTGATGGCTGTATGCCTGTTTGTCTCGATATAACATATAAAAGCCTTAATTTAAATCCAAAGAAAGACAAAACTTCACAACGCCAACAGGTAGGTTTACATTATTGAAAGCCCCATGAAACTTAAAAAAAAACTTTTAATTCTGATTAAGTTTTCGAGTGGTATAATATCCATTCAATTCACCAGTCTAAACTTTTAATAGGGTGACGATAATAACTTCGCAACTTTGATTGCACCGATCTCGAGTATTGCTGTGAAATGGAGCGCACGATGCGCGTCCATTGGGAAATAACACGGCGTCACACTTCGATTAAGTACTTGGTATTTTTCATTGTTCTTCTTGAACTCTGTCTGTGGGGACTTGTTCTCACCAGTTTTTGGTCGGTTGACCTGCGCGATCTGACCAGTTTGAGGTGTTTTGGCTTATGCTCAGTGGTGAAAGAACCTGTGGTATTTTTCATACTAAAGTACTTGGTATTTTTCATTGTTCTTCTACAACTCCGTCTGTAGGGGCTTGTTCTCACCAATTTTTGGTCGGTCGACCTGCGCGATCTAACCAGTTTGAGATATTTTGGCTTGTGCTCGGTGGTGAAAGGACCTGTGGTGTAGAGAATTAAGTACACATTGTAGAGAGTCTCTAGTTAGAGAGTTTAAGTACATATTGTAGAGAGTCTCTAGTTAGAAAGTTTCATGCGTACGTGTCACATGCATTTGAGGTATTCTAGTTTGTGCTCAGTGGTGAAAGAACCTGTAGTCACAGCGGATTAAGTACACATTGTAGAGAGTCTCTAGTTAGAGAGTTTCATACGTACATGCTACATGTATTTGAAATCCACCGTATTATCAGTGAAGGTACCGACTAAGTTTCGACTCATTTCGTAAATCTTCATCAGGTTGAGTGATCGCGACGCTCTCCCTCCGCGTCCCATTTTGCACTGTACGCTGCCGCTCTTTGTGCGCAATACGCAGGGCGTGTCACCCTAATGAAGACTCTCGCAAATATTTAAAACTTGGTCGGTGCTTTCGCCGATAGTACGGTACGTTAACATTATGAATGATTCACGATAATTTTGGAATAATTTTTGACAGTTTTTTTAACTGGTCGCTATTCGAGAATCTTTCTTCCCAAGTGATTGTCAATTGTGCGAGCTAAAGGGACAATATTATTTGATCCTTGATCTATTTCAAATAGTTACTTTTTTAAATAAATTGTATTTATTTTTAATGTTTTATCTCTATATATTTTTTTGATATTAAAAAATAATATTTGATCCCCTTAAGATACAAATTGGGTGTACAATGCGTACATTATTGACACGTGTCGATAATGCACAGTCAATAATACGAATCTTATGACGGAATACGTCAGTAACTTATGGTTATTTTTATTTTTTTGCACCCAGAAACACCTTGCTATTTTAAAATATTTTTTGCGTAGCTCAAAATAAATTAAAACATCGATTTATTTTATGTCTTACTAAAAGAGGATCAATCATTTAAAAAAGATGACCGTTTATATTTTTATGCTTGCTGTTTTTGCAAAATTAAAATTATCATTTAAATATCCGAGCTAAATGACCTGCCCATTGAACTGGACGACGCAAAGTATGAACGCCCAAAGGACCTTAAATGTTGCGGGAAGTCGATGGATGTATGTAGCCAAGATCATTATAGAAGTATATGGAGGAGGCCTACGTCCAGCTTACTTCTACATACTATTGATTATAATGATGATTATGATGATAATCAGTTCTTGTAGAGACTACCAAAGTCAGCTCAAATTAAGCTCAAATTCAAACAAAACAAACCACTTAAACTGAAGTGTGAGAGCGGCACTCACTTTGAGAAGGTCGTTTATTGCTGTTGAGGCAGCAATATGAAAATCTGGTATTGCATCTCTTCTAAGAACACAATAATAAATATTGAAAATTCTCTGAATGTACCTAATAAAAGAACTCTTTCAAGTCCTCTTTGTAAACCAACAGCGAGTCACGTTTGGCGATATTGACGCACTGGTGTGTGCGCTCCTTGAGATTAATGGTGTTTCTCTTGCGTCATTTGGTCGGTATTTTCGTCCAATTTTCGGTGGAAATCCTCGCTCTTTTTTTTGTAGGTGTTTGGGCTTGTAAATTACTGACGTGCATAAGTTTGGAATTTACGGCCATTTATTTAGTGGAGCAAAATTTAAAAGCTGGGGCAGAAAATCAACAGGATTGAGTTTTTAAGCGCTTTGCATTTAAAATATTGATTGAGTATCTTGTGAACACACAGATACAAAGCTTACATGTTACTAAGTTTGATTGAAATGCTACATAGTATTAGAGTACATTAAAATTAATTTTTTATTTATTGAATACACTAGGATTACATAAAAACGTCAACTTGTAAGCTACGTGAATTTACGTTAATTCCTCGCGCGCGATCAAGCCTAGCAGAATCATCAAACTCTAGTTGGTTTTGTTTTTGATGATCTAGCATGTATTTCGTTGTATATCGATCGAACAAGGAGAATGCTTTCTTTGAAGAAGAGCATTAGTCAAAGATTTAAAAAAATCTAAAATGTATCAACCATAGTGCTTGAATCACCCTTCAAAGGGCGATTAAGCTTTAGGAGCCTGAAAGGCCATACTTATGTACCTACCATATCAATTTAAACTGATCCCTTAAGCTGTGACGTTCCTTGTTGATTCCTGATTTTTCAAGCAACTTTCAAATTCCTTTTTGATCTTTGATTACATAAGTACTTCCGACTAAAAAAGTTAACTATAATAAAATATTGTACATACAACACAGAAAGCTATACTAAATATTATTTATCTAACGGCCCGCACAAACTGGCGCGGTCAAACGGTGGTGGAGATGGTGGCGATTAGTCACTGGCGCGAACTTTGACAATCATTTGACAACCTTTTTCCATAGATCGATACCGCCACCACTGGGGCCGGGCCTTAAGTATAGAACTCGGTTATCAGTAAGAACTGGGATCTTAAGTCTGACAGCGATTCAGTTCGGGCAAAATGTCACTTTGCGATTGAGGACGGTATAGCGTTGTCAGAGCGTTGCAATTCACAAAGCTGGATTTGACATATTTGCCTGAATTGAATCGCAATAAAAATTGATGGCTAGGCTTCTGAGATTCTCAAACTTTGCATTGTAAAGACGGGTTTAGAGAACAATGATAATATTAATGCTGGACATTTTCACCCAGCCTCATCTAGCCCCAAAGTAGGCAGAGCTTGTGTTATGGGAACTTCATGACTGATGTACTCGTAGTTATAATCCTTTTTTTTAATACATTCATATTATACATAGAAAACACCCAGATCCGAGACAAATATTTAAGCTTTGCTTAGTTTGGGGCTGGATGATGCTGTGTGAAAATGTCCTGCATTATTTATTATTTATTTATTTATTTATCGTACAAACATTTGTCCCGTGGCGAGGATCGAACCCGCAACCTTTTGCGTCTCAGGTGGGCCTTGGCTCACAGCGCTATAGTCGTCAGTCTCCAATCTGCAATTCCTACTTATTCAAACCAGAGCTCTAATTTGTCTTTCGTCTTTCTTAAGTCATCAATCACTCGATTGTCTACCCTAAGCCTTTGGAATCAACGTTGAATTTCGCTTATCCGCCCGCGTCAATCAGTATCACGAGGAAGAATCGCCGAGTTTGCGTCGCACTATGTGTTGACGCACTGACAGACTGACGGATTACACTCGCATTGACAAATGTTTGCAAGCAATCGGGACGTATAACGAGAAATAAACTTTATACGGAACGAGTAGAGGATGAAATTGCTCGTGTGCATAATCGATTTTCTGGTATTTACAACTTGGTAGCTTAGCGTGTTTCTTTTTCAATGGATGTGCAGGATCCGTGCTCGAGCGTTTATGTTTATTTTATTGACTGAAAGGCTCGTACGTACATACATAGTTTCTTCTACTTATTTGTATAGATACACTACACTACGTTACTTCACATTCTATCTTAATTTTAGACCAAAAGGAAAGTTTAACTTTTGCAAATACAGGGAATCCTACGCGCGACTCTACTCTCGCGGGTTATAGAAACAAAAAATAATATACAATGATACGTAAATTCCTTAATTAATAGTTAATTCATAGCTAATAAACATACAACCTACTTTATAAGTAAATTGTTAATAAAGTATTTAATAGAAAACCCGAATCTAGTATTGTCGACGGGTATATGATCTCAGTGGTGAGGCGGGCGAATAACCTGTCACGCAAGAAGTGCGGGTTAGATTCCCTGTGCGAGACCAATATTTGTCTCGCACAGGGGATGTTCTGCAGACATTCGTTCCGGGTCTGGATGCCATGGTATTCATTTGTTCCGGGTCTGGATAGCATGGTACTTATTTGTACCAGCAGGGCGATCACACTAACTCATGGCTATCGAAATGGCAATCAATTTTGACACCAGTACCTTATTTTAATGGCCCATCCAACGGAACGTCCAATATGAAACCAATTTTGTTCATTCGCATTGCCCATCTATGGCTCATCCAGCTTACAAATTAGCGTGATACGATTCACCCCATTCGACGATACCAGCCATGGGAAATTAGTGTGATCGCCCCGCAGGTCTGGATGCCATGGTACTCATTTGTTCCGGGTCTGGATAGAATGGTATTCATTTGTTCCGGGGCTGGATGCCGTGGTACTCATTTGTTACGGGTCTGGATGCCATGGTACTCGTAGATTCTCATACCTAAAATACAGGGAATCCTGGTAATATTTATTGTATTATGGGTTTGATGGTGGGCAAAGCGGTACCTTTTCTGACAAAATTATAAGGTTTTCACGCCTGTTTCCCGTCGGGGTACGTATAGACTACAGATCACTACAAACTATTTATACATTCTGAAACAATTTTTTACCGAAAAAATATCACCAAAACTTATTATGCAAAGCGGATCCACGCTGCTCTCTGCATTAAATTAATAATTAATAATATTAGATTTGCTATTAACTTGCAGTGTCGTCTTTCGTCGGGCTCCCAACTAGATTTTATCTACTTGACGACCAATATACAATCGGATCCCAATATGCATCAAAGATGCTCCCAGCCTAAGCAGTTTCAAAACTAGACTAAAAAGCTGGCTTGTTAAGCAAACCTTCTACACAGTGGAAGAGTTTTTGAAATATGACTTAGTTACCTACTTTATATGATGACGATGGCACCTAAATATGTAAGTACCTACTTAGATAGGTACTTAAACTTGTTTTTATTTAATTGTTTTTTATAATTTATATTTTGTACTCCCACAAATTTTATGATATTGTTTAAATTGACGTGTATCCTTCATATGAATAAATGATTCTGATTCTGATTCCGACTTCCATGGCGCAGTGGGCAAGTAGCCAGCTGCGAGGCAAGCGGTCTTTGTTCAGTGTGGCTAACGAGTTGTATTCCTGTGTTAGATCCTCGATAAGCATTGTTGGGCATACCAATTTCTTCACCGTTATAAGTTTTGCTCTTGGAAACACAAAATGTCAACAAACAATTCCCACCGTATCAGCTAAATTTCCCAACGCAATGAATCAGTGAAATTTCTCGCATATTCATGCATTAGCCTACAAAATTGTTGCTTCCATAAAAAAAGACCGCCATAACGCGTGGAGGCGAAATTATTATAAATCTTCATGATATTACCATAGAGCAACTTAGGGAACTTTGCTCTTCGCTGAAATTCGCGTAGTAAGTGGATTGTAAGTCATCTGGGCCTATGTGGTGCCTGAGTGGTCCGTACTCATGGTTCTCGATTGAAGATATTACAGATTTATTGTTACGTAATTGAAATCATTCGAGCGTTTCACTATAAGACTAAAATCATTCTTAATTGACAAATGCTACTATGACATTAAAGATTATTTAGACTAGAAAGCAGACCTTAAAAATAAATAAAAAGTGATGTAATTACCTATTTTAACTAATGAAAATTAAAACAAAAGAAAAAATGACTAAACCTACTTACCTAATTGTGTTATTCCAAATGCTAGATACCTTGATACTTTGCCTACCTTGACTTTATTTTAACGTACCTACTAGTTTTTTTGTTTTACACAAAACTTCGGCCTGCCTACCTATCTATTGCTATACCCTTAGACAGGGTTCATGTGAGATATCTACCTATAAACACCATCTATGTACCTACCATGTGAAAGCAATAAATGTATTGAGTATTGAGTATTCGAAATTCCTTACGGCTGAAATGCGAAATGAATGCAGTCCAACAAAATAATGTTTAATATAAAACAAAACAGGATGAAAATGAAAATGATTCTAAAATTAGTTCCTTCTGACAATAATTAACTTATTAGTTTCGTATCTTAAAAGGATACTTAAGGCAAAATAGGGAAATATTCGTTCACCGCGGATGCCCTGCGGAGTTACGCATTCTGATAATTTAACAGATAATAAGTATGAAAAAGACTGTAGCCAACGGCATTAGGTACACATCTTTTGATTCTCATTCAAATCATTTCGGTTTAACCAACAAACCTTTGGTAGTGGTTAAAAATGTACGCACATCACTAACTGTTTTCTTTGAGTTACACCGAGGCATAATAGCCGTGTCTTTTGTTAGAAGTTGGACGACAAAATAAAAATAAGTGGAATTCTCAAAATTATTGCTACGCTGGGTTTTTCTATAATAAAACTATAAATTTTGCCTTAAGTACGTTTACGGTTTTACGGATCTAGGGATTTAAGGCCAAATACTTGAAATATATGGCATTATATGCAATAAAGCTATAATTTTTTAATGGGAAACCTTTGCAAAACCTAGTTTTGCTTAATAAATCTTCATTTACATCATTTTATATTACACTGAACGAATAAAAAATCTGTCAAAAGTAAAACCCCTAAGATGCTATCTGTTTTCATTGGATCGTGACAAAACTAGAGATAACTAGTTTTAGGATAACTTAATATCAGAATAACATCAATATTTTAAACAAACACGCTCACAACTGTATTTCCCATTATGTACAGTCCCTACTCAGTGCATAGATCTTTGAGGATAACAAGTAAGGGGTAGTCAGAGGCACATCAAAACATGCCTGAGTTTTTTGCGATACTAATATTTTGAGTACAAAAAAACATAGATTTTGCGATATAAAAGATTTGTTTATATTTTCATTATCCTTCTCATGCTAAAAGAAAATAACACACAGTGTAGAGCACAAAGAATGCCAATATTCGAGTCCCCCACTCTCTCACGCCATTGAATCCGAATACGTCTAATAAGATGATCGACTGAGATCGCAAGTCGCAGCATTTGCAAGAATCACCCAGAAAATAACATATTCCAAGAATTATTTTTGGGGCTTGTTTTTCGCAGAGTTAATTTTTTCTACTTTGTTTCATGTGGTTTTTGTTGATCGCGCATACTTACCGGGTTCTCTGGCATTCAATTTTAGGAAGAAAACAAAATCAAAAATAGTAGTATCTTTTTTTATTGCAAAAACTATCGTGAACTTGACTATTCATATTGTAAAAACGGGAATTTTCACGTACTGCACTATCGGTGAAAGCACCGACTATGTTTCGATTCATTCCGAGAGTCTTCATCAGGGTGAGTGAACGCGACTTGCTCCCTCCGCGTCGCGCCGTACACTGGTAGAGACTCTCGGAATGAGTTGAAGCTTAGTCGGTACCTTCACCGATAGTGCAGTACGTGAAAATTCCCGTTTTTACAATATGAATAGTCAAGTTCACGATAGTTTTTGTAAAAAGCTACAATCACTTTCATGAGTCAAAGTTTTTTTTAAACAAATACAAACACGCTTACGACTGGTATGTTTCCATGATTGACATCTTCAGATGTCTTCAGGTAGTTAGAAGCAAGTCCAAACATTACATTTGGCAAGAGCTCGCGTTTTGCAATTAGCATTCTACGTGACAGGTTGCCAACCCATCGCCGCTTATGTTTAGTTCTAGGACATGCCAGTTTCCTCGCGGTGTTTTCCTTCACCGTTTGAGTTAATGTACACATATATTCTTCCAGTGGAATAATTTATTAGTGAACAACCGGGTCTGAACCCAAAACCTCCGGTTCAGAAGTGGTACCGCGCACTAGACCAACGAGACTCTTTACGAGTATGTTAATGGTTTTATATTATGGCCCTTGTGATTTTAATGTCAGAAGGGGTTCATTCCCGCTGCGGGATAAATGTTTGTACATTTGTCTCGAGTCTGGGTGTTTTTAATGTCCTACTAATATTATAAACGCGTAAGTTTTTGAGGATAGATGTTTGTTATTCTTTCACGCAAAAACTACTGAACGGATTTTGATGAAACTTTACAGTGATATAGCTTATACATCAAAATAACAAAAAGGCTCCTTTTTATCCGAGTACCACGCGGGCGAAGCCGTGGGCAGAAGCTTGTATAATATGTAGGTATGTATTCACAAAAAAATGTACATTAGTAGTATATCAGTCATGTAGTTCCCATAACACAAGCTCTGCTTACTTTGGGGCTAGATAATGCTGTATGATACTAGCTTCTGCCCACGGCTTCGCCCGCATGGTATTCGGGTAAAAAGTAGCCTATGTGTTATTCTGAAGTGTAAGCTATATTACTGTAAAGTTTCATCAAAATCCGTTCAGTAGTTTTTGCGTGAAAGAGGAACAAACATCCTCACAAACTTTCACGTTTATAATATTACTAGCTTTTGCCCACGGCTTCGCCCGCATGGTACCCGGGTAAAAAGTAGACTATGTGTTATTCTGATGTATAAGCTATATTACGGTAAAGTTTCATCAAAATCCGTTCAGTAGTTTTTGCGTGAAAGAGGAACAAACATCCTCACAAACTTTCACGTTTATAATATTAGTAGGATTATAGTAGGATTGACTGTGACTTGCCACTGTGACTTATTTCTCAAAGACGCAAGAACATTATTGATATAAAACCTTGTTATATCAATATATTCTTATCAATATATCAAGTTCTTGCGTCTTGCTGTTGTTCTATTTGTATAAATAGTTTATTCTCATATCTTAGCTCCGTTTAGTTTTACTGAAATAAATTCACATTTTATAGGAAAAATGAAGAACCCAACGAATTTTTCTCGGTCCATATATCTTCGGGTTCGGAACAAAAGGAGTTGCACCGGATAACCGCGCCAGTCTAATGAGTTAGCTTCATCTACGTCTGCCGACTGATAGTGGTATATTACCTCTATACTCGGCAGTACAAAGCTGAGATAAAATAGAAACGCAATCCATGGAAACCATGTAAAGGAGAACAAAATGACCTTAATAATATTAGTAGGATAATAAACAGCAACCTTATATTCTATTACTTATTTATACAACTATTTATAAGACTATGTACAAGTAGGTATATCCAAAAAATACAGATGAAACAGCTATCTAAGACCATTGCAAACGATCTATAGATAGCTCAACTGATCCATATCACTACCAGACGGAAGCGTTCCCAAAATACTACAACTTAATAGTTTTGTATATATTATGTCAGTGGTATAAATTGAGTAAGTGGTGAGTGCAGGGGGGGCGCAAGGGGGGATGAGAGTGAGAGTGAGAGAGAGAGAACACTTGAGATGCCTCTGGTGTTGCAAGCGTCCAAAGGTTACCGCTTTACTGCATTTACTTTTTACATAAAAAAAGGAATTCATAAATAATTTTATCCTCTTTTTCAGTTATTTACGGCTTTATTGCGTTTAATCTTTTTAATACAATTCCGAAATTTCGAGTGTGTTGCAACAGCCGTGGTCTCGGGATGACTAATGAATTAACGTCGAGAAATAAACCCCCTAAAAAAATATAATAATTTACATGACGATGCCTAAGTAAGTGTTGTAAACTTTTTCCATACATCATCCCCTTCTAAAGGTAGAATTTTGGAAAATGCTTTATTAGTGCAAACAACACACTGAAACGAACACAACCTTACATAAAATAAATGATTGTATCTAAGAGACAGATCACCAAATATTACCAAAGGCAATATATAAGAAATACGTACTTAATTAAAAAAATTCGTGATATTTAAGTCCTTGAACGCATCATGCGTGAAAAGCTACTTAGACTTATCAATACTTTGCTAAAACATGTAAGACATTTATTCATACAACTATTTACAAGTAGGTATACACAAAAAATACAGATGAAACAGCTAGCTATCTAAAGACCGTTGCAAACGATCTATAGATAACCCACCTGATCCAGATAACATCCAATAATAATATCCAGATAGAACTGATTCAGACTTATTAATTTAATCAGTACGTTATTTTGCAGTACGATTTCGCTTTTATATGTAGCTGATTTAATTTTGTAATTGTATTTCTGCATTGTACTGCACTATGGCACAAAGTTGCCGCAACAAGAGTTGGCATGTCTTTATTCAATGAGCCTGACTGATGTGTTCTGTCGACGGGGTTCTAGACGAATATTTTTACAACTCCGTACGTTTGTATTTCCTGCATAACTTTTTATGTCGGTAATATGTTGTAGGTACCTAAAATTTTATAATAGCCTGAAAATAACAACCTCGACGGACACGAAACCCGCGTGGTAAAGTTGGTATAGCACACGTGTACCAAGCGGGAGGTCCCGTGTTCAATTTTTGAGATATTATAAAATCTTGTAATTTTTTTTAAGGGTGGCTTCTAAAACCAAATGACCATGTTGTATCTATGCATAATCATACACCCGTTGGTACCAATTTACATTTCGTATAATTATTGACATTTCCTGTCACTTTTGATATTTAAATTCCAATTATTTGATCTCTAAAACATTACGTTGATTTCAGCTAAAAGAAGTAACTACAACGTTGATTAGAGTATCAATATTTTGGTTCAATCACAATATATTGGTATATAGACGACCTCTGTGGCGCAGTAGGCGAAGGCCCTCCAGAGAAGCAGAAAGTTGCGGGTTCGATTCGCGCCGCGGGACAAATGTTTGTATATTCAAATATTTGTCATGGGTCTGGGTGTTTTCTATGTAAAATATGTATGTATTTACAAAAAAAAGTATGTAAGTATTATATCAGTAATGTAGTTCCCATAACACAAGCTCTGCTTAGTTTGGGGCTAGATGATGCCGTGTGAAAAATGTCCAGTATTATTAAAAAAAAGGTGCTAAAATGGCGTAGCAATCAAAGCAGGTACCGTTTACTCTTGTGACTTTGTCACGTGTCCCTGTCACGGTCACAGAGAAATTCACCTTAAATGTCAAATGTCATGAGGAATCATCTATCGTAAGAACACAAATTCTCAGACAGGTAAATGAACTAACCAAGCTAATAAGTATGTTTTACATCAGCCTAGGAATTTACTAATCAACACATACGCCCTAAACTTCAGTTTTATGATAAAACTTCAACGTTATCCTAGTTTAAGCAAGTTTGTTAATCCCTTGGTGCGGTCAGGAGGTGACCCAATACGTCAACGGGATTTAGGAAGGGATTACAATCGGGTAATTTTATCGAGTTTGACCCGAGTTGACAGTGACGTCGGACGTAATCGAGCGGCGATCTTCCAGAGATTTAGGGATTATGCCCCCGTCAATGTGATTAGAGAAACCAATTAAAATGGATGAAAAGTCAACAGTAATAATTTAATTAATAACTTGAATTATATTTGTTGTTCTTGGAAAAATCCTCTTGTTTATGATATAAAGTAATGCTGGACATTTTCACACAGCATCATCTAGCCCCAAACTAAGTAGAGCTTGTATTATGGTAACTACATGACTGATAAACTACTTACATACTTTTTTTGTACTTACATATTATACATAGAAAACACCCAGACCCGAAACAAATATTTGTAGATTATACAAACATTTATCCCGAGGCGAGAATCGAACCCGCAACCTTCTGCGTTTCAGGCGGGCTTTCGCCCACTGCGCACAGAGTTCATCGCAATATGCTCGTTTCATCAAATAAAATAAAATTATACGAATATATTGCATCAAATGTAGTACAAACTACATGGAATCCTACTACTAATATAAACGCGAAAGTTTGTGAGTATGGATGTTTGTTACTCTTTCACGCAAAAACTACTGAACGGATTTTGATGAAACTTTAAAGTAATATAGCTTATACATCAGAATAACACATAGACAACTTTTTATCTGGGTACCACCCGGGCGAAGCCGTGGGCAGAAACTAGTTATACATATATTGCATAAAATGTATAACAAATTCAATAGTTTCATTGAAATTGCCATCCAAAAAGTAAAAAAAAAACCGTGAATATGTTGATCACCGTTTGACCGCGTATGTAGTGTAACCTATAATGTTATATGTTTTTTATTAGAAAAGTATTTGTACCCGTTATTTTTCATATTTTTTTTTAACGTTTTATTTTTATTTAGCGACATTTCTGTATATATTTACTTGTAAGAGTAACTCTTACTTATATTATAAACGTGAAAGTTTTCTTATTAATATTACAGAACGGATTTTAATAAAACTTTACAGTAATATAGCTAATAACATAGGCTACTTTTTACCCGGGTACCACGCGGGCGAAGCCGTGGGCAGAAGCTATACTATGTCTAAGCACACTTCTGAGTCTAAAGAGTGGGCATTTATTGAAGTCAGCTCCTAATGAATTCAAACAATTAATTTCAATTTAAATTTGTTATCACTCTGAGTTTTAGTTAGAGTGACGTAATAAGGCTTTCTGGCCTAGACACAAGTCTGGAATTTAGAGGTGACTTTTGTGGCTTTTAAGCCTATTTTAAGAGAAATGGTGCTAACGATTATAATCAAATAAATATTACCGAAACATTAATATGATTTTTTTACGCGACTGCGCAAAGCAAAATATGTGCCGATGAAATAATTAAAAAAATAACACGCATACGCCATTGATGGACATCCTTTGATACATACTCAGTACGTAGATCTTTGAGGACACCAAAGAGGGGGAAGTCACAGGCACGTCCAAACATTATATTTGCTTTTTACAAGCCCATCGCCGCTTATTGGAACACTAACTGATTACTAGTATATGCCTTCGAATTTTAGGTTCTTACGAAACGAATAAAAGTTAATGGCAACCTCTGTGGGCGCAATGGTTAAAGGCCCGCCTGAGACGCAGAAGGTTGCGGGTTCTAGTCCTGCCGCGAGACAAAATTTTTGTATGATCTGCAAATATTTGTCTCGGGTCTGGGTGTTTTCTATGCCTATTATGAATGTATTTACAAAAAAAATATAAGTAGCCATGTACATAGTTCCCATAACATATTCTCTGCTTAGTTTGGGCTAGATGATGCTGTGTGAAAAAAACCCATTATTATTTATATTTAAGTTATAAAATAAAAGTTTTTTTTTTTAACATTAACGTGATGTCCGTCGTATATAACAGCACTCATTTGACATTGTGGCAATAAAATCTAATAACCATCACTATGTCAAGAAAAGATTTCTACAGACATTGTTGATGATGATGATTTAGCAACACTGCGGTTTTTTTAATCAATTTTAATAAAAACCAAATATTTCAAAACAAACTTAAACGTGATTACGTTGTCACGTTACAGCCCTACCCTAGGTTTTCAAGAGAAGGGCTGTAAGCGGCAAGTTAAATCTTAAGAAAAGAAAGGGTATTAAAGATTTTTAACAATATTTAATCAAAAATTATAACCTACCTACCTAGTGATGATTAATGATTTAATGGACACTACACGACGTAATACCGAAGTATAGCGGAGAGAAGACCGACGGGTGCAGTGCGAAGCGTTGACTGGAGGTGAAGTGTAGTTGACCTGAAGAAATGATGTTGTTAAATTTGTGGAGAATATCTTTAGGGCGAGGAGGAAGTGGACCCGCCCTGATGTCAGACTGATTACAGCTCAGTCTTCAGAGCCCAGCAGGTGAGGTCCAAGCGGAAGTATGAGGCTAGCCAGAGTCCTCGGCTTTCAGGTCGTCAGCCTCTGGGTTCTGCTTCAGGGTCCAGTGTCAGTGTTTAGCGTCAGTGTCCAGAGTCCTCGGCTTTCAGGTCTTCAGCCTCTGGGTTCTGCTTCAGGGTCCAGCGTCAGTGTCCAGCGTCAGGATTCAGCGTCAGGATTCAGCGTCAGGATTTAGCGTCAGGATTCTGACCAGGGTTGAGGCTCTTCTAGATTCTAGGTATTCTGATGGTTCTAGAGTCAGAGCTCCACTGCAGCTTCAAGGTATAGGCTTTTCTAGGTCTTTATGGTTCTAGAGTCAGAACTGAACTGCCGGCTGAGTCTGCTCAATGCCGTATTTATAGGAAGTTTTATGTTTGAATTTGGAGTGTGAGTGGCTAGTGTTATTCTAGACTGAATATAGAGGTTCTATTAAGTTTCCATATATAACCTTCTGCAAACATTCGTTTTTATATGCAAACTTTCACAAAACAACCAAATAAAAAATAAAGTTGTGATGAACACTGACAGAAAGTGTCAATCTGTCAATTAGAAAACAAACATTTTTAGCTAAAAATAGTGCTTGAAAATGAAAAATGGTTTTATAGTTTAGATCAGAAAATTCTGCTCTTTCGTCTCATGTAATAATGTTTTTGAGGTGAAATACGCCGAAACATGGATTTTCCGTCGATTATAGCTCAAAGGAGGGCTGGAAATTATGAATGAGTAATACTTTGGAGCAGTATCTTCCATCCTACGTGGGTATTTACAAGAAATCATTCCTATAAAGAAAGTTAGATATAGAAATATACTACAACGTTCGAAACTCGTTTTGAAATTGTTTAGAAGATTTTATTTTATTTATAAAGTCAGTTTAGTTTATTTGTTTGCAATCTTGAAAGTTAGATTAGAAAATTAGATGCTTGGAGATGATACATTAAATAGATATGAACTAGTTAATCCAACTCTAAATACGATTACCTCAGACCTCTATGGTGCAGAGGGCGAATGTCCGCCTGAGACACAGAAGGTTACGGGTTCAACTCCCGCTGCGGGACAGATGTTTGTATGATCTGCATACATTTCTTTCGGGTCTGGTTGTTTTCTACCTCTATATATAATATGTTTCTATTTTCAAAAAAGTATATAAGTAGTTTAACAGTCATTTAGTTCCCATAATATAAGCCCTGCTTAGATGATGCTGTGTGAAAAATGTCTAGCATTATTTATTTATTTCATTTTCAAGAATAAATGTAAATAGACAAACAAACAAATTACTTCATAAAGCAATATACAGGCTATCTACCGTCGCGGGTAAAAAGGTAAAATTTTCCCTAGCAATACGATTTTTATTGTATTTACCGTATAAACTGATCAAACTTGATGTTCTTCTGAGATTTACATGAATTCACTACGTCCCTAGCATGGGAGCATGAAGTTGTGGTGCATATTAAAATAAAATACGTAAAAATTGTATTCGAAGTAGAATAGTATTTATAGTAATATAGTATTAGTAGTAGTATAGTATTAGTAGTTATATAGTATTAGTAAAAGAGAGAAGTGTGGAGTGAAAAAGAATGTAGTAAAGAAAGTGGAGAAAGGTATGGTTTTTGTATGTAGAAAGGATGGATGGAAGAAGAAAAACAAAACTAGTATACTAGGTGAGCGTGAATGGGAAAGTTGGAAGGGGAATGCCTCGGTGGTACCCTGACCAAATTGGAGAGGTTCTGAAGAAAGGCGATGCCAAGAGTACACTAAGACGAGCTTGTATGAAGAATGTGATGAGGATGAATGAAGCAATTTATCTGAGCCAGGATCGTAGACGTGGTCTCTGCCTACCGCTCCCCTGGAAAAAGGCGTTGCTTTATGTGTGTATAGATATAAAAATAGTATTACTTATATTTCATGAAATAAAGCCATTTATAACCAAAGGCAAGAGATGTAGCCGTAAGCAACTGAACTAAACCACTATCACCCACATAATGGATTTCAACACAACACGTTGACACACCATACATCAATCTAAGGTTTAATTAATCACACACAGTCAGCACAGAAAGGTAGCTTTACAGCAGTAAAGATACTAATGACAAAATTAAATGATATTTTTTAAAGGGTTTCACAAAATCACGCAAAACTATCCTAAAAAAATAAGACACGACTAAAAGAAATATCCCTTCAGCGGTCTAGACAAATACCTCACACTTAGTTTTCCTTTCATGCGAACGACAATTTGTCAAGGAAAAACTTGGCAGTAGTCACGTAACATTTCTACTGATGTCATTTCCATACAATTCAATCTATCCGCTGGCGTCAACGCCAACAGAAAGTGGTATTTTTCTAGACACCCTGATAACAATACTGATTTCATGATGACACTGATGTGTCTCCAGTTTTAAGAATACCGGTGAATATAATTACACCGCCCTAGTATGTTTATGAATTAGAAAGAAAGAAAGAAAGAAGAAAGAAAGAGTATTTTTATTTGAGCCCAAAAACACAAACATGGTAAAAAACTGGAAAAGAATTAGCTTATAGAAAATGTGTTGCTTGGGGTCAAAATAGGTCCCTGTCTCAGCTTGATGCAGCATCGTGTTAGTACGTTGCTGCGCTGGTTTTTAGACAGGGCCTTTTGTGAGGACACGAACATTGACGAGGGCACAAAATAAAACTTACATAAACTACATAGGTATATTAAGTATAACATAAACTACATATAAAAATGGGAATTAATATTTGTGTATTTGTATGCCATAAAGAGTTTATCGATATACCAGCTTCTGCCCACGGCTTCGCCCGCATAGTAACCGTATAAAAAAAGCATATGTGTTATTCTGATGTATAAACTATATTACTGTAAAGTTTCAAAAAAATACGTTAAGTAGTTTTTGAGTGAAAGAGTAACAAACATCCATTCTCACAAACTTTCACGTTTATAATAGTAGGATAATTTTCTCCTGTTAGGTCTTAGGGTTTTCACTCTTTGCATCTATGTTTTACGTTTGCGCCTGAAAACTTCAGGCGGAAGGTTTACGCCATGATGAGATGGACGTGATTGATTCCGCTCTAAATGGTCGCTTAACACATTAGCGAAACACAATCGACACACCACAATCATAATTCGAACGCAATCATATTAAATGAGCGGTTTCTAACTATGTAGTAATATACAGCGATGTGAATTCGGCTCGGCTTTTTTATAGATCATCAATTTTATTGTTATGTGGAGTATAGACTTTCTCCACAAAATCAAATATTTTCTGTATTGGATGGTTTTGATAAATGAGAGCTGCTCGACGAGTACGAATCCTACTAATATTATAAATGCGAAAGTTTGTGAGGATGGATATTTGTTACTCTTTCACGCAAAAACTACTGAACGGATGTTGATGAAACTTTACAGTAAATAGCTTATACGTCAGAATAACACATAGGGTACTTTTTATCCGGGTACCACGTGGGTGAAGCCGTGGACAGAAGCTAAATATAATATAATAAACGTTGTGTTGTTTTATGTTTGCAGCGTGTAATACCTCTTGTGTTGTAAGCTTCCATAGGCTACGGGAGCTGCTTATGCGGGTCGGCCGTATGCATGTTTGACACTATATAAAAAAAAAATGTTTTTCAAGCTTTTGACAAACATCTATTTTAAATAATGTATATAACTGCTACTTACTAATTCATTGTAGAACCTCTATTTGGTATCCTCAAATATCTAAACACTGAGTTTGTTTCTTTTATTTTGTTTTTAACATGTCATGTTATCTTGTGTGAATACTGCTTGAGATATTTTAATGTGCAGTCAGCCCTCACCCGCAGGATCGCCTTATCCAATTCAACTAATGACTCAACTCCAGACAAATGAGATTTAAAACAGAATCACTGCCTTTTCAATTTTTTATGAAGAGACGAATAAAAATGGTGGATTCCGTTGACCTTTTTTGTAGGCAATTTTTAATTTTAGCACGTTTTAATGACCTTGCGAATGAAATGTGTCGTAAAATCTTTTCAATAATACAATATACAACTATGTTAAAGAAGGTACGAGCATATAAAAAAAATACAGATGAAATGAATTCAATTTATTTGTTTATAAAATATTTTTTTGACATTTTCAATTCTATTTACGTATTTCTTTGTTCACTTGTTGTTTTGTATCCAAATAGTTTAAGTGACGAATGTAACTAATTTAGAATAAGAAATTTATAATAACACCATATTATTATGATGATCCAATGGTGATTAAAATAAATAAATAAAAATATATAAAAAAAATATAAGAAACAGGTACTAGCTACCTAAAGACCGCTGTAAATGATCTATAGATAGCTCAAGTGATCCAGCCAAGTGATTACTACCAAACGGAAGCGTTATTTAAATTCTAACTGCATTGCCACGCTTTGATATCATAGAACATTTTACCAATGGACTATGTTCACTACATATGTATAAACAAAAAATCATACATATATACGCTCAGATACTTAATACGCAGATCCGTAAATCTTATAAATGAATATCGATCCTGCTCTCACTGTCCAACCAAAAATCTGATAATGGGGGCTAAGGTGGTGTATTCCTAGATTGTTGGTCCGACACCCCCCTTAAATAAGACCGTAATTTTGACGTCCAATTTAAGGGATGCTAAGTAATTTCATATTTTGAATATTATCATATTTTATTTATTAATGTCCATAAAAAATATAAAAAGTAAGTATTTGCTTTAAAATATCACGGAACAGTTGCCCGTCGGTTGTACAATTTGCAGAACTCAAGAAACGTTTTTTTACAAAAAATATGTTAAATCCTGATTTGCAAAGTCACCGTTCTTTAATCTAAGACTGTGATTCCATTTGATTATGGTGATTCGAGCATTAACGTCCCCCAACTAAGGCCCATAGTCTACTAAAGCGGAGCAGAAAATTCTTAGATAGATAAACCAACTCATTATTGCACACCAAAAAAAAAACAGGAATGAATAATCTTACAAGATACAATGGGCGGTCTTATCGCAAAAAGCGATCTCTTTCAGAAAACTTTTAATATGACATCAACAGAGCCGAAGTGTGTTTTCATGAATATTAATGCGCCAAGAATCGAATCCACACCTCTTGCGTCACAGCTACTCACCCGTCGCACCATCGAGGTAGTCGACATAAAAGCAAAATTATCACGAGTTGACACCTATTTACCTACACAGAGAAACATTTGAGAGAGCCGAAGAGTGTGTTTTCATGAATATTAATGCGCCAAGAATCGAATCCACACCTCTTGCGTCACAGCTACTCACCCGTCGCACCATCGAGGTAGTCGACATAAAAGCAAAATTAGCACGAGTTGACACCTATTTACCTACACAGAGTAACATTTGAGAGAGCCGAAGAGTGTGTTTTCATGAATATTAATGCACTGAGAATTTTTCCATTATCTCCCAGCGAAGGACGAATGTCTGAATATATTTTATGTTGCTTTCGTGTTTCAGTAAGTGATTTAGAGGTTATTATGAGTGAACTCCGCACTCTATAAGTGGGATTTAAAGATTTTTTAAATGTTTGAAGATGTTCATAATAAAGTTATACATATACGATGGTATGTGTATAACTTTATTATGTAATAAAGATTGATAAACTTTTTATGGCACCCCAAATAAAAAATATAGGAATTCATAAATAAACAAGATAAAATGGGCGGTCTTAGCCCAAGAAATTTTAAAATTAACTTTATTATCCTATCCTATTAATATTATAGACGCGAAAGTTTGAGAGGATGAATGTTTGTTACTCTTTCACGCAAAAACTACTGAACGAATTTTAATGAAACATAACAGTAATATATATATACTTACGAGTATATGTAAAAATTTTGCACGACCAAAATGTCGAATATAGACAAGCTGACTATACCTATGTAATAATAATAATGTACCTACATCAGAATAACACATAGGCTACTTTTAATCCGAGTACCATGCGGGCAAAGCTGTGAGCAGAAGCTAGTATAACATAGATCGATAAACTCTTTATGGCACACCAAAAAAAATGCACAAATATTAATTCATAAACATACAAGGTACATGCTTAAGTACATAAAATAATTATCGATTAACACGATCTCTTTCAGTCAACCAAAGTAAGTTGTCTAATGTGTGGCAAACAAACCAGCGTCAAACTGACGCAGCGGCGATGGCGATCAAAGACAAATGGTTATCAGCCTATTAACTTTGACAATGGAATGGTATCTAATACTGCAATTTCTGTTTTACTGAAGATAAAGTTAAATCTGTTTTCTATATGAATAGCAATATTGTCGCACCGAACCATACCGCTAACGTATGACAAGGCTACCAAACCAAGTCCCAACCTTTGACCCCACTCGGACTCTTCAAAGACTATTTCAACTTGCCACTTAACCCGGAGCAAGTTGAAAATTCTTAATCTATGGAAATAGGCACTTTAGAGGGGAGCCAAGTTCCATAGTAATCAGTGGGTAGCATTCTCGAAAACTCGCATGTTATTTGATGTTTGTTCATTGGAGCGCACCCACTCGGGTACTGGCGGGGAAACACGTAACTAGAAACTTCCTCGCTTCAAATTATCAAGTAAATTGATTGTAAACTGAAATTTTCTTAGCATTGAAGTTATATTTTTTCTTATCTACATAATTATACTCTTCTTATAAGTTTAACGGATCTTTATCGCGTTTACATTTTTTTATCATTTTACCCGACGTTTCGTCTAAACTGTCATCCCGTGACCACGGCTGGTTAAAGTTCGAAATAACCAGTTAATCGCAAACTGATTGGGAATTGAACACAAAAGTTTGAAATGGTAGCTCTATCGTGGAATATATGTTGATTTTTGCGGTCAAAGGTTCTTTTAAGTATACTTGTCTTACACAGAAAAGCTACTGTTCAGTGGTTTTTTAACATTTAAATTAAATAACCTTTTGTGTGCCGCTGCCCTCTTTGGGGGACTGTAAACGCTTCCATTTATGTACCCACTTAAGTAAATGTATCTCATATACGTTAGTATAATATTTTTCAAGCATTCTCTTGTTTTGTAGGATAAGACTCAGTTCTTTGTGCGAATGAAGCACATTATTACGCTAGATGTACCTATATTTTTACAATTTAAAATAAGTACTTAGGTTTAACCTTTTATTTACCTAACTAATTGTTTCTTGCTTATAAACTATGTGGTGTTTGCCTGTAATTGGTTTTTCATGTAGCATAAGACTTACTAGTTTATACCTTACTAGCCGATTCCCGCGGTTTTACTCGCGTAAGGTAGGTAATTGATAGGTGCATCAAAAATCATTGCGTGCCTTGCACCCTAAGAGTTTTTTTTTGATTACCATGATACGTATTCAGTTCTTTTGTATTTAAGTATCCAAACTAAGTTTACAGTAAATCGTACCAAGTGTTAAACATTTGTTATACAAACTTAACACACCATCCTATCCCTTTGAGGGGTAGTTTGGAAAAACGTACGAATAAAACTGTATGTAACCAACTTTTGTTTCTACCGGCGATCTAATCAAATTTAAGAACACAGAAGCTGCTACTTTTTTGTAGGAAATAATGAGTACTTTAATCATGTAGTACATCATTTTTATGTATCATCAATAGTTTTCTCAGCGCACGCCAAATAATGAATTTTATAGGCAAAATTTTGCTACTTTGGGTTTCATTATTGCAATTTTCTTAAGGATCTCTATGTTTTTGAAAATAAATATAACCTTTTTTACTTCTTGATAATTTAGCTTTCGTGACTAGAAACTTTGTTGGTGAAAAAATCGGTCCAGTAGTTTCGGAGCCTATTCGGTACAAACAAACAAACAAAAATCTTTCCTCTTTATAATATTATAAGTATATTAGTATACATAAATTATAAATCCTACTACTATTATAAACGCAAAAGTTGAGGATGGATGTTTGTTACTCTTTCACGCAATAGCTACTGAACGGATTTTAATAAAACTTTACAGTAATATAGCTTATAAATCAGAATAATACACACTTTTTTCTGGGTACTACGCAGGCGAAGCCGTGGCCAGAATGTTATATACGTTTAAAACAATTGAGAGGTCTTTACTCATCAGTGGGTATTAGCAGTAACAGTGTGTACCACAGTGGTACATACTGGGGGATACCCGTCGTGATCGTGTTTGTTTTTTGTTTACTGCCGTTTTAATTTATGAGTAGACATTGTATTTCTCCCTCAACAGTACGCGTACAGCCTATCCTACCGCATGTTATTAACTCCGCTAAGTGGGAAAGCCGTGGAAAGGTTTTATTTAATTTACAACCGCTTCGTGTTTCCGTCGGGAGTATTTTTATGATGACTTAGTTTTGACATTTCTGTGTTTAGATTTTACATTTTATCGAGCTTTGAGCTAGAAATATTCGTAAAAAGTTAGTTTCATTAATTTACTTCAAATGGTTTACATCAAACAAGTGAATTATTCTAAATTTAAAACTCTTTCGGTCTCATTACGAAACGTGGTTTAAATAAATAAATAATAAATAAATAATTCTGGACATTTTTCACACAGCATCATCTAGCCCCAAACTAAGCAGAGCTTGTGTTATGGGAACTACATGACTGATATACTACTTATATACATTTTTTTTGTAAATACATATTATACATAGAAAACACCCAGACCCGAGACAAATATTTGCAGATACAAACATTTGTCCCGAGGCGGGAATTGAACCCGCAACCTTCTGCGTCTCAGGCGGGCCTTCGCCCACTGCGCCACAGAGGTCGTCAATCGGTGATCGGTGGTCAATCAAATCGGTGGTTTATCTCTCAAAGTTATCTCTCAAGACAAATTGTTATAACAAAAACATATTCGGTCTCATTACGAAACGTGGTCTAAACTCGAGTTGAACTCAAGTTCTGTCAAATCCACTAAACCATGGTTTAAATATACCTTATCGAAAAAAAAGTATTATTGCAAAGCCACTACGGTCGACAATTTAATAATAAAATAAAACCGCGGGATGACCGTTTTATTTAAAAAACACTTCTAAACCAAAATAAAAAAGAAAAACATAATTTTGATTGGCTACCAAAAAAAGTAGGTCCTCAAAAAGAGGTTGAGTTATGATAGAAATAAACTAGGTGACCGCCTGGTTTATCTTTTAGCAGTTATTTGTAGTCAAACCTCTTTTTGAAATGTCACATAGACTGTCGGCTATTATACTATAGCATTCAATTTTAAGCCTTGTTTCCTTTGCACAACAATTTGTCTTGAAGTCTTGAAGACCCACAGGGTCTCATTACGAAAGGTGGTTTAAATCGGTGGTTTATCTTTTAGACCTTTGATTCCAGATTTTCAAGACAAATTGTTGTGCAAAGGAAACAAGGCTTAAAATTGAATGCTATACCTAGTATAATAGCCAGTCTATGTGACATTTCAAAAAGAGGTTTGATTACAAATAACTGCTAAAAGATAAACCAGGCGGTCACCTAGTTTATTTCTATTATAACTCAACCTCTTTTTGAGAACCTACTTTTTTTGGTAGCCAATCAAAATTATGTTTTTCTTTTTTATTTTGGTTTAGAAGTGTTTTTTAAATTAAACGGTCATCCCGCGGTTTTATTTTATTATTAAATTGTCGACCGTAGTGGCTTTGCAATAATACTTTTTTTTCGATAAGGTATATTTAAACCATGGTTTAGTGGATCTGACAGAACTTGAGTTCAACTCGAGTTTAGACCACGTTTCGTAATGAGACCGAAAAGGTTTAAAATTGAATGTTAAAATAAAATTGTCGACAGTCTATTTGACGTTTCAAAAAAAAGATTTCATGATAAATAACTGCTAAAAGATAAACTAGGCGGTCACCTAGTTTATTTCTATCATAACTCAACCTCTTTTTGAGAATCTACTTTCTTTTGGTAGCCAATCAAAATTATGTTTCTTTTTTATTTTGGTCTAGAAGTGTTTTTTAAATCAAATTCTCATCCCGCGGTTTCATTTTATCTTTAAACTGTAGACCTTAGTAACTTTGCAATAGTACTATTTTTTAGATAAGGTATATTTAAACCTTGGTTTAGTGGATCTGACAGGACTTGAGTTCAACTCGAGTTTAGACCACGTTTCGTAATGAGACCGCTTATGTCTCTTGTATCGACTTTTGCAGCACCCGAGTTGAGAGATAAAACATATCAAAAAAAGTCATAAAGTCATACAAATCGATTACAAAAAACTACATTTCAATTGGAAAAGCCGTTTGTTGATAAATAGTAACAAGCAAACATATATATACACAAACGCATATACAGGCTCCTTACATCGCAGTTAAAATAAAATTAACAGTCAATAAACAATCCCTAATATCAATCCATCTAATAAATAAATAATGCAGAATATTTTCACACAGCATCATCTAACCCCAAAGTAAGCAGAGCTTGTGTTATGGGAACTACATGACTGATACAACTTTTATACATTTTTATTCTAAATAAATATATATTATATATAGAAAACACCCAGACCCGAGACAAATATTTGCAGATCATACAAATATTTGTCCTGCAGCGAGAAACGAACCCGCAATCTTCTGTGTCTCAAGCGAGCCTTTACCTACTGCGCCACAGAGGTCCTCTGTTATTGGAGATATATTTAGATAGCGATAACTAGGTGGCATAAATAGCTAGAGATATTTTTGAGCTAAAAGCATCGACGACCGATGTGGCGCGGCGAAGGTCCGCCTGCTACACAGGAGGTTGCGGGTTCGATTCCCGCCCTGGGACAAATATTTGTACGATCTGCAAATATTTGTTCCGGGTGTTCTGGGTATTTTCTATGTATAATAAAAAAATATCTATCTATGTAATGTATTGTATTAAGTATATCAGTCATCTAGTACCCATAACACAAGCTCTGCTTAGCTTGGGGCTAGATGATGCTGTGTGGATTGTCCAGCATTATTTATTTATTTTATTTTATTTATTTAAAAAAATAAGATGTTGATTGATTTACGTTTGGTATAGTAGATATTATGTTAATACACGAGTAGCTGGCTGCGTCGCAAAAGGTGCGGGTACGATTCCCGCTGCGAGACAAATGCATGTTCTGAGTATTGTGGTACTACCGCACTCGTAGTGCCTGATACCTACGACATAGTGTGTCCTAGTGTGGGTTTAGAACTATGTGAGTATTATGTGTTTAAAAAAAAGAAATAATCCTACTAATATTACAAACGCGAAAGTTTGTGAGGACGGATGTTTGTTACTCTTTCACGCAAAAACTACTGAACGGATTTTGATGAAACTTTACATTAATATAGCTTATACATTAAAATAATAAATAGGTTACTTTTTATCCGGATACTACACGGGCGAAGCCGTGAGCAGAAGCTAGTGCTTACATAGGTAATTAAAAGTTTTTTATGAGTCTTTATCGCATTTACCCTTTTCCATCTATCATCCCGCGACCCACAGCTTTTACAATACAGTCGAAAAGTCAGAAATAATAAAAAAGGTAAACTCAATAAATACCCGTAAAAAACTTATAATTCTGTTGATTGTAAGAAAAATACTAATGATATACATACGAGCATATTAGATGAAAAGCCCCAGAGTAGAAATTACATTTTATTCTCAGTAGGTCATGTCGCGAATAAAACCTGAGTCACAATTAAAATAAACCAGCTTCTTACGTTTTGTCTCACATTATATAGATGCTGTTCTATAGAATGTGACAATGTCGCAAGAAATTATACAGTATAAGATATTGGCACATTTCAAACATAAAATAAAATAACCTGCGATGGGCTTGCAACCTGTCACGTGTTACTCTAACACGAAACGTAATGTTTGGATGTACCTCTGACTCCCCCCTGCTTGGTATACTCATACACTCACTGAGTATATATCTAAGGATGAATCGGGGAATACAGTTGTGAGCATGTTTGTTTGTTCAGAAAAATATATACCGCTTCAATAACTTAATTCTTGAAGGTTGTAGAAAGTAAGTGGATGGAAAAAATCTTACTGTTCATCTTAGCACTTATAGATAGGCCTATGACCAGAAGCAAAGTTCTTACTATGAAATTCTAAGTAAATTTTACTTTGAATCACATAGGCTAATATAAGTGGATTAATCGTTTTATAAACTTAATGCATTTACGCTGATTAATCGTGACCAAGCCTAAAATAATCATACGCATTGGTATATTTTAATGCCAAGTGTTTCCATCTCATAATAAACAACTCTTATTTATGCCAAAATTCCTATTACTAGAGTTTAATTGAGATTATAAATCAGGCTATGCTGCGCACGCAACAGCGGAACTAATTGTAAAACAATTGAAAATGTTCAGGCTGAAGTGGAAATTTCCCAGATCAATTTGTAAGCCAGTTTTTCCGCGAAGCCCCAGGGACGGAAAAACTGAGCTGAACTAAACTGATCCTACAGATTGAAATGGATTAAATATTTATTTTCATTTCAAACCCTCGACTATTAATGGAGCGAAACTATTGAGAATTAACTTAAGTTTTGAGTTTATAATTAAAATGCCTTTATTTTTTGAAAATAGTTATACATTTATACGTACATTTTAACTTATTTCATTGTATATATATATTATATTTAATAATATTTGTGCCTAAATAAAAACCTTCTCTAGATAGTTATTTCCAGTAAAGTCTGTCTGAAGCCTTCTTCAGAAAGGCTGGCCCTTTCTGAAGATCGTTTGATTTATTTCCCTCGCATTATTTTTTCATCTCTTGAATACCAGTGAGTTATTTTGTGACTCCATTTCACGTATTTGCTACTCTGTCCAACGCCATTATTGTTTGTCGATTTTATCTAAAATATGGTCACTTCTGTTTTAGCTTTGATAGTTTCGCTGTTGATTTCTGCGCTTTATTGATACTCAGTATGCATTTTTTAAGATATTTTTTTTACTTAACTAATACTTTAGTACCGTTTATAGGTCGCGATGTTATATATTAAAAACCTATACCTATACCTACAGACCCTATACCTTATTATGTCGGTTAAAAAAACCCTGTTTTATAATGCATACGTCATATTCTTTGATTTCCACTTGTCAATTATAAGACAGGAAAAAAATATAGACCTGTAAGTGTGATAAAAAAAAATCTTATGTAGTTTCTGTACTGTGTTTTATACTATGTCATTCCCCAGAAATGAATGAGGAAGTGTAATTCCACGTCATTGTCTGCGATTACAATTGTAATCAAAGGGAACGCGCGGTATTTGTCCACGGATTATTACGAGATGCAAATTTTAAACGATTTTATTGCTGTAGGCTCTGTGCGAAAATGTTATTCTGTATGAAAATTCCATTTTACTTGTCGTATAATAATAGTGCTGGATTATTTCTGCATGCAAAATAACGCACTATTCAGTGAGAACATCATTTAATTCTACCGAGTTCATGTTTGACCGGATTCAAGACTTTACAAACCAGTTTATGTTTGGTGCTGCAATGCAGTATTTATTTAAGTCTTATATTACAGTTTCACTTTAGTTTATAATTACAATCTACACATTATACTTTAAAGCCACCCCCACCCCTTCTTCCATTCATTCTTTTTTTTTTACGAGACCACAGTACGCCTTCATAAGCATTCAGCTCGTTTCTTCATTATGTGTTAGGTCTGCCTCGTTTTTCTTTTAGGAAATGTTATTCATATTGTAAAAACGGGCACCGACAAAGTTTCGACTCATTCCGAGAGTCTTCATCAGGGTAAGTGGTTGCGACTTTCTCCTTCCGCGTCGCGCCGTGCACTACCAATCCGTGGCCGTGCGCCGTGTCGCGTACTTAGTCGGTGCCTTCACCGATAGTGCGGTACGTGAAAATTCCTGTTTTTACAATATGAATAGTCAAGTTCACTATAGTTTTTGGAATAAAATAGGAAATGTTAATACTCCTAGTTTTCAGTGGCATAAGTTTATGTGAATATAGCACCGACAACTCACTAGGATTACGTGCTAGCCCTCCAACTAGGTAAGCAACCGCAATAACTTACCTAAATACTTCCTTTCGAAATCATAAGTAAGTTTTTCTAGGAAATAAACGTCACGCTAACCTAAAGCCTGTCCTTATAAAACAGTGTAATAAAATGGGCTCGCAAACTGTGACCTGTCACGAAACCTGACGCGATCAATAAATACGTGAAAATATTTGCATAAGTACGAGTATCGTACTTTTTACATTGGAGAGGAACGGGGAATAATCGAACTTTTAAAAATATCTGTATTTTGTACCTCGTTAAATAACAAATACGTACAGTGTACGTTCTTTGTGTAAAATGTATATATACGTGCATAGAGCTGATTGTGCCGTGTAAGAATTTTTTTGCAGAGTTAGAAATACTCTCTCCATTTCGGAAAAATGACAAGCCAGAAACAATTGAGGTTGATTTCGTAATCCTACTAATAGTATAAACTAGACTCTGCCCATGGTTTCGCTCGTCAAAAACCATATTTTGTTTTTAATTTAATTAAAACTGTTTCGGTCGTTTTGATGATTATTAGAATCACACATCTAAAAATCCAAACTTTGACATTTATAAAATTAGTAGGATGCGAAAGCTTGAACGTTAGTCCGTATCGTCTGACACAATTTGGAACTCGTTTAGTTCGTAACGTAGAACTAGACATAAGCTACTTTTTACACGGGTCGGCGAAGTTGAATGTAGAGGCTAGTACAAAGTAAAGGTCTAGTCTCCATTGTAGCGTTCTTTTAAATAAACTAAAATATTTTCTTTACTAAAAGAACAATGATATATATAGCTCATCTTATTTGCCAATTCCCGAACTGAGCTTGTCCCATCGCAATATGAACGCACAGTCACCCAAGTTTAGAGTTCATACTGGGGGAAAAAAACAGAGCTTTATTGAGCAATTTTGAAACAAAGAACTCGGCTAAGCTTTTTACAGTGTTTGAAAAGGTTCCAGGAAGCCTTGATGTTGTTACTTACGTAGATTTTCAAAGAATAAATTACAGCTTAGCGTAAAGAAATCTTGTAGCGTAAATTCGCTTTGTTTTTTAGATAACACTTCTCATTATTGTAGTTACACTCATAAAAATCTATTGCCTTTGAGTTATCACCTGACTCGAAACATTAGGTCTTTACCTATGAAATTGCCGTTTTGTATGAGAAAATATATTCCAATTTTCCTTTATTATGTCGATTTGCCACAAATGGTTCAATATTGTTTTAACACTCACATCAAAAGCCGATGCAAGCTCAGCCGTAGTTTAAGACGAATTGGCTTTCAATTTGTCATTATCTACCTAGTTCTCCGGACATCCAAGTTCGTTCCGAGATTGATATTTTAAATTGAAAGCGGCTAAACCAATACCGTAGTATTCATTCGATGTTAGGGCTAGGTCGATACACATCGTTAATATTTCGTGCCGTTTGAGACGCATTGTTTCAACGTCAAACACATACTAGAAAATAACGAGAGTTTTCTTAGCTAGCAAAATTAAAAATTGAAGTTAAAAACATATTGAGCTGTAGCAAACCGTGTGCATTCATTATCGAGTAACGGGTATATTGCTTGCCCAAATGTTTCTCAAAATCATCATTCGTTACTTGCATTTGTAGTATAGATGCCAGTTTGATACAAAGTACGAACAAAGTCATACTGTACGCGACGCGACTCGATGCAATGCTTCATGCTAGTGCTTGATTGTATCAAAAGTAACGAGTAATGGAACGATACGATAGAACAAAAAAAGATTTTACTAAAAAAATAATAACTGCTTCTGAAAATGAAACTTATAGCTTTTAACCTTATAAACAAAATATATTTGTATTTTAAATTCCAAGTTAGCCGCAACAAATATTTCAGTTCAAAGTATCCAGTTTTACAAAACTACCATTTCATAGGTAAAGACCTAATACTTATCTCATTATAAACAAATAACAGGCTGCGATTGGAATAGAACAAAAACAAGACCCAATCCTCTTAATTTATTTGAAAAAATTGAATTTCTAGGCACCTACAGGCTTAACAATTATATCAGTCTACATTCGGTCCACTTTAAATAACATTTTTATCATTTAATTTTTACGTTTAATGGTTTTTTAATAGAATATAAACTTTGACGTTTATCAGATCGAGACTTTATTGCGAATGTTTTGTTTATGACAGACCTAAAAGCTACAACACGATTCATCAGTATCATATAGTTTCATTTTATAAAGTCTTTTCACGCTTAACTTCATCTTTCAATGAACAAAACGATTCTTTGGCTATCGTACTGATAAATAAATCAAAAAAGCTCATACATATTTCTAGCGTACTGCGACTGAACGACAGAACTGAAATGGTTTATTCGCACGAAAACCCCTATTTTATAAATCTTTTGTCCCTGGACCGTGTAAAAGCAGATATACGGCAAATACGACGACATTTCTGAATATGTAATACACATATTGGCCACCTGACGGCTCGCCACAAAAGGTCGAGCCTTGTGGTGCTACCGACTAACGAGCAAATATTAATTTTGTATTTTACAGTATTTTTCTGCTTTTAGTGAATTGGTTTGTTGTTCAAAAAATGTTCAATTGTTAAATATAATTTCACTAAAACGTAATGTTGACCAAGGTCAAACCAAGGTTTGCGATTTTGATTATTTCAAGATTAATATAGCTGACGATTTTGTAGAGAATCTGCATAGTGGACCTGAGAATGAAACTTCTCAATACCAAGTATTCAGAGGCACGTCGAACATTATATTTGGCACATGCCCACGTTTAGTTAAAATATGTTATGTAGTTAACATTCCATTAGACAGGTTGTAAGCCCATCGCTGTTTTTTAGGAACACTAACCAATTGTATATCTTCGTTTTTCGTCGAGAAGAATAGCTTAATTCACCACCATTATTATGTTCCAATTGACGACTGGCTTGTCAATCAGATGATCCGATGGATTCAAAGTCAAAGTCAAAGTCAAAGTCAAAGTCAAAGTCAAAGTCAAAGTCAAAGTCAAAGTCAAAGTCAAAGTCAAAGTCAAAGTCAAAGTCAAAATTCATTTATTCAATAAAATCACAAGGACCACTTTGAAACGTCGGTTTTTATCTAGGTGCCTGTTCCTCCGCGACCAAGCCAGGAAAGAAAGGCAAGAAAACAAGGCTGGTTATTCTTTTTAATGATCCTTTTACAAAATATACTACAACTTATTTTACTTACTACAACTTATTATGTATTCTATACTTAAAAAGTAGTTTGTCATAACTGACTGACTGACTTATTTATCAACGCACAGCCAAAACTACTAAGTCCAGAAAGCTGAAATTTGGAATATAGGTTTATTTTTTGACAACCTCTGTGGCGCAGTGGGCGAAGGCTCGCCTGAGACGCATAAGGTTGCGGGTTCAATTCCCGCCGCGGGACAAATGTTTGTATCAGCAAATATTTGTCTCGGGTCTGGGTGTTTTCTATGTATAATATGTATGTATTTACAAAAAAAAATGTATATAAGTAGTATATTAATCATATAGTTCCCATAACACAAGCTCTGCTTACTTTGGGGCTAGATGATGCTGTGTGAATATGTCCAGCATTATTATTATTATTATTATTATTATTATAACGTTAACATAAGCTATGAAGGGACTTTTGGAAATTTCCACTATAAAGGGAGGAAATGAGGAAGAAAGGAACTTTGTATGAAAATCTTTGTTCTTTGGAGTTAGAAACATGAAAATCTGAATTATAGCTACTCATCATAAATAAATAAAGTTTGTTGATTTTTAGATTTTCAAATTTTATTGGGGGGATGGAGTGAAAGTTTGTATGAGAAGAATGGGTTTTTCACAACTCCATGCGTGCAAGCCGCTGGCATCAACTAGTATATATAAATATTTCTTGTGTCATGCTAGTATATACATCAAGCAACGAAATCCGATGAATTTATAGGTTTTAAGTTGTTTCTTTATTTAAAAGGTAATTTCCATCGAAAGTTTGTCTGTATGAGATCGCTATTAGCGATAAGACCGCCCAGTGTACTTCCACGATATGCTTGTAATATTCTCTGTTTGAATTTGTATGCAATTTATGTGGCGTTAAAAATGGTTATCTATCTTATCTATCGAAAAGGAAAATCAATACTTAATTACCTAAAATCATGTCGCGTTCGTTTTTTTTACTTCATGATAGAATGTCCAACAGTTTATTTCATATCATAATAAACATTATCTAAAAATAATATTTCCACAGTACGTCGCTGTTTACCGAATATTCCAGCCAGATATTTTCTTTGTGACGTAATCAATTTCCACACCGAGTAGAAACCTTGTACAACGTTCGCCAAACCTATTACATCGAAGCTTTCCTTTCTCCTAAATTAAGGCAAGCACTCAACCTGTCTTTACTGTAACGTTGAATTTCTAGAACATAGGTTGTCGACAAATTGTTGGCACACCTGAGCTGCCAGAGCTTACTTGAGCTAGCGTTTGATAGCATTTTGAAAATGGTATATCTAATTTTGAAGCTAGCTTCGCCTTGGCGGAGCAGCAATAAGCTGAGATAGGACCTTTTCGACTCATACACACCATTGCAGCATAGACTGCCCTCGTTAGCTTTGGTTAGCACCCACTTATTGTACCTACTCTTCTGTATTTACTGTGTTTCTTTAATTGTTTGTCTTTTTTTTTCATTTGTAATTGTCTATGCTGTATTGTATGTGTCGAATAAAAAACTATCTAATCTATCTATCTATCTAAAACGAAACTCTTTTCGTAGTAAGGCTTTAACATTGTATGAACCAGTAGGTACATAGACAAATCTCTTAAAACCCTGTAAGAACAAATGAATAGGTGTATATATAAATATTTGGTGGGCCTTCCCCATGAACACCGTCCGCGACCACGCTCGACGGTCGTAAGACGGAACGGACGGGTTCCCGTCTCGCGACCGTTGAGCGTGGTGGCGGTGGAACGTTTTATTGACCTCTAAACAGCCAATTAAACTTCAGCAGGAGAATAGTGAAGTACTCGTACATGGTATAGTCGTAATATTATTCTAAAATGATACCAAACCACGATATTTCAATTCTATGATTACATATAAATAAATATATATAAACATCCAAGAGACATATACATAGACCTGACCCCCACATTAGGATTCTCACTAAATATTGTTATTGTAAAAGAAAAATATACACAAAACTTCTTGGGCAGGTAGACACCTGTAGGGATGTTTTCAAACAATGGAAAATTTTAACTTTTCCATCACTTTACATATATGAAATAGTATTTTTTGTGCGAAACAACCTCCATTGTTATGAGCCGTACCCGACTGGCAGTCGTAGGCAAGGCACTCCACACCATCAGCCATGTAAAACATTATTGCGGCGGAGTGTGTTCGCCATGGCGCCTATTATATATAACCATGTCCCTTTGTTAATACGTGCTGAGCATAGCTTGAATGCATTTAAAAATTTGCTAACTAAACTACTAGAAGACAAAGCTTATTATTCTGTTGACGAGTTTTTTAACGATAAGTATTAACAATTTAATTAATTTATTCATTTATACCTAATTTATTTCAATCAAATTAATTAAGTGATTTATTAAATAACAATAGATTAAAAAAATGCGAATTAAATTAAAAATATAGATGTTTAAAAGGCTCGTATAAGTTAATGTTTAAATTTTAAATAGTTTTAAATTAAATTTTTTGTATGCTTTAAAAGTCGATGATGGAGGACACAACATTATTTTATAAAATCATATATTGTACCCATTTTCGCAAATAAAATATTTCATTTCATTTCATTTATAATATAAAATATATATGTTTAAAAGGCTCGTACAAGTTAATGTTTAAATTTTAAATAGTTTTAAATTAAATTTTTGCATGCTTTAAAAGTAGATGATGGAGGACACAACATTATTTTATAACATCATATATTGTACCCATTTTCGCAAATAAAATATTTCATTTCATTTCGAAAATATTTTTTTCAAAAAATTGAAAAAAATCTGATCATTGTTAAAATAGAAGCGGCGGCATTATTATTATGAAGCGATCTCTTCCAGATAACCTTTTGATAGAAAGGATTTTATGGGATTATTGTAAAAATGGCCATGGTTGCTAATTTATAAAGTCAAAGTCAAAATTAATTTATTCATTAAAATCACAAGGATCACTAAAACGTCGGTTTTATCTACTGCTTGTTCCTCCGCAACCAAGCCAGGAAAGAGAGTCAAGAAAACAAGGCTAGTTATTCTTTTTAATGATCCTCTTACAAAACAATAGGTACCAACATTTTTTTATAAATTTCGGAGTACAACTTAAGTAAATATTTTTTTTTGCTGTAAGTGGTTGTCTGTTTGTAATTTCGTTTGTTACAAAACAACTTATCAGATTGAAACGGGGCTTTTTGCAATCGATTTTTATGACTTCAGGAATGATTTTTATATAAGTGTTATTGCCACAACTGCCTCAAGTCACAAAGAAAGCTGCAATCTATTGCAGTATTTGACGTATTTTAAATACGTAAAATACGTCACGGGTTTGAAAATGATGTATTTTATGTATTAAAATACGCCATACTTTGTAGTAAACCGACTTCCCTAGATGTTAATGGCATTACCTGCAGTAAACACGACACTGACTTCCTGAAGTGTCAAGGTGACGTTAAAACGCGGAGTTGCGCCTCTCACCCGCTTTATACGAGTTCCACTGCCTTTGTGAGCAAATGTTATCTAATTTAAATTTGCTTGCTTCTTGAGAGTCCTTTTAGCTCGTACGTTAGAGGAGGTATGATGAAGTAGGTCGTAGAATGTAGAGCGCAGCTTCACTTGTGTGTATACAGGGTATCCGAGAAAGTATATATTAACCCGTAAGGGTGCTATTCTATAGATGTGCATAACTGTTTTTGTTCTACGAGTTTTCTAAATTCAGCATTTTTTTAGTGGTGTTAGTCTTGGTTGGTTCATATTTTTTTATTTACTATTAACCTGTACCTACCAGATCTCACATAGAAAACTACTGTCATCTCTAGGCAGGAGCACTTGAATACTAGCTTGGGTCTTTTGATTCAGTTTAAGACGTGCATTACGAATTGTTAAAAATCTCACGAGTGGTACTGAGCCCTTAAGTCTGTGGAGAGACATCTCCTCTCTGTGCGTGTTCTACCGCTTGTGTAATGGGTTTTGTTCTAAAGAATTGTTTTATGTAGCGCAGTGGGCGAAGGCCTGCCTGAGTTGCAGAAGGTTGCGGGTTCGATTCCCGTTGCGGGACAAATATTTGTAAGATTTGCATATATTTGTCTCGGGTCTGGTGTTTTCTATGTATAACATGTATTGTATGTATTTACAAAAAAAAATAATAAGTAGTATATCAGTCATTCAGTTCCCATAACACAAGCTCTGCTTACTTTGGGACTAGATGACACTGTGTGAAAATGTCCAGCATTATTTACTTATTTATTTATTATTTATATATCTTGATGGTATAAAAAAAGTCCTATTGCAAAGCAAATGCCTCTTTATCTTCCTTCCAGTCCTTTCTAGTTGGGCCCAGGCCTTCATGTAGGAATCCAGCAAATACCGTCATCTCCGCTTGGATCTTCTACGTGGCCGTTATCTGCTTGGGCCATAATTTGTAGTGGTCTTCTACGGCACTTTTTCGGTTAAATTTAATAGACCAACTATTTTAAATACCTAACCTCAAGTCAAATATCTTGCTCGTTTAATATTAGTCTTATAGTTGTCACAAAGACCATAAACGCAGCTGATCAAAGAGCCAATCAATTTCAAATTCACCCTTTTCAAGTTCACCCTTTTCATGTTTCATGGGTCGGCACTGTGCGAGTGAGGCCTTTGGTGTTGCAAGCGCCCAATGGGTGACGGTAACCGCTTGTAGGGCGTATCCTTGTTTGCCACTTTAATTATAAAATAAAAAAGTACATATGATTTGGGACACCCTGTATTGAGAAAAACACTTGCGCATTTATTGTTTCTACTCAATTCACTCAAAAAAAGATTTACAAAAAAAAATCTGATATTCAAGATGAGAATTAAAATAATACTAGAGCTTGTGTTATGGGAACTATTCTGATGTATAAGCTGTAAAGTTTCATCAAAATCCGTACAGTAGTTTTTGCGTGAAAGAATAACAAACATCCATCCTCACAAACTTTTGCGTTTATAGTATTAGAATAGTAAACAGTCAGACTCGAGACAAATATTTGCAGATCATACAAACATTTATCCCGCGGCAAATTAAAATTATCATAGTTTGGAATATGTTCCCATCTCAACCTCTAGTGTGGTCGCTGATGGCGCTCATGAGGAAGAAAAAACGGTCAGCAAAATTTCAGCAGGATAATGGTATTACCTACCTCTATATCTATGAGGTAGAGTAATATTTTTTACTAAATTGATACTCAAAATATAAGTTGATATAGCCGATTAAAACATTTTTACAATTTTCAATGCAAAATAATTTCTTATAGTCGTAAACACAGGATTAAGCACCCCAACGCCGGGTAACATTTCTCAGGCGATTGCCCATTACCAGCGATATACGAAATTTCAATAAACTTTGCCGTAAAGGGACCAGTTGGGATTCAGGGTTAAAGAAAATTGAAACGGTATAAGAATGAAGAGAGAAAATGAGTAAAATAATCCAATATCATCTAATGTTTGACTGCATCATACTTTTGAATCATACTTTTGATAAACGATAGATTTTTATAGAAATTAGCATTTTTTTCTATGAGTTAACCACTACCTACCCTTAAATTGCTCCAAGCTTATGCTTACTTCTCTAAAGCAAAGTTTTAATTTCATCGGTGATATTGGTAAACTGTAAACCTTTCTGAGTTTCTTCTCCAATAGCACGGTTCTCACTTTGGGCAAATCTATAGTCATAAAACACAATAATAAACTCTTTTGGGGTTGAGATTCAGGGGAACCAGGGCTCTTCGCGTTTTCAAATTCTTTATAGGCTACTACTCGAAGCGACGCGTGACCAGAGAGCTGGCTCTTATCTGGCTCAACGTATTAGCATTGCCGATCAGCGTGGCAATGCAGTCAGCATTTCGAAAATGCTTCCGACTGATAGTGATAAGGATCAGTTGACCTATTTATATATTGTTTGCTGTTTCATCTATATTTATACTTGACATACAGACATTGATAGATAAAACTAGATGAGACAATATACTTTGTCTCATCTAGTTTTATCTATCAATGTCTGCAGCCTAATCTTCGCAACTAGCGTCCCCTACGCTTTCAACTTACTTTTTAAGGGGTGCCTCAAAGTTATTGCAAATAAGCGAACGAAACGCGTCCAATCCTGAGCTCGTCTTGCGTGAAAACCACTTGGTATAACAAACTTTAGTTTACGTTTCTAAAATCCTATATTACGAATGTTGTTATTCGAAATTAAATTACACAGTTTTTAATAGTTTTGAGCTGAGAAGAAAATTTGGCTTTATGAAAGCGTTCGATTCCCGCTACGAGACAAATATTTGCATGATCAGCTTATATTTGCTCCAGATCTGGGTTTTGTGGTACTGATACTGGTAGTTCCTGATACCCTCGACAGAGGGAATTCTAGGGTTAGTACTATATATGAATACGGGATGTACCTTTTAATTATTTTATAAAATAGAAGATTTAAGAAGTAGTAGACCTCCTTGTAAAAGAGCTCTCTTATGGAAGTATAACCTTTACACCATTAAAATTACAGGTGCATGATAATTTTCAACCGTTACGTAAAAAGCAGTGTTTTGAATTTTGCTTTGGTGTGCAATAAAGAGTTTATCTATCTATCAGTCGGCAACGTACAAGTGATACCTCTGGACCTGGTAATTCCAGGTTTTACAAGTGTCCATAGGTTATGGTAACCGCTTGATAACAGGTAAACTTTTTTGCCCCTTTACTAGTTAAAAAAAACGTTTCCCATTCTGGCTTATGTAACGTTACACATACGTTATCTTGCAAAATAACCTGCGCTGATGAATGACGGATATCATAATCCCATAAGTAGCATACATAATTAATAGGGCATGTGTATTCAGGTAGTTGGGCGGCACACGTGCACCGAATCGTTCAGGGCGGGCGGTTAGTTTCCTAAACCTACTGCGGGATTTAAAATTTATGTCGGAAAGCTGAACGAAATATATTCCATATATTATTCAGGTTTTTTCAATTAGTGTGATGACTTGTAAATTTCAGTTGGGATTTTTAATATTAAGTAATAAAATTTGTTTTTCCTTATTTATCATTAATAATTGCCTGTAAAAGTCTTGTACTGAATATAGATATCCTTCAAAAAGTGCTATGACATATGTCCAAAATCCACCCATTGGCTTTATCCAACCTTTGATGCCTTTGGCCCAACTGAATCTGGTAGGAATTTCAATACACTGCGGTGTCCAGTACGTGGGCACCATTTGAGAACCTATATTCCCAGCTGTTATAGGTTCTACGTACTGTAATAATACGGCCTTCATTGCCACTTCTACTTGATCAGATCTTAAGTTTTATACACGTTAATTACGAATAAAACAATCGTTGAACAGAACTAGTAAAGGAGATATATTTTTCCCTGAAACTCTCAAACTTTCTTCAGTTATTTTAAAAGTACAAGACCCAGCATTATGACAATGAAAGGAACCGAGCACCGCAAAGCGAAGTACACACAGAAACACGCGAACTTTCACTATGAAACTTTTAAGGGGTGTTCCGGAAAGATGCTCCCAGTCAAAGTGTTTTTCCGGATATTTAAAAGCCTTTTGAATTTTTGATAAGTTCTACTTTTAGTTTTGGAATGTGAATGGAATAAGATGACTTTTGATTTAAGTAAAACTAGTTCTTTGAAGATGAACAAACGTTTTTACTCTATAAATGGTATATGACAATACAGCACGAAAAGTGTATTCTAAAGCGTGTTGTTTTATAAATCCGCAATTTCTTTAAGTCGCGTATTATTTTGTAAAATCGCGACTGTTTTCGTATCATTTTTAACGGATTCAACTTGGAAAATTCATTCGAATAATAAAAGTTAACCGATCCGTTGGTTGGCTAAAACTTACAAGATCCACTTTGGCACCACGCAAGATACCGTTTCTTTTTATGAACTTCCAACGACCGGAAAACTCCCACTAAATCTGTATAGAAAAAACATTAAAGTAAGACCTTTATTGAAATCTCAAATACGGGTTTGTATAGATTTATTTTATGTCGTAACATAAAGGTCAGCAAACGGGCTCGGAGCCACCTATCAAGCGAACTTAAAAGCGAATTCTCGAATCTCGAATGCGACTTAAGTTTGAATTTTATTCCGAGTCCAGACGCTAATGGTGTGCTCGAACAAAAACTGGCTTGATTAAAATCGTTTGTCGCAATAAAAGGAGCACTAAAAAGTTACAGCCGTTAGGGAGGTAGGCTGTTAAATCGATCACTCGACACTGATCACTGGGACAAAAATTTTACGGGGAGACCTGGGCTTAATTTAGTACAGAGGAAGGAAGGCGAAATATCAAAAGCCGGTGAGCAGGTCGGCTCAGGAGTTGGCGTGCCAAATGATCCGTGAATTGAGGCAAGTATATTTTATTGGGTACATTAAAGACCTGTACGCATCAGAGGGTGTCGTGATATAACGCTCGATCACTGAGTCACTGATCAGATCAAAGTTCAAAAGGTTATCAAAGTTTGCATCAGATGTACATCCTTGAATACAAATGCTTCCGCGCGGTTCTTTAGTGTCGTGTAGTGTCGTTTTAGAGTGTCCAACTGTGTATCAAGAGTTTTATGAATGACAGATTGAAAATAATTAAAGAGGAGATGTCAAATCAAATTAAATTTAATATGAAACAGATTAAATTACTCTGTGATACAATAAAACTACACTAGGTAGTAGACACTCATATTAAAAAAAACAAAAAAAAAACACGTTCACGACTTTATTTCCCATGATAGACATTCATGTATACATAAAACCACGCCTATTTCCCGAAGAGGTATGCAGATACCAAGAATTTCAACTTGCATCGATACTGGCATAATTCTTTGGCTACATTCGTTCTCATCAATACTCTTGACTTGGCCTTTCCCTCCCAACTATTCCATTCACGCTTACATTGTAAATTATTAAAAATAAAATAAAAGGCATAAAAAAAACACTTAAAAAAACACATATATAATTCGAATAAATGGTGTTAAAATAAGAAGGTAAGTAAAAATGTCGAGGACTCAGTCACGCGATTTTCATCCTCACCTACTGATGTACCTACTGATGTCTATATGATTCTATATGATCCTTGTGATTTCAATGAATAAAAACCTATTAACTTTGACTTTTGTAGCTTATCTTGCTTTATTTATCTTTTTTGCATCCATCCTTTCTACATGACTACACATTGCATCATGCAAAAAAAAACGAAAGAGAACATTAAAAAACAGTAAAAATAAAAGTGAAAATGTGTACATAGCTTTAACTGTCGAAGTAACGTACCCCGCTCCCCTATTTACATTCGCGAGTGAACCAGCGGCGTGTGAAATTTTATTTCTTCGACAATCTGATGAGATTAGCTGTAAATTGAGTTTATGAAGGAATCAAATATGCACACCCCCTCCCCATCACTACTCTCACAGTTCATCGCGTTCGTAAATTCAACATTCGTATTCTAGCGATCTTATTGAGAAATTGAATGTACCCACTGATCGGGTGAAATATTGTGTTGAAGTTAAGTTTATTCAATGGTTTCGTCTATTTTCTCATTTTTTAATGGAATCTCATAAATTGAGTTACGACGAGATACGAATTCATACTTGATAAAGTGTATGTATTTTTGTAATTTCCAGAGGCGTACATTTAAAATGGATCTTTTGAGATTGCTTTGAAGATTTATATTAGTTGAAATGAAAAATTCTGATTGGTTTTCAGAACTTAAAAAGCTGTATATTATAAAATATTTTATGTTTTTATTTTCATTTATACCTTACTAGCTTCTGCCCACGGCTTTGCCCGCTGGGTGCCCGGATAAAAAGTAGCCTATGTGTTATTCTGATGAATAAGCTATATGTATTACTGTAAACTTTCATCAAAATCCATTCGGTAGTTTTTGCGTGAAAGAGTAACAAACATCCATCCTCACAAACTTTCACGTTTATAATAATAATAGCTTCTGCCCACGGCTTCACCCGCGTGGTACCCGAATAAAAAGTAGCCTGTGTTTTTCTGATGTAATATAAGCTACTAGCTAACTATGTAAATAGAAGCATATGTGTTATTCTGATGTATAAGCTGTATTACTGTAAAGTTTCATCAAAATCCGTTCAGTAATTTTTGCGTGAAAGAGGAACAAACATCCTCACAAACTTTCACGTTTATAATATTATTATAGTAGGATATATATATATATATCTTATATATATATATAATTAAGTAGGATAGTAGGATGGCTTGCAGGTACTGGTGGTGACAGAAACTTACAACAACTAGCAGAAAGTCGTTGTACCTGTTATTTTAATAAAGGACCCGGTCAAGCGGTGGCAGTGGCGGTGGCGAACAAAATATATTGTTATCAGGTGATTGTCAAAATTCACGTGAATGTATTTATCACTACCACCACCGAGCTTTTACTGGCAAAGCCAAAATCATGCCTTTGTTCTAAAAAGTGTTGCTAGGTAGACGCGCAATTTCGATTATTTTACGCCTTGCTACAACATGTTCAGTGGACATCGTGCTTAAAATACATCCCACTATATCATCAACTTGTCCGCGTTAATTGGCCGCAGTAATCACCTGTTATATCAGATATATCCGGCCATATCCGGTTGGCGCGCCGTTAACTGTTATTGCTGCGCCGTCTGTTTTATTGCAGTGTACTATGTTTTATGTGCCACTATCGCCATTTTTATGTGAGAAGTTAATCCTCGGTGTTGCCAAAACACGTGCTTCATTAATTTCGTGTCCGGATAAAACCGGTTATAAAGGAATGTTGGAATGTGATTGTACCAGTTTTTTGGATGAATATCAAAAGTATTATTTGAAGGTTTATTTGAGCGTTATATTATATCAAGTTATCTGGAAGAGATTATTTCGCATATTCAAGCTATCAAGCTATAAGACCGTCTATTTACCTTTAATTTTAATAGTTTACTGTATTTTTATTTATTTCATAAGGTTAACAATAAAGTATTCAATCTTTCAATTTCCTACTGATATCTTAATAAGTTTGTGTGTAACTCAAAACATCGAAACGACTGACACGATTTCAATAACAAAATAGTTTCAGAATTGTTTCTTTTAACGGTTCATCCGAATCTCTGTTCTACAAGATGATTTAAAAAAGATATGAAAACCTCCGCCATTTTGTTCCATTTTACATTGCAGCGCGAGTGCCTCTTCATGATTTGTGGCAATATAACGAACTAAAAAACATCCTTGAAGAAATTCAAATCGATTACAAAAAACGCATTACTTCGGCACATGCCCGTGTTTTCACAATTAATAAGCATTCCACGTGACAGGTTACAAGCACGTCACCGCTTATTGGAAAACTAACTGATGGCACAAGCCTTCAAATTTTTGGTTCAGTTTCTTCACGATATTTTCCTTCACCGTTTTAAGCAAGTGTTAATGCACACATACATTTTATTAAAATTTTGTTAAATTTATTATTAATTATTATTATTTAGTTAATTTACTATTTTTTTATAGAAAAATATTTTTACGCCTGCCTGAAATATTTATAGCCCAGTAGTTATACCTAATACTCAAATGTTTCGCATAATATATGAACGCTGAGAAATACGGACAATAATCTTGTCTCAGGACGAATCCACCCGAGAATAAGGATGGATTCCAAACTTTGTTTTACGACTACATTATAGCACAGTGAGAATGGTCAAGCTAACCCAATATCGGAGTTTTGAAGGCCGCCACTGTTAGGGACCGATTAAACTGACGTGGAAACCACTTGAAAACCCTTTGATCGCCATGCCACCGCCACCGCCGTCCTCAAATAATGTAAGACCATGTGATGTTAATTTAAAACAAACTAGAGAATTTTCAATTCTGAAAGCACAGAAGAAGCCTGTTGTAACCGCTCATGATAGAACAGGCTATTTTTATTTATTTAATACTTCCGCACGAACAATGTAGTGCCAAGAGAACTTAATGCTAAAGAATTCTCTACCAGTCATCACGGGCTTGCAAAAAGATGGTCATGGAAGTATTAATCGTGTAGAGCGCTGAATGTCCAGGAAAACTATTCTTGCTTAGCTTATGACTGCTGGGATTCCAGACCAGTTTGCTGATAAAGTAGACCAACGTAATTAAAAAATCAGGGATTTATCAGGGACGCAGCCGCAGTGGAGTACGTGAAACGTCGCAGTATATGCTCTACCGAGTAATGGTGTCTATTCTTATAGTAATGGCGATAGGTGCTATATACTTCCAAAGTAATGAGCGATCTTGATATATGATTTCAAAGTCAAAGTCAATAGGTTTATATTCATTGAAATCACAAGGATCATATAGAAACGTCAACTTTAAAACTACGTGAATTTACGCCGATTTCTTGCGCGCGACCAAGTCTAGAAGAAGGAGTTTTTGCAAGTGACCCCCTTTTGACCGAAATGAAAGACGTTTCACGTCAAAAATAAACCCCCCAACAGACACATAGATTTCCTGTATCATAGGTATAAAGAACTACGAGTACCGTGGTACCATGACACCCAGACCAGGAACAGGTTGTCTGGAAGAGATCACTGCTAACGACTCATTGTACTTTCTCTAGGATAAGATTTTATTATTATGTTATTCATTCATACATTCATTTAATTAATTAATTCATTTCATTCATTCATTCATTAAAATATCTGCAGAACATGCAAACGTTTGTATCGGCTACTCGCCCGCCGCAAAGAATACCAGCCGTCGTGTCTCAGCTAAAGCAATACCGACCACATCATACCCGAATACTCATACGATGAACAAAATATTCCAAAGATAATAAATTTTACGACATTATTAATACGCTCATAAAAAACTTTCAGCTTGAATGATGCAGCTTATAGTTATTTGATTGTGTTTTAGAGCTGAAGATGTTTGATGTGTGTCCGTCAATCGACTTCGAAAGAATTTTACTACTCTTAGAAATATGGGTTTAGTTGAGTTCGTGCTTTCGGTTTTTACCGTTTAACCATACGATGTTCTAAAATAGTATATTGTGTAATGGACATTCGTTTGTGGTGTGACGTCACATTTGATCATGTATACGTTATTTCGAGCATAACAAGTAATCTGTACGTGGCTCAGCCGGGAGCGCACCGCTTTCAACGCAAACGACACCGAGTTCAAATCTGAACCTCTTCGACTTTTTCCATCTTTATTTTAAGTTTCTTTATGCATTCCAATGTCTATTATTAAATTCGAGTGCAGGTAGGTAAATCACCTCAGTTAGATTGCAAACAGTATTTACTATAGGATAGTCGGTACTCCGGTAGCCATTTTGTGAGATACGTTGTATCTGTGCAGTCGCACCTTTGATTTTAGAAATGCAATGTTATGTGCAATTTAACAAATAGAAAGTAATTGGTACAATTACCAAGTTTTGAAGTTTGTTAAGTTATTTCAAATAGGGGTGAGTGTATTGTGTATTGTGTGCACCTGTATGCCTAAACGGGATCATACAAGTAAGTGGTTAACGCTAATATTGTTTGTTATAGCCTACGGAAATGCCCTGTCATTCACGGTCGTGATTATCGACATAGATAGCTCACTATACACATCACCCGAGTGTAACCACATACACATAGTTCTCCGCTAGCAGCCGCTGGTTCTGGATTGGAAGGGTTCCGTCCTAGTAAAACCCTCCTGGCGCCCTCCTTGTAAATACAATATAGTTCGTAGATTACTTATATGGATGTTTGATTTCTACAACCCAAGACGTAACAATTGTTAAGCAAGGACCGTAAGCGATCAATTACACCCGACATATTTCAAAAGTATAAAGGTGTATTTGATTGCTTACACCCGATAATAACATTTAACTTCTTACCAAAAATGCGAGAAAATTAAAGAAGTCTTATAAATGCTGTTTAAAACATGTTGCTTAAAAGATTCCTGTCTAGTTTGCCACCTTTTTTTAAACACAATCGGACTATGGTCAGTTCCATTTTTAAATAGAAATAAGAATTTGTCATTGGCTTGTATATCACTGCATCATAATATTAATTAACTGCAACCTCGTTTTGTTTTCAAATTTATTTTCAGCCAGTTTTTGAGTAAACTATGACCTACTTTCAGAGCATGGATGATGGTTTTAGTGACACGTCACTTGATTCTTGGTCAATAATTAAGGAATAGTAGCTCTGGCTTAGTCGTCCATAGCAAAATAATAAGCATATAATACATCCAGGGCGTTTCGAAGAGAATTTGATCTTTTTCTTTTTAATTATTATTCATATCACGAGGTGTTCCAAATTCGGCGATTTAAAACTGTCGCATAGTGTATTTTGTATTAACAGGCAATTTCAAACACGATCGAAATAGATATACTATGTAACTATAAATACAAAGTTACGCAGAGTATATTGGGTAAAACGATTACAGCAACATCATAGTGAAATCAATCTAATATTCCGAAATGATTTTCCCAGTTGAAAGGGCGAATAGGCTGGCAAATACGCGGTTCAAGCATTGGAGGCGTGTTACCGCAGAGTATAGTGGTTACCTCAAATTTAGATCGGGATCAGGAAACCTCAGATGTGGTTAAGGTATAAATTGCGTATACTACGTTAAAGCGTAGTAGGTGAATGGAATTGTTGTGTGACATTTCCGTGACATAGAAAAGGAACAGTCATTTTAATTGTACGTGCGCTTTTTATATAATGAGCTACTGAGGTCAACGTATCCTACTAATCCTACTATCCTACTAATATAATAAATGCGAAAGTCTGTGTGTGTGTGAATGTTTGTTAACACGAATCTCCGTAACTACTAAACCGATTTTGATGAAATTTGGAATGTAGATAGTTTAGGATCTGAAATAACACATATGCTAATCTAATTTTCTAAAATCGACCACTAAAGGGGTTAACTAGAGCGGTAAAGTTGCTATGAAAAAAAATGTTTGATTCGCTCAAACCTCTGTACAAATGAACTTTAAAGTAAATAATGACACATGTATTTTTTATTTTTTTCAAAATTACCCTTTGGGGGTGTGCAATTGGGTTCTAAACTTTGTATAAATTGTATTCCTTGGTTCGATTCATCCAGAAATTGGTGGACATAGTTTGAAGCCTCGAGACGGTCATATGCTACTTTTATTAACATACCACGCGGGCGAAGCCGTGGCAAAAAGCTAGTAATATTAAAAACGCGAAAATTTGTGAGGATGGATGTTTGTTATTCTTTCACGCAAAAACTACTGGACCTAATTTGATTAAACTTTGCAGTAATATAGCTTATAAATCAGAATAACACATAAGTGTGGGCAAAAGCTAGTAAATTATATCAAACAATTAACGCAGTTACACGCAGCCAAATCAAGGCGTGCGCGTTTTTTGCTTCTTCGTCAGTTAGTTTAGCTATCTGTCGACTACAACCCGTTTCATCAACTTAGGGTAGCAGTGAGATCATTCACAAATGACCACCGCAATTGTTAATTGTCTGCGTCCTAACCCCATTTTAACAAAAATAAGGGTGTTTAAGTTTGTAGTGTTATTGTCTGTGGTCTCGTAACTCCAGAGCAGTTGCTGCGGTTTCGATGCGGTTTTCTTGTATGAAAGCTGGTGTTTTTGATGTGATCGTGGGAATTTTGTGTAGCCATTTCCAGGATTATCAGCTCTAAATACCTCATTTGTGTACCCTGAAAATGTTTGCTGCTAAAAATTAAGGTTCGAGGTAAAAATTTTCAGTTTGAGGATATCTAATTGGAGAATAATAAATAACTTAATGATGATTTTTCACACAGCATCCTCTAACCCCAAAGTAAGCAGAGCTTGTGTTATGGGAACTACGTGACTGATATACTACTTTTTTTTTGTAAATACCTACACGTTATACATAGAAAACACCCAGACCCGAGACAAATGAATGCAGATCATACAAACATTTGTCTCGCTGCGGGAATCGAACCCGCAACCTTCTGCGTCTCAGGCGGACCTTCGCCCACTGCGCCACAGAGGTTTGCAAATAAATAAATTAATTAATAAACAGATTAAACTTAAGGATCTGATTCTTTTTGTGAGGTTTTTGTCAGTAAGGTTTTTTTGCCCTCGGACTCCATCCATTCAATGGATTATTGTTCCCTGAAACCCCATTTGAATATTACCCCGTATTTGAATTTAAAATCCAAATTACTCGATTTTTTAATACAGATAAAGAAACATTCAAATATACATTGTTCGTTTAAAAACGAATCGGATAAAACATAAAAATACACAAATTTGGAAATCGTTTTGCAGCAAAATTCCCCTTTTTCTGGCTCATCGGGATTGCATTCGTCGTTTTTTGTTCTGCATCCAAACTTTCGTAATACTGCTTTGGTTTGAAGTACCCTCTGGAATGTTTCGATTCACAATATCTCGGTTCCAACGATCATAGACGTCCATGTTATTTCATTGAATAGAATGAATAAAAGGGTATGCAGCTACAGAGAGATCGGACGCTCCAATTCAACAATGCATTATTGTTTTACAGCAGACAACAAAAGAATATAAAAAAAGCTAATTGTTTTTTCATCTCTTTGTATTTTCCGGCCCACCATTTTTTATTTGTTTTTTAAACATGATCCCACCAGTCAATCTAGTCACTCTACATAGTTTCGATTTCATAATAAAGAACAGTGCTTCATAAAAACGGCAAAATGCTATTTTCAAAAAGTGCTACCAAAAGTTTCTGCACGTTTTCATCAGTTCAACTTGTTCTGAAAATTTTAATTTATTTCAACCGGAGTTTAGCATTCGGCGAGCGTCGCCCATGTTATAACTTTGGCCAAACTGACATAAACAGCGTTTTGATGACATCTTCAAGCATTATCGTTATAATAAATGCATGTTTGGGTACAATAAAGAAGGATATTAATGGTCCTTTGTTTTATTGCTATCATTTCAAGTTTACTTATCTTCGTAGCAATATTGCTTACCTGCTTACCTACCTATGTTTAGGAACTAAGAAAAGCTATCTTCCTGCAGAGATGCGAACGGGAGATTTCGGTGAGTTTGCAATGTACACATCAGTACATTTCCCGCTTCAATCGAAGCAAAAAAGCAATAATCACGTATTTCGTGAGTAACGCGTATTGTGCTACGCCATTGCTTTTGCTACGCTGCCATAACACAAGTGCTACGCAGATACTATGCTAGTGCTACACAGATGGTACGCAGATGCTATGCAGATCAAATGCTACACAGGTGCTACGCTGGTGCTATGCTAGTGCTACACAGATGCTACGCAGATGCTATGCAGATCAAATGCTACACAGATGCTACGCAGGTACTATGCTAGTGCTACAGAGATGCTACGCAGATGCTATGCAGATCAAATGCTACACAGATGCTACGCAGGTACTATGCTAGTGCTACACAGATGCTATGCAGATCAAATGCTACTCAGATGCTACGCTGGTGCTATGCTAGTGCTACACAGATGATACGCAGATGCTATGCAGATCAAATGCTACACAGATGCTACGCAGGTACTATGCTAGTGCTACACAGATGCTACGCAGATCCTATGCAGATCAAGTGCTACTCAGATACTACGATAGTGCTACGCAGGTACTACACAGATCAAGTACTACACAGATGCTACGTCAAAATAATGCCATAAGAATAACATCCCGTACACTATTGGGAAAAGCCTGTATTCCATAACATTCGTATATAGGTTTCTATAATAAGTATTATCTGTTTCGGGCAGTTTGTGTAATGCAGTGCAGCCACAAGTCAAGCCCAAGCGTTATGCGTTATTAATGGTGGGATTTAGACTTGATAATTGTGCCTAACCATACGGAAGTACATATATAGAAATGAAACTACTATATAAATTCGCGATGGCAATATTTTGCTAACTAAAGTACCACAAACTCATAGTTGTGCCATAATCTTTATTTAAATTTGTTTGTTTAGTTACTATTTACTATAATTAAATTAATGGGGTAAAATAAATAAAAATATAAAATAATAACCCTGTCATATACACAACCCTGACTCCACATTAGGATTCTTTGCGTCGTGGATATCAGAAACTACGAGTAGGTATCGGACTATTATGGATATAAGAAGAAAGTTATTTTTTTGCGTATTGAATTACTTTGTGAACGTTTGTTAAATATCGACCATGCGTACATATTGTTGGCAACCTAACAAAGATAACTTTATAAATCTATGGATTGGTTTTAATTTAATCTGTGGTATGGGTGTGAGTGTGTTCCGCCCTGTCACCGACAACATCTCGCTAAGATATAGTTGTACCTTTTAATCGTGCCAGTTTAACTGGAATAAAACAGTGATAAATTCAACTCCTGGTTTTTCAATCAATCTCCACGAGAATAGACAATCATACATGTAATTTCATATCTAGGTTTTTATGTTTCGTCTCATTTTATACTCTGTGGCAGTTCTGATCGAGTTCGTGATGTCAGCAACTAAACCGCTCATTATATACTGTGATCGATGGATTAATGAGGAGGTTATAATTTAGTCAAAATGCAAATGTTTTATGTACTGCTCTATTCCGAACGTAATCCTATCATATTAATATTATAAAAGAAAAAGTTTGCACGTTAATATCTCCGTAAAGGCTATATGAATATAGAATAACGCACAGGCTTCTTTTGATCCTGAAACTACGCGAGGAAAGTCATGGACAGAGGCTAGTATATTATACAACCACATATACATATTATATACAAAGGAATATATTTATATAGTGTAGATTTAACCTTACTGGCAATGCCCGTGCCCTACGCGAGCAAGGCAAGGTCTCAGTGCAAGGCGTGTTTTTAGCATTTTTTGGGATTTTTACAATTCTTGTATATTTTATTTTACACTGAAATAGCACGGAAACTAATATATAAAGACGTGTTTCAGAGTTATATATTTTCACTTTTTAAGGAGGGAATGGGGCGGAAGTTTAAATGCGAGTATGATAAAACACGACTCCAAGCGTGCAAAGCCGCCGGCAACAGCTAGTATTATGCATATAATTAATGGTAATAAAGAACTCACTGAAGTATGCACTTCAGTGAGTTCTTTCATTTTAGATTTGATAATATTCTGCAATGGGACGGCGCAAATTACATATAGGTGGCAATTGACCGAAGCATTCCATCGTAACGTCAAGTTACGTTGCGAGTATTCGTAGGTATAGTCAGTACATCGATTTAATGTGAAATTTATTGTAAACAATACAAATACTGTAACTTATCAAGCTCATCGCAAATGGGACGTTACCATAAAATTCTCGGTCAGTCAAATATCGGGCAAAACTAGACAAAATCCTAAAAGTGGCGCTTTAGGATTTCGTCCAGTTTCACCCGATATTTCGTCCTTACGCTCCCCCGTTCTCCTGTTTACATCCCAATAACTCTGAAACAGAGTCCATTTAACCCAAGCAACGATTCAGCGCAAAGGTAGCATAGCTTGGCCATTGCACACGGCAGCCATTTCTTACTGTCAGCGTGGTTTGGACGGCAACAGGGATAGGGCTAGGACTAACAAAAACATACATACATTTTAACCTCAATTTGTATGGCAAGGGCAAGAAGTAATGACATTAATTATTATTTTTTTATTAAAAATTTTTGAAGTTAAATATTTTAATTATCTAGAAAAACTTTATGTTATCGTGAAACGACAGTGTATAGTTTGATACACTTCTTTTTCAGTAGCAAAAGCCATTCAAGAATTACCGTTTGCTCGCCGCCGTTGCGACGGGTAATTCCAGTTGTCCCCCTATCTTGACCGCCATCGGGGGATAACGGGAAAAAAAATTCATTGTCCCCCGGCGGGGCATAGATTTTTCCGTTGTTCCCTGACTAGTTTAGAATACAAAACAAAAAACATGAATTTTTGTCTCAAGGTTTTTGTACGCATAATTATTTCTGTTAATTAATATAATACCTTTGGAGTTTCCTCATAATCGATTTGAAGAGGCCGCTACGCTATCTAGGACTTTCTGTGTCATGCTTATCCGTAACTTCCATTATGCTACATCGTACAGGGAAATCGAAACACTGATTTCGAAATTATTTATCCTATATGCCTCTCCCGAACGCATATTTACAAAATCAAATAATTTGAGCAAAATATCTTAATTACAAGAATAATAATTATAACTTAACATATATTATTTATTGTATTGTGTAGTTAATATTCTTTTGTTGTTATTTTATGTACACCTCCGCCACTCTCACAATCTCTTACTATCCTCGCCCTTCAAAGGTTGCCTGGAAGAGATCGCTTATAAGCGATAAGACCGCCCATTGTACTTACTCTAGAATAAGATTTTGTTACTATGTTTTTTGCTTAAAGTGTGCAATAAAGTATTTTCATTCATCCATTTTAATTCAATAATTACAATTACGGTACAATCCTACTGCACCTTGTTTATTTAGGAATTTCTGTCTTTTTTATTTTTCTTTGGTGTGGAATAAAGAGTTTATCTACCTTTTAAGAGTATAGAGCTTCCTTGAAAGTACTCGTAAGGGGAAGTGCTACTACCATACCTATATCTGGCGCCAAGCAGAAATGCTGGCACATGAGATCTTTCATCTTGATATCTCAGGGAGGTAACGCTTAAGTACCTTTGGTATTGCAAGCGTCCGTAGGCTTCGGTAACTGCTTGTCAACAGATTGGCCATATGATTGTTTGCCTCTTCAGTAGTATAGAAACAAATTAAAAAATCTATCTATTTACAAGCCAAGTCTACTACGGAACGGTGTTCTGTGATAATTTTGGCAAATCAAATCACTCTGTGAATTAGAGATGTGGGTATATCATGTAGTTAGTGGAAGAATGATTAGGGGTAACGAGTTCAAGTCTCGCCCAGAGCTACGGCTCTGGCCTGTCGACAATCGGTGAGTTGGGAGTTAGGATTAGCTTAGTTGGCGCTGAGCCACTGTAACATTTGACCCGGCTTGGGTTTTATGTATAGCCGGGATGGCAGTTGACCTACTATGTTGTGCTTAGACTGCTTAGCTTGTTACCCCAGGTTGGACTTCTGAGAGGCTTAAGAGAGGTTGAAATAGGACTGGTAGTGCATTTCAATGAGTTAGATACGAGTTTGAAAATGCTGATGGCGCTTATTTATTTATTTATGAGTATTAACATATTTATTGAAATTTTTTATTTAATTCTGGACCTCACAAAAATTTGACGTGCTCTTACACATGTTAAAACACAAATTATAACATAAACAATGAACCTGACGCGATATTATCAAAAAATACCTACTGCAAAAGTTAAATACTTTGCCTACCTACCTATCTACACAGCTACACAGGAGGTTGCGGGTTCGATTCCCGCCCTGGGACAAATATTTGAACGATCTGCAAATATTTGTTCCGGGTGTTCTGGGTATTTTCTATGTATAATAAAAAAAAAATATCTATCTATGTAATGTATTGTATTAAGTATATCAGTCATCTAGTACCCATAACACAAGCTCTGCTTAGCTTGGGGCTAGATGATGCTGTGTGGATTGTCCAGCATTATTTATTTATTTATTTATTTATCTGTTACTTTTCCCTTAGACAGGGTTGTATAAAATATGGTATTAATACCATCCATGTCTAACTACATGTGAAATAAATAAATTTATTGAACATGAGTATTTACTATATAGAAATCAATATACTAAAATTAAGCTTAAGCTTCATCTATGTTATATAATCATAACATAAAACAATTAATTAATTAATTATAAATATATCAATACGTTTAATAAATTGATATAAATTACTAAATTTTAAATAATTTATCTTTTATTTTCTTTATAATATTGTGTATAAATACAATCTAATGATTAAACAATGCATGTTTTAAAAGAATGCTCACTTGGTTATATGATTGGTATAATTATTAAGTGGCATCATCATCATCGGCCTATAGAAGTGCACTGCTGGACATATATGCCTCTGATCTTGAGCTGTTCCGTACCGTAATATCAATCCTAATATTTGAATAAAAATTGATAAAAAATGATAAAATGATTAAAAAAATCCATAGATCGTTAGCAACGATCTTTATATAACTAATCTGTTTCATATGCATTTTTTGTCTCTTGTGCGTACATAGTGCAAAATAACAATGCAAAATAATACAAATAGCCTAAAAATATCCTAAAAAACATGGAAGTTATTGTGGGTGTCAATAATTTACTCGTAATTTTATGTTGAAAATCAAACTTCCTCAGTTGCATGGCAGCTAAAGGTAGTTTACCTTGGTTCTAATTCCTCCTAAGTAAATGAGCAAAGATCGCCCACTTCAAATAAAACAACTCCCTCAAAGGCTTGTTAGGACTTTGTCAAAGAAAATGCATGGCAAAGGCGGACTTTGATTAACGGAGTGTCCACTTCAAACGAATTATAATGCACGTCGTGTGGATATAACGAAATAACATTGAAATGACGTACCTCATTCATTTAAAAAAAATGTATTTAAAATAGTTGGTATAGTGGACCAACTTCTGATCAGGAAACCGTTCGAACCTGTTCGTTGTGCACCAATGGATTTTTCCACTGGAAAAAAATATGGGCGCATTTAAAGAAAATATAGGACCAACCCTAAGACCCTAGGACCAACAATTTTAAGGCATTTGCCATTACTTCGTGTTCTAAAAAGCGGCAAGCAGCTTGCAACCTATCACGTTTGATGTAAACTACTTGCAAAAACGCTGGCATGTGCCAAATATTATAATTGGGCGTGCCTCTGACTACCCCTACTTAATATCCTCACATAATCTATGCACTGAGTATGTACTTATATCTGAGGATAGCCATTATACATTCGTGAGCATTTTCGTTTCTTGTTTTGTTTTAATTATTTCATATTTGTTAAGACTGAGACTAACATAAACATTATGGTTAAAAGCCCGTTAAATGAAAAAAAAACAACAAAAATACAAAAAAAAAATTGTCAGGTGTTAGGTATATGTCATGTTTATTTATGGGTTGGGTGACTAACGGTACATACCTTTTGCATTGCATTTATCAGATCGCTCAGAATCAATTTCGTCTGTTGAATATTATGAAAAATTTGTAACGTAAATTCTCTTAACAGAATGAAAATGATTGAGGTATGCTTCCAAAGACGCGTATTTTGATGCATTCTAGAAAGAATGCATCAAAATATCACTGTGCGGGAAACAACGCGGGTAGAGTAGCAGGCAAATTCTAGGCTTGAACTGCTTTCATTTAAGCAGTGCCGGAATTGCAGTCAATTTCAATGAAAATTGTAGCGGTCAGAACTAACGTGAATACAGATTGCTCTACATTTAGCCGTGAGTCCGATTATGTCATTTTGTTTGCTCGTCATGAATAGATTTTCTGTCAAAGGACTCTATTCGAACAAAGCTCGGGTAAAGTGTTAGGCAAAGAGTTGCTGATTTATTTCAAAATGTACGCTGTATACCTCTATATCCTTTTTTTTTAGTATCAAGGGACTGAATCTTAGGTTTGTTTAAACGGACGCTTGATGATGCGACGTGATACTCCCACTAAACTAAAGAAAATAAACAAGTCATTTGTCTTTGGGAAAAAATAAAAAACAACTTCAAATACCGGGCAGTTGAAAAAAATTCCAATATGAAATTTAGTGTTTTTCTTTCTTCATAAAACCTATATGGGACCACGATTGATGTATCCCCTACCTAATTAATAAAGAATCATTAAAATTCGTTTATATTTGACGAAGATATCACGTAACATATACACAAAAAGAAATACACATGAGAACCTCCTTCTTTTTTGTAGTCGGTTGAAAAAGTAACTGGCATGAATTCATATGAAATTGCGTTGATAAAACATTGATTTATTGATTGTGTGTTATTGTATTATTGTAATGTATTGTACGTTATTAAATGTGTATAATCAATGATCAACTTTGGATCTGAAATAAATGATTTGTGTTTTTTATTTATTTATTGACGTCTATCAAAACACACTCTTACGCTCTTTCCACTATTAATCCTAGTACTTAGTTCGTTAAATAGCTTATCAGTCGAGTGTTATCACATATTTGGGTGGAAATTTTCTAGACCAGTTTTAAGAAACTTAAATAAATAAGTAATTCTGGACCTTTTTCACACATCATCACACCTAGCCTCAAAGTTAGCAGAGCTCGTGATATGGGAACCACGTGACTGATATACTACTTATATACTTTTTGTTGTAAATATATACATGTTGTTCATAGAAATCACCCAGACCCAAGATAAATATTTGCGCGGCGGAAATCGTATCCACAACATATGCATCTCCGGCGGACCTTCGCCCACTGCGCTACAGAGGGCCAATTAATATATATAATAAAAAAAAATTGAGCAAATTATTTTAGAATAATCTTACAACCATACTTCGTACTTTACTATTCTCCTGCTGACGTTTCTTTGAATAGTATAAATATTCTAAAATAATACCAAACCATGATTTTTTAAATTCCATAAGCAATTCATGTTTTTGCTGTTGTATAGAATAAAGATCTTGGATCCAAGTATTATGTGTCCAAATAGCAGACTCTTAGCTCATAACACTATCGAGATCCACATTGCTAAACATCACAAAATCAGCAATGGTGGAAAGCGGTGAAAAGATAAAGCTTTTATAGAGGATTTTGTTACCAGGCTTAAATCGAAAAACTGGTCGTAAGGCGAGACCGATACGCCGACCACAATCAAGGCGGAGCGAAATCTCATTCTACACAGAAGCAGGTGGCCGGGCAATCTCGTTTGTCTCGGCAGTGTTTCGACGACCCACCGAAACACTAATTGGGCCATTTACCCCGGTAATCCAAGTCGCCAATTTAATTTGTGCTGCGTTGCCAGCCGCGGTCGCGCACGTACTGACGTGAAATCGGCCAGAGTCAAAACGTGTATGCAAAAACATTAGATACTAGTTGTTGCCCGCGGCTTCGCCCTCGTGGTATGTTAATAAAAGTAGCATATGACCGTCTCCAGGCTTCAAACTATGTCCATCAACTTTTGAATGAATCGAACCAAGGATTATAATTTATACAAAGTTTAGAACTCAATTGCACACCCCAAAGGGTAGTTTTGAAAAAATAAAAAATATATGTTTCATTTTTTTTTCATAGAAACTTTACGGCCGTATTTAACCCCCTTAGGAGTCGATTTACGAAAATAAGCCTATGTGTTATTCAAGATCCTAAACTATCTACATTCCAAATTTCATCAAAATCGGTTTAATAGTTACGGAGATACGTGGTAACAAACATTCACGCACATACACACACACACACTGTCACATATAATTATTACCTACTTGTGTGCACTGTATTCGAAATTGCACGAATTGAGTTCAATTCGTTAGAAAACCTGTATTCTAGAAATTTAATCATCCCAGACTTTGGGTTTATTTGTTTCAATCGAGATATTAGAAAATTAAATAACATTTTGGCTTGGACGGGTGCATCGTTGGAATCCAAGCTGTTGGAAATAATTTTCTGCATTTGCCAGCCGAGTTACTTTATCTGAAACAATATGTTCCAACAGATTTGAAATTTCGGTGAAAATAAATAATTATAAGTTTTCAGGTTTTTATCGCGTTTACCTGTTTTTAAGGACCCGTAAATATTGGTATTAATATTATCGAATAATAAGTAAATAAAAACCCGACAGACACAAACTTAAAGGACTTCATAATGGGATTCCGTGTTTAGTATGTATGTAATCGTGATATCATAAGAACATGCAAAAATGTGTCCCGTAGCGGGAATCCAACTCACACCTCTTGCGTTGCAGGTGGTTACTCGCCCACCACGCTACCGAGTCGTGTTTATGTCAAATAAAATGTTTGGACGTATCGCTGTCTCCCTCCTACTTAGTATCCTCACAGATCTACGTACCGAGTATATTTAAATCTTCATCAAATAATATTTAAATTAAACAAGATTAACGACATTTTTATTCCAAAAACTATCGTGAACTTGACTATTCATATTGTAAAAACGGGAATTTTCACGTACTGCACTATCGGTGAAGGCACCGACTAAGTTTCGACTCATTCCGAGAGTCTTCATCAGGGACTTTCTCCCCTAAAAAAAAAAGTCGCAACCACTCACCCTGATGAAGACTCTCGGAATGAGTCGAAACTTAGTCGGTGCCTTTAACGACATTTATAAAAAATTTATAGTATTAATAAAAAATAAGGAATATAACTATAATTAAGGTATATAATTGTATTTCTAGTGTAATCATTCCTTATAACAAAGTGCTAGGTGCCAAAACGAGTAACATAATGTAGACGGGAGGAATGTCTGCATTTAACTCAATAGACACGTATTTCCGTAGTAATAATCTAATATATAAGCTTATGAAAATCCTACTACTATAAATGCGAAATTTTGTGAGGATGAATGTATGTTGCTCTTTCACGCAAAAACTACTAAACGGATTTTGATGAAACTTTACAGCTTTTACATCAGAATAACATATAGGTTACTTTTTATCCGGGTATCACGCGGGCAAAGCCGTGGGCAAAGGCTAGTGTAAGAATAAAGCACTGTTGACTTGACGTCACCATGTCGTTTTAATTTAATTACAGTACCCGCCTGTTATTATCTCACTATAACTGTTTCAAAGGAATATTCAATATTCCTTTCAAATAAGATTAAAATAAAAATAGTTACCTACTAGTTGTTGCCCGCGGCTTCGCTCGCGTGGTATGTTAATAAAAGTAGCATATGACCGTATCCAGGCTTCAAACTATGTCCAACTTTTGAATGAATCGAACCAAGGATTAAAATTTATACAAAGTTTAGAACTCAATTGCACACCCCCAAAGGCAGTTTTGAGAAAACAAAAAATACGTGTTTCATTATTTACTTTAAAGTTTATTTGTACAGAGTTTTGAGCGAATCAAACATTTTTTTTTCATAGAGACTTTACCGTCCTATTTAACCCCCTTAGGGGTCGATTTTTGAAAATTAGATTAGTCTATGTGTTATTCCAGATCCTAAACTATCTACATTCCAAATTTCATCAACATCGGTTTAGTAGTTACGGAGATACGTGGTAACAAACGTTTATTATATTATATGTTTTGTCAGTATAATATTCATGTTTTGACTACGTACACATTTGAACTCAGAAATTGTACGGCGCAAATTCCATTTCGGTTTGTATTGGAAAATTTAGATACCGGTAAATTTATGAACTTTCAGCAAACTCGATGAAAATATTCCTACCAATTCCTATATTACGGAGAGCGTGACCAAATGTTTTTACCCGCTGCGCAAAAAGCTGGATGTCAATAGTAAATAATTATTTATTTATTAAAATAAAAACAAACACACACACGTCTTTATCCTCGTAAGGACATCCTCAGATAGTATTTTTCATTTTCGAGATCAGTCAAAATAATTATAACTTTTTGCAGTGCCCACAGCCCACAGCTTCGCCCGCGTGGTACCCAGATAATCGAAACGTCGGCAAAATAATAAAGAAGTTAACGCAATAAAGATCCGTATAAAACTTTTAATCTAACCCTTAGCTACATACAATGCGTGAACTTTAAGGATACCAAGTAGTGGATAGATAGAGACAAGCCCAATATTTTATTTGCAAGTAATTCCCATCCCATAGGACAGGTTGCATGCCTATTCCCGCTTATTGGAACGCTAACCAATGACACATACCTTCGTTTTTTTGACGATCTCTGTGGTGCAGTGGGCCCAGCCCCGCCTTAGACGCGAGTGGTTTGAGAGTAGATCGCGGGTTCGATTCCCACAGCGGGACAAATGTTTGTATGGTCTGCAAATATTTGTCTCGGGTCTGGGTATTCTATGTAATGTATGTATTTAAAAAAAAATATATATAAGTAGTTTAACAGTCGTAGTTCCCATAATACAAGTTCTGAAGTTCTACTTAGTTTGGAGCTATATGATGCTGTATGAAACTCTTCAGTATTATTATTTATATATTTATTTAGTTTCGTTTCTAGGGCATGCCAGTTTCCTCTCGATGTTTTCTTCACTGTTTTGTTTTTCGATGATTTAAATGTAAGATTAGTCCATTCTATATCGATAGCCCAATTTATGATGAAGGTTTTAGGTTATTTAGCATTACAATAAGATCATAAAAAGGGTCGAGAAAAAGAAGTAATAGCGCGGAAGGGCGATGTAATGCGGTGGGTTGGGGTAGCTGTAGCACAGCTACTAGATTATAAAAACATGAGTCAGGGATTCTTAAACGTTGTAAAGATCACATTTATCTTATTTGTTCTCGTCGATTACCTAGATCATGATGAAATTGACAGTTTTAAGAGCAATCGCATGATCAGTTTCCATAGGTCCATTAGCATCAACGCAATTAACGAAACCACAGTAATTATCACGAATGAAGTGGTACAGTCAGAACAGTAGGTAGCTGGATAACCTTGCCAGGCTGATTGTACCAATAGCATTCCGCATGAAATGTTGCAAGCATTTTTTCACTTATTGGATAATCGACCGTATAATGTAACCGTTCTAGGTTTGAAATTATCGTGGTTTTGGTATCATTTTAGGATATTATTACGATTGGTATGGCCGTCGTACGTCCCGTCTCACGACCGTCGAGTGTGGTCACGGACGGTTGATCACGAAGGCCTCCGGTCAATGAGAACGTCTGCAGGAGAACAGTAAAGTACGTGGTATAGTTTTCATAACATCCTAAAATGTTCATGCCTTACGATGTTTTTCTTTACCGTTTTGAGCACGTTTTGATGTACACTGAATTTTTTCGAAAATCCATTGATGCCAGCCTAGGTGTGAACGCACGATCTTTAGATTGTAAGTCGAGATATGATCTACTAGGCCAACACGGCTCTTCACAAATAAATGAGGAAGCAAAACGAAAAGATACATTTCTACATTAGTGACCTACTCGTAAAAACAATCGTTAACCCAATTAGCAAACTAAGCACGTACATAAGGTTTAAGGTATCCTTAAACGGAGTATGTACTGAACTCTCGAGAAATAGCTTTACTGAGTGAATGCAGGTAAAAAGTCGACCATTTTCAGTAAGTTGAGTTTACCCTCAGATTGGTCATTAACCTAAATGGGTTGTTTTTTGTCTCTCGCGGTTAGTGAAAATTGGATTGCTATACAAAAGTTAGCGATAACTTTCGAATTGTAATATAAAACAAGCTTTCTTTCCCATGAATTTATTTTTCATGAGAAGCTTCTATGAAATTAGTCTAGAACTTAAAGATAAGTAACCTTGTTAACAAAAGATAAACCAATTTTGTTTGTTTTATATTAAAACTAGCTTCTGACCACGGCTTCGCCCGCGTGGTACCCGGATAAAAAGTAGCCTATGTGTTTTTCTGATGTATAAGCTATATTACTGTAAAGTTGCATCAAAATCCGTTCAGTAGTTTTTGCGTGAAAGAGGAACAAACATCCTCACAAACTTTCACGTTTATAATATAAGTAGGATGTGCGCCTCAAACTTTCCCCATAACAGAGAAGGAAAACATCGTGAAGAAATCGGTATGCCCTAGAACCAAACGCTAGAAATAAAAAAAGCCGTGATTTTTATATAATACTAGCTTATACCCACGGCTTTGCCCGCGAAGTACCCGTATAAAAAGTAGCCTATGTGATATTCTGATGTATAAGCTATATTACTGTAAAGTACCATCAAAATATGTTCAGTAGTTTTTGCGTGAAAGAGTAACAAACATCCATCCTCACAAACTTTCATGTTTATAACAGAAGTAGGATCTTTTTTATTCCAAAAACTATCGTGAACTTGAATATTCATATTGTAAAAACGGGAATTTTCACGTACTGCACTATCGGTGAAGGCACCGACTAAGTTTCGACTCATTCCGAGAGTCTTCATCAGAGTGAGTGGTTGCGACTTTCTCCTTCCGCGTCGCGCCATGCACTAACCTCCTTCACCGATAGTGCAGTACGTGAAAATTCCCGTTTTTACAATATGAATAGTAGTAGGATCTTCAGATATTATATAAAAATCGCGACATTTTTTCCATTTCCCATTAAAAAATTACAAAAATTGTTTACTGATCTTAAAGTTTCATTACTTTCATCAATCCCTTTCATTACACAAAATTCAGATCTATAAAATACGACAGTTCTTATGCTTGTTTTCTAGATGGGACTAGATTTACTGCAAATAATCCTCAATAAGGCTCATTAACATATCTACAGCTTTAGAACAAAGTCACGACACGGTGGGCTCTGTCCCAGATTCACATAATAAGCCCACTTAAAGGTACGGCCAGACCGACTCGCCTGACTGCCTGCAAGGCTGGTCGTCAGTGTCAGTCGGCGTTGAGTCTTATCAAATAAATTTTCTCGAAGTCGTGAAAAACTATTGCAAGGAACCGCATAATAATGGTTTAAGCTGTTAGAGAAAAATGGTAGTGGACAAAGTGAACAAATTCAAATTCTTTATTTAACTTAATGTTACATAACAAATAAATCGTTACATCTCAAGATATACAACTATATATATATTAACAAAAACACACTTATGCTTATAAAACGAATGAAAAGAAAAACAATAAAAAGATAGAAAGATAGATAGATAGATAGAGCCAGTACTAGGCCGCGCCCATTATGGATTTTATAATATCCTAAAAATTAAACCTCTGCGGGATTCAAACCCGCGTCCTCCCGCTTGGTACGCGGGGGCTTTATTTACTAAGCCACAAGATTATCACGAAGTTTCGGCTCCAAGCGCTGAGTTTGCAGTTATCCAAGCCTCTTCAATGACAGTGTAAGTAAAACTTTAAATACCTCCTGCGTCCTAGGGTTACATTTACTCTGGAATTGTACATAATTAGAATATATTACCTGGTAAATAAATTAATAAAAAAAAATGACAGTGTAAGTAAAACTTTAAAAAACCAAATCACCATTTATTGAATCTCCTTAATGTATAATTTATCCGAAGATGTCCAATCAGTCCGTTAAGTTCTTAATTATGTTTATGATGATCTAAAGGAATACACTTGACATGAGCGTGGACGTAGATTTGGACAGTGCAGTTTAATATCATATTGACCATTAATTTCTTTATACAAAACAATTGACAAACAACCATACGACCCACCTTTTGGTAAGCGGTTAACTTTAACCTATGAACGCTTTAAACACTCTGGCATCACTCGCGCGTTGTAACTCGCGACGTAATGGGTGAAAGTCTCATGTGCCGGTAACCCATATTTTTCGAACCGGAACACTGCAATTACTGCTTGGGTACAGAAATAATAAATAAATTATAATAATAGTGTACTGGACGTAGTTAGCTTAGTTAGTCTCTTCTTAGAATTAAAATTATCGTGGTTTGGTATCATTTTGCTCAACGAATTAGCAAGCTGAAGTGGCAGTGGGCCGGTCATATCTCGCGAAGAACCGACAACCGCTGGGGTAAACGTGTTCTTGAGTGGAGACCGCGACTCGGCAAACGTAGTGTAGGACGCCCTCCCGCCAGGTGGGATGACGATCTGCGAAAGACTGCAGGCAGATGCTGGATGCGGCAAGCTGAAGACAGGGCGCTATGGCGCTCATTAGGGGAGGCCTATGTCCAGCAGTGGACTTATATAGGCTGATGATGATGATGATGATGATGATGATGGTACCATTTTAGTTTGGTATCTCATGAGCACCGTCTGCGACTACGCTCGACGGTCGTCGGATCGAACTGATCGGTCGTGAGAGTTGCCGTCTCACGACCGTTGAGCGTAGTCGCGGACGGTGCTCATGAGGAAGGGCCTCTAAACAGTCAACGAAACGTCAGCAGGAGACTAGTAAAGTACGTGGTATAGTCGTAATAATATTCTAAAATAGTCTCTTCATAACACGTGATATGATGCTCGATACCAGCGCTTACTTTCCGCATTCTGTTTGGTCGTAGCTTTAATAAGTTGAAGTTAAGGCTTGTCACGAAACTTCACCGATCGGATTAGACTTACTTATTTGCATTCATTTTAACATGATTTATGTTTCAGTCTAGCCTGGACTGGTGGATTATTCAGTCAGACTTAGTATAAGTTTAACCTAAAATTTAATTTCAGAGGATTATGTAGTTTTGTAAGTATTAAATCTAGTTGGAATATCGATTGCATTGCTCTAAATTGAAATCACAAGGACATTTTAGAATCGTTCTATCAACTAGGTGAATTTACGTGGAATCTTCAAAAATCGAAAAATACTGCTGGGAGTGCAGAGCGGAATAAAGTACAGTTTGTACATTCAGAAGAACAAAAGAGCCTGATGAATCAGGACACAAACAAGGCTTGGATCTTTTGAAGATCGATGATTCATAGATACACAGACAATGTTGATGCGATCAGAATGTACTTTTTTTATAATACTTTTAACATTTTAAAAGTAACCATATAAAGTACCTACGGTAAATATTTTTTTTCTTAAGATTTCCACACTAGGACTCTGTTGAGTCTGTGTAGCGTCTTAGCGATTCATAGTGAATGGAAATTGAAATTGTTTTTTTTGTGATCCACAAACATTACAGTGTTCTACCTACATGAACAATCAATATTATCATTAAGATTCTAATATATGATATACCTAGACATTGTTTATCTTTTTTATTAAGATTCCCTGTTTGATGGCATACCAATGCCCTTCACCGAGATAGTAGAAAAACACTATGTACACATTATGATGATTACATTACATTATAATTTATAATTATTTTAATTATTGCTCAACTTGAATAATGATGATAAATCATATGCTCAAATTGCTTTACGACGTCAACATAACCCCACCAGACCTGACGCTAGCAGGGGTAATTAAATTGAAATTACTGTACAATATATTACGGATATAGAATGATAACAATCTTCTTGTTTACAGAACAATAGATCGTAATTGTATACAAAATGGATTTCGAAACGTTTTCAAAATTATGTGTGAAGTTACTTAAAATAATTTTAGATACAGTCAAAGTCAACATATATGTATATAAATTAAAAGGAATTAATTGAAATCACTAGGGTCGACACGTCGACTTATAAACTAAATGAATTTAAGATTTTGTATTTAAGGTCATGTACGTCAAGGCCTTGTGACCAAGCCTAAAAGAATCAGGCAACAATACATCTTGTTTTTATGTGAGACTTCATTAAGCTTTTGTATAACCAACAGAAATAACAGTTTAGCAGAGAGGAGTAAATGTATTTTATTGCTTATTTTAGGTAGTAATATCGTAGAATGGATGTAGTTATTTAACGTAAGTAATCCAAAACTTCACATAATTTAGCATTATAGTGTATTTCGCATTAGAGTGCATTAATAATAATAATAAAGCACCATTGCCGAGAAACTGTCTAAATATATCGATTTGAAGAACGAAATCACGCGCATGTGGCGTCTACAAAACGTGTCTATTGTCCCTATAGTCTTGTCAACAACCGGTGTTATCCCAAAGCAGCTTTTTCAATCGTTAACCCATTTAGATCTCCCAAAGCACACATTTATTCTTTTACAAAAAGCGGCTATCCTAAACACATGTCGAAATCCAGGAAATTCGTCAGGAAATTCCTACAAACTGAACCTCCAAATGAAGTTCGACCTACTGAGGTACACTTGGCTTAGGCCCGTGCATCCCAGTTAACCCCGGTTTCTTCGAAGCTGAGCAGATATACTGTAGAACATAATAATAATAATAATGCTGGACATTTTCACACAGCATCATCTAGCCCCAAAGTAAGCAGAGCTTGTGTTATGAGAACTACATGACTGATATACTACTTATATATATATTTTTTGTAAATACATACATATTATATATAGAAGACACCCAGACCCGAGACAAATGAATGCAGATCATACAATCATTTGTCCCGCAGCGGGAATCGAATCCGCAACCTTCTGCGTCTCAGGCGGACCTTCGCCCACTGCGCCACAGAGGTTCTCATTTTAACGGTCGTGGGAAGTCTGCTCAATATTGTTCGCCATGACACTCTTTAGGGTAGGCCCACGTCTAGCAGTGGACTTCTATAGGCTATTTTGATAATGATGATTAATTAGCTACAACTCGTTGCTCAATGGAAAATTAAGTGATTTTCCGTAATAATCCAAGAAAATAAACGGCCAGTTAGTAATTTAAAGTCCAATATTCAACCAAAGAGGAAGAGGTCACAGATCAAAGAAAGGGGCCACAAGCCCACAGTTCATGTTAAATCTTGCCTTGGCCAAACTCGGGCGGTAGTTATACATTAATATATGTACAAATGAGCTTAGAAGCTCCCGGGACGGGGTCAGTGAGCTTCTGACAGCATTAAGGAGAGGGCGTGAATTAGGTTATGAGCCCTAGTAAGTTTTATAGAAGTTTGCGTGAGGGAGATAAAGGTAGTTAATGACCTTATAAAAAACTGCTACGTAAATTCAAATTTTATGTTTGCAGAAAACAGGTTATTCTCAGTGGTTAATTGTGTCATTTCACCTGTGTGAAGTGTGGCAGTGGTATTTATTTTATTTTTATTTTATTGTTTTAGGAACGACATACAGTCATACATTAAATTATGAGTTACAAACTAAAGTAAACAATGTTAGATAAATGTATGACCCACAACGTCATCCACAGATTACTTTAATACAATAATAAACAGGAAGGCTTGAGTCTGTTGCAAGTTTACGCATAAATACGGGTTTATAGTACTGTAGGTAGGCAGTTACTTGCATTCGATGCATGAACAGTTCGTAAGTAATTAGGTAGGTACGTATGCATATACCTACCAGACAGAAATACTACCTACGGCTACGTGAGTCTAGTTACAATGAGACAAAAACATTTTTAAAAATAAAATAGATTATGATAAAATCAAAAAAGTTAACAGTTATTGAACATTGAGTGTCTTCCGAATCAAATGTTTAAAAGTGCACTCAGGCAAAAACAAGATATCGATGTCAATGAATCGTTATACGTTTGCACCATTCGTTGTATAGGCACACGTTCACCAGCGTGGGTTCGGTGGGTAGGAGTTGCAAACAAACGACGCGAACGCACCACGCGACGATGCACCGTCCTCGGTACCAAGTAACATAACTTATTGCTAAGTAACTTATTATTGCGGTATCGTTTGCAATGAAAGAGTGAGAAAGAGGGTACATCGATTCATCTGCCAGTAACATCCTCCTGCAAAGATTTCAGTTCCTCCCGTGATGACGTACATGCAACTGTACCGAATATGCCGTTTTAGTAAGCAATATTTCCAACCTGAAGTCTGTTATGCGACAATATCTTTATTTCCATTTTATTATTTTAGGAACAAAAAACAGTCATACATCCTACTAATATTATAAACGCGAAAGTTTTTGAGGATAGATGTTTATTACTCTTTCACGCAAAAACTACTGAATGGATTTTGATTGAACTTTACAGTAATATACTCGTAGTTTATACATCAGAATAACACAGGCTACTTTTTATCTAGGTTCCACGCGGGTGGAGCCGTGGGTAGAAGCTAATTAAGTTATAAGTTACAAACTAAACATGAACAATGTTAAGTAAATGTATGATCCATAACGACATCTACAGATTATTTTATAACAATATTAAACAAGGTAAATATCCGAGCGTTTAGCGAGCCAGTTTCCAATATGGCGTTAGCTAGCTGTAAGTCACTCCAACTTAACACATTCCGCTGAAAATTAGCAAACACAGCACAAGAAACCTCAGCACTTTCACCATCTGGGTTGAACCCCTCAGATGGTGAAAGTGCTGAGGCACCCGTGTGCCCCAAAATTCTAGAGGTGCAAACAAATGCGAGAGAACACAGGCTCCTGTGATATTCTTTTTGATTATCTACACTAATATTATCTTTATTAATACAATAAAGATGTAAAGTTTGTCAAGATGTTCACTGGCATATCATGAGGAAGGAAAAATGTCACATTACGAGAAGAGTGTTAAATATGAATGTGGATGGAAATAAAAGCAGAGGTGGGCCAAAGAAAAGATGGATGGATTGTGTGAAGAATACATGATTAAGAAAGGAGTGAGTACTGAGATGACGGCTGATAAAGGAGAGTGGAAGAAGAAAATATGTTGTGCCGACCCCACGTAATGTGGGATTAAGACAAGAAGATGATGATGAAAGATGTAAAGTTTATGTTTGGCTACATATACATATAAACTTTACATCTTTCATCGTCTCAGGTAATCTCTGAAACTTCTCATTCGATTAAAAAAATATTTCAACAATATTTAGAATAGACCCTTATGAGTTAAAAGAGTAAATTAAAGGGCTTTTCGTGGATACCAATTTTGCAACGTACATCGACTAAAAAACGATCGAGTGAATGCGTTTCTTATAGACGGTGCCTTAACGGTTCCAACTACTTTTATCCGGGTATCACGCGGGTGAAGCAGTAGGAAGTAGCTAGTTACAAACGTGTAATTGCTTGTTATAACCATAAAGAGCCTTTTCATTGTATCACCGGCTTTTTTGGCTACCCTGTGATAGAACAGTGATCTGACGATAAGACAACAATTGATTAATGTTTTTAGGACAATGTCACTAATTGGTGTCTCTATTGTTTTTTTTTGTATAATAATTTAACGCCATATTGTAAACGTATTTCAATACACGACATCAATTTATGCAGTATCCATTGATCATACTGCTGTATTAATGGGCTATATTTACGATACTGGCTCTTTTAGACTGGAGACGTAAAATTGTGTGAATTCGGTCATCAGTCTTGTGAGTGAGTATAAAAGGTATTTTTTTAAATTAATGATTAAAAATGCTTTATTGTACACCACAAGATAACAAAATAAACAAAAAAAGTACTTAATCCTCAATGGGCGGTCATATTACTTAAAGCGATATCTTCTTAACAACTTTGGGTTGGAACGAAATTACTACGAAACACAGGGTTAATAAGATCACAGATTGATTTCTAGGTAACTATGTTCCAGATATTTTTTACAAAAAATCGAGTGGAATCAGTATCTCAGCTGTCTAAGCGGTACGTAGGTCCATGAGGCTACGAAATTGAGGATAGTCAGAGGTAAGTCCAAATATTATGAAGCGAATTCCCACGCTTTGCATACAAGTCCACGTGATAGGTTGCACATCGACGCGCATTTACTGATGGTACACGCATTCGATTTTATTGATTCTAAGGCATTTTGAGCACATGGCGGAAAAAGTTTCTCGAGTCACTAACGGGTTCGAACTCACGACCTTCGGGATCGGAAGTCGGTACCGCTCACCAGACCAAAATTTTTTAAGTATGCAAATTGTAAACTAAACACAATTGTTGAAATTTTGTTATATGAAAAAGTGAAAGATACATGTTAACTAAATGCGTGAATGTTTTTCGTGCGTCTAATTTGAAAAGTGATTAAGAAAAGGTCAACTCCATTTTGTGACTTTAATTAACAAACTAGTCTGCAGGGAATCTTATTCGTCGCACATTCAATGCTTGTGGATGCAGGTCATATTCAATTTACGGTATAAAGCGGTTATGTCAAAGGTTCATTGGAAGTAATTTAGACTTGGCTTTCTGTTCAAATTTCCAAACGTTAGATTAAAAACTGCATTGAATTCTCAATATTAGAACTGCCAAATTATTTATGGTTATAGATTATATATGTAGATATATGTATTCATATAAAACAAAGTAGACGAGTGAATAAATTGCGCATTCCATCGCACAAAACGGCACTGTTTGACAAAAGTGTGTTATATTAGGATATTTAATAAGCTGCCGAAAAAAGTACAGGAATTGGACAATTTAAATATATTTCGGAGGAAATTACACAAGTTATTGACAGCTAAAGCATACTATAGCATTCAAGAATATTTGACGGACAAATTATGATGGGACTAGATAATAGATAATAAATAAATAATGCTGGACATTTTTCACACAGCATCATCTAGCCCCAAATTAAGCAGAGCTTGTATTGACTGATAGTCATGTAGTTCCCATAATACAAGCTATTATTAATAATTTATACTTTTTTTTTTGTAAATACATACACATTATATATAGGAAACACCCAGACCCGAGACAAATATTTGTAGAACATACAAAAATTTGTCAAACAGCGGGAATCGAACCCGCAACCCACTGCGCCACAGAGGTCGTCAATAGTAATTAATGTGTATAAATTTACTTTAAAATGTAAAGATTAGGATATATATTTAATTAAGTATTTGTACGCCAGTTAAACGGCGAAACATGGCCGATCTACTTAAATCTAGATATACCTGTCTGTACTACCTATGTTTCGAACAAATAAAGTAATTGTATTGTATTGTATTGTATTGTATTACATGTATGTTTGTATAAGTATATTTGTTTTATCTAAAATTGTCTGTACACCATTGTCCTTTATCGTGCACTTCAATTCCTGTCTATCCAAAGGTTGTCTAGAAGAAATCGCTATAAGCGATAACACCGCCAATTTTACTCCCGCGATTAGCTTTTAATTTGATCTGTTTGAAATAAGCAACATGTGTGGTGTACAATAAAGAGTTATCTATCTATCTAAAGCCTTGTCAAACGGATGCAGTGGCAGTGGCGGTTACCGTAACGGGAATTGGTTATGACTTGAGTTTCAAGAGTGTTCTGGTTTGATTCCTTGTGAGGGGCAAATGTTTACATGTTCAGCAGATATCTATTCCGGATCTGGGTACCAAGGTTTTCATAGTTCCTGATACCCACAACACAGGATATCCTATTGTGGGGTCAGGACTATGTGTGAGTCTGTTTGCTGTTTACTTATTTAAATAATCCAATTCTTACAATGATTGATTACTAATATTAATTACGCAGACAAAGTGGTAAAATAAAAATGAGAAATAATAAGTCAAGCCATATATTTCTTTATTGGCCACGTGATCTACGCTTTCTATAGAACATTATCTATCATCTATCATTATCATCTACCTCTATAGAAAGCGTCCAGTAAAGATCAACAATTGTCTCCGTCATGGATCACTGGACCACTCAGACCACTCAGAAAAGGAGGATTGCTATCCGAACTTTACCCAACAAAATTGGGTTTAAAATAAATAAAACCGACCGCTTAGTCATAAATTAATATTTTAGAAGTTTACTGCTTGAATGCATGTTACAAATTTAGATGCTAAAAAATAACCACCATACTGAGTTATATTTAGAGTGGTAGAAGATTATTATAATTATTATTTATTCCAATTTTGACAAGTTTTATCAATATACTTAATATATTTGACGTTTTTATTATGAATATTATTATTTTTCAATGCTATTTTTTGGGTTTCTCTGAAATACTTATAAGTTGATTTGTTTTGTTTTTATATGAATATATGTGTGTGTATTGTATTGTGAATAATGTGTTTTTAAAAATGTTTTATATGGATTTGTTATAATCTAAAATAAATGAATTAATAATAATAAAAAAAATTTAGAGGCCAACAATGCTATCAAAAAGAAGTCTGTTCAATAAGCATCCAATTCAAGTCATGTATTTTTTAGGGTTCCAAGGGTACATGTTGGGGACACGAAAAGTGGGGATGATTTTTTCTCTCTCGTCTATCTTATAGTGTGAGTGTATGAAAACCACTTTTTGATCTAGGATCCGTTTGCGAAATATTAAGCTTTAAAGTGCTATTTTTTGTTAAAGTTAAGTGTCCTTCTCCCAACTGTCAGCTTTGTTTTTGGATATGTGAAAAAAATCACAACATATATACTACCGTAAGGAAGTAAAAAGGAACGCTAACACAGCTAAGTAGGCTTAACAAGATAACGTGTAATAGTCAACCAACTTATAATACTTACTTATATACTTATATTTACTTGGAAAAGTAAAAAGGATAATTTCGTACAAATTTAATTGAAAATTACTCAGATGAAGTTGTTGGTTGTGTAAAACAGGTAGTAAATATAAGTTAATGGACAACTACGGAACTCTACACTGTGCGTGACGCGACACGCACTTAGTCGGTTTTTATTTTATAATTGATGGCTAATCCACTTATGTGTGGGCAGTTTTTGGTGGCAGTATTTCTTTATAATTATTTTTTATCACAGTTCAGTCAAATCAAATCTCTAGTGTCACACAAATAGAAGCAAAATGTCATTTGTGACCTTGTTGGGGTTAAAAGCTAAACAAAGCTGTCAACCCGGTTACTTCGCAAACTGTATTACGAAGTTAAGGGCCAGTCGGTAGGCATTTACAGCGTTAACACCTGTACGGACAAAGAATAGTGTAAACTATACGAGGTACGTTGCGGTGAACAGTTGGATCAAGTTTTTTTGCAAAAGTAGATAGATAGATAGATAAACTCTTTATTGTGCATAACACCAATTTACAATATCAACACAGAAACATAGAAAAAAGAAAAAACAAAAAAAAAAGAAATGCACAATGGGCGGTCTTATCGCTGAAAGCGATTTCTTCCAGACAACCTTAGGATGGAGAGAACTATTTAATACATACATATTATACATTGAAAACACCCAGACCCGAGACAAATATTTTAGATCATACAAACATTTGTCACGCGGCGGGAATCGAATTTAATATATTTATTCCTACAGATTATACGCGGCTCAATGCAGTACACTGTTGCTCCTTCCATTAAAAAAGTCAAGAACAAACTAGTAAAATAGGAATAATAAATCATCATCAGCGGAAAAAATATATTTATTACAGCCTCTAAGAAGGTAGACATGCTCATCATCATCCTATATTAGTGCTGCTGGACATAAGCCTCCCCTAATGAGCGCCATAGCGCCCTGTCTTCAGCTTGCCGCATCCAGCATCTGCCTGCAGTCTTTCGCAGATCGTTATCCCACCTGGCCGGAGGGCGTCCTACACATGTAGACATGCTAGACATAAAAAAAACACCATCCTCTAGAAAGTACGAAACTTATAAGATATAATCGGTCTACTGGGTGGGAGACCTTCTTACTTTGCGTCGCTCGGTTCATGGTCACTTCAACTTGCTAATTGTAAGATCTATTTCAACTACTTATTTTCATAGATAAAATTGTCCATCACTATTATTTGCTTAGTATTAGAAAAGGACGGGACTAGAGCTATCGATATACTAGTAATTGAGTTATTATAAATATAAGGTTAGGTGTTGAGATGTTTGGATGTTTGCTTCTAAATCTCCGTAACGGCTGGTTCAATTTAGATGAAATTTAGAACAAGCATAGTTCGTGACAATAGCACATAGGTTACTTCATATCTACGCAGGAGGTAAGCCTCGGGTAGAGACTAGTATTTAATATCCAGACAGGAACTCTATGTTTAATTGACACGCCACTTAAACCTCGGTATAATCCAACAAGTCTAACACCCAGACATTTCATAACAAGCCTGACCCCCAACTCAACTGCAACCACAGGCGTCAACGCGCCGGAAGTAGGCCGTTACCGCCGCTTCCGGAAGCGCCACCTGCCCAGAACTTGTCGAGTTAACGCCTAGTACGTGAGATTTGGAATGGAAAAATTCACGCTTATTTTCGTGAGATTTTTTTAGGGTTTTAATGCAGTACACAAGTTTAAAAGACGAAGTGAAAATGAGTTTTAAAATATATTCCAGCTGTGCTTTCATCTGCCAAAAGCAAAGTAATTTAAAGATCAAAAGAAATAATTTTCTCCTACTCGAAGCTTTCGTAATAACTAATTACAAAACGAACACCTGAATTAATTTATTTATTTAGCTTTGATTTTTTTACTCGTAAAAACGACGAAGAAACACTACGAATCAATAGACGCAGTATGGAATGGCCCTTACCACCTGTATAAGGTGCGACTGTGTTCAAGGGAATTCAGTGGATGAGAACGACTCAACATACTTTCTCTTGGCAATCTATGTAGACGGCCTATGTCCAGAGTATCCTCCTACCAAATAAACCTAATAATGATGATGACATAAAAACCTCAATTTGCTTTGACGATAAATTAACCACTCATGAATAATACTCTGCTTTTACACCTCGAAACGCAATCAAACATCGCAATGTCGTTACGTAAAATCGATTTGTATAATCGATTCATACGCCGAGTCAACAGCCCACGTATCCGGGTACTAATAAATAGTCACCATTTTGAATTCGTCATCAATAATAGATTTCAATCGCGGGTCACGGCGATTGGATTGCGATGGAATGGCGGGCACGGTTGGCAGTGTTCTCTGAATCAGTGATGGAATGAGGTTCTAAATGCCTTTATAACCTGTTTGGTTTCAATCCTCTTTCAATTTCGACGACCTCGGTGGGCGAGTAGCTGGCTGAGACGCAAGAGGGTTCGATTCCTACTATGAGACAAATGTTTGTATGTTCTGAAGATATTTGTTCCGATTCCTGGTGTTGTAGTACTACGTTACTCATAGTTCTTTATATCAACAACACAGGCAATCGTTGTATGGAGTCCGGACTATGTTTAAAAATTGTCTGTACATACATAAATCCGCCATATTTGTTTTAATACATTAAGGTATTAAGATTTAAGATCCTAAACGATTTGAGGTAGTTTTGAAAAAAGTTTCTTTGAGTTTCAGACGTTCTATAAACAAGGTATTTTGAGATACAATGACGATGTACTGTAGGATTTGTAGTTAATAATGCACAATATTTCTTTAGACAATTGCCATTTGCCAACCATACAGGCAACAACCTTATTCCGAACACATTGTAATTTGCGAGAATAATTCGAAAATGATGTTTCATTCCAATGCAAAGAGATTCCCCGTTTACTCGCTACTGATTAGTGAATACGTGGTAAGACGATCACGAACCGAATTGAAATTCGTATTTATCAGGTTTCTGTAATGCTAACAGAAATTTCACAATCTGAATTTACTATCAGTGATAGGTCATTATGCTTTACATTGAAAACATTAGTTTGGTAAACAATTTTCTATGACACTAACGTGAAAGTTTGTGAGGATGGATGTTTGTTACTCTTTCACGCAAAAACTACTGAAAGGATTTTGATGAAACTTTACAGTAATATACTCGTAGCTTATGCATCAGGATGACACATAGGGTACTTTTTATCCGTGTACAATGAGGGCGAAGCCGTGGGCAGAGGATAGTATCAAATAAATATTAGTTAAAACCATACATGTTCTTTTGATTTCCATTACCCACACGCAAGAAAAATCACAAGAAGTTATAATATTTTATTCCAAAAACTATCGTGAACTTGACTATTCATATTGTAAAAACGGGAATTTTCACGTACTGCACTATCGGCGAAGGCACCGACTAAGTTTCGACTCATTCCGAGAGTCTTCATCAGGGTGAGTGGTTGCGACTTTCTCCATCCGCGTAGTGCACGGCTCGACGCAGAAGGAGAAAGTTATAATATCTCAGAAATTATAGCTTGGCGGGACTTGGTACGCGGGGGCTATACCAACTAAGCCACGAGGTCGTTATCAGTTTGGTTGAAATTCTTGAGAAGTTTTGGCTTGAAATCACAACCTCCCATGTCGTGGGTTCGAGAGTCCAACAGAAGTCTAAATTTTGGGATATTATAAATTCTTGTAATTAAAGTTTCAATCTAATATAAGCCTATCTGATGCCACTGCAGGACAAAAAACGCCCTTTTTTCCACTCATCGCGGTCGCGGCGATCGATGAGTTTGACTTCAGCTTCGAATTTTAATCCTACCTTCCACCTTCAGATAGAGCTGTATTTTTGGAGAGGTTTACACCACTGATAACCAACATCATTCATATTTCATATTGTAAAAACTGAATTTTCACGTACCGTACTATCGGTGAAGGCACCGACTAAGTTTCAACTTATTTCGTGCTCTATTTTTTTGCCTTGTATTTATTTGTATGTATAATAAAGAATCCTATACATACACCCATCTTTGCAATATCTAAAGGCCCGCGCAAACTGGCGCGGTCACGGCTACGCGGGCGGTGATGATAGCGTGCAGTACATGGACGCAAACTTTGACAACCACTTGATAACCTATTTTCTTTTTTCACCACTGCCACCGCCACCACCACTGCCACCGCATCAGTTTGTGCCTAAAATGTTCTTCCCTTAAATAAACTCGCTCTCGCATCACACTATATTTAAATTCACCGGTACCAGTGAAAAATATTTATAATATAAATATGAGATTACAATGATAATTTGTCATGACAAAAACAAAAATGATAAATGATAAAAGTTTTAGTAAGAACACTTTTTATTTTGGTTTTCCGTGTGCGATTGTGTAATCTCATAAACAAAAACTCAAATAAAAATTCGTCAGAAGCAATTACTTTACACGGTGATTTCCACTTTTATTTTATAATATATAAATCACCATTTATCACATGAGTTCCTCTGAGTCACTATTACGTTGACATATAATAAATGATCGGTATTTTATACGAATCGAGCAAACATACACAACGTTTTGATATTTCAGTAATCCAACTTCACTCGAAGGAAACCTGCATTCTATTACGCTATATACTATGTTCACATTACGTCAAAGAAAATGGAACAAATCAATGAATATTTATACCCAAAAGACAAAACTTGAAATATAAAAAAATCTTTCCAGTTTTTAATTTATTTTCTGTCTATTTTTAATCGTAAAAACACATTAGGCTTGAGAAATTACTCGACGGTCTTTATTGCACAAACAACATGAGCTGCGATACTGTATTCTTTATCTATTGTGGCCTTCCCCCGGGCGCGGTATGACATCGAACGATCATTTTATCGATTACTCATTTTGCAATTTAATGCCGCCTTGGGCCAGCTCATGTTGAAATTTCCTCTGTGTGGAGTTTAATATTTATAATAGTTTTATGAGCTTTTTTAGGTTTAGATAAATAATTAAATATTGCTGGACATTTTTTACATCTAGCTACAAAGTAATCTTGTGTTTTGGGACATGACTCATCTACTACTTAAATGCATTTTTTTTGTAAATACATACATATAATACATATAAAACACTCTGACCCGAGGCAAATATCTGCATATCATTCAAACATTTATTTTTCCGCGGCGAGAATCGAACTCGTTTGATAATTGCAGGTATTGAAAAAACCCGTTTTTTATTGCGATTGGTATAAAGCTAATATCGAACCTTCATGGCCCGTACTGGAAAATGTATTTTTTTCTGCTGTTCTGTTTCTGTTTAGTGAAATTGATGTTTTCTAACCACTGATAAGAAGCCTAACCATCAAGCCTTATTGCGATTCAATTTAGGCAACGGTGTCAAATCCCGCTTTGCGAATAACAAAGCTTTAACAACGCCATAGCGTCCACAATCGCAAAGCGGAAAGTGACATCTTTGCCTGAACTGACTCGCTATAAGACTTCATGGTTAGGCCCCTGAGCTTCCAGACCTCTGCCACGACAAACTGTCTTTCATCGAATTACAGTTTGTCTCCTCTTTCCAATAATTTCTGCGACCTTGTTTTGTTTTTCATTACTTTTTGTTTAATCGTCGTAAATAAAATTAAACACCTGTGATTATCAAGAAGGATTTGAACTTATTTATAAAATCTTCATGTAATAAAGTTGAATGTCCATATAAAAAAGGTAAATAACAAATACGAGTACAATATATTTTTTTCGTCAAAAAGTCAGCATAAGGGCTCTCAAGGATTATAAACCCAATTAAAAATAAGACCCAAAAGGATAACCTCAAGTAAATCCTTACAAGAATCCGTAAATCCTAGTCCTCGAATAAAATCAGTTAATAATAAGGCTCATTCGAAATGCGATCGAATACACAAACATAAATCAAGTGGGTAAAAGAAATCCGAGGGAAGATTTTGCGCTGAGACCCTTTAGCATCGGGACAAAACAATTTTAAGGACTTTTATTATAATGTAAGTATCTAGTGTATCTGTGTCATATATGTTGTATCTATTTATTTATTTAAAGGAATAATACAACTACTTTGAAAGCAGAACAAAAAACAACCAAACTAACATGAACATGAACAAAAAAAAATTAAACTAATACTGTTTTATATCTGTAGATATAGGACTATAGGTAAAAAACAAAGTTCAAATCATCGACCACAGGCAGGGTATCCAAAAGGCTGGCGACATTACCACGCTGAATAGCAATGCTTATTTCATTGGTAGCATCCTAGCCACTCAAATGCCCATCTATCGTTTTAAACAAAGGCGATATATATTAGTGCAATGCACTAATACTGATTTTATCTTAAACAATGTATGACGTGGATTTGAATTATCAAAGTCTACCTCGGTGTTTTAGTAGTCTTAGTATCATATAAGAAATATTAAAAAAAAACATTGCTCGACGAAATAGAAAAATATTACGTCTCGTACTTGAAAGTCCTTGCCATGACCGATGACAGACAGCCAGTCGAAAAACTTTTTGTTTTATTGCTAAAGTGCTCTGCGGTAGTTGAATGAATAATTGTTGTTTTTTTCTTATGGCAATGAAACTCTTGTTTTGATGGTAATCGTCCATGAACGTTGTATGAGAGATAGGAGAATTGCGGTGCAAAATGGAACATAGAAATAACAGAGTCTGCCGGTATGCTCACAAATAGAAAACAGAGCAAAGCGGGCAAAGAATAAGCTGGGGTGAAGCGAAGCTTTATGGTACAATACTAAATAAAGGATTTATTGCTTTGAAAAATGCTTTACCCACACAATACCTAGCAATTATGCTGTTATTTTAAGAGTTTAAACAGCGATAGTGTAGACTCAGTATTGCTTCAGAAAAGCTTTTTATATCCCTTTTGTTTTTCATATGTTAGACAGGGAGAAAAAACGCTAATCAAGGCTATACCGAGGTTGTATATCAGAAGCGCTCGCTTTAAAAAAACTACGCTTTCGACTGTAATCCCTATGATGGAGACCCTCAGATCCATACTCAGTACGTAGATCTGTAATGATACCAAGAAGAGGGTAGTTAGATAAACATCCTAACGTTATATTTGGCATCTATGCCAAATGTAACGCCGCGTTTTGCATAGTAGTTATCATTTCACTTGACAGGTTGCAAGCTTATCCCCGCTCATTTATAAATAAAGACTACCAAGGCTACAGATCATCACTAACAGATAAAGAAGTCCATTGCAGGACGTCGGCCCCCCAAAAGTGTCATGACAAACGATCTTTCCCCATCTCCCCCCCGGACTTTCCTTAACTTTAATGCCATTATCTTCAATGTGAATGGCGATAGACCTCATTTATGTAATTGGTACAAAAACTAGTTTTGTTAACGCAATTAATTTTCATATAATTTTCTGTAGAAGTCTACCTTCAGGACATAGACCTCCCTAAAGAATGCCAAGAGCAAGAATCAAGGGCCACCTAAACTCACTTAATCCCATTAAGTGTATCCATGTTTATTTTATACCGATAAAATTTATAAATTCTGACTAAAAGTATGGTTCAAAAGATTCTATATTATCCGAAAAATTCAACTTCGAGGCCACTCGAATCTAGTAACATTAATGGGATCGAAATATACCAAGAATTTCGACAGCCTGGTAACGATCTAGTGACTCCGCGTACCGGGCTAGTCGCGAGTTCGAATCCATCTGAGGTTTATTTTTTGGAATATTATTTATTTATCTTAGGCACTTAATATCACAATAAATGACTAAACTAGTAGCTATGAGGCCATTAAGAGACCTCTACTGATAATATAAAACTTGTATTCCCTTATGAGTTGGTTCTCACTTTAAATACCAAATACGAAAGTTGTTTATTTTGTACATAGAATAAGAGCAGTAAAGAAGGGATTACGGAAACATTTAGTAACTGAAGCACCAAAAAATTGTTCCGTTTTATCACAAAAGCAGCTACTTACCCCACAGCGCAGGCAAACAAAGCAGTCCCGATTGTGAACAGTTCACGGCACGGAAAGCGGCTTATTTCGCTTACTTTTAGCTTATTTTTGCATGAACTTGACGTCCAATGTTTAACTTAAAACTTGGAATAAACTGGATGGTTTAAAAAGCTTCGTTTAAGTTGAACCTACTTAATTAACGCAGCTGGGATAATAAAGTATTCGTTAGTTTGTTGGTAGACGGGAATGGATTGGAGTAGGTACGTGAGCTTTTAACTAAGTAATTAAAACATGGAGTATAGACAAAGGCAGAGATAAAAAAATAAATCGTACTTGTCTTTAAAATGCTCTACGTACTCGTGGTTAATTTATTTAGATTGCAGAGTTACAAATAATTAATTTAATGTTTAAAAACAGCCATTATTTTATACCATGATAAAATCTTTCGGAAGAAATTTCAAGGATTTTGTTTAAAAGATCAAACAAACAGATTTTTGTGAACAGAAGTATTAACTTTGACTTATATACACAATACATTAAATTTTTAATGTAATTTTTTTTATGTAAAAATGTACTAAACTTACTTATGTACTAAAATAAGTGTGCTGAGTATGAGTAGTTTCACATTTAGACTGTTCCCTGTTTTTGCGTTGGTATCGCATATATATATAAGCACGCTTAAAACGCTGCCAAAATAAACGACAAAACTTTAATACGCAAGACAAACTTTATATTTAACTATACTGCACACCATTGCGGCACCAGAAGTGTCCTTAACAAAAAACTTTCATACAAAAATAAAACACGGAATGGAATAAGCCCGAAAATTACTGCAACCGAGCACTTCAACCCGACTGACAATTTCAACCCGACGCAGAAAATTTTTCATAACCTATACAACCTAATAAAGTTGAACTCTTTGCGCGTAAGGGTCTCCGAAATTTCTTTTTACTGCTCGACTGGCCCAAAGTAAAATATAAGGCTTTTTTACTGCAAAACACACCTAAAAAATGGCAGCTTATTAGACCAGCTCCATTTGCTTTGAGTAGTAGCAAAAATGTATAGAACTTATCTACTTAGATAGATAGATAAATTCGTTATTCAACACAAATAATATTTAAGTAGTCTTGTAAATATATTTCAGTATTTTATATAATATTATGATAGTATTAATTTCCATATTTTTATTTTTAAAGAATACTTAAGTTTAAGAAACTTGTTCAAGTAGGTAGGTATAAACAAAAAATACAGATGAAACAGCTACCTATTTCAAGACCATTGCAAACGATCTATAGATAGCTCAACTGATCCAGATCACTACCAGACAGAAGGGTTTCCAGAATACTTGCCGTATTTCCACGCTGAATAGCAATGCACTGACTCAGGAAGAGCCAGCTGTCTGGTCTAATGCTTTATAGATAGGTAAAAAAAACTTGTTAAGGTTTTGTTAGGATCACCGTCATCAAAATCGATGAGGAGGACAATATAGTCCTAAAATAGCAGTTGGTCCTAAAAATGGTATTACAGGTATTTTTTGCATTAGGTTTTTTTTTGTAGTGTACATATTACAAAAATGTTCACTGTTTTAACTTGACACGCCACTATATCTTTTTGCATGCCCATGATGACTGGGTGAGAATGCTTTAGCATTAAATCCTCCTAAATTGTTTGCGCGGAAGTATTAAAGTAGGGGATAGTCAGAAGCACGTCCATTTTAAAAATGTATAGTATTCCACGTGGCAGTTTGCAAACCAATCGCCGCCTATTGGAACACTAACTAATGGCATATGTCTTCGAATTAGTGGTTCTGCTACGACAAATAGGTTTAGACAAATGGAAAAAAACACATTTTAGGGTTAAGCTCGCCTATGTACATTTCACATCATTCTACCTTTTGTAAGTGTTAATTGATACACAATTTTATTGTATACACAAATTATTTGTGTATACAATAAAATTGTGTATGCATTAATTATTGACACACGATTGTGACAAAATGTTGACAGTTGCTTGTTTTTGTGTGTTAAAGAGAAATCACAGAACAAACGAAAATTTTAAATTGAAACCAAATACATTTTATGTCGAAATTAAGCTAGATATTAAATATCTAATAAAAATATAAATAAAATTATTTAGTTTCAATTTAAAATTTTCGTTTGTTCTGATTTCACTAATAAGTTTTATTAGTGAAATCAGGAAATAAAGTAACAGACAGGATTGAATAATTGCTAGTCCATAATTTTATCTGATCTCACAATAAGGTTACGCTATTGCATCTCCCTCTTCCGTATATCTTAATACTTTTATCCTTTATTTATCAAGCGTTATATCTGCATGAGACATTGAACCCTGACCAGCGGGCTATTTCTATTAAGAAAATCTCATCGAAGCTGTAATAACTAGGATCACGCCTGCGGTGTTGCTCATGATTTGATAGCCAGTCGGTAGCCATGCAATTTTCTAAGCTCTTGATTTCATAGCTTCATAAAATAGAATTCTGCTTTTAAGGTTGAACCCTACTCTTAAGTTGTAGGTAGGTGTCTTAATGTATTACGTATTTGATAGATAGAAAGATAGATAAAATACTTTATTTGAACTTCAGACACACACATACAAAATGCAACAATTATACAGTAGTAAAAATAAACAATAATAAAATACAGTTAACTATTTTCAATAATATAATTAAAATCTAGGTATAATGTCTATGTGTACTGCAGTACGTCAAAAAGGCCTTGGCTCAGCGTGATATTTTGCTTTAGAAGCAAAAACACTGATTTGTTTTATGAAGTATCAGGAAAAGCAACTGAAATATGAAAGCTAAATATATTTCTGAGCTGACGATTTAGTCATTGGACGATTGAGTGTTACGGTTAATAATAAACCGTGGAACCTTTTATTTGAGTTCAGTAAGAGCTATTAAGCCGAGGTATAGACCTTATAAACAATGTTTTTTTAAAAGGTCAAAGATCTAAAATTGAAATATTAAATAAAAAGGGGACAGTCGGAATGTCAAATCATTGACTTAAACACATTTATATTGAAATCTAAAAAAATATACAAATACCTATATTTCTGGGAACGTACCTCAGGTTCCCAAAAAAATGTCGTTGCACTTTTGGCAAAACCATGTTTTTGGAAGTGTCAACCGTTTCATTTTAATATTTAATTTTAAACTTGATTGCTATTTGTAAAAAAAATGTCTTGAAAATCTAAATCCAAAAGCTCAAAGATTTTGAATAACGCCGTATCTAGATAGACTAGTCTATCTCCGAAGGTTTAAATAGGCATAAACCAGCAATTTACTCTACGTTTCGTGTTTAATGGTTCATACCAATTATTATTTCAAATCATATTATGACGGATGACTCGTTGTTCTGTAAAATGCTGCCAAAACTAAATTTTTCACGGTTAAACGAAGCGTACTATCGAAGCGGATTTAAGACCGTATTTTACTCAGAATTAGTAGTTTCGCCAAATGTCAAGCGGACAGAATGTACATATAACTTCAATAATAAAATTTTACTTTACCATCTGCAGTATAATTTTATACTATATTCTAGGTAAAGTGGAGAATATTTTTTTGTTGTAAAGTGGACACGTCATAGAAACAAAAAGTCATAAAATTCAAGTTATTACTGTATCATGAAAACAACCAATAGCGATATCATAAACATTATTTTTCACAACATCAATCACAAAAGCAGAAACTATCCTCAAACTAAATCGCTGCCAATTTTTATAGCCCTTTTTCTGCGAAAGTTTTTGCGTATAAAAACCCGTTCGTCCACCGGCCACTAAATTAGCTACATTCATAGGAACCGAGCGGTTGGTTTGGTTTATTCCTAACCTGACTACAAACCTTTCTTATTTATGAATGAATGAATGAATGAAAACACTTTATTGTACACCATAAGAAAATAAAAATAACAAAACTATAAAAAACAAAACTCAAAGTACAATGGGCGGTCTTATCGCTTAGAAGCGATCTCTTCCAGACAACCTTTGGATGGAGAGGACTTAATGAGATTGTAATAATGGCTGGGGGTGTACTGATGTAAAGCATTAGTAATTTGGAAAGTGTGCAAGTATTTATTATTATTAATTTCTGACTTCAATGTCTTAATTTTGCTGGGAAAACGTCCATGAGTTTTGAGTTTGCCATTACTAGCTTTATTGCTAAAAATATCAAGAAAAATAATTAGCGACCAATCAAAACGTCCTTATTAGCATAATCATTTCATGCATAGGATACAATAAGTAAGTACTTAACTGCCAAGTAAATGATAGATTCTTGGCAGGTAAGTACCTTTTTTTACTTTTTTTATAACAATTCTATGAACCATAAGATTAATTGATGACATCATATTATTATTGCAACTTACGAAAACTCATTGTTTAATATATTTGAAATCATTTCTTTTTGCATAACTAAAATTCGACTTGGGTTAGTATGGAATCCCGCATTAGTGATATTTGTGGTTGGGTCAGGAAGAAACCTTGAGAATTCCGTAAAAATACCGTTATAGTAAGTTGGGCCGTAAAATCTGGAATACAAATCGCTCTGACCGGATAACCGGGCAAAGGGGTGTTTTTCACTCGTTACGTAGTTGTTGCAGGCTACTTTCTAACTTTGGAGATAAATATATTTTGTTTATAGACATGTCATTTTTTAGTCGGCAAATAGGAAATATTGCGAAACAAAGAGGTTATGTTTTTCAAAAAGTATGCGAGCTTTAATCAATTTTAAATTGCAAATCCACACTGCGTGGATTTCGGAAGTATATAAGTAAGAAAAAGTATATAATTAGTGTAACAGTAATGTATAGTTTCCATAACACACAAGCTCTGCTTACTTTGGTGCTAGATGATGCTGTGTGATGAAATTTCTAGATTATTTATTTTATTTATTTATTTTGTGCTTTATACAAGTGTTTTGTTCTGAATATATTACACACTTGTGTTTTAATCAAGACCTGAACACACAAAATAAAAATATCAATACTGTTATTGGGATCCGTGCGTTTTAATAAGCTTAAGGAATACATATTCATTTTGCTTTAATATGTACGATATATTTTGAATATGTACACAGTACTTGTTTTATCATAAAATCAAATAATCGAGTCGAGCCGATGAAAATCTTAATAAATGCTTTAAAATAACGTTCTACTAGAAATAATTTACCGTCTACGAAGCTGTTTTTGATTCTTTATTGTACACAGAAATAATACAGACAAAATACTTACATATAGGGCATGTACAAAGGCGAGCTTAACCCTAACAAGAGTTTTCTTCCAGCAAACCTTTGAGGATAGGGACAGCTGATAGTTAACCCGTTAACTTCGCATAAATTTGGTAAGAGAAGCTACGTCTATTATTTGAATGAAAATATTGTAGTGACCACCCGTCAATAAAAAAAAATATGGAGATACTTACATAAAACAAGTATTAATAGATTGTCCTATGGATTATAAGTATTTTCTTCCAGCAAACCTTTGAGGATAGGGACAGCTGATAGTTAACCCGTTAACTTCGCATAAATTTGGTATGAGAAGCTACGTCTATTATTTGAATGAAAATATTGTAGTGACCCGTCAATAAAAAAAAATGTAGATACTTACATAAAACAAGTATTAATAGATTGTCCTATGGATTATAAGTAATCTCTTACAGACAACTTTTTACATAAGAAAAACCATGAGCCGATAACAAAATTATATCACGGATTCAATAAATAAATGTATCGATTAAAAATCATTTTTATTGCTGACCATTTTTGGAACATGTTCGAAATATAGAGAGGTACTCACCCACGACATGTATGTACGCTGAGCGGACTTGTGTGTGAAATGAAGGCGCGTCCGCTGAAACTTCACAGCGGTAGCGGCCTGCGAGCGCCCGAGAGGCTTCCCGTAACACGACTTGTTGAGACGTCGATCGAGACACCTGGAACAAAAAAAACGATTATTGTAATTTATTGAGTGAGCGAAGCACATTTGATATTTACCAAATAATAATTTATTTGCCGAACACCAGTCAGCCAGTTATAAAATTAAAATTAATAACACTTTCAAAATCAAATACTTAATCAATGAAAATTAATTTAGTTATCAAGGAACTCTTTGTCGTTCTGCCGCCTATTCATCATGTTTATTTTTGTATTATAAAAATACTTTCTAACACTGTGTCACGTAGGTGGTACTAAAAAATATACCTTGTCAGTTGTTTTTTTTAAGTATGTTGAGGCAAACATGCTTACGGCCCATCTGATGGAAAGCGGTTACCGTTGCTTTTTTATATCTTAAACACCTGGGGCAAAACTGATTACCTGTTCTGAAATAACCTATTTTCTTATTCTGTTTAGCGTCAAAATTGAAGTTAATCTTCACAATAAAGCCGCTGGGTTTGTTTCTTATACTAGTCACGGTTGAACGCTCCACGACGTAGGCAACAAAGTGCTCATAATTAAAACGACTTTTCCATTTCAATGTGCAGCAATATCCTGTGTCCCACTTCTTCACATTGATTCGACGTACACTAAAAATAGATAGCCTTTGTACAAAACATTGGCTGTTAGTACCTACTGTTTTTTCCAGGGATGCGCTTTTTTCTCTGAGATATTTTATTTTATTTACTAAACAAAATCACACAGCTCTCAAGGAATGATAACTTTAACCAATAAAAACTTTTCTTACAGCCAATTAAGGATTTACATTTTATGTACTTAACCAATAAATTGACGAAAATCACTATACTAGAAGATATAGTACTAGTATATAGACGTAATTTCTCTTTCTCCGACCGATCATAGTATATATATTTTATTTTTCGTTGTTTATTTGTGTATTTTGTATCGAAAATGATGTTAGGCACAATAAAGAGTTAATCTATAGTAGTAGGTATATCCCTTACCTACCTACTTACCTAGCCATGTATGTTACTCTCACTGCACCTAAAATGCATCTTAGTACCTACTTGTTAAGTAGTATAGGAATATTGCGATTTTTCAGTAAGCGATTTATATTGTAAATCTTTTTGAGAAAGAAATGATCCTAAACCGTATCTATTGTGTAGACTAGATTAAAGAATGCGTCAGAATTCGATCAAAAATCATTAAGATTCCCTCTTATCATAGACGATGGAAAGTCTTGATGGTTCACATTATACATCAGACAAAATAATCACGAAGAACTGAAAATAAAATTACATCGGAGCGCGTGATTAAAAATAAGGTCCTTCTCTGTGTATAAAAAGTCGAAGCTCTTTTATAAAATTCCTCTTCAACTTATTTACACAGAGAAGCTCATTTTAATTTCTTCCTTCATTTTTTCCATTATTATCTCTGATGACAGCCACGACCCCACTCTTGCTGTTATCGATAGATTTTTATTTTATTGACTTTATAGTTTGTGGCGCCATTTTACTCGATCTTATTGACAAACAAAGATAATTATTTACTGCAAAGTATTGTAAAGGACAATATTGTTTAGTTGTTTTGGTTATAGAAAGATAAGATTTTTAAACCTATTCCCAACACATCCATGTATATGATACAGAAGATACTATTGTGGGATCAAGACTATGCAGTCACACTGTTGAGTGTTATTATTAAAAAAAATGGTATAGTATGTTCATAAGTTGCAAAAAACGCGGTACTTTTATTGCAATTGTTCACCTAATGTAGTCTTGTATCGTATCTTACGAGTAAGCACCCCATAGCTAGGCAGTTCGAATGACTGACGATCTTGCATTTGGCTCAATCCTTGCCAAATTGTGCTATCACTACTCTATTACACTTTTATTGTACCATGAGAGATATCGGGTTTTTCTTTAAAGCCGTTTAAGAAAATTATGTTGTAAATGTCTCATCGTGTCATTTTTAGATTTAGGCATTTCACCTTTTTCCGTATATCTAATAATGCACACTTCATTCCAGAAAAAACATAATTCCAAAGGCAAGATTTGTTAAATTTTCGCAAACTCCCGTGATTATGGCTAGTTGGGATTTTATTAGAAAAAATACATCCGTGAATTCCGACCAGGTAAGGATTATGCGTGTCTTCGATTCATTACTCGATAAGCTTATCTCAAATAAATTGAAAATGTTTGCTTTCAATAAAAACAATAAATAAAATCTCCTTTCAAAATAATAACGTGCTATGACTCGGAAAAGTATGGTAATTTTCAATCGTTTTCCAAAAGAATAAAACTCAAAATTGATTGTAATAAAATAACTTGGCACTCGAAAAGTTTGGGAAAGCGACCAGAAATAACAATACTCACCGTAGAATTTATCATACAAAGTTTTTATACAGTTCAATTTATTTCAGACTAGATTCCATCGGAATTTGAATAAACAAGTTTTGAACATTGCATTTCCGATAAGACTTTGCAGTATGAGAAACTTGAGTAAAGTTTTTGTTGCATTTCTTTACATTTTCATTAAGCCTCATCAAAGTTTACAAAGAAAAACACTAACTATTACCAAAAATAATATATAAAACTAAATAATCCTGTAAAAAATGCAAAAAAATACAGTGAAGAAATAATCAGTTTAAAAACAAAGAAACCCGATTGCATTTTCTAAAGGGTGGTTCTTTAAACTTAATATTAATTATCACTTCGTATTATTATGTTTTATGCCACTCTTTAGGCTAAGACGAATCCAATAATACCGCATTTACATCTAACCATCAGGTTTTGATTGTTTTTTAAATCACTTAATATTTTTTTAATGATATTTTTTTAATTTTGTTCTTCGGAAATTGAATATAATGGTTTGTAGCCACCATATTAGATTTCTTGACACTTTATACATCCTTTGTTAGTCTTGTGATCAAGACGAATACTGTATAATACGAATAGTGTACGAATACGAATACTGTACGAATATTGATGATGTTGAACTTTGACAACATCTTCGCTTAATTCATATTGTAAAAACGGGAATTTTCACGCTCCCTCCGAGGGATCGTGGAAAGGGAGCCAGTCTCGATCACTCACCCTGATGAAGACTCACGGAATGAGTCGAAACTTAGTCGGTGCCTGCTCCAATAGTGCAGTGCAGTACGTGACAAATTTTTACAATATGAATAGTTAAGTTCACAATAGTTTTTGGAATAAAAACTTTCCTTAAATCGCCACTACCACCGCCACTGCCATCGCGTCAGTTTGAGCGGGCCTAAAAAAACACGTATTTCAACCATAGACGCACCACTATGTCGATATTGTACCGTGCTGTATTGATTCCTAGACTCAAAGGTTGTTAACAATTTTCCTCAATATTCCAATGGTAATGAGGACTACACATATTCCATCGTAAAACTCCCTCATGTAGGAAAATAACATAACCCGGGTTTCTTATAGAATAATATATACTTTATATAGTACGTATTCACATCGGAAGGGAAATACTGGATAGTGCGACAATTGTAAGCAAAGTATACATAATACAATATTATGATCATTCATTGATGAATCTGTGGTAGCACGTAAAAAACATGTTTTTTGCTACCTTTGACATTTGTGACTTACCGTTTGACAGTTACAATGGGATAGGGCTAATTCTAGTAAATTTTGTATAGTTATAAATCCTAATATTATTATAAACGCGAAAGTTTGTGAGGATGGATGTTTGTTACACTTTCACGCAAACACTACTGAATGGATTTTGATGAAACTTTACAATAATATAGCTTATACATCAAAATAACACATAGGCTACTTTTTATCCGGGTGCCACGCGGGCGAAGCCGTGGCCAGAAGCTAGTTTGACATATTTAATAAATCTATAAATTTAATTGTAACTAGGTATCTACCTACTTAGATTTCAAAATTTGCACGACCAAAATGTCGAATATAGAGAAGCTGACTATACCTATGTAATAATACTAATGTACCTATATTCATGCAAATAAATATCATTCGTTCATTCATTCATGACTAGAACTCACGGAACAATATTTTGATTTATATATGGTTTTGGTATTGGTTTATAACTGCCATTCACCGAATGATGATTAACTTAATTTACGATGATAAAATCGAATAAGATTTTTTCATAAAATTTATAAGGAAGTATAATTTTTTGAAGTATACTCAACGATATTTAACAAAAACACAGAGTCGAAGAGGAAGAATTTTGTGATAGTTAATTCCATCGATGCCGTGTGGGCCAAACAGGTTCTGTAATAATTTAAGTACTGCTTATTTTTTAAAAAATATAATACAGGTATAACTTGGAAAGCTGTCACATGGAATGTAAGTGTTCTAAAACAGTTTTCAATTATAGTTATAGCTCTGTTTTAGTGCCCAATCGTAACAAAACCTCGTGCATTTTGTAGCCTAACTTATATAAATCTTAGCATTTCATCAAATACTCGTAAAAGATGATAGCAGAAGCTGGGTATTCATAATTTTTTTGTGAAAAATACTGAAATAATCAGAAATTTTACGTCAAAAAGTAATGACACATGTAGGCATCCATCAATCTAATGACAAACCAATAAAATCACGCACCCCTCCGTAATAATTGTGACATGGGGTTGATTTATTGTTTAACAACATTTATAATAATTACTTTAGAAGATTTGAGCCAACTTTGGGACCCTGTCATCAGGTGCCTGTACGCGTTTAAGGCAGTTTATTTAACCTTAAAAATATTAAAGTTAGAAATAACTGGTGGAATGTCTTCTCCCAAATTTAAATACAAAAAGATGTTCCAAATACTTTTTTCTTTATTCTTTAGGCGTATCTTGCGCTTATAATTAGGGCCTATAAAGGCACATTTAATCCGCTTTAATGTCCGTAGTCAGGTGTAGTGACCCCTCCTTAAACAATTAGGGTCCAAACGGCTCAATTCTATTTCCATGGTCGAGGGGACACAAGTACACACGATTAGAATGTAGCTGGTACACTTCATAAAAACGAAGTTAAATTTCCAAATAAACAAACCAAAACTTTTAGACGGGTGATTTCGGACTACTCGATTGATACGCCAACATTTCTCAGACTTTGTAAAGTAGGTATAGTTAGCATAACAGCGGGGACTGGCTCTCGTGTTAAAAATACCAAATATGAAATCCTAGCCAGTGACTATATTTTTGCGTCGTGGAGACTAGAGCCATGGGTACCAAGAACCAAAAGTAAAAAAAAATACACTTCTATTGGTCAAGACAAGAGAGCTGGCTATTTCCTCGCTCAATGGATGTTTTTGGCCATTTAGCGAGGAATGCCGCTAGTGCTTTGGGCATCTTGCCGTATAACTTTTGAAACTGTCATGGTTTCAACAAGATTGTGTCAGGTGTTTTGTGAGTTTGAATGTTCAGTTTCTCCCGTGATCATGGTACATGCAACTGTGCCGAAATATCGGGAAACATTCAAACTCACAAATCATGGTAAATATCCCGGTTTTTAGAAAAAAATATCTTGCCGTATGTACACAATGTATTAATTAATTAATTTTCAGCTCTAAAGTGACATACGATACTAGCCTAGCCTGGTAGAGTGGCCTAGCTGTTGCCTACTAAGCAACAGTTTACTACGGTTAAGGGGACGCAAGTACGCCAGTTGCTTATCAAATATTTGCGCTTTTGAATGACGCGATTAGGGAAATGCGATCGTTATAGTGTAAATAGGATTTGATTATATATGTCTAAGTGCAGACAGTTTCTGCAATGTTAAAGATGATTTTAAGATCCATGGGATTGATTAGACCTCCTCAAATAGAATAAAAAAACACTGACTTAATGAGAAAATTATTAACATTTTGGGGACTTTAAGCTATTTCTGCTCGCATTGCAGTGTTTGAAATTAAATGGTATGGGTGCCGGTGAAATTACAAGCACATGATTATTTTCACCTGCCACCCGATACCTCTGGTGTTGCTAGAGTCCATAGAAACATCAAGTAAATGGTAACATAAAAACATAAACAAACACACCTTATCCTGGGTTAATATTCCGGCCCAACGCTCTCAGCTGTCTTCACCAGCAGAGCACCACCACGATGGGGACCAGCAGGGTTTGGTTACGAGGACACCGACCCTTGCATTGCACTGGCCTCCTGTGTCGGGGGATGTCTTATATATCCCAAGACATCCCCCTTCCCCCACAAGGGGGGGACCGAGGGGTCCGCCAAAGGCGGGTGATCACCGACAGGGCTGCGGTTGAATCCGACCGGGAACCCATAACCCTGTCCAGTGCTAACGTGCCGTCAAACGAGTCGTCTCATGACGATTTGTTTGACGACGATAAAAAATGGAATATCGATGGGTTTTCACTCGGTTTACCATCATCCACTAACACTTTGCTAGAGGTTTGGTTGATGAGCCCGACAGACCCTCTCGGCTCTCCTCAGGCCGTAAAAGGATTTTCCCTTTGAAAAAAAGGTAGGGACCTGACACAATCTTCAACTAGACTGATACGACTGAACTGACTGACAGGGGCGTCAGTGTTTCAGTCTAGTTGTATCAAACCGGAACTAGTATCGCCCACAGCGATTAATGTAATCACTGAGCAGTGTTAATTATCTTAGCTAGCGGCAAATTCCAGTCAGATGGTCAAATAGTCCTCGCTTAAGCCAGTTTGTATTGCTGAGGAATAAAGAGGCAAACCGATAATCAGTTTCGTAGCTAAATTAACAGACAAATAAATAAATAGACATACAAATAATCTCATATTATTATGACGACCACTGGATCGAAAGGCGGGGTACCACCCATTAGGCCAACACGGCTCTAAACGTTTATAAAAGCGTATTAAAACCCGCCTATTACAATTTAGCACCTTTTTCGTACCAATACGAGACCAAATCTAATAAACACGCTATAAGAACGTGCAGACATACGATAGTATTTTCATTCAAGCCAACTGTCAGTAAAAAATAACGTGGAAAATCTCTGTACATTTCACATTCTACCATACCAACACAAATCTGTCAAAAAATGGCATATTCATGTTAACTGATAACTAGCCTCTGCCCGCGGCTCTGCCTGCCACGACATAAAAAAAACAACGTATTTAATAAGTTAAGATGGTGGGTTATAAAAAATAATAATAGTAATATCTAAGTTAGAATATTCTGTTTTAAATAGTGTATTCTGTTTCAGTTATACTTATAAGTAGGCTTATAAGTATAACTGAAACAGATGTCTAGGATTCCCTGTGTCGCGGGTATCAAGAACTATGAGGATCGTGGTACCACAACACTGAGACCAGGAACAAACATCTGCAGAACATGCAAACATTTGTCCCGCTGCAGGAATCGAAACCGCACCTCTTGCGTCGCAATATTATTTGTTTGACCTTTGGAAGTTTTATCTTTAACTATTTATTCTAAACTTCATTCTTAACTTCATTCTAAACTTCATTCTAAACTTCATTCTAAACTTCATTCTAAACTTCATTCTAAACTTCATTCTAAACTTAATTCTAAACTTCATTCTAAACTTCATTCTAAACTTCATTCTAAACTTCATTCTAAACTTCATTCTAAACTTCATTCTAAACTTCATTCTAAACTTCATTCTAAACTTCATTCTAAACTTCATTCTAAACTTCATTCTAAACTTCATTCTAAACTTCATTCCAAACTTCATTCCAAACTTCATTCCAGACTTCATTCCAAACTTCATTCCAAACTTCATTCCAAACTTCATTCCAAACTTCATTCCAAACTTCATTCTAAACTTCATTCTAAACTTCATTCCAAGCTTCATTCTAAACTTCATTCTAAACTTCATTCTAAACTTCATTCTAAACTTCATTCTAAACTTCATTCTAAACTTCATTCTAAACTTCATTCTAAACTTCATTCTAAACTTATTCTAAACTTCATTCTAAACTTCATTTTAAACTTCATTCTAAACTTCACTCTAAACAGTATGATCGTCCGTATGTTCAGCTAAAAAATGAAGGTGTAACCGTTATCGTTACAGAATAACGATTTACAATTGTAACGATTACGATTATCCGTTACATATTACAATGTAATAACAGCATAATAACGGCAATGTTATTGCATGTCGGGATTGGATATCGTTTATGTTATAGGCGATATTGTAAAGCTATTTTTTAAAAAGGCGGTTCATTGTAATGTTATTAAGATCGTGAGGAAGCCGGCATGCTCAAAAAAATCAAACACATGTGCCATTTAGTGTTCCAATAAATGGCGATGGACTTACAACTTGTCATTTGGAATGCTTGCAAAAACGCGGGCATATACCAAATGTAATGTTTAGACGTGCCTCTGACTACCACTTGCATGGTATCCTGAAATAATTATGCGCACTCAATATGTATCTGAGAATGTCCATCAAGAACAAAATCGTTTGCGTGTTTGTATATGGAAGCTAATTTAGATAAAAAAAAAGAATTTATTAAGAGTTTTGGGAGAGGCCTATGTCCAGTAGTGGACTGATGTGGGCTGATGATGATGATGTATTATAAGAATTCCTCATAATGTAGGTACTTATAACATATAAAAGTGTTATTTTAGTGCTTATAAGAAACTATTCATAAACGCGCATCCCAAATTTGGATGCGCGTTTATGAATAGACCGTGGTGATTTAACCTGAAAATGTTCCCACAAAATTATATTACTTCGTTAAATTTAGCGGAGCGTTAAGTACTTGATTTATTTAAGGGATATTTTTAGTAAAAACTTAATTATGGATCAACGTAAGACAGCTGAAGGATTTAATTACATTTTTCTCTCAATTTAATTATGCTAGACATATTCATTGATGTCATCGTCTGTAGCGCAGTGAGCGAAGGCCCGCCTGAGATGCAAAAGGTTGCGAGTTCGATTCCCGCCGCGATACAAATGTTTGTATGATCTGCAAATACGTTTCTCGGGTCTAGGTGTGTAATATGTATATACAGGACGTCCCAAAACTATGCGACATGAAGGGAAAGTACCTTAAATATTGTAGATAGGTTATTTTGATAAAAGAAGACTATATTTTATTTTTAAAAGTTAGTAATACTGCATTCAAAGATTTTCTAAAAATGACTTGCTTCGCCTGGGAATCGAACCGACTCAAATGTGAAAAAAACACCCCGTATTTTTATGATGCCAATCGAAAGAATAGACAAAACATAACAATTTCTCTTTACTCTACATCATAAAAATCCCGTATTTTTATACGGTTTGTTTTTTTTCACATTTGAGTCGGTTTGATTCCCAGACGAAGCAAGTAAGTTTTAGATAATCTTAGAATGCAATATTACTAACTTTTTAAAATAAAATAAAGTCTTCTTTCATTAAAATATCCTATCTACAATATTTAAGATACTTTCCCTTCATGTCGCATAGTTTTGGGACACCCTGTATATCCAAAAAAATATAAGTAGTTTGGGGGGTATATGATGCAGTGTAAAAAATAACCAGCTTTAATAAAAGGTTTTTTTGCGATAAACACCCGTAAAACATATAACCAACCATTAATAAATTTACGCAAATACTCTAAAGTACAGCGTGCCAATGATTCTTCCGAGATAATAATCTACAAGCATGGATCAAAGGGCACTAACGGGGTACTTGTTAAGTTAAATATTGGCTTAGGGCCACTGTTGGCCGTGGGATTATCTCCGTTAGAGTTAGTTTTGATGTTCTTATCGGGAGCCCAAGGGATGATTAAAATTTCGTAGAATTCATACTTAAAATCAATAAATAATGCTGGTCATTTCATCCTCTAGCCCCAAACTAAGCAGAGCTTGTACTATGGGAACGAACTGATGTAAACTAAGTGACAATCCTACTTCCTACTACTATAATAAATGCGAAAGTTTGTGAGGATGGATGTTTGTTTCTCTTTAACGCAAAATTTACTGAACGGATTTTGATGAAACTTTACAGTAATATAGCTTATACATCAAAATAGCACATAGGCTACTTTTTATCCAGGTACCATGCGGGCGAAGCCGTGGGAAGAAGCTAGTAAATATAAATAATGCTAGACATTTTCACACAGCATACTTACTAGTCATAATTTTTGTATAGTTGTTTGAATTTATTGAGAAAACTTCGGTGGTGCGGCGGGTGAGTAACCATCTCACACGCAAGAGGTGGAAGTTCGATTCCCGCTGCGGGACGAATTTTAACATATTCTGCAGATATTTGTTCCGGATCTGGATGTTGTGGTATCACGGTACTCCTGGTTCCTGATACCCACGACACAGAGAACCCTAGTGTGGGATCAGGACTGGCTATGTATGTCTGTTTGGTGTTTATATATTTATTTATCGATGTCGTCGTTTTAAGTGATTCACGTATTTTGTTATTTAATCCGCGATGTACGGAGCCCGTATATAGTGTTTGTTATACAAGATTGTTTGTTTCTGTATGTAATTATATATGTAACGGCTTTGACGATTGAAATGCAGTTTTTGCAATCCAATTTTTAGTTTTTTTTAATTTTAAGGATTGTTTTTAGATAGTTCTTATTGCCACAAGTTACAAGGGCGTTGCGTTAGACGATGAAAAACATGACGTTGGTTTTAAAATGTAGCAAATATAAAATTTTGCAAATATGCATTATACAAATACAAAATTTAGCAAATATACTTATACAAATACAAAATTTTGCAAATATACTTATACAAATACAAAATTTAGCAAATATACTTATACAAATACAAAATTTAGCAAATGTGAACTTTTGTCGAACTACCCTAAAATCGCACAACCTTGCTTCGGTGGTAAAAATAACAGCTACGATACTGAATCAACAGAATTTCTCATATATAACCACAGAGGAGTATCTTCGTCATAACTTTACCCAATAAGTATCTAAGTTCTCAACTGTGGAGCAACTTACAATTTAATATTGAGCTCCACTTGCCCGAAAAACGGTGCCTGTAAGCGGTTCAGTAAGTAAACATAATGCTTGAATGAAATCCAAGATAGTTCGGTTTTCTTGTCAAATAATTGTCTACTCAGATTGCGGTGACAGCGTTTCTTCCTTGCTTGTTTCACCTTTCTCAAAGGTCTCCCAAAATTAATTGATCGAGTGAGCGAAGCAAATCAAGCCTGCGATTCTAGTTGGACGATACGGCACTTTATTTAACATGTAGTTATGAATGTACTATGAGTATCTGAGGATAACACTTGAATGATTTTTTTAAATAGCTGGTTCTGATATAAGAATGTCACACAGTGTTGCCAACTGCTCCCTTTAGCCAGTAGCTTATCTTGCGAGAAGTTGCTAGATTGCCCGATTTTGCTAATGATGAGAATCATTATTTTATTAAATCGAACACGAGAGTATTGAAAAGGAGCAGATTATTTATTATTATTCAAGTGTAAATGTAATAATAATGTAAAAATGTAAAGGCCTGGTTTGCTGCTACGAACTCTCAATCGAAAGTATTCACGTCATGTGAAAAGTTGTAAGAAAAAGTCGTTAAAAAAAAATAGCTATAAGTTTCATAAAATTGTAGCTGCCTAACACCAAATAGCTAAATCTAGCTATGAAGCAGCTAAGTTGACATCAGGGGAGCCATAAACTTACTAAGTCACGTGGGATATCATATGAAAGGGCCAAGATTGGACATAAATATATTCTATTTTTTATTACAGTGTTTTAATTAAGAGTGCCAAAATTTTCCTAAAACTTAAAAGTTCATACATAATTTTCATGATTAAGTACAAGAGTGCTTATCTGGTTTACCCAGTCACGCAAACCAGAGATGAGATGAGATCTCGCAATGTTCAGGGCAAACTACTAATAAACATATTCTGCAACATATTAACTGGTTACTTAAAACTATTAAAAAGATACAGCCCTGTGACAAACAGACCGACGGACGGCGCAGGCTTAATAACAGAGTTCCGAAAGCACCCTTTTGATTAAATTAATTAGATTTAAGTATATTCTAAACCATTTAGCCTTGAAATAAACATCAGTACCAGCAACAGGACGATAAAATAATAATTCCCTTATGGTATTAAATATTTTATTGGAGCTTATGACGGAAAACTTTATTCAAGTCATCAAAATAGAGTCTAATTTGAATTGAACGTCGAAAAGCGTGACCCCAACGTTTCGTTTTGTTTAACGGCGCACAGTAAACACGTTTTAACGGCCGTTAGCGCACTTTTCATGTTTTATTGTCAACCATTGTTAAGGAGATTCGCTTTACGATCGCTAAACCTTACCGTTTCATATAAATAAGTTACTGCTTTTACATGTTCTGTTGTTTTGGACATTTCAGGGAATTGTTTTCATTGACTTTGCGGTTTCATAGATTTTCTCTTCATTTTGGAAGAACATTAGGTGATAATTATAATACTATTCATATTGTAAAAACGGGAATTTTCACGTACTGCACTATCGGTGAAGGCACCGACTAAGTTTCGACTCATTCCGAGAGTCTTCATCAGGGTGAGTGGTTGCGACTTTCTCCTCCTGCCGTGCACAGTGCACGGCGCGACGTGGAAGGAGAAGTTAGTAAGTTTTTGAAATAAAATTATGATACTGGAAATTTTTCACACTGCATCATCTAGCTTCAAACTAAGCAGTATTGTTGGAACTACATGACTGATATACTACCAAGATACGTTTTTTTTTGTAAGTACATACATATTATACATAGAAAACACACCCGAAAAAAATAATTGCAGATCATATAAACATTTATTCCGCGGCGGGAATCGAAAATCAGGAATTTGATGACCAAATATGTTAAATTACATTTTGTGCTTTAATCAGTTTTGGTTTTTATGAATGACACACTTGTTACTAGATTAGGATTTATGTAAGACAGAATGTATTTCAGTCGGCTGAATGCAGAAATTGTATTTAGTTGCGTCCTCGGTCGCGTAGAAGGTTGCGGGTTCCATTCCCACCGCGGGACAAATATTTATATGTGAAAATATTTGTCTCGGATCTGGGTGTTTAATATGTATAATATGTACGTATTTTCGATTTAGAATATGTATGTATTTACAAAAAAAAGTATATAAGTAGTATATCAGTCATGTAGTTCCCATAATACTCGTACAAGCTCTGCTTAGTTTGGGGCTAGATGATGCTGTGTGAAAAATGTCCAGCATTATTTATTTATTTACAAAAAAATATGTAAGTAATATTTCAGTCATTTTGTCCCCACAACACAAGCTTTGTTTAGTTTGGGGCTAGATGATGCTGTTTGAAAAATGTCCAGCATTTTTTTTGTATGTTTTATAATGTTTTATAATGACTTTCTTTTTAGTGCCTCATTTCAGTGCTTTTCCATATGATAAGTATTTAATCAGCACAAATACTTCCAACACAGTGTTGGTTTTCAACATTGTGTTACTAGCCATCAGATTCCGGCATCTAGAAGGTTCCAGTTCAGATCCAGGTTTTCAATATTGTGGTACACCATATGTGAGGTAAAAGCCCTGAAGTTTTTAAGTGTGCAAAAAGGAAAGCTGTTTAGGTGTTTCTGTCCAAACCAAATAAACGTATTACGATCTTTCTTTCGCCAAGTTCAAAGGTTAGACGAATATTTTCGAAAGACGAGTACAAGTGACGACCGATGTGGCGCGGTGGGCGAAGGTCCGCCTGCGACACAGGAGGTTGCGGGTTCGATTCCCGCCCTGGGACAAATGTTTGTACGATCTGCAAATATTTGTTCCGGGTGTTCTGGGTATTTTCTATGTATAATAAAAAATATCTATCTATGTAATGTATTGTATTAAGTATATCAGTCATCTAGTACCCATAACACAAGCTCTGCTTAGCTTGGGGCTAGATGATGCTGTGTGGATTGTCCAGCATTATTTATTTATTTATTTATTTAAGTATCTTCATAAATTATAACTGTAAAGTATTTAAAAAAATACACATTTTTGTGAATAAAAAAAAACACCAGAAAGCCATATAATCCTGACCCCATACTAAGATTCCCAGTGTCGTTGGTACTATGAACTACGAGTAAAGTGATACCACACTCGACATCGATAAAATCACTTCAATGTGACGTAAGCGTTCAGAGAGCTACGAACGCTACGTAATTACGTAGCACTATTTGAATTATTTCGTAGGCACGCTACGCTCCGCTACGAAGCAATTGTTGAACTATTGCAGGCATGTGGCCGTAGAATACAAGAGAATGGAAAAGGACATGCGTAGTAGAAGTTTCAGATAGACAGCTTAATATTACAGAATTTCAATTAATACATACATACATACATATAGTCACGCCTGTTTCCCGGAGGGGTAGGCAGAGACCAAGGATTTCCACTTTCTACGATCCTGGCATACCTCTTTCGCTTCATTCATCCTCATCACATTTTTCATACAAGCTCGGCGGTTTAGTGTACTTCTGACCTGGCCTTTTTTCTAAAATGTCTCCAATTTGGTCAGAGTACGTTCGCCGAGGCCTTCCTCTACCAACTATCCCATTCACGCTCGCCTTGTATAATTGTTTTGTTAATCTACTTTCGTCCATCCTTTCTATATGCCCAAACCATCTCAACATACCTTTCTCAACTCTCGTTACTACATCTTCATTCACTCCACACTGCTCTCTTAGCCCGCTGTTCCTCACTCTATCACTCAAAGTTACACCACACATACTTCTCAAAGCTCCCATTTTCACTGCTTTCACTCGACTTTGATGTTTCTTCTGTCATACCCAACTTTCACTTCCATACATTAGTGTCGGCACTAACTTAATTTCAATTAATTTAGTTAAAATAAGCTTTAAATACGATACGATGTAAAAACTCATGGACTTATTCAAAGAAACGCTTCATCGATCGAGAATAAATGTTGAAATATGTATAAAATATATCAAAAGTATTTATTGCACACTGGCCATATAGACCCGAATGTTTTATTTGAAAAAAGAATTACTTCAATCTTTCTTTCTTTCATAGTTTCATTTGTTATTTTCATTAACCTATTGCAATGATTTTGTTGTGTGTGCATTCATTTTATCAAATTCTGTATATTGTTATTTATTACTAGTTGTTGCCCGCGGCTTCGCCCGCATGGTATGTTAATAAAAGTAGCATATGACTGTCTCCAGGCTTCAAACTATGTCCAACAACTTTTGAATGAATCGAACCAAGGATTACAATTTATACAAAGTTTAGAACTCAATTGCATAAAACTCAAAGGGTAGTTTTGAAAAAATAAAAAATACGTGTTTCATTATTTACTTTAAAGTTTATTTGTACAGAGGCATGAGAGGTATGATAAATCTTTTTTTCATAGTAACTTTACCACCCTATTTAACCCCCTTAGGGGTCGATTTTTTAAAATTAGATTTAAGCCTATGTTTTATTTCAGATCTTAAACTATCTACATTCCAAATTTCATCAAAATCGGTTAAGTAGTTACTGAGATACGTGGTAACAAACATTCACACACACACACACACACACACACACACGCGCGCATACATAGACTTTCGCATTTATTATATTAGTAGGATAAAAATGTATTATGGTCGTTTTAATGACTAAAGGGATATCGCCGGATCTCAGCATAGCTCAGGTCTCTAAAGCAATGACTCTAATTGAGTTATGTATAACTAAACTGTTAAAGACTTTAATAAAAACACTAGTTTAAATTAATTTGTTAATTTGTACGTAACATTTTTACGAAATGTTTGACCGCCAGAAATCGCTGATTGCGATAAGACCGCCTATAGTAGGAGCTAAAGAGATTTGTAAAAATGCATAAAATGTTAGTTTTAGTCCTAAATAATATTATTATTATAAACTTAGTAAGTACGAAAAGTCTTATACAAAGAAAATGCGAAAGTTTGTATGCTCCTTCTTAGTTCCAAAGCAACTTAATTCCATGGATAAACTTATAAGGAGTTTAACTTCAAGTAATCCTACAATGAAGCAAGACGTAGGTAATTTCAATAATGACAATGTTTCGGCCTTTTTCAGGGTTCAACAACCCCGACGAAAAATACTTTGCTAGGATTAAATATACGTACGCGTAGAATTTCTGCGTGTGGGTAGATTTACAAAAGATATGTTCTCGTCTCCTTTTTTTTCTGGACATTTTCACACAGCATCATCCAGCCCAAAAGTAAGCAGAGCTTGTGTAATGGGAACTACTTGACTGATATTCTATTTATATTTTTTTGTTGTTAAATCATAATATATATATATATATATATTATACGTAAAAACACCCAGACACGAGACAAATATTTGCAGATCATACAAACATTTGTTTCGCGGCGGGAATCTTCTGTGTCTCAATCGGGCTTCCGTGCCGTCATCATATCTATTTTATATCTTTCTTACCTCCGAGTTTTCAAGACTCCAGAATAAAGAATATAATCTGTGCATTGAATGTAATACTGTCAGTCATTACAAGCCATTCACTCTCAGACAGTGTTATTTATTAAAAAGTGATAAAACAAAAAAAAACAAAATTAATTAATTCGGCATTCAAAGAACGGTATTTTAATATTCCTAAACAAAACTTCATAAAGTTTTAATTTAAAGCACAAAGTATTTTAAGTGGTCCTTAAAGTCTCTTAAAAATACTTCGTCCGTCATTGTAAACCTACTTGAGCTAACAAAGTATTTATTAAAATACCTGTTGTTATTTGACCCGTGTATTTAGATGAACGTGTAACAACCAGCTAGGCGAGTCTTCGAGAGAGCTTTCCGGCCTTTGTTATTGTTGGATCAACTAAGCAGTATTTTTTTTTGCAACAAGTATTCCGAAAAAGTAAATGCCCCAGTCATGAAGAAGATTCCTAAAGAACCAAGGTCAATACCTATTAGCAAATTGAGGTGATAGCCACGTAAAACCTAAAAAGTCCAAAATCCTACTATCCTATTCTATCCTACTAATATTATAGAGGTATATGTGAAAGTTTGTGAGGATGGATGTTTGTTAGTCTATCACGCAAAAACTACTGAACGGATTTTGATGAAACTTTGCACTAATATAGCTTATACATCAGAATATCACATAGGCTACTTTGTATCCGGATATTTACCACGCGAGAGAAGCCGTGGGCAAAAGCTAGTACTATTATAAATACGTTTGTGAGGATGGATGTTTGTTACTCTTTCACGCAAAAACTACTGAACGGATTTTGATGAAACTTTACACTAATATAGCTTATACATCAGAATACCACAAAAGCTACTTTTTCTTCGGGTACCACGTGGGCGAAGCCGTGGGCAGAAACTAGTAAACCTATAAAAGTATGTTCTATGATTTGGTTTTCTGACCGGTGGATAATGACTACCGTGAATTGCAGAAAGAACGGCATTATAAAATAAGTCCAGTGTTCAAAACTACTGGTTGGTGCTACTTAACCTCGATACTCTACAGCAAATCTATACAACGATAATAAAATATGGCTACAACCCCCATGATAGACATCCTGATACATGATGTACTAAGTATGGGGTAGTCAGAGTTACGTTCAAATATTATATTCGGCAATGCTCGCGTTTTTCGTAAAAGTAAGCATTTCGCGTGACGTTCGCCCATCGCCATTTATTTTAGCTCATATTTTTACGAATGGAAAAATGCATTGGTTCACGTCTTTTGGTGCTATTATTTCCAAGATAGGCCTTCCCAGAGATATAGAGGTATTATAAAGAGGAAATATTTTTTAGTTTGTTTATTTTTTCACCAATAGAAATCTAAATTATCAGAAAGTAACATAGGTTATAATTTATTTTAGAAATAAATAGAGATCCTTAAGAAAATTGCATTAATGTAGCAAAATTTTGCCTATAAAATTCATTATTTGGCGTGTGCTGAGAAAAATATTGATGATACATAAAAATTATGTTCTACATGATTAAAGTACTCATTATTACCTACAAAAAAGTCCGAGAGGGCATATATCTAACTATCATAGTTAAGTCACAATAGCAGCTTTTGTGTTTTAAAATTTAATTAGATCGCCGGTTACAAAAGTTGGTTACATTCGTATCGTAGTATTAATTCTTATTCAAATCCTCAAGGGTATTTATGTAGCAGTAAAATACTTTTGAATTCATTCAATTCAGACATTTAATTTCGAAGTTATCACGAGTATAAAATCGAAACTTACGCGAGTGAAACAGCGGGGCGCAGCTAGTTTTTTATACAACTAAAGTGGCAAACAAGTACATGTTCCCTGTTGGTAAGCGGTTACCCTAACCTTCCATAGGTTACAACACTAGAGATATCACTCGCGCGTTGTCGAACCTGAGACGGAACGGTTGATAGTCTCATGTACCTGTAATGTCATCGGCATCCATACCCTTCAAACAGGAACAAAGTAACGCTCGCATAACTGCTTGGCGACGGAATTATGTATGGTGGTATTCCTCAGACAAGTTCTTTCACAAGGCCTACTACTTATAATAAAGAACTTACATCGACGTCTATGCCCGGCTGCGCGAAGATCCTCGTGAACGGAAACTCTTTGGGCAGATAGCTGAAGAACTCCTGACGCCCTCGATACCACTTCACACTGTAAAGTGTCTCATTGCCTTCAAGCATCCACTTGCAGCCCAGAAGCACTGTGTCACCGAGTTTCACGGCAGAGGGCGCTACCAACTGCACATCTCGGAGAGCTATTGTATCTGGAACAAGGGGAGTCATCATTTGAACAAGAACGTTTTAATTCAGAAAAGTACAATGGTTCATTGAATCCTTTCTAGGTTTTGTGAGCTTTGATAAGGCATTTGTAGCTTGTGATGAAGACAAGTACTATGCAACATTTACTAAGACGTTGATTCCTTTTGTAGGCCTCCGCTGACCCGGTTTTTAGATTTTTTGAGCCATTCCACACTTTGTGTGTAAAGCGTAACCATTTATTGTGAAAAACATATCAGCATCTAACTATTATAATAATAATAATAATAATGCTGGTCATTTTTCACACAGAATCATCTAGCCCCAAACTAAGCAGAGATTGTATTATGGGAACTACATGACTGATATACTACTTATATATATATTTTTTGTAAAATATTACTATTAATTATATCTCGACAATTTTATTTGATTATACTATGGCGTCATTTTGTAAATGTTCCAAATCAAATAGTGCTGTATTATTGACAGTAAAGGAAATAACGGTAATTGAAAATTTGGCGTCCTATTGAGTGAAAACTTGCATGCTTAGTTATTTTGCCGTAGTAGAATTCATAAATTTTCTTGTTATTATTACAGTATACACAACAAATCTGAAAAAAAACGAACTTGACAGTAGATGAGGTATTATCTGTGGAGAGCTTATTCTATTTATATATTATGGTAACTACATGACTGATATACTACTTACATACATGTTTTTGTAAATACATATATATTATACATAGAAAACACTCAGACCCAATATTTGTAGGCCATACAAACATTCGTCCCGCGCTGGGAATCAAACCCAAAACGTTCTGCGTTTTAAGTGGGCTTTCACCCACTGCGTCACAGAAGTCGACAAACACAAATGATATACACAAAGGCTAATTTTATCTAGTTACCGCGACCGAAGCCGGAACAAAAGATAGTAATCTAAAAAAATGATTGTTTTTTAATACAAAAATGCTTAACATCTGTTTGATATCCCGAAATTTGTTTCTTATAATAAACTTCCTGAAACATTTATCTCCATATTTATTTTTGAGCCCAATGAGTGGGTGTATAACATAGAACTGCTAAAACGCGATGGGATGTTATTGCTTTTGCAAATAATCGGAGTAACGTCACGAAAATCAGGAATCATAAAAACTCACCACTGTAGAAAAATAATTCATATTGTTGCTAAAAAATAAAACAAACACGCTCATAACTGTATCCCCCATGATGGACATCCTCAGATAACTCAGTGAGATTCAGATTCAGATTAGTTTATCGACCATTTCGTTATAACATATAACATTGGTATGTCAACATTCATTTCATGTCATGGTTACATTCACAGACATGTAAAGCAGAAAATGAAAAATTTTAATATACCGTTACACGGTAATATGGGTGATTTTCGAAAAAAGATTTAATTTTAGGTATAAACTGGTTGAGGGGAGCCGCGTTACTTGTAAGGCAATTTATTATACATGACAAGTTTTTAGCAGATACCATGATTGTAGGTTTTAGTCGATCTGTGAAGATACCAAGTCATGCTTTGCATTCCACGTGACAGCTTTCAAGACCATCGCTGCTTATTGGAACACTAACTGATGGCACGTGCCTTCGAATTTGAAGTTCTAGCGCATGCCAGTTTCCTCACGATGTTCTTTTTTCACCATTTTGAGCAAGTGTTAATTATGGCACATAAATTATTCAAATGAAAAACTCCATCAGTGCACGACCGGTTTCGAACCCACGATACTGGAAATAAAGGTAGCGCCCACTAGGCCAACACGGCTCCTTTGCAATATTTGCTTTTTAAATTATATTTTGTGGATAATAACAGATATTTTTTCTGCGGCTTTATAGACAGTATATTTGTAACAAATGGATAGAGATTTACCACGTAGTAACATACTTTACCAGAAGACGACAGGTGGACCCAAAAAATAACATTATGGGAGGGCCCAACAAGAAAGAGAGGAAGAGGGAGACCACAAAAAGACGAAATAACCAAGATAGCAGCCAAGTCCTGGATGATGAAAGCGAAGGATAGAGAAGATTGGAGACTTTTGGAGAAGGCTTATACCCGCCGAGGGGTCCTTATTTAACTGAATTCATTTAAATATATATATATATATATATATATATATATATATATATGTTTATAAGTTAAGATAGGAAATTAAGGAATAATAAAGGCTTTTTTTTTATTATTAACATACTTTAGCACTCACCAAAGCTTCGGATCACTATCAAACTGATCTGACACAAATCAAATAGAAAGTCTGATTCGGGAGCACAAATAATTTATTCAGTTCGCAAACAAGGCTTGTGTTTCAAAAATAAATAAGTAATTGATAAAAATAAAAAACAATACGAAGACATTTCTAGTAATTTTCTGTCTTTCCAAATAAACAACGAGAAAATCACCGCCCCTTTCTAAAATAATAGCATCTGCAGCATCTATTAACAAAGATAAATAATATTGTCTTTGCTATTAGTAATTTGATTCATTCTCTGTTTATTCGAGTACAATCTTGGGTTTGATACACGGCAACTAAATCAATTTCGGGGAGTAGCAAATACATTCGTTAGGATGTTTCATTTTGTTCTATTTTCTTTTCCTTTTGCCCACCATGCGGCATGTATCGGTCACAGGGTATGGTAGGACTTTCAGCAGGGAAATGGGTAAATAAGTGTATACTTCATATTGTAAAAACGGGAATTTTCACGTACTACACTATTGGTGAAGGCACCGACTAAGTTTCGACTCATTCCGAGAGTCTTCATCAGGGTGAGTGATCGCGACTTTCTCTCTCCGCGTAACGTCGTGCACTACGAAGTGTATAATTTAGTCGGAACTAAAATGGAGTTGAGTTTTACGCTTCAACACGGAGCGCCGGTGCAACGGCCTGGTATATTCACAAATGATGAACGGAGTGAAGATATGAAACATCAACCAATCAAAGCGTGAGACGTCACAGATGAAGTGACACGTATTGCATATTGATATAGGTATCCCAATTCATTAATTTTGATTCACTCATCTCTGCTCAGTTCATCTTTGGTATAACATCTCATCATCAGTTCATATATCAGGCTGTCTCTTACTGAACAGCGTCTAAGAACCATGTCTGTCTAACCAAACTGTCGTTCATAAAAACATGTTTATATTTTTTAAAGTTAAAAACCTATGTACAACACAAAAAGGGATATATTGACATAACTAGAATATGATATTAAAATAAAATAGCACAGAATTAAAATGGTCTAACCTATCACAGTTCTGACGGTCTCATGCTTGAGTTCACCTACAAAATAAACAGACGAATAGGGTGACAGATTCCTATGAAAACATGTGGCAAAAAGTATAGATAAAGACTTAACCACCCATTATTGTCTTGATGAACTTGGGCCTTGTTATGACATTTCTTAATCAGCAGATTATGAACTTCACCGCCCACAGTCGCGCTCCACCCCATGACCTAACGCGACAGACGCAGAACCTCAACAATTACATTACTCGGACGCTCTAATGCAATTAGGAGCGACGTGATTTATTTATAATTATACTGACTGTACACGAGATTAGGGCTTGTTAGGAAACGAAGTGCTATGAAATGACGTGCAATTAAAAAATCTATATAAAAAAATGAGCATCAGCTTTAGTTTATTATTAACTAGCTGCGCCCCTCAGTTTCACCCGCGTAAGTTTCGATTTTATACTCGTGATAACTTCGAAATGTAACCAACTTTTGTTTCTACCGGCGAACTAATTACATTTGAGAACACAAAAGCTGCTATTGTGCCGTAATTATGATAGTTAGATATATTCTCTCCAGGACTTTTTTGTAGGTAATAATGAGTACTTTAACCTTGTAGTACATAATTTATATGTACCGTCAATAGTTTTCTCAGCGCACGCCAAATAATGAATTTTCTAGGCATAATTTTGTTACTTTGAGTTCTGTTATTGCAATTTTCTAAAGGTCTCTAATTTTTTTGAAAATAAATTATAGCCTACGTTACTTCCTGATAATGAAGCTTTCTATTGGTGAAGAAATGTTTGATCCAGTAGTTTCGGAGCCTATTCGGTACAAACAAACAAACAAAAAAATATTTCCTCTTTATAAATAAAGATATATAAAGCTAAAACTGATGCTTATTTTTTTGTTTTCCATTGAACGCGCCAAAGAGTCGGATTTGAAAAAAAAACATTTGGTATCCCTATTTATGAGGAAGGAGGTTGTATTTAACATCACGCTACGACACTTAGGAGCCGAGAAAAAGAAGGGATAGCGCAGGAGGGCGATGCAACGACATGGGGCCGAGGGCGGCCATGACACATCTCGTAATAAACACAAAACAGACACATAAATAGTACGGACCACACATTAGGATTCCCTGTGTCGTGGGTATCATTAGCTACGAGTACCGTGATACCACAATACACAGACCAATTGAATAAAAATATATTTTAGGATGTGCCGAAGAGGTTTCACTTGACAAACCCAAGTTTTGCACGTTTCACACCTAAGTTTTACACGTTTCACACCCAAGCTTTGCACGTTTCATACGCAAAAATTTGCGTATGAAACGCAAATTTTTGGAGGAACACTATGACCTTCTAATGTTTTGATTTTCATCGTCTTGCATCATATATTTTTCACGCGAATTATTTACCCGGGTACCTTGGGGGAAAGCCGTGGGCTTGAAGGGGCCAGTTGAACATAACAAATTAGAAAATTCCTAACGCGTTTTCCTTTTATCGATTACCAGCGACCACTGTTTTTTTAATGCAACTTAAGTGACTAACAAGCATACGGCCCAACTGTTGGTAAGCGGTTACCGTAACCTATGGATGTTTGCAACACTAGAGGTAATACACGTGTTGCGGCCCCTGAGATATAACGGGTACCTGTAATTTCACCGGCACCCTTCCTTCAAACCGGTACACAGCAGTGTTACTGTTTGGAGGAAGAAAAAGGTATTTATTGTAGTACTTCTTCAAACGAGCTCTTACACAATACTTTTAGTGATTTTTGGGGAGAAAAATTTAATAATTATTCTTGGAGATTGCAAAAACCGCCTTCCGATAAGCTGGTTCGGAGTTAAATGTTTACAAACAATCATACACACAAACAACCTGTTATGGCAAACGCATTTACGAGCTTCTGTTATCGCGTGTAAAAACACCTTATTCATTTTTACGACCTCTGTGGCGTAGTGGGCGAAGGCCCACCTGAGACGCAGTAGGTTGCGGGTTCGATTCCCGCCGCGGGAATAATATTTGTATGATCTTCAAATATTTGTCTCGTGTCTGGGTGTTTTCTATGTATAATTTGTATATCATAGTATATCAGTCATTTAGTTCCCATAATACAAGCTCTGCTTAGTTTGGGTCTAAATGATGCTGTGTAAAAAATGACCAGTATTTACAGCGCGGTCTTTTAGATGACTTTTGTGGTAGAAAGATGCGGGTTCGATTCCCGAAGCGAGACAAACGTTTGTATGGTCTGCAAATATTTGTCTCAAATATTTTAATAATTATGTCCAGCATTTTATATGTCGAAACGTGCGTCACGCATGCTAATCTTTTTTTTCAACTTCTTGATTATGGCTTCTGTGGCTAGTTGTCACTCTTCTTGGCGTTGCCACTTTAGACATTTCATGCCAACACTGTTTGCTAAACACTGTTACTGTCAATGTAATGTGTCAAAAATTAGGAACGAAACGTGAGGCGAGGCCCTCGCTCAGAATGAAGTTACGTGTATATCAATGTCACACTGACAAGTTGTCAAGCTATCAAACGGGGTTGATAGTTTATGAAAAACTGACAGCCAATCAAACCTGAATGACTATCATTCATTAGTTTGGTAGTCGATGGTCTTAGCGTTGAGGGAGAGCAGCACTGGCCCGGATGTGTAAGAGGGACTTGACCGGAAGATCGGAAGTTTTATGAAATGACGTATAGCGACGTCACGTAGCTACCAAACCATTTCGATCAATATTTATCTTCTTTCTTTGATCTCGAAAGAAAGAAAAAATGCGGGAAAGAAAATATTTGTATTTGGCAATAGTCTTTTTTCGTTCTCATGTAAAAACAAACCTACCTATTCACCGAGTGTGAATTATTTGCGATATTATTGTGTTTCCATCTCACATTCAACATGAATGATCACAAGTATTTCAGCAATCTTAGTGAAATTTCTATATCCTACTACTATTATTGTTTGTTACTCTTTCACGCAAAAACTACTGAACGGATTTTGATGAAACTTTACAGTTATATAGCTTATACATCAGAATAACATATAGGCTACTATTTAACTGGCAACCGCGCGGGCGAAGCCATGGGCAGAAGCTAATACTTAATACATAGGTATACACATTTTCCGAGACACCTAGGAGGTACAGACTCGCCGAATCAAACGGGCCAAATGTCACTTAAGTTATTATACCCAACAATAACTTTTCCTTCGTCATGTTTATGTATACGGGTCCAATTACGAAGCAGTGACTAGCAGAAGCCAAGTAATATCTTGCGGTTAACGGCTGTATTATACGTACCCCTGCCACAGATACGCTCACAGTTAGTATATGATATATAAACCCGTGCCGCAGTTAACCGTATCAGTTAGTATGGAAATGGAGGAACCCATGGCAAAGATTAGCTATTTGTTTGTGTGAGAATATGGTTTGGACGGCAGCTGACATTAATTTATTTTTGATGTATGATATTATTTTCAGTATTTATAGCGCACATGGAAAGTTTTAGAGCTTCTCTTACAAGTGTTTGACTGAAGTGAAAATTGATTTCCATAAAATCAATGAATAACATCCGACAGTCAGAAAACATGGATATCCCCAGGTACTCATTGCGTAGATTTTTCGCGGTAGTCTGAGGCACGCCCAAACATTTCATATAGCACAAGCCCGCGTTTTGCAATTATTTTAACAAAATTATTGCTTGTTTTAGCAATAGGTACTCCTTCCTGGGTTTCCTTTGTATGGGCTGGATGGATCATTGAGTACAAACGAAGCTCTTTATAATTTTCACTTTATTCTTGATTTTACAATGAGATTACATAGGTAGTTTATTTGCAGAAACAATGTAGATTGTTGAATTTTAGAAGCCGATTTTTTTTCACGACCATTGATAATGAGTAATTTTATACACCACAGAGTAAAAAGACGGCTAGGCCAGCTGTCGTACTCGCATTCAATGGTATGGATATTAGGCCCGCACATTGCTTGTTCCCCGATTATTGTTCCGGGTCTAGGTTTTGTGGTTCCATGGTACTCGTAGATCTTGATACCCACTATGAAGAAAATCCTAGTATGAAGTCCGGACTATGTATGTGGTTGGGTATTTTATGATTTACGTAAGTAAATAGTTGTCAAATTGTATGTAGGAAGATAAATCGAGTTTAATCAGCAAATTTAGAAGATAAGACAGGATTACGTTTGTACAGGGGAGTTTTTTCGTCCTCGCGATATTGTACTCCTAATTTTACTCTCCAACTTTCTATCGGCATGCGGGCTCGGTCGAATATCACTCGCAGACGATAAAATACATTGGCGTGGATATTGTGTGAAGATAATATATTATTTTTTAAAACAGGTTGAAAATGTAGCACACGATTCAGAACACAGGATGTTCAAAGATATATATATATTTTATACACCCTTGTATGCCAAGGAGGCATACAAGCATACGGCGGTAGTGGTGGGTCCTCAGCACGTGTGGCACCACTTTTGTAGCTCTACACACTTTCTCTAAACGAAGCCTCACTCTTTTCGTTTGGACGAGCTAGCACACCTGCACACCAACACAGTTGCACAATCGTGCTAGGCGCGAGCCGAGCCGCGAGGAAAAATCGTGTAGGCTCGCACAATGCGCCTCGCACATAGCACTCCACTCCATTACCACACCACACAACACGCACACTGCACACTGTGATCCCAAGACTGCCACACTCAACTACGTTCAGAAACTGCCTCGCCTCAATTGTGGTACCACAGTGTGCTGGCTCAGTTGTAAAACTGAGCCCCTCGCACGATCCTCGTTTTCAAACAGTGTGCTACTCATGACTATACGGCGGTTCGTTAGCGGTTACCGTAGTTTATAGAGGCTTGTAACACCAAAGGCATAACAAGCCCGTTGTCGACCCTTTAAACATTGTAAAACGTCCTTTTTGAAGAACCTTATATTGTAGTCACTTGGGAAAATCTCAGCAGGGAGATTATTCCATGACACATGACGTCAAATTACTAGATCTTGGTTTTATCCATCTTTTCCTAACCCCTCCAATGAGTGACTCCATGATGTGTATGATGGGGCTTACAAAGACAATCAATGACTCAGTCTTAATAACAATTTAGGTGTAAAAAAGGGTTTTTGATCACATTAATAGCGTCGATTTTTGCTTCTTTCAGATCTTCTCTGGTGGTTGAGCAAAGGGACATATCAGCAAGCGCTGTATTATTGGTACGGGTTCACTGCAGTCACATTATGTTTGGAATTCTGTAGCCTTATTTGCTTGCACATATGGAGTCTGTAGCGGTCAACCTAGATGCGAAGCTGGCTAATGTTCTACCACAATGGGCACGGAAAATCATGCCTGGCGGTGAGTATTTTTGTGGTGCTATAAAATCGTATATAATATGAGATTTTTTTGGATATGTAATCGCATTTATTTTGGAAATTGTAACAACTTTTAGTTCGTTACTTTACGAAATTACTTCAGCAAACAAAAAATCTTATTTTTTTTAAACACCCGTTTTCATAGTACTCTATGAGCATGATTGTCTTTTTACCAGGACTATCTATATCAACCCAATAATATCAATTTAGCAGTAATTTTAATACGTATATTTTGACCAACGCTATGTACTACAATGTATGATTCTGTTGTTATATAAAAATCTTTGGAAGGATCAAACTGTGCGGACCGAATTAATCGAAAGCTACCAGTTTAATGTAACCTCTATCGTTTGTCTAGTCTCACTCTCATAAACGTAAAACTCTCGTACATATATAAATTAATAAACAATTTACAAATTTCTTACTAAATTACAAAATAGCGAATGAAAGTAGATAGGTAATAATCATGTTGCTAGAAACATCGAAACTGGATTGTCAAGTTATTCTAATAATATTATAAATGCAAAAGTTTGGATAGTTAGATGTCGTACGGTATACTGCTGTGGGGGAGTGCTGCTGATATCAATACCGTTTTTGTGCTGCAGAAGAGGGCTGTTCGAGCAATTTATAATATGGGCCCCAGAGAATCACTTCGCGAAAAGTTTAGAGAAATAAATATAATGACATTCCCTTATCCCTATTGAATAAATGAATTTTGACTTTGACTTTGACTTTGACTTTGGATGCTTGGATATTTCTTGCTTATAATTTACGTAAGGCCAAACCGATTACTACGACATTTGCCATTATATACGATATAGTTCACAATCCAGATTAACACATTGGCTATTTTTATCAGGATACCACGCAGGCAGGTGGCAGGTGAAGCCTAGAGACTAGTCATTAAAAACAAGGATATAATTTCTAATTGAACTCGCAGTTAATAAAACAGACTTTTAAATTGCCTCTACTTTTAACCTATTTGTCCACCACAGAAAATAAATCGCGGGAAGAAGCACACGAAGTATTTTTTCTTATAAATTACAAGTTCCCGAGAAGTAATAAAATTGAGAGCAACCGGTCCCGTCCATTACCTAAATAAGCTGCTCGTACGATACGATATCAATTATGTGAAGATCGATTTAGTTGGCAACATTTTTCTGAGTATTGCAAGGCTTTTAATAAAATGTAAAGATGACCTACTTCTCTAATGGAAGAAACAATAAATTGTACTATTATTATTTATGAAAACTACTCGTATGTATTTATTAACAAAAAGTATATTATAGTCATATAGTTCCCTTATTACAAGCTCCGCTTAGTTTGGGGCTAGACGATAATGTGTGAAAAAAGTCCAGCATTATTTATTTATTTAAACCAGAGCCGGTTAAAGAATTAACTTTTATAAATGAAGTATTATTTGGTTCTTAAAAATGATTTCTAAAATCTTTAAACTTACTAATGTACATATTCTTTCTTATTTTACTGAAACTACAAAAAAAATAGTCCGGATTTCCTTAAAGGTGAAATATTAGGCACCCACAGATTGTTAATAAATACATACTTACTCAAAAAAAATGTGCAGCTTCTAATTTTTTCACAGAGAACAGTTGGCCAAAGAAAAGCGTAAGACACCCACTTGAAAGACATAGTAATACCTTATTTAAGATATAGACGGCTCTTTATCGTGTTTACCTTTTTTATTATTTTCCCGGCGTTTCGACTGAATCAGTCAACAGAATCAACCTGTGACCTGCACGAATGACGCTCTGATTGCAGTCAGCCTCCAAGTTTACGCAACACATAATTCAATTATATCCATATCGCTTTATTTAGGCACTCTACGCTGAGCTGTGAAACTTTTTATTGCGTTCTGTAGTGCTCAAACACACTTAAAAGGAGTGTTTATAGTTGATTCTGAACATAAAAGGAGGAGGTGTGAAATGAATTTCTCGTTTTCATGACATAGGCACAATTACGGTCTTAAATATTTCTTCTATTACCACACTGCTCGCCATCGGCAGGCGCTCACACCCTTGTGCCTGGGTGGACGCGCAACGTGCGCTTTCAGAATACCTCGGTGGTTTTTAGGAAGAAAAAAATAAAAACTATTATTGGAGATTGCAAAAACCGCCTTCGGAGAATTTTGTTCTGCAGATCCTGCACCGCACAGGACTATGTATGTTTCTGTTGGCTGTTTATTTATTATTATTTATTTTATTCAATAATTTATTTCCATAAATACTCAGGTTAAAGAATTATCGCCCTACTGAGGTTTTTACAAGTACGCGAGAATTGCCTCTGGTGTTGCCTTCCATAAACACTCAGGTTATGGAATTATCTCCCTACTGAGGTATTCATTAGTGCACGAGAATTGCCTCTGATGTTGCCAGCTTCTATAGGCTTCAGCAACCGCTTACCAATTTCCTTCCATAAACACTCAGGCTATTGAATTACTGAGGTTTTCACAAGTGCGTGAGAATTGCCTCTGATGTTGCCAGCTTCTATAGGCTTCAGCAACCGCTTACCAATTTCCTTCCATAAACACTCAGGTTACGGAATTATCTCCCTACTGAGGTTTTCACAAGTGCGCGAGAATTGCCTCTATGGTGTTGCCGGCTTCCTTATGCTACGGCAACCGATTACCAATAGGCGGGCCATATCTTTGCCACCTGTATGCTATATGAAAATAATAATAATAATAATAATAGTTTGTGGATTGTTTCGGGGACATTTGGTGGTCAATCAAGTGGCGATAATCTTGTAATCTGTCACGTGGAATACTAAATATTTGCAAAACGCAGGCATGTGTCAGATGTAATATTTCGACGTACCTCTGAGTATCCCCTACTTGGTGTCCTCAAAGATCTATGTACTGAGTATGTATCAGAGGTTGTTGATCCGTGGGTTTGTTTGGGTATACCTAAGCGATACAGCTATTAAATAATATTATATTTCAAAATTGAATCAGAAAATCAGTAAAATTTTCGTAATTAATGGCCGAAGCAGTATATGACATAAGTCACACAATCCTATACGTTTTACAAACAACACAACCTCCTTAACATCACATAAATTAACAGCAGTATCCAACCCTTGCTGACTTAATAGTGGACAACCCACAGGCAATCAACTGGAAGGGCCTTAATTAACCCAATCGGTTGGATCAGGGAAAACAATGTACCGACCAGATTGGTTCGAAATTGACTGAGAATTGCTAGAAATGGCAGCGGCGAACTAATAGAGAAAACCTATTTAGTTTTGCCTTTGAACTTATTAAAGCTGTACATACGTCCTTTTCAATGGTAAAATGAGGATACTATTACAAGTTATTTCTTTTTAATAATCTATTTTTATCTTAAAAGACCTTGAATAGCGATCACAAACAGGATGAAACAGTGTAGAAAGGCCCCCTATCATTCGCAAAGTCGCTATCATTCTTTGGGGGAGGTCTCAGTAGTGTACTTCTATAGGCTGTAGATGATGATGATGATAATGATGATAGAGTATTAAATTAAAAATTATATAACCCCGGTGGTGTGGCAAGCGCCTAGCCGGTTGAGATGCAAGAGGTTGCGGGTTCCATTCCCGCTGCGGAACAAATGTTAGCATCTTCTGATGTTACACGTTCCAGATCTGTTGTGGTGTGGTGTTCATAATTTTTGATACCTACGACAAATTTTAGGTGTGGGGTCAGGACGCCCCATTAGAAGAGCTTTTCAGAGCAGACAACGCACCATGTTTGTCCTAGGTGTTGCAGATGTATGTATATAGGCGAAGGAAACCGCTTTCATCAAGTAGGCCGTATGCTTTTGCCTCGATATAACATAAAAAGGTCTACGCATGTGTTTGTTGGTTGTTTATTTATGTAACAAACAACGCGCGAGATAAGTTAACCATAACACCACACTTGTTGTCGCCAACAAGCTAAAAATGCTGAAAACTTTCATGAAAACGTCTATTGTCTGTCTGCTTCAGTGCTATTGTGTAAACAACTTCACTTTTCCTCGAAAAACAAAACTGTTTTCAAGCAGCTACCACACGCGGCCTGAAATATTCAATTTGCATTTTAAAAATCTAACACGGGAGCGATGACAGCAGAACGACCCCAACAAACCACTATATTTGCACCTCCCAAAAACCTATTACTGACGCCGTTTGCTTGCATTTTACAAACGTTTCAAGGGGGCAGGGAGGTCAACATAACTGGGTATTATTAAGGCAGCTTTTTTAGAGACGTTAATATGCTTCTGCCCACGGCTTCGCCCGCGTGGTACCCGGATAAAAAGTAGCCTATGTGTTATTCTGATGTATAAGCTATGTTACTATAAAGTTTTATCAAAATCGATTTTTTGCGTGAAAGTGTAACAAAAATCCATCCTAACAATTTTCACGTTTATAATATTTAAAAAAAAAGTAAAATAATCCTACTAAGATTATTTTACTTTTCTACGATTTTTGTACTATTTAATAACAATAAACATTTATTTCAGGTAACAACATGAACAACATTTAATTGATGGCAATAGGGCCATAACATAATACCTTAGAGACAAACATACATATTTATTATAATACCTATCACTACCTGTTAACAGGCAAAGTCTGCGACATGTTACGCAATCGCGCTGTGTCCAGTTCGCCCGCGATAACGACGAAACAACACATTTTCGGCCAAAGTTTCTCACTCACGAAGGTCGAAAGATGGACCTGAATTAATATTATAAAGGTGAAAGTTTGTGAGGATGGATGTTTGTTCCTCTTTCACGCAAAAACTACTGAACGGATTTTGATAAAACTTTACAGTAATATAGCTTATACATCAGAAAAACACATAGGCTACTTTTTATCCGGGTACCGTGCGGGCGAAGCCGTGGGCTGAAGCAAGTAATTCATATAATTATCCGTGTTGTTAAATATTCGGTCAGAAAGTCGTGGATACTGGGTGTTCTCTTTGTATAATATGTAAATATTTCCGTAAAAAAAGTAGAAAAGTAGTATATCAGTCATGTAGTTCCCATAACATAAACTCTGCTTACTTTGAGGCTTGATGATGTTGTATGCAAAATGTCCAGCATCATTCATCATCATGATTCATTCATTTATTCATTTGTGTTTAGGTCCGGTAACTCGGGCAAACGAAAACACCAACTTTTTTCCACATTTTAAACCTCAATCTACACAAGCTGTCCCGTAAACCATGTCCACGCATAAACCAAGCGTCGAAAAAACAAAATCAACCCAATTTGTATCGCGTGGCATCATCCCGAAGGCTCTCACAAAATATTCCACTTGAAGTTAGTCTTGCCGCAGGCTTGTGGATTCCTACAAAGCTCATAAAGTGGATAGTTCGCTCACTTTACAACTAAAAAATAAATTAAATAATGCTAGACATTTTCACACTGCTTCATTTAATCAAAATAAGCAGAGGTTGTGCTATGAGAACTACATGACTGATATAGAGGTACTACTTACATACTTCTTATTTGTAAATACATACATATTATAGGTAGATAGAAAACACCCAGACCCGAGACAAATATTTACAGATCATACAAACATTTGTCCCGCGACGGGAAAGAACCCGCAAACTTCTACGTCTCAGGCGGACCTTCACCCACTGCGCCATACTATCGCTGATTACTATCACTTGTTCTTTCTGGACACACTGCTAGTGGATGATTCACGCCAACTTTAGCAACACTTGATCTTTTAATCGCCACCGCCACCTTATGAATGTATAATATTGGTCGTCACAAAATTGTAATTTTTTTATTTGTTATTTTTTAGGTTTAAGACGTTTATTCCTATAAAGACATAGTCACATATATGATAACATAAATATAATAAAAAAATCGTAAGCAGGTCGCTCTAGTAACAAATTAATAGGTAGGCAATAAAATGTATGTCTGGGGGCTTTAGTACACCATACAACAGGGCATCCTAGTTTGGGTACTAATGTTGTCCATAGAATTATACAGTATTTAAACATGATAACTACTTTAAAATTGTACCTCAAAAGCAGGTCGCTCTAGTAGGAACAAATTAATAGGTAGGCAATAAAAGGTAGGTCTGGGGAAGGGCATTAGTACGCCATACAACAGGGCATCCTAGTTTGGGTACTAATGTTGTCCATAGGATTATACAGTATTTAAACATGATACCTAATTTTAAGATTGTACCTCCATGTATAATAAAATATTCCGTAGTTCTTAAACCCCTCCAACACATACATTTGTAAAGTCAAAGCTTTTTATTAATGAATTAAATACCAAAACACAAAATAATTTATATCTGACTGAGTGTTCATATAACTTAGATCACGAGGAAGCTTTGCCCGTCTGTTTTATTAAAAACAGACAGTTAAAATTGAACTAGCTACACCCCCAAAACTCTAACCTGTGTCACCCACGGTTCAGCCACTACACAACTGAATTACCATTACGAACAGGACAGCTTTGAGCCGGGGAATTACTGGGCTCTAGTTTGAGTTAATCTGGTCACACATGAAAGGGTTTGAAAATGATGTTCCTTTATAAATTACTAGCTCCTTTGCCTGTTTTATACATGGATAATTTCTAACAAGTAAACATAACGAGTGAATTTTTGCAGTATTTTAAAAACTCTAGACGTGATTTCCATCATCACAGTGCCTTCTACTGATTTGTAACATAAAACCTTTCTTGCTTTTAAAGCACTGTTTCTCAAAGTGGGCGATAACGCCCCCTTGTGGGCGCTGAAGGCCTTCAGGGGGGTGGTAGGATGCTCTAGAAGATATTGGGGGCTCGTAGGCGGTCTAGAGGAGGAAGCATAGGTTGTTATGTTTAAACACAGGGGGCGCTTTTTTTATTCTCAAAGTGGGCGGAGGGAAGAATAAGTTTGAGAACCTGTGCTTTAAAGTAATACACTGTATGTAATAAATCTTAAGGCCATCTACTTATTTAGACATACTTGATTAATTTAACTTTGACATAATATACTTAATTTATTGTGCAAAAATAACAAATAATATTTGACATTTATTTTCTATGACTTCTATTACAATTTGAATTTTACTAGTTACCTATACTTAATTATAATTTGATTCGACATGTTATTGACCAACTATTGTGAACATTAATCTAGATGAATGTTATTTAATTTGATTATGATTATGTATCGAACTCACGTTTGCAGCGCCCTTACAGGGCTCATGTACCTACCTGCCTATTTAATGTATACTATGACCAATACAACCTACGTTATGTGCATGACAGCAATAAATAAATAAATAAATAAATCACAATTAGTTATTTAATCAAAAAGTGCTTCTACAGTTGAATGTTTTATAAAAACAAATATAACAAATTTATAATCCTTACGACCGTAAACTTGAAAGTTTCCTAAAAGTTCTGATTTGATACTCAAATTATTTTCCCCCACCGAAGTGTATATTATGTAAGTACATTGTATGCAACGTTCAAGTGCCCAGCCTAACAAGGGTTTACTTGTACCATGTTCTGCTCATATTTTTCTAAGCTAATCCATATTTATTCGGGCGACCCTTGAAAGAACGGCTGTTGGGTCGCGATAAGGCCCTGCTCTTTATATAATACTAATGCTGTTCATATTTTTGGGTGAAACTTGATCGACGAAGAGTTTTTCCGAAGTTCGAGCTTCGAGCACTTTTGTTGTGAGTTTTTACGATAGTACAATCAGAAGTCGTGAACGGCGAAACTACTTGGCATCAAAGAGCATGTCACTTTTTTTGAAGTACTATTCGAACGTCCGTAACTTCGTCTGATGAAATTTTTACTTCACAAACTTATCTTTCCGCTGGATCCTTTAGGAGTTGAGTTTATTTTGTTCTATCGCCTCGCCATCGAGACGAGCAGTCTTACGGCCCACCAGATGGAAAGAAGTTTCCGTTGCCTATCTATAATCTATGTATAACATGTATGTATTTACAAAAAATATATATAAGTAGTATATCAGTCATTTAGTTCCCATAATACAAGCTCTGCATACTTTGGGACTAGATGACACTGTGAAAATGTCCAGCATTATTTATATTTATTTATCTGCAACAACTGAGGCATGCTTATGCGTTATCTTCTCTAAATGACTACTGAGTTACTGCACACTAAAAAGAACCTTCCAAATTAAAGACATACGATTTCATAGGCTGTGGTGTACTTTTCAATCAGACAATGAGTCAGATAACGATTTTATTGATCGAGCAACGAGAGATATTTAATAAATCTTTTAAGGCATTGGCATGAGGGCAATATAAAGTTTTTACGAGGATATCTTTTAAAATTTCATCAGATCGTCATGAAAAACAAGAGGTTAGGTAATTTATTTGTTTTATTTTATTTGTTTTAAGACACAAACGGTTTTCAATTTCAATATAAATAGTAAAAACTTAAAATTCTTATACCAAGCCTTCTAATAGTAAGAGTTGAAATAAACCGTTCCTCTAACACTAATTAAAAAATAAATATAATTACATATTTAATTACCTTCGTAGCTATTTTACTAACTGATCCAATGAGGGAAACCGTTCATCATGTTCATAGAAATATATAGATAGAAAATGCTTTATTGCACAATGTAAAAAATTCTAATGTTCAGAGTTTAGCCGGAAGGTTACCCTTAATTGTTTCATTGTTCAATGTAACCGTTAACACAAATGCAATTTGGATGTGACTACAAGATGAAGAAAATTAAAATGAAAGATGAAGTCACATCACCTAGACGCAAGATGAAGTGAAAGTTGATCGCACGCAGGTGTGGACATGCTACTCTCCCTTCAATTTCATCATGATATTTAGAAGCGCGCCACACTAACCCAATTTTGAGTTTAACAATGTGGCGACAATGTTGTTTGAAAAGCGTCTAGTTTTGACGCGATTGCTGAAACAACTGCGAGTTTCTGAAATGAATTGTGTTTAGATATTCTAGTTGGCAGCAACTAAAAGCTCATAATATAATTTTATATATTTTATGCAACAACTTCACAATCGTTTATGAAGTTTATTTTTAATTGTAACCCTCGTAATCAAATTTATTTTAAAATTTAACATCAGAACTACAGTGAATTCGATTTTGAGACATTTTGTTACTGGCAAATGGTAGTAAAACCCATCGGATGGTAAAACTATTAAGATTTGCACTAGGCTAAGATTTGCAATGGCATAACTAATGATTCACTCATTATATTTGGCACACGACCACCTTTTGCAATTCGTAAGCATTCCATGTGACCGGTTGCAAGCCCATCATTGCTTATTAGAATACAAACCTTCGAACTTAAACCTGAATAAATTTACAGTAAGCTTAAATTACCGGGTAGTTTAAACTTGCAGAAGTGACCGCTGGCTGCAATCTTGCCACTTTCCATAACAATAGCGGTGCAGAGGCAGGAAAGCTTTGTTCTGTTCGGTCTTCAAGCGACACCAATTTACATACGTAAAATCATACCTGTTTACCGGAGGGATAGGCAGAGACCACGGATGTCCACTTGCTAAGATCCTGGTATACTTCTATCGCATCATACATCCGCATCACAAGCTCGTCGGCTCGAGTACGTTTACCGATGCTTTCCACTTACTCGCACGCTCGACTTGTATACTTGTTTTATTAATCTTCCTTCATCCATTCTTGCTGGACGGCCTAGCTTCAGCCTCCCGATGTGTCGGTGAAGTCATGAACTTGGATAAAACCAAAGTCATGATCAATGGCCACATTGTGCCAAGACCGGTGGTTGTACATGGCCACCTTCTCGAAATTTTTTCCGAATATACTTACCTTGGGCAGATTCTGCAGTTGGGTAAAAACAATTTCGAGAAGGAGGCCAAGAGGAGGATCCAACTAGGCTGGGCAGCGTTTGGAAAACTACGTGGAGTCTTCCCGTCATCCATACCGCAATGCTTGAAAACAAAAGTTTTCAATCAGTGCGTCCTACCCGTCATGACCTACGAAGCTGAGACGTGGACACTCACGATAGGGCTGGTCCACCAGTTCAAAGTCGCTCAGCGAGCTATGGAAAGAGCTATGCTCGGAGTCTCTCTGAAGGATAGGATTCGTAACGAACACATCCATCAAAGAACCAAAGTTATCGACATAGCTCAACGAATTAGCAAGCTGAAGTTGCAGTGGACCGGTCATATCTCGCGAAGAACCGATAACCGCTGGGGTAAACGTGTTCTTGAGTGGAGACCGCGACTCGGCAAATGTAGTGTAGGACGCCCTCCGGCCAGGTGGGATGATGATCTGCGAAAGACTGCAGGCAGATGCTGGATGCGACAAGCTAAAGACAGGGCGCTATGGAGCTCATTAGGGGAGGCCTATGTCCAGCAGTGGACCAATATAGGCTGATGATGATGATCCATTCTTGAGGCAATAAACCAAAAATGCCTACCTACTAATACCGATAACGTAAAAACTCGCGCTAAGGCTACTTTGTTTTCAGCATTTGCTGCCTTTTAAGGTTATGCCTATTAAGGCATCAGCGAAATATGTCTGTGTTTGGTTATGAGGCAGTAAATCTATGATTTTACTCGCCATTTTTTCTCTTGCGTATGCTAATGAGAACTTGGAACCTCTGACTTAGTCCGTCCCTAAAAGGGAGATCTGAAAGCCTAAATAGGGCACAGGGTTCCACGAAAAGCGGATCCGCCGTTTGATTGACGTAAGCAAGAACAAATTATTTACGTTAGCCACTGTCGCGGCTAGTATAAACTTATATTAGTAAAACATCACAAGTGGTTAATTTTTTACTCATATTTATGATAAAATTAGTTTTAATGGTAATAAATGTCGCTTAAGATTATGTGGGATTAGGTAGTACGGATGAGTACTTTTTAATTTTTTTATTTATAGCCCACTAATATCCCACTTTGGGGCAAATGACTGTCCTTATTATTATCATTTAATTAAACAGTATTTAATGCCCTATGACTGCGAAAAGGTCTTTCCCAAAGTATTCCATCTATCCCGGTATATGGCGGTTTCAGACCCACCACTCTATCTCATGTAAATCCAGATTGACTTGCCAATACCATCTCGGCCGGCCCGTCATCAACTTTTGTCCTAGGGCACCCAAAGAGTTACGCTATGCCCCACTTCTTAGGATGCATCCGACTTATGTAGGCTGCTCATGCCATCTTGAACGTTGCTTGGATTATTTATTTATTCAACTAAATATTTACACCAAATATTTCTGATTCTGCTTTGTGCTGGCTACCTGCACTTTTTAACAAACCAGTCATCACTATAACGGTGACCGCTATTGAAGTTAACCTAGGCTTTATAAAAGAAGCTTGGAAGCCTAACTATCTCTTGTTTATAAGAAAAATAACTTATCCAGATAATACAGCTTTATTCAAGAAAACAACACAATATTTTGTAAGAATAGAAGTTCCTTTTTATATAATTTTCAGAAACAAAGAAGTGAGTTTTGAGTATGAGAGTATGAGAGTGAGTATGAGTTTTTAAGTAATATCATCATCTCTGCCCGCGACTATTGTATGTAACAGGCCTGCTTTTTCTTCTGCCAGCCTTCTCTGTCCTGTACATCTCTCGTTCAGGTGTTCCCTGTGACTGTTGCTTTCGGACGGACAAAGTCGACTTCGGCCACCAGTCGGTCCAGGCTTTGCTCTACCGGCCACCACCACATCTGACCAAGTGTCCTGCCCAACTCCACTTGAGATTTATCGCCCTGTTACCGACGCTGTAAAAGTTTATGGACTTTTATCCAGCGCCGGATCTTAGTATTGCGAACTCGGTCTTAAAGTTCGATGCCGAGCATGGCTCACTCCATGACCATTTGTGCAATTCCTACTCGGTGGACAGTATTCTTACTAAGCATTCATGGCCAGGCACAATATTTTTATATGCTATATTAGGTACATAAGTAATACAGCATTGGGAAACGCTACTTGATATATTACACCTAATTAATATCTTTGAATCATCAAGCAGCTATAGACGATTAAGGTTTAGAATTGACATCATTATATGTAGTAGTTTTCCTCAACCTTTTGTTTAAATCCAATGCTCACACCTCACAGTAACAAGAGCTCACAAAATGGCAGAGTTCTGAATGGTAGCATCATTTACACCGTCGTCGCGCTCCATGCAGTTTGAAATATAACTCAGTATTAATGACGGATTTTAACGAGGTATGCGCATTTTGAAGGCCCCAGCGCGGGCGTATACCTACTTCATATTTCTAGTGATTATCTGAGCTGCATTTTCAATTTTGGGTGCAATGTCTCATAATTATAATTTAAGATTAGATTAGATGTTGCATAATATTTATTAGCCATATTTATTTTGTATTCATGGCACTGCTGGCAAATCATACATATTAATAGTAAATATGAATCGAAGTATATATTTGGTCGATATTTAAATATTAATTATTTTAATTTATGTATACCTACTTCATATTTCTAGTGATTATGTGAGCTGCATTTTCAATTTTGGGTGCAATGTCTCATAATTATAATTTAAGATTAGATTAGATGTTGCATAATATTTATTAGCCGTATTTATGTATTTATATGTATGGCACTGCTGCCAAATCATCCATATTAATAGTAAATATGAATCGAATTAAGTAATTATATTTGGTCGATATTTAAATATTTATTATTTTAATTTATGTATGTAATTAGCATAATTATGTAGTTTACTTCTATTTGGGTTGGTAGTTATTTTAAATCAAATATTTTTTTCTCTTCTTTAAATACCGGCCTACTCTTCATCACACAATGGTTTGCCGAAAGAAAATACTAATAAGTATTAAGTTTGCCTTGATACTCGTTTTATCTTGTGCAATAAAGCATTTTCCATCAGTATAAACAGTCTCTTCCTACTACTGGAATCACAGGCATTCGAATTACTGCCGGAAAGGAGTAACTACAGGTATATAAAAAAAATCGCTTCCCAAGAAATGTTCGTTTAGAAGAGATGTAATCTGTAAGGGCCACATTCAAAAATAGGATTGCTTTTCAAAGATCTATATATACCAAAACAATGCGATCAAAAACATCAGACTCATCATTATCCTTTCTTCTTGTTTTGTTGATCTGTTTTTTTTTGTACAATGAAATGGACATTACGATAAGAAATGGCCGACAAAGTCGGAACGCAGAAATAAAAGCTAAAGTATACCAATGTTTTCGTAACATCATTTTTGTAGCCTAAACGTAAAAGCAATTGAAAAAATAAATTGTCTGTGCTAACTATGCGATTCGGAACCCTCCTGCATAGAGTTTTGAGCTGGATTTCGTTTATGGATGGAATTGTTAAACTTCGTGGGCTGACCATTGGCCGAGTAAGGTGATTTATTTGAAGCTTAATTGGTTTTGTTTTGGTCAAGGGCGGGATTAACGATAGTTTTATACGTCTAATGGGTGCAATATAGCACGGGGGGCTTCTTAATGGCACTCGGCTATTACAAGGAACATAGGCTTAAGATACCTACCTACAATCATACTATGTGTAAGTTATTTAAAACCACAGTTCGTAGAAACTATACCATATTCTGACTATGATGACCATTAAAAATGTAGCTACAGTGAAAACTCTAGCTTTGACCATTAGATAGGTATTATGGCAGAATTTTTTTTTAATATATTTAGATATGGTAAGTTCATGAACTTAACTGACTTTTTTTAATTTTTAGCTAAAACCCAGAATTTTAATTCACGCAGACAGATAAGCACTTATCCACATAATGGTATCTATCTATTTTACCCAAAGGAAACTGTATTGTCTCTCAACTTCGTCCAATCAACGACGTCCCATCAAATCGGATCAGGCGAGACTGTCTTGATTTACATGTAGCGGGTCCTTTATAAGCGCTTGTCGCTTGAGTTAATCTGAAGCAACAACACGACGAGGCTGTGTGACCAATCACTAAACTTGGCAATCCTTGATGACGGGCATACGGGTTGGAAATTATCAAAACACAAATATCAAGAAAGTATATTTTTTTAACCGTTTATTAAAGGTGATTTTTTTAACCAACTTGTCTTTTATTCCGTTAAACCTGAGGAATATCAAGAAGTGATCAATAAAAAAATTAAGAATCCCGACTGCAGTTTCTTTGGACGAATATTGTGAACTTACGAGTATATATCTTCATCTTCTAATCTAGATCTTTATTATAACCGTGTAAATGAGATAAAAAGAAAACAATTTTATTTATTGATACTTCATAATGTTATCGTGAGATCACGACGCGTCTAACGATACCTCATTCTCTGGTAAACATATTTTTCTTTGTCTCGTTATTTTTGTAAAAACCTTAGTGTTATCTATAAAGTGTCTATTTTATTTATTCTGTATCTGTCCTTTGTGTGCTTTGTTGTTGTGTCAAATAAACCATATTCTATTATGTTATATTCAAGATGATAAAGAATCCTGCATACATACAACATAGATACGTGCTTAATACTTATGTTGCTTGTAATACTCTCAGTCAGAAAAAATAATATAGCCTGATCATAGACCTACAGTATGAAGTCCAAAAAAACCGCCTCAAAACAGGTCAAGTACTTTAAAAAATGACATTTAACATGGATTGGTAATATTTTTTATCGACATGTCAATCTCGATTCAAAATATCGTCAACAGCAACCTGAGATGAACCGTGGGATTGATTTCATGTCATGTTATCTTCATGTTTGTTCATATTGTATCTTCTTAAAAAAACATGCAACCTTTTTGAGCCCGACATCATTGCTAGAAACAAAATGTTGCCAACCCACAATGTCACAAATAGTCTATTTATGACACCCCATTTCTGTGTTGTTTAGTGAAAACGGTCTCCATACCTACGTCCACGTAACTTAGGAAGAAAGCTTTCTAGGTAGAAATATTAGAATCCGCAAGCTCTATTGATCGCCTTTGTATTTCATACATTTAAGAAACTAACCAGTGTGTTATTCCTTTTCAAAATTATTATCCTCGTGTGGATTTTCTCTATGCTTCATTTCTTCGTATATATTTACACATACTGGCAATCATAATGAAAAGCCGTACTTGTCTAATGGCCCATTCTTGATCCGAAATTCGAGTGCTCGAACCCGACCGTGTACCAATCATTTTTTCTATTCGGCTAACACGGCTCTAACAGAGCCTACCCATGGTACTAAAATAAGCCAAACCCGCGGCTAATTGTTAACGTAAGAGTGTATAAGTAATATGTAGATATAAAATGCTTTATTGCATAAGATAGAACAAATACATAGCTAAACTTAATGCTAATTAGCATTTTATTGCAGCTAACCTTAAATATCTAGGAATAATTTTGGACAGTAATATGACATGGAAACCTCACAAAATATTTAAACAAAATTGTGTCACTAACAGGAGCCCTGCGTGGCTTTGCTCGATGCATCCCGCGTCAATTACGATATGCAGTTTATAATTCACTCGTAAAACCTCATATTGAATACCTGGTTGAAGTATGGGATACAGCGGCAAAAACTAATTTAGATATACTATAAAGAACTCAAAATAAATTAATAAAAATATTATTTAATTACGACTTTCTGATCTCTACTAACAAAATAAATAAGGAACGAAACTATTGAATATCTGGCAAATTGATCTATATAAAAATTGTACATTAATTCGCAAAATTCTAAAAGGACTTTTAGACCTTCATGCTACATCGTCAGTAAACATTATAACTTACCACGGTCAGATTGTGGTCTAATGAAGGTATTTACATATGTTATTAACAAAAAAACTTTGCTGTATCCACTAAATTATATCATTTCTAGTGCCCTCAAATTTCTAGTAGACGTTCACACCAAAGTGTAAAGTGTAGCTGTCATGTCCGGGCTCGTCGATCGAGCGCGTCGTATGTCAATTGCACTTCAGTTTATTGGATATCAAGCTGTCAGTGCGTTTGATGTCGAAGTCATGTGACGGGATATTGTATTAAACGCTACCAATAAACCTGATGTTGAGCACACTATGTCGCTAATGTTGAAAACCATTATGAGCTGAGCTTGTGTTGAACCAATTATTTGGATTAGATGCACACAGTACTTAGACGCTATCTTTTGTTGGTGCTATTTTATATGATCTAACTGGGCATACCGATTAAAGGTAAAATAAATAACCTGTGAAAGATTCCAGGTCAGATGATGATAATGATGGATGACGATCATCCAGGACACAACATACAACTATAGTGTAGTTTACTGAGCACTCCTGAAATCCAGTTACCAGTCCCGTGTCAGTTGATATCAAGCACAAATAAAGTACAGGTAATTCTATCACGCTTATCCTGACCTGTCACGGAGACAGGTGAGGATAAGTTGTAGGAAATTCTATCGCGCTGAGGGAAACTGGTGAGGATATATTGCTGGAAACTACAAGTATTTCTATCGCGCTAAAAGAGACAGGTGCATATTCCACCAACATACTCTATGTTGCTGGAAATTATAGGTATGTTAATCGCGCTACGGGTGACAGGTAACTATAAGCTCCTGGAAATTAAGTATGCCCAGTTAGATCCATTTATTGGTTAAGTACATAAAATGTAAATCCTTAATTGGCTGTAAGAAAAGTTTTTATCGATTTTAGTTATCATTCCTTGAGAGCTGTGTAATTTTGTTAAATAAATAAAATAAAATAAATCATTATTGGGAATGCTCCTGGATGTTGTATATAACTACAAAACATATTTTGAAATGATTACTCTTTGAATAATGGAGCATGACGACGAGCATGAGTCCACGAGTCATGACTCATTTTTTGTATTCACACAGTTCGAAATGAATTTACTTCATAAAATATTCTCTTTGCGGTTTGCTAGTAGCTAGTTTTTTTACTTATTTGGTGAGCTCTGATCAAATCCCTGCTGTTAATATCACTCAAAGTGAAGTTGCTTCAATGTTATATATTTTCTGATTTAAAAGAAGACTCAGGTAAATAAGTTTATGATATTGATACCTAAGAAGTATCTTGATTTTAGAGATGCCTGTATAGAGTTACATAGAACGTCTATTATACAAAAGGTGTGTGAAAGTGCACTATCCCGGATGATTCGGTCCATGAAAATGAACTTTTACTTGAAAAAAAGGCAAATCTTCAAATTATTTTTTCAGCTGCTTCTAGACTATGTGAGTTTCACATCTAATCTTATATAACCTAAAAATCAGTTTATTGAACTATGTAGTAGAAATGGACGTTTTAGTTTTTTACCGCAAACGGTTATGTAACCGATTTACAGTTTGCATATCGATATAGAAAACGGTTTTCAGATATCGATATCAGTCGCTGGGGTGGGGTTTTTAGATAGGCAAACTAACAACGAAACGACAAACGCAAACTTGTTCAGTTATTTATCAGTTTAGCAACTTGTAACTACGCCGGCGTGAAAACATGGACCAAAAAGAGTTACAATAGAAAGTAAACCATATTGCCAGCTATCTATAATATATTTTTACGCACGCCATTATCATGCAATCATGGCTAATGTTATGTCATATTCGTTCCATATGTCGTTTCGTTTGGTTTTTGGTTTGTGAAGTTTTCGTTTTGTTCGTGTCTGTAACATTTGAGGTTTTTATAAATTCTCATGATATCGGTTATGTGGATTTAAATATCGATATGGTATCGATATCCAACCCATATCCGATATCAGTTACGTTTCGATATATCGAACTCATGTCTAGCACCAGCAAGCGTAAAATGAAAGCTGAATCAATGCAATTGAAAAAAACGGCTTAACGCCCAATACTCCTCAATGCGGGACGTCAGTGCAGACCTTAGTTCTCCCACTTAGAATTAGAATTACAATGCAATTAATTCTGATAGGTACTGTCTTTGGACTTAAAAAATACTATCTTCTACAGAAAATCTGGAACAGGTCGTTCTTTGCTATAAGACTGTACATTGTCCACTAAGACTGGGATATACATTTATTCATACAACTATTTACAAGTAGGTATATCCAAAAAATACAGATGAAACAGCTAGCCACCTAAAGACCGTTACAAACGATCTATAGATAGCTCAACTAAGACTTAGTTTATAAGATCAAAATCCATTATGTAAAGTGCAAAATGCATGAACGACTTATGACACAATTTAAAAGATAATACAGTAAGTAACTAAAACTGCCAACAAACTATTGTACAGTTTGGCAGAAACTTTATAATTTAATGTACTATTAAATTGAAAATAAAAAAAAAATTGGTTCATATTTGAATTTCCTTCCTGCGTTTGTATTTCCTACAAAATAAGAAGAATACATAAGCATCTACTGGGTGAGCGTGCTTAGCATAGGTTACAACTGCATTTACTATATTAAGGCAATGTGTAACCAAACGTAAACCCATATTTAATATATATATAATATCACAAGAACTATCGTGAACTTGACTATTCATATTGTAAAAACGGGAATTTTCACGTAACGCACTATGCAAAATGATGATGAAAATCCCGTTTATGCAAAATTAATATAATATCACATATCATCAAAGGAAAAATCCGGCATGTTAGGCATATAACATACATAAATAAATATAAATAAATAAATAATGCAGGACATTTTCACACAGCATCATCTAGCCCCAAACTAAGCAGAGCTTGTATTATGGGAACTACATGACTGATATACTACTTATATACATTTTTTTGTAAATACATACATATTATACAAAGAAAAAACCCAGACCCAAAACAAATATTTGCAGAAACAAACAATTGTCCCGTGGCAGAAATTGAACCCGCAACCTTCTGCGTCTCAGGCGAGCCTTCACCCACTTCGCCACAGAGGTCATTCATCCATGAGTATGAACATATAGCTAGATGCGAGTAAGAGTGGCTCATGACTAGGCATCATCGAATACAAAACGATCACGTAAGACCATTTCAACTCAAACCAAACAGTCAATGCTTAAACTCTTCGTCCCGAGGGCACAGGATAACAGTTACGGCTAGGCCTAGTGGTGTCTTAAGTGTAAACGCTTTCCATTTAAATAGCTTGTTTATGGATCGCTGGGCAACGTTAATCTCTCACTTGGGTGATATTGAAGTGCCTTTGCTTAGATTTTTTACTATTTGCAAAACTAAAGACAGCAAAACCAAGTAATGAGACATTATTATGTGCCTGAAAAAAATCTCGGGAACAATCAAGCTCTCACAAAAGAAACTGCGATGAGGAACATCGAGAACAAAGCGATAAAACGATTCGATTGAATAGCGATTACATATTGAAATGGTTACATACATACTGATGTTGATATAAAAGAAAATTTATAATTTATTATAATTTTAGTAGCTTTCCTAAAATAAAACGTAGTATCCTACTTCCTACTAATAGTATAAACGTGAAAGTTTGTAATAGGTGTTTGTTACTCTTTCACGCAAAAACTACTGAGCGGATTTTGATGATACTTTCCAGTAATATAGCTTATACATCAGAATAACACATATGATACTTTTAAGCCGTGGGCAGAGGCTAGTTTTATATAATATTGTGTTGTTGAAAATCGGCTACCCATGTTCGCATTTTGTATGTAGCCATGTAAAACTATGAAAATGTTCATACAATAGCACCGACATCACGAGCACTGGTTTTTCCATTGTCTGCTTCCTAACACGTCATCCTATGACAAAACATTTCTGTACACAAGGAACTCTGGAACTCGAAAAATAGCTCAAAAAAGTCCGAGTTTAGTGACGCCGCGCCGTCCTGTGGGACGTCCCTTTATTGTTCGCGAACTGACTGAATACAAAGCAGCCGGTCGGTCTGTCACATGGATCTCAGAGAAATATGTGGAGGTGGATAATTGAGTTTCCAAAAATGTATGGTTATAGCCCCAAATAAAAAAAATAAAGTATAATATTTTGGTAAAAAATTGGTCACATATTCAGTATGATTGATTGATAAGCCACATTTACTGAACAAACCACATAGGGATGTTTATATCAATACCATTCACAAAGCAGATTGTAGACTTTGAGTACTCACAAAACTGGTGTGCTATGGTTAAATACATGATTTTTGGCGCGAATTAATTCGTACAAAATAAATAAACTAATATTATATTTTTTTACTAGTAATAAGGAGATGAGACAGATACAAACTTAGGATCTTAGATTGCTAAAAATGTGTTTAACTAAAAACTTACCAATACTAATACTGATACAGAAAATTTGAACTAACACAATTTAATTATGATTCTAAACCAAATACGTACAACATTGATTGTTACTGAACCGTAAAAAGACATCTTAATCTAAGTTAAAGCCAACATTTATTCTATAAAATCACAAAAATCACTTTGAAACGTCAATTTTACTGCCTATTCCTCCGCGACCAATCCAGGAAAGAAAGGTAAGAATGAAAGTTGATTATCCTTCTCTTTCTTGAAGCAAGTGAAGTGTGCAGTAAACAAAAATTTCGCATGTAGTTCATTGTAGTAACAATTCAGGCATTTATAAGGGACTCATGCCCCCAAATTGTATTTCTACATGCATCCCTCGCGCTGGAATCAATTTCCTCCGGTGACACATCCATCCATCACAGCTCCGTGTCAGCTCTTTTTGCTATTATTTTCATTAACAGCCAGCGCGTGACCGAAATAAAGTGCCGTTTAAAGGCGCCTTTTGATTGACTATCTAAAATGTATTTTTTGTTGCTGGGCAACTCACATTTTTCTGATGTTGTCAAACGTGAAAAAAATCGAAAAACATAAATTTTGTCGCTCGCTATTTTTTTGTTTTTTTATTTCCACCGGACCGACTATTATAAATAAATCATTGAACTAAAAAGGAAATATGTTTTGGCCGGAGTAGATAATATTTATAGGATGGTGTGGTCACAAAAAAAACAAATCATATTTTCACCCCAGTTTACACATGCAACTGATTATGCATAAATATTTACTAATTAAATATTTACGCGAAATTAAACATACTTTACAAAGACTTAGCGACTCAGTGACGACCTCCGGGCGGTGGGAGAGCAACCGGCTCAGATGAAGGATATTCTGCTGATATTTGTTCCAGATCTGGGTGATATAGTACCATGGTACTCATATTTCCTGATACCCACGATACAGGGAACCTAGAGAATGTGGTCAGGACAAAGTATGTGTCTGTTGGTAGTTCATTTTTTTATAAAAGAAATGTGATGAAGGTTTTTCATTTGTCTAGATCTGGAATAATTGTCATTTTATAGTTCTCCAAAGAGAAGGCGTAGTGCTGCCGGCTTAGCATGATCACCCAAGACAACGATTTTGTCTATACAAGAGAAGACAATAGTGACATTTGGGTGTAGATTGTTGCGACATTTTTACTGTCTCGAGCATGGCGATCTGAATGAATGGATAGAGAAGTTTCTACTCTTGGCATGGCGACCATGTTTTGTCTATCTTTGACATTAAGGGCTAGAGACATTTCTTCTCAAATAGTCTACTCTCGAGAGACGTAGACAAGAGTTTCTTTGTGTTTTGTCTGTCTATTTTTTGTGCTAAGAAATAATAGAAGATACGTATAAAAATAATGAACATATAACGAAACCATAGAAACCATCCATCTGATGAAAAACAGAAAAACTCGGTAAGGTAGCTCACATGAGCCTACGAATTGCCGGAGAGGCAATATCACTCATCTTTTGGTAAATGAACGCCAAAAGATGGGTGATATAAAGTTTGTAGCCTTGTCTATCTGTTTGTGGCATCATAGATCGATTTTAATCCAGTTTATGTATTTAAAAAGCTGTGTTGATTGGAATGATTGTTTTGTTATGTGTTATCACCACCCATTACTAAGGGGGTCACTTCGTTTCGATACAAGATTTTCGACAGTTTCGTTTTCGTCAACTTAATGATCGTAATATGTCAAATGTTATTCGTTTCGTGTTGATTAGTGGCTATTTTTTTTAAAATAGAATACAAAGAATGAACGAATACTTTTGTTTTCCCCGTTGCTATAGACAGTGCGAGGATGTCTACCTCTACGTAGCGAGGCGAGTCTTGATGTCGCCTCATGCTCAGGAAGAAGAGATATCAAGATGTGTAGAAAGAGTTTTGTCTTCCCCTGGAAGAGAAGACTTTGAAACGCCATGCTAAGCCAGCTGGAAAGTTATCTCTAAACGTTCAAAAATGAGACAGTCAAAAAACTTAAGTCGAAGGCTTCATAGTGTTTCCAGACATCATTATGGACCAAGCTACCTTACAAGATAAGTCCAAGTCTCAGCTGTTACCAAATCCTAAAGCCGAGGTTACACGACGACACTAACACTTGACACAACGTCAACACAACAAGCTATAATTAGTTTAGTTAGACAGCGATACTGAGCAACAGAAGCTTGATCTGCTCGTCAGTGTCGCGGCAGTGTACATACTTCGATCTAGACTGAGTGTCTAGTGTCTAAGGTATCGTCGTGTGTCAGAAGCTTAAAGGTTCCTTAAATTCCAGAAATACGAAAGTTTACCAATTACGTTTGTGTCGGTCGGAGCCATGTTGGAGATGGTTGGCAATGATCTAAGTATTCTGTAGGATTTAAGTCCACAGAGTTAATCTGTAATCTGATTTGTTTCGAACATTTGACGATCTCTGTGGCGCAGTGGCCAAAGATCCGTTTGTTGCCCGTCGCGGGATAAATGTTTATATGGTCTGCAAATATTTGTCTCGGGCCTGGGTGTTATCTATGTATAATATGTATGTATTTAAAAAAAAATGTATATCAACCATGTAGTTCCCACAATACAAGCTCTATTTACCTTGCTAGATGTGGCTGTGTGAAAATTGTAGCATTTTTTATTTATTTTATTTTAGCTGTTTTTCTTTTGCCATATAAGCATAAATTATAATCCTAACTGCAGTGGATAACAAAACTGCCTTGCAGAAAACTAGTCGATCAAAAGGACCATCCAAATATTAGATATTCGGGACTTACGGTTTATGCCCGTCCCGTGCGATTATACAATGTAAAAGCTTTATTTGCATATTTTTAAACTATGTTTGTTTTCATGTACGTAAATTTATAAAACAAGACTACTAACTCACTCGCTTTCATAAGGACTCAGTTCAGAGCGAACAACTAGAGTACCTATACAGGCCCGCATCCTAAAACAAATTGCCAATTCAATCTTAAGTAGTCTTAAGTAACTATGCTCGATTATAGTTTTGTTGGATTTAGAAGCTATACTTAAAGTCGATAATTGGTTCAATTAGTGGTTCTATAAATTATAGTCGTCACACTCTTGAGTGCAACCTTAAAAACATTTAAATTTATTCTCTTTACAAACCTCTCCACTCTAGTAAAATCCCGTCCCCAATTATAAAACATAAAACCAAACAGCAGAAGCAGTGTGCAACCTGAAATTAACATACAGAAAGTGATTTCGTATACCGCGTGCCAACCCTTGTTTTCTCTTTACACATACCTTGGTGGGAACGATCTTTGAAATAGGGTTACCGCACGTTTCCAACTGAAGTAGAATCACAAATATTAAAAATAAAAGTCCCCACCTCCCCATTTTAAATTTACTGTTTGGTAAAGTAGACTTGAGACGACAAATACCGCCTGGCAAGAGAGAAATGACGTCTATGATCAGCAGTGGGTGGATTCCTGGCTAAATTGATGATTTTAGGATATTATTTCGACTACAACGTACTTTACTATTCTCCTAAAATAATAACGAACCATGATAATTTCAATTCTGTGATGATATTAAAAAAAATACCTGGATTATAAAATAAAGCACTAGCAAACCCGCTTATTTCTACATCCGCGCGCAGATGAAGTCGCAAATATCTTCCAACCAACTTAGTTATAATTAATTTGATGTGTTTCATTTATGCTATGTACTCGTATAATAGCATAAATGAAATTCTGACAGAAATAAAACCGTTAAAAAAGCAAGTCTTCGTCAGGCCGAGGCAAGAAAAGCAGGGCTTTCTTGAAGGTTGGTGACTAGGTCCAGATTTGGCGCCGATTCTGTAGTTTACCAACTAAATTTAATTGAAACTGTCGCTCTCTTTTACTGATAGTGTACTATCAGTAAAAGATGGCAAGAATTTTACTCCGTTCAAATCAGTTTACGTGCCGTTTTTCTTCGCGTTTATAGTCAGCATGTTATGAAATTACGGCTAAATTTGTAAGGAAAACTTAAATCTGACTAATTTGATAGCACTAAAATTGTAGCTATCTCTTTCTTGCTTGCACTATCAGTAAAAAAGAGCGACAGTTTAGATTAAGTTTTGTTAGTGCACTACAGAATCGAGGCCATTGTCTTGGTATATAAGAGCAATGAAAATTACCGTTACTTCGAATTGCGTCGTCCAATACTTATATATCATATAATTATATTTACCACTTATCTAAATATTTGTCTAAATATAATATTGCATATGCGTGTACTTATCATAGTTATCTTGAAGAAAAGTATAAAAAAATACATATTTTACCAAGATACCACGTAGAAAGTAAATCTCGCATAAATGTGGGTTACGTTTAATACACGTTTTACTTACAGCCCTAAGTTTAGCTCAGTATATGATAACTGGGTGTAAGTCGCGGCATTTTCTTGTCTGTGTAATGCTGTGCGAACTAAGCTTTATGGAAAACTAGCTCCGTCTGGGAAAATGTCGTTCGTGGTTTGTGTTATGGAGAAGGTTATAGCGTACTTTACATAGTTACCTATATTTTTTCATGACATGGCTCATAAACATGACCTACATCTGCGTTGTTTTTTTTTATTATCTTTCATCTTCCATAATAAATGTCGGTAAGATTAAAGGTTTTTTTATATAGGACGCAACATACAACTATAGTGTAGTGTACTGGGCACTACTGAAATCTAGTTACCAGTCCCGTATCAGTTGATATCAAAGAAAAATAAAGTACAGGTATTTCTATCACGCTTATCCTCACCTGTCACGGAGACAGGTGAGGATAAGTTGTTGGTAATTCTATCACGCTGAGGGAAACTGGTGAGGATATATTTCTGAAAACTACAAGTATATAAATAGCGCTAAAAGAGACAGGTGCATATTCCAGCAACATATCTATGTTGCTGCTTGCGTTGTTTTTTATTATCTTCCAAAATAATAATAATAATAATAATAATAATGCTGGGACATTTTTCACACAGCATCATCTAGCCCCAAACTAAGCAGAGCTTGTATTATGGGAACTACATGACTGATATACTACTTATATACTTTTTTTTTGTAAATACATACATATCATACATAGAAAAACACCCAGACCCGAGACAAATAATTGCAGATCTACAAACATTTGTCCCGTGACAGGAATCGAACCCGCAACCTTCTGCGTCTCAGGCGGACTTTCGCCCACTGCGCTACAAATGTCGGTAAGATTTAAGGTTTTTTTATACAACTAAGTACAGTGGCAAACTACAATTTAGCCCACTTGTTGGTAAGCAGTTACCGTAATCTATGAACTCATGTAACACTAGAGGTATCACTCGTTACCGACCCTGAGACAAAGGTAGAAAAGTCTCATGTGCCTATAATGTCACGGACACTTATACCTTTTAAACTAGAACACAGAAATGAAAGGATTACTGCTTGGCCACAGAAATAGATGGTAGTACTTCCCTAGACGAGCGCTTTCACTATTCACTGCTTCTACTTCCAATTATTGTATGGAGTTGTACCAAACTGTATTCTTGAACAAATCAGCTTGATCTTTATTTCTGTTGACCCTACTGTTGCGGTCGAGAACATCTTTTTCAATATATTCGCAGCGAGTCATGATGATCAGACGTCCTATTGGCTGTTCCACTTTTAGTCATATTTTGGCCTTGTTGGTACAGCTTGAAGTTCAGCTCTAACAACGCCAATTCGCTTTTTATGTAGATTCACTTGAACTGAGCTTTTAAGTACTTGGAACGTGTCACTAAATTTCAATATATCATGATATTTAAAAGAATATTTCCAAGTAGTTGAAATAGTTATAATTAAACAATAATATCTATAGCCTTTCAAGAATTACACAATAAAGATATTAATGTACCTACATGATAAATTATTATGTTACTTGGTACTTGCATATACATACAACTTTTAACATAATGAATTAATGGTCCAAGAGCCCGTGACTATCAGACCTTCGTTATTTTATAAAACCTGAAAGTTTATCTGTGTATGTACCTAATACAGATATAAACGATTCCCGACTATGAAGTTTGGATCACGTTTACTTTAAAAGATAACAGGTAGCAAAGCAAAATATATAAAAACTGAGCTTTATACTTTGACGAAAATGAGGTGCTATTTTATACACCTTTGCTACCTGTTATCTTTTAAAGTAACCGTGATCCAAACTTCATAGTCGGGGATCAATTTATCTGTATTAGGGACATACACAGAGAAACTTTCAGGTTTTATAAAATAACAAAGGTCTGATCGTCACGGGCTCTTGCTCTATAAGTACTGTCAAGTTATATACTGTCAGAGCTAAATAGTTTTATCCTTTCCCAGTGTGCCACTAGACAGAGGCAAAATTTTGAAGTAGTTTAAACTATGTCACACATCTTAATATTTTTTCTCTAAAGTATTATCGCTTAAAATAAGTCTTTGCCACATTCCCAGCCACCACGCGTCACTATTTTTTAATAAACCACAAAGCCCGAAGCCACGGCTAAACCAACAATAAAATTACGGCGTCAATCTATTTCCACGCGGTTTGAAGCGAGAGGGATACGTCAGCTGTGTATTTGCCGAGGGTTTTTTGAACAAAAATATGGAGTATTTAGTTAACGTTTTTTATTGTGAGCTGGATTGACTTTTACATTGTTCTATTGATGATGTCTCGTCATGGTATTCTTGAGAGGTCTACGTTCAGCAGTGGGCTATGCCGTTGATGATGATGATTGATTCGTTCGTGGCGTAGGTGTACTACGTCGTATGTATAGTCTCTACTTACTTGTCTATATTTGTTTTCTTTTATATTTATTTAACTATTCCGTTATAATTACAGAACATTAACATGTCAAAGTGTCATGGTCTTCCATGTGTCAAAGTGTACATAAATTCTTACTCCAGATTGTATCTAATATGCATGCAAATCAAAAATAAATAACTCAGTAATTAATTAATATTTTAAAGGTTTTCATAGAATTCCTTTAATTTTGTTTTGAGTTCGTTTAGAGGAATCCGTGTGTTTTCGAACGGCAATTATATTAAATATTGAGCTTCTAAAGATATTTTATTCCAAAAACGATACCTAGTTAATACGTCTCAACAAGTATGTTATTTGGAACGTGTAATTATTCTTTGTTTTGGTTGTGCCTGCTACGCATCGTAGATACTCAACGCCAGGCCTAGTGCCTGCTACGTATCGTAGATACTCTACGCCAGGCCTAGTGCCTGCTACGCAGCGTAGATACTCTACGCCAGGCCTTGTGCCTGTTACGCATCGTAGATACTCTACGCCAGGCCTAGTGCCTGCTACGCAGCGTAGATACTCTACGCCAGGCCTAGTGCCTGCTACGCAGCGTAGATACTCTACGCCAGGCCTAGTGCCTGCTACGCAGCGTAGATACTCTACGCTAGGCCTAGTGCCTGCTACGCAGCGTAGATACTCTACGCCAGGCTTAGTGCCTCCTACGCTGTTGGTCTTGTAAGACACCGAACGCGTAGCATCCCATGCGCCATCCTGTTGACTTCAGCTAGGGTCTCATTCATATTTTTTCTTTTTAGGGTTCCGTACCTTCATCTTTATATCTCACTTAGTTGTCCATCTGCTGTCTGTCAAGACTTTTTATCTCGGGAACGCGTGGAGGTATCGAGTTGAAATTAAAACCATAATAATCAGGTTTACGGTCCCTTGAAGCTTTGAAAAAATCAAACTTCTAAGTTAACGTAAAAAAAAGATACGGCCGTTTATGCCGCAAAAACGTATATTTCGACACTCTCAAGGGAATCAACATTTATAGGGTACTTTCCGTCGACCTAAAATTATGAAATTTGGCAAGTAATATCGTCGTACAGGGAAAAATCAGAAACTATACATTTGTAATTGCTCGTGGTTTTAGAAACTGAATTTCGGGAAAATCTCGGAAAAAACTGCGAGACTCGATTCCTGAACTATTTATAATATGTACTTACTCGCACTGGTCTGGACTATTTTCGAAGAGAATGCTTTGTTCGCTTTTGTTCAGTACTTTTTAGTTGAGCAAAAAATAATTTTCTATCGATCTATGATGACTATTTATAATATAGTGGAACGCCTTCAAGTTCTTTCTCAAGTAAGTTTTTCTATACAAACTTCAACTTCAACACCCTACTACAGTCATTTAGGAGTTTCAGGGTGTAAATGATAAGGGGGTAAACGTACTAAATGCCACCGCCACCGCCATCGCCACCGCATTAGTTCGACCGGGCATTAGGTAAGTTATCAAATGAACGCCGACATTAGCGTCGCTCCATCAATATTCCACGTACGCGATCCAACTATCTTTACTTGTCCAAAATCGGAAAAGGAAGAATGAACTCTAATGCATTGTTATAAGAGTTTCGTTTACAGATACAGCAGCGTTAGTTAGTTGCGTACTTGTTTCAAATTATAGGAGAAAGTTAATAAGGAACTGGAACAAATAAAACCTTAAATTAAATTAATATTAATGTATAAGCGTAAATCCACACGGGTCAACGCGACTCAAACTCGCAACCTCCCGACGTTTGCAGAAGTTGAATTTTTAAGATCTTAAATTTCTTGTGATTAAGCCTTAAACTCTGATATTCATACAAGTGAGGGTACTGCTAAAATTACGGGTACATGACTGTGCACCCGTTAGTGTTGGCAACACGGCCCATCTGTTGGTAAGTGGCTACAAATATGGTAAGTGGTATACAGGCTTGAAACACCTCGATAAGATGAATCAAAAGCGCTTTGCCGTCGCTTTAAAAATTTAAAAACGCCCATTTTGAAAAATATCGTAATATGATCAATAAACTATAAACTAAAAAATAATTTGTATAAGCTTCACTTCGTCCGACGGAGGGGACTAAGTGGCCGGATTACGTTACAGTGCTCGTGGTGCGCTTGTGTTATAGGACCAGTAGGAAAAAAGAGTTCACGTCGTCCGATAGAGGGGACCATGCTGTCGGACCACGTGTCAACAGAGGCTTTTTTTTCTAAATAGACTCAGACGATGAAAATAAATGTTTGTGGCTAATAATCTTAGCCACAAATATCGATACTTTCCCACTTATAGGAAGGAAACACAGGATAAATATAATCCCAATTATTTCCAGAAACATCGTTCGATCTCCCATAACAATCAAAACTTTCTTCAGAAATCAGCATAACCATCTCAGCCAAAAACATTTCTCGTTTCGGCAAAAGCGATGAAAATAATTTCTCATCATAAGTTGCTCCCATCGCTTGGACCACACCATAACTTGTCGATGTGTAAGCAATGTGCCTGGTGATTTATCACTACTTCCCCCATTCAGTGGGTGAACCCTTTATGTGCCTAGTTACGTAAGAGAAGCACGACCTTAAGGAAAACTTGAGAGTTAGGAGTCTTAATTTGATGATGTGGGTTGATTTCTTTCAATAGTATTTTTAAAACGCACCATCAGAGATCAAATGTTATTATTTCAAATAGTTAGGAAACGCCCGTCATACTAATAAGCTTTTTTATCTAGAATTAAGAACGAACTATGCATGCAATTAATTTATCCCACGAGCCTGTAAGCTACACAATGACAGTTTTCTGAGTGTGTCATTTTTTCGTTATCGGCTAATATGTTTAAAAAACAAGTGGTCCTTATTTAAAAAGTTGTTGAATAGCTATGCAGGTAACTCAATATGTACCTATTTATATTATTTTTTTGTAACCTAGTGTAAGAAATACCGTCTTGTTTCAATTATTTATATAGGGTTAATATTAACGGCAGCTTAATTGGTGTAAGAATCATAAGTTTTTACCATTTATCTTGATATTGTAAATCGTTTGTGCCTTAATAAAAACAAAATAAAATAAAACTTTCGCGATTTGATTACATAATTTTACGTTTTATGGGTCTTTATCGTGTTTACCTTTCTATTATTTTCCCGACGTTAGCTTCATCCAGTGATCACGGATGGACACGCAACAACTATAATTATGATTTCTTTCAAGTTTTAAAAGCAGTTCACATGACTTTATTCACAACTCTATCACAAATATAAACACAAAAAGATATGCATCCTCATTTTTTAACTTTACGTCTGGACGTTTTGATTTGTTGTGTCATTAACGGTATTAACGGAGATGACAGGTCCTAGAAATGAAACTATTAAGGTGTCTTTATCATCAGTTCACATGACTTTATCCACAACTCTTTTATATCACAAACATAAACACAAAAAGATATGCATCCTAATTTTCAACTTGACGTCTGTAACGTCAGTAGAGGTATCAGCGCCTACTTACCTAGCAATTACGTTGAGCTGACGCCTTATTGGCGCGACATTGAACTGTCTAGATGGAAATTGCGTGGAGTATTTCTTAGTTATAATTACAAGTAGGCTAACAAATTGTTATTTTTTTAGTTTTTAATTATCCCATCATCATATTTCTAGGTCATAAGATAAATAACTAAATATTGAGGCATTTTGGGTATAGTGCATGACTTGAAATAACACATAGGCTACCATTAATCCTGTTATCACTCGTGTGAAGCCGAGGGCAGAGGCTATAAAAATATGATCAGTCGTCGTCGCAAGACGCAAGATCCGTGAACCTATCGAGAAGGGTCATCTACAAAACTTTAACAGATACCATCCACATACCATCTGCCCACATAATTTTGATGTGAGGAAAGGAAAGGAGCCTTGGGATCAGACAGGCTAATTAGATTAGATTAGATTACACTAGCTGCTACACACGGCTTCGCCCGCATGGTACCTGGATAAAAGTAGCCTATGTGTTATTCCCATGTATAAGCTATATTATTGTTAAGTTTTATTAAAATCCGTTCAGTAGTTTTAGCGTGAAAGAGGAATAAACATCCATCCTCACAAACTTTCACGTTTATAATATTAAGAAGGACTAGCTTCTGTCCACGGCTTCGCCCGCATGGTACCCGGATAAAAAGTAGCCTATATGTTATTCTGATGTATGAGCTATATCACTATAAAGTTTCATCAAAATTAATTCAGTAGTTTTTGCGTGAAAGAGAAACAAACATCCTCACAAACTTTCGCGTTTATAATATTAGTAGGAAGTAGGATTAATAGGATATAATTATATACAAAATACAACTTATCCTTCTACAATAAATTCATATTCACATGTTTGGATATGACCTAAGGATTTCCCTAACGGCTGAACTGAACTAGATGACATTCTCAACAGATATAATAGTCCGTAATCTAGCACAACGCATACGCATTTCTTTGCATTTTAGTTAATTTCCAGATTTGTTGTGTCATTGACACTATCAACGGACAGGGACCTAACTATCAAGTCTTATTACGATTCAATTCAGGCAAATATGTCCTCAATCGCAGCTAAAGTGATATCTTTGCCTGAAAAGAATCGCAATAACATTTCATGGTTAGGAACCTGGTCCTAGAAAGGACCCTTTTAAGGTGTCTTTATCATCAGTCCACTGCTGGGCATAGGCCTCTCCAAGTACACGCCACTGTGCCCGATCTTCGGCTCATCATCTATTTTAAATTACCTTTCATTGGTAGGGTTTTGCACATAATCGCCACACGAGGCAGGTGGGTAGGTTGACGATTGGAATTTGGAGCAAAAGGTATTTGTTACAGGGTAGCTGGTGGTGGGAATGCCACTTTCGGTGGCATTCCCATCTTGTTTATGAGTAAAGCTAATAATTTCTCGACAAGGTCCATGATAAAACAAGTATACAATACTAGCCTCTGCCCACGGCTTCGCCCGCGTTGTACTCGGATATAAAGGAGCCTATTTGTTATTCTGATGAATAAGCTATATTACTGTAAAGTTTTATCAAAATCAAACGATAGAGTACCGAAAATCCATCCTCACAAACTTTCGAGTTTATAATATCAGTAGGATTTGATTTGATGAGTAGTTTTCACTAAATAAATCTTAAAATTGTGTTTGATGTATCATTAGTACAATTTGTTCAAGTACGTAAGCCTTAGTAAAGCTATTTAGATTAGCTTACGGTCGGCAAGCACCTCATATCTTTGTTTGTTTTGATCGTGTGGACATCTTTTTCGTACTCGTAAGTTACGTGCGAAATGTAGAATACTTTACCCGGGTTTAACCTCTATTAGCCCTTTGGGGATTTGGGCTGAAAAATACATTACTTACATACTTACGTAATAAGTTCGTGAAATTGCTTAAAATGGTTGCTAAGATGTATTTTCGGATGGTTAAAAGTTCCGAAATTAGTATTTACTAGCTTAAGATAACGAATGCATTTTCAAAATTAATCACTTTTTTTGCTATCAGCTTCTACTGCTAGATCGCATCTATTCTTAAAATATTTAAGTGGACTATTTTTTCCCTTGAATACTATATACCTCCTTTACCATATACATACTATATACCTCATTGCTCTCTATGCGTACAGATTTTTTATTTTTTTGGCTAATATCTCTTATAATCGATAAACAATTCGGATGCCAATTGTTAACCAATTTTGATGTTTTTTTTTGTTGTTGTATAGAGAATGGTTTAACACGAGGTGGTCCAATAAAAGTTTTATTCCTGAGGGATTAGTATTTGACGACCTCTGTGGCGCAGTGGGCGAAAGTCCACCTGAGACGCAGAACGTTGCGGGCTCGATTCCTGTCACGAGATAAATGTTTGTAAGATCTGCAAATATTTGTCTCAGGTCTGGGTGTTTTTCTATGTATAATATGTATGTATTTACAAAAAAAAAGTATATCAGTATATCAGTCATGTAGTTCCCATAATACAAGCTCTGCTTAGTTTGGGGCTAGATGATGTTGTGTGAAAAATGTCCAGCTTTTTTTTTCTGTGAGACTTATAAAAAAATCATCATCTCATGGAATCAGCCGAAACATTTTTTGTGGGCGACTTTTCTTTTGTTTTTTATTCGAAAAAGTAATAACGTAACCCAAAATAACGTGGGAACGTGAGAATTTGATGCTATTAGAGTACCTGCAGGATAGAAACCGTAAACTTGGGAGTACAAGCAAGCGTACCTATTCCAAATATCGCAATTTAATTTTTATCAACCGACTTCAAAAAAGGAGTTTCTCAATTTATCTGTTTTTTTGTGTGTAGGTATGTTACGCGATATCTTCGACAATTGTAAACAGATTTTAATGATGCTTCTTTTTAATGTATATGTGTAGGGTATACTTCAAAGGTGGTCCCATATAAATTTTATGAAAAAAACCACACCTATGGGTGATAAAATGAGTGATGAAATTGCATATTGGACTTTTTATCAATTTCACGTTATATGAAGTCGGTTTTATGACATTTAAAAAACATAAAACTATTGAAAACTATGGATTCACATGAGAGGCAACGAGGCAAGAAGCTCAAGTGGGCAAAACTTGACTTGCTAATATAAAACTCTAAAGCCTGGAACATCGCCGCAATCAGTCTGTCTTTGTCTAAACTATCTGTTTTTTACGGGATACATTTGGTATAGGGGATTGGGATTTTAACAGTCGGGGACTGTTAAACGGGACACCGTTTAGCAGTCGAAATTCCAAAGACTCGCACAAAGCACCTTGCTTCAATATTTATTGTGCGAACCGCAAAGGAACTTTCTACCTGAGTTACTGTCTTCTGAGAAATACAACCTGGGAGTTTTCCAATCCAAAGTAAAAAGCTCCTTTCTTGAGAAAGGTGCTTCACCGCAGACCACAGCGCAGCGTTGCTTAATATGAGACAAACGGTGGTCAAATGAAAATAATTAGTCTGCAGGGATGGCAATCGCGAACGAAGTTGCGGGTGCAGCTAGTAAGTAATATATCAATCATGTAGTTCCCATAACACAAGCTCTACTTAGTTTGGGGCTAGATGATGCTGTGTGAAAAATGTCCAGCATTATTTATTTTTGACTTTGATTCACTGCGTTGTTTCAGAACATATGCTCGCTATAATTCCTCTTCCAATTTTTCAACTCTAATAAATAAATACAATATATCCATTGTATGCGCCGTGGTTTATCGTACCCACCTTTATATCGAGCTAGTTCCATGCATATGAAGGCTCAACTTTCCCGGAATATTAACACATAACATGCATGCCTCAGGACCAACGTCGACGTCCGTCCGTTGCAAATTGTTTTGCAAACTGTCCTACAACTATCTGAATACTAACGGGCTAACCTTACCACCTTTGGAATAAGACTCAATTTAGACTCAATACTCATAAATTATCTGGCAAATCTGAAGCTTGAATTAAATGTAGGAATAGAATTGTTTGAGAACAACCATATAATTGCGAACTTAAAACCGTATTCTGTAGTTTGCATAATAGTTAAATAAAAAGTTTATTAAGTGTAGAGATAGCAAAACTAACTCAAAAGGTTTAGCAAGATGCGAGGCGCGATGTTTACAGCTTCTTCCTTCTCGCCAGCTTTCTCAAGAGAACACAGTTTTGTAGGTAACGCGATCTTCGCGTTAGTTTTTGAGTGGAGACAGCGTCTTTGCAAACGTAGTGTGGATCGCCGCCCGGCTTCGACGAGAAGAGCCGAACACCGGTCTCAGTGGCGCGTAATGCGATAGGTCTATGTCCAGCTGTGGACTAATGTGGGCTTACATAGTCTCGACCCTATTATAGAACTCTCTGTATCGTGGGTATCAGGAACTACGAGTACCGTGGTACCACAACAACTAGACCCAGAATAAATATCTGCAGACCATGTAAACATTTATCCCGCAGTGGGAATCGCCCGCCACGCCACTGTAGTCGTCGATAAAGGTTTTATCAAACCAAATTGTTGAATCCTTTTTTCTTTGAATTTAAACCTTTACAAATTGGTCGAAGAAAGGTGATTCGAAATTATAAATACAGAAGATTTTGGGACAAAATAACGACATCAAACGTGTTTTTTCTTTTTCTCGAAGATTCATAGAGAAAACCCCCTTTGTAGCTATTTTTAAACAGAACTTTCAAAGGAATATACAGATTATAATAATGGACTCTTGTAACATACTCAGTAGATTTTTTTCCCCTGTAAAAATTTGTACTAATTTGTCAAATAAAATAAAAGTTTATTACTTTTACAAAAACTATACACAGCATTCTCAGAAAGTCTTACAAAGTAAGGTATCGGTTCTGATCAAAAATAATCGCATCTTTGACAAGTTGAGACTCTAAAATCCTTTTTATATCGCCATTAAAAAGAAGTCCGTTGTATACAAGAACAAACGTTTTCAACATTAATTACCTTTCTTGAAAACATTTCTGTAAAATTTTACAGTTTTGGAGGCAGGACGGGGAACAGAGGATTTAATTTGTATCGGATAATTGATTTTTATAAAGTTTTTGCTCACAATATTGTTTTTTATTATTTAACGTTACTAGTTAAACAGTCCGCGACTTTATCTAAGAATTCCGGAAAATTCTTCAAATAAATTCCTATGTATGGCATATATTGATATTTTTAATAGGCAAAACTACAACCATTGAGCTTATATATGCCTTAGAAATCCACACCATATTCATGACCACATTGACGCCTTTCCATGAGGTAAGATTGTGGTCAAAGGCCTATCTATATCTATACTAATAAAAAAGCTGAAGAGTTTGTTTGTTTGAAAAAAAATTGATAACCAAGTAGCTGCGGAAGATTATCCTACTACTATTATATACGCAAAAAATTGTGAGGATGGATGTTTGTTTCTCTTTCACGCAAAAACTACTAAACGGATTGATGAAAATTTACAGTAATATAGCTTATACATCAGAATAACACGTAGGCTACTTTTTATCCGGGTATCACGCGGACGAAGCCGTGGGCAGAGGCTAGTATGTCATATATTAACATCACGCTACGGCACTTAGGAGCCGATCAAAATAAGTAATAGCGTGGGCGGGTGATGCGACACGGTGGGTCGTGTGCCGAGGGCTTGCCAGATAGTTTATTATAAAAAAGGTAGTGTGTATAATCTTGGCTAAGAGATGGGCGCGGGCTCACGGAAAGGGAAGCTAAACTGAACCGGCTTCATAGTAATGTAGGTATTTGTTTTCTTTGAAAACTTATTCTTTTATCTTTCCTACTAATATTATAAACGTGAAATTTTGTGAGGATGGATGTTTGTTACTCTTTCACGCAAAAACTACTGAACGTATTTTGATGGAACTTAACAGTAATATAGCTCACACATCAGAATAATATATAGGATACTTTTTATCCAGGTACCACGTGAGCGAAGTCGTGGGCAGAAGCTAGTATATACATATAATTATTAAGATGTGACCGATTCTGTTATTTCCAATAATATCACGAGAACGTTATAGTGTCAGCACAGAAGAATCAATTCCCGCGTGGTTTTCATAGCGATATCCAAATGCATATTAAATTTAGTAAATTGCAAAAATGGCCGTTGCAAGAGGCAATTTTGTTCGCAATGAGATAAACTATGACCAATAGTTATAGTAAGTAGCGTTTACATTTATCTTTAGAAAGGTAAACATATTATTGTATGAAGAATATGATGAGGATGAATGAAGCGAAAGAGGTATGCCAGGATCGTAGCAAGTGGAAATCCATGGTCTCTGCCTACCCCTCCGGGAAACAGGCGTGACTATTATGTACATTTATAGTTGTCTAAAGTATAAATGAAACAACAACTTAGGTATATCCTATTAATATTATAAAGACGAAAATTTGTGAGGATGGATGTTTGTTACTCTTTCACGCAAAAACTACTGAACGGATTTTGATGTAAATTTACAGTAATATAGCTTATACATTAGAATAACACATAGGCTACTTTTTATCCGGGTACCACGCGGGCAAAGCCGTGGGCAGAAGCTAGTATATACAAAATATAACTGATGAAACAGTTCAGCCATCTAAAGATTGCTGCCAAGGGTTATAGATAACTTAACTGATTTAGATTACTACCAGATGGAAGCGTTTTAGCAGAGAGGAGGAAATTGTTGCGACTTTTTTTAATACATTCACCAGCCCATCTTCGTCACCATCGTCAAAATAAGAAGCCCACTGCTAGACATTGACCTCCTCAAAGAGTGCGAAGACGAATGATTTTTGCGCCAGTTCGTCTTATAGCCGGCTGTGCGTTCATGCAAAAACAATGGATGCCGATCATAGAACACCATTCCTCTATCATGCATAACTGCACCTCTGCGGCTGCGGCTTTACGTTATTGTTCATATCAGAGTCCGGGAATTCACTTACGTCAACCCCATGTATACCATAGTAACAGAACGACTCATACATGGGGTTAAAGTGGGACAAAAATAACGTTATAAGAACGTGGATGCTGCTTGGCAGGGTTTATGAAAAACCTTTTTTTTATCATAATCAGTCTAGGCAGAAAAAAATATAACATTTTTTTTTTCTTTTTTTTTTGTGCACCAATGAATTTTCCACGTTAAAATGTATGTGTTCTTTAGCATGTGCCCAATACGGTGAAGGAAAACATCGTGAGGAACCGACATGTCCGAAAATTCGAAGGTATGTGCCATCTGTTAGTGTGTCCCAATAAGGGGCGATGGGCTTGCAACATGTCACGTGAAATGTAATGTTTGCACGTGCTTCTGACTACCTCTGCTTGGTATTCTCAAAGATCTGACTGAGTATGTATCTAAGGATATCCTATCATAGGAAATAAAGTTGTGAACGTGTTTGTTTTCTTTTGTTCCTTTAATCTATGTTTTATTCCAAAAACTATCGTGAACTTGACTATTGATATTGTAAAAACGGGAATTTTCACGTACTGCACTATCAGTGAAGTGGTTGCGACTTTCTCCTTCCACTCACCTTGATGAAGACTCTCGGAATGAGTCGAAACTTAGTCGGTGCCTTCACCGATAGTGCAGTACGTGAAAATTCCTGGATCGAGAGCAAATTGGCACTACTGAAGATTCGCACTTCGTATACCAGCATGAGATATACATACATGGGATGAAAGAGAGCACATACAAATGCTATATTAAGTACAACCGAGAAAAAAATGTTCAAAAAATTCTAAACGTTTTGGTAGGTACTCAATAGGAAGGGTTGACGACTGTGAACTCCCGATCTAGCGACGGTCTTTCAATGATTCCGAATTCAAACTGTGTCACACCATACCGAGTTCACAAACACTAGAACGCTTGACGAATATCGACAGTAACAAGGAAAACGTACCAACTAGGCGGTCAGTATTATTCTGGTAAGTTTCATCTAGTAGCGGTAAATACCCTTCCAACGCAATTATCCGAGTTAAAGATATTTATTGGCGAAATTTGTTTACAATGCTAGCCGAAAGGGAAAGTCGCATTAATTTTAAAGGTTATACTTTCTAATTTTTTATGTTATTATTTTTATAGCTCGCAGAACCAATCACCAATAATGGTCAAATAATAAAAGTTATCGAGTCGTTATAGTCGTTAAGTCAAGTCGAAAACCGACAACAGAGCTGGCCAATGGTGTGACGTCATTGCCTAGGGTCAGCAGAATACCAGTGATAAGTACCTACCTACCTAGGAAATGCTAAGCTGACACCTTTTTGGCACAACATTGATCAGAAAGGTGCGTAAGATATTTCTGTTCAATTCTACTAAATGATAAATAGATATGTAATGTAGTTCCCATAATACAAGTTCTGCTTAGTTTGGGGTTAGATGATACTGAGTGAAAATGTCCAGCACTATTCATTAGGTATCTATCATATACACTTTATTGCTAACCAAATGAAAATTCAAAAACCCAGGAATTTATGAACATACAAGGGTTAACATCAAAGATATGCGATCTTATCGCCAAATCGATCTCTTCCAGACAATCTGTAACCTTATAAGGAGACTGAGTACTATTTGGTTTTCAGTTTAAAACTTTTTCAACATTCTATTTCTGGATTTTTGTTTTTTGGAAACAAATATTGTTGCCTACCTTATGTTGCCTAACCAAATAAGTTTTTTTTTTCTCATGTTGTGCAAACATTGTTTTTGTTTATGTTTTTTATTTCATTTCATTGACGACACCTGTGGCACAGTAGGCGAAGGCCCGCCTGAGACACTGGAGGTTGCGGGTTCGGTTCCCGCCACTCAGGTCTGAGTGTTTTCTATGTATAATATGTATGTATTTACAAAAAAAGTATATAAGTAGTATATCAGTCATGTAGTACCCATAACACAAGTTCTGCTTACTTTGGGGCTAGATGATGCTGTGTGAAAAATGTCCACTATTTATTTATTATTAGAGTTCGCCCGCAGCTCTTAGATTATTTACCAAAAATAACCATTGAATCCCCATGACCTATCGGCACAAGCAATGTATCTCTATTTTTTTGCCTTCGTGGACCAAACAACTACCCAATTCACTTCCCTTGATTTACGCAAATTATGATTTATCTAAGAATTCGTCCCATCGGCATCGCTGGTCTGGAATAGAGGCCGACGTCCCGTGCGAGCTGACTACAGCAGAAAATGATACATGCAAATAGGTTTACTGTGACCCACATACCGTGTGGCAACATAAATTACGGGGCCAATTGTTTCCTATAGCCTATTGTCTCTCGTTGCATTTATTTAGGGGCCATTTTGTAGAGCGGAATTTGCTCTTTTTGTGTGGATTTTACAAAGGCTTTTATAGGTTTAATCGACAGCACTGCTCTAAATTATTGGAAAGTTATCTGTTAGAAGCTCGGTGCTAACCATAAAGGAATATATTTATGTATTCCGGCTGGGTGTTATACCTGAAAACGTAATTTGTTTTTTTATTCAATACAACTAATGTTGTAAACAAGCGAATGGTCCATCTGTCCTATCTGTGTCGTAGCCTATAGAGCACTGTTCCTCAAAGTGGGCGATAACGCCTCCTTGTGGGCGCTGGAGGCCTTCAGGGGGGCGGTAGAAGACTAGAAGATATTGGGGGCACTAAGGCGGTCTAGAGAGGAAAGCATAGGATTTTTTTTTTAAATTTATTAAAGGCTTTCTCTAGCTCAAGGTTTGCTGGAAGAAAACTCTTTTTAGGGTTAAGTTCGCCTTTGTACATGTAATTTAATTCTGCCTTTTTGTAATTATTTATTTGTGTGTACAATAAAGAATAAGAAAGGCTTTGTCGCTGAGCGACCATATCGTCTAATCGGAAAACAGACTAAAATATATTAATCTTAAAACACCACAAAAAATACGTAACTACGCACTAAACATATTGCAGCTAGTTTGTACAAACTGTTGGCTTCATCTTGTTATGTTTAAAAACTTTGGGGGACGCTAGAATTTTTTTAATTCTCAAAGTGGGTGGTGGAAAATAAAAGTTTGAGAACCTGTGCTATAGAGGTTTGAAACACCAGAGGTTTCACTCGCGTGTTTCCGACCCTGAGATGGGCATAACTTGTGCAAAATAGTATTAATCAAACGTTTGTGATCAGGAAACATAATTGTATTGTAAGTTTTATACGGGTCTCGACGGGTGCACACGTCGTGATCCCATTTCAAAGTTATACGGTTAGTGTAGTGTGTCGTAATGTGAACATAGTCTTTTCTGAATCTGAAGATGAAATGAGGGTAGTTGCGGCTACTCCCTTTATTTCTCGACGATAGCTTCATATACTCCAGTCAACCTGTGACCACGGCCAACGTAACACAGTCAATACAAACGAAAAATAATAAAAAAAAAAACGCAACAAATAACTTCTAATTTATAACAATAATATAAAACTTCCAATTTGTGCGAAATAGCTTCCTTGCAGAAGTCATCAGAAGCCAAAATATTATAATACTTAATCTCGTTAGAAATAACTCAGTCTATTTTTGGTCAGCTTTCAATTACCTCTATAATTTTGTATTTTTATCGTAAACTATGTAAATTGCGTCTATTTCGATTGCAAAAATATTAAAGGCTCCAAATTTTGTACAAAATAGTTTTTAGACACATTAATGCTTTTTTAACACGTTAATTAAAAGACTTGTTTACGAACCCCTTCTAAAGAATGCATCCCACTAGCCTTATAAACTTCTAATTTTATTTATGTCCTATTCAGTACCTATTCATTATCTAATTTCATTTATTAATGAATCATTGTGAATATATATATATTAAGTAGGAATTATGTATTTATTAATAACTAGCTGCGCCCCGCGGTTTCACCCGCGTAGGTTCGATTTTATTTTCGTGATAACTTCGAAATTAAATGTCTGATTCGAATGAATTAAAAAGTAGTTATTTGAATAACAATTAATACTAAGATACGAATGTAACCAACTTTTGTTTCTACCCGCGATTTAATTACATTTTGGAACACAAAGTAATAAAAGTTACTAATGTGACATAGTTAGATATATAACCTCGAGGACTTTTTTGTAGGGAATAATGAGTACTTTAATCATGTAGTATATCATTTTTATGTATCGTCAATAGTTTTCTCAGCGCACGCCAAATAATGAAATTTATAGACAAAATTTTGCTACTTTGGGTTACATTATTGTAATTTTCTTAAAGATCTCTATTTTTTTTTAAAATAAATTATAGCCTATGTTACTTCATGATAATTTAACTTTCTATTAGTAAAAAAATGGTTAAAATCGGTCCAGTAGTTTCGGAGCCTATTCGATACAAACAAACAAAAAATCTTTCCTCTTTATAATATTAGTATAGATATGGAGTTTATCGACAATTTCCACTAATAATATTAGATACTGTTAATTTTTTTTTATGTAAAATATCGAACGATAACCATTTTAATTTTTGTTACTTTTAAAGTTTAAGGTGCCAACCTTTTTTGTATACCTTTTGGTTGGCAGTTAAAAGATGCTTTTAGCATCAAGCCCACCTTTTCTACACTCTTATTTCTTGTGCAATTAACAAAATAATTAATAAAATTACATACCATTAATGTGTTTAATTATGTTGTGTTTCAGTTTTGTATCATGAATCATCGTATTGTATCATTAAAGCCTACAAAGGAAATAAATTGAATCAATGTTTATATCCTCGTTAAATTACAATTAATACAATGATGGATCATTGTCCATCAGATACACATAGACAGACAACATTCTGTTTTAACAATATTGGCATAACGTTCCATCTAATAAAGCTACTTTAGTACACCTAGTATAAAAAAAAAATGGTCTTTAATGGAATAACTAGGTCTTATTAGGATGGCCATGAGGCCATACCAAGTCAAAAATAAAAGTGATATAATTTTTCAAACAATCATGTTTATCATTTGTGTTAATATGGTGTGGTATAAAAAATAATGTAAGACATTAAAGTGTCAAAAAACCGACTTTCTCACGTGCTTGCTTTATTTTGCTCATTCAGGATGATACTCTTTAGAATTAAAAATAAACGTTTTTTTATTTTTTTCACACAGCATCATCTATCCCCAAAGTAAGCAGAGCTATCATCTCAGGCGGGCCTTCGCCTACTACACTACAGAGGTCAATAGCCCACAAAAAAATATTTCGGCTAGTCGTGATTCCATAAGATGATGATGTTTTTTTAGTATTACGGGAAAATTATCAATCCCTCAGGAATAAACACTTTTATAGGACCACTTCGAGATCATTCTCTATACAAATTAACGATCAATATCGGTTATCAACTGGCAAAGATATCAAAGATATAGTAACAAACAAAAAAAAATACAATCGAAAAAAGCAAAACGAGGGCGATGAAGCCATGGTAAGGTGATATTCTAGAAATTGTATATCCTACCGATTAGTAATCTAACGTGAAATACTTATTACTCTGCAAAACGTGCACGTGAGCCAAATATAATGTATTTAATGTCCTCTGACTACCCTTAATTCGTATCTACAACTTTTTAGAGTCCAAGCAATATGCTATTTAGGTCATCCTTGGTTCAGATTGCGCCTCATACCAGACTTATCCTGTTCCATGCTTCGAATCGTAACTCAAAACTTTTGCCAAGATAGATTCGTATAATACAAAACATTGAACAACAAAATTGCTACATCCAGATATGAACAACGCCAAAAAGTTAACGCCTGAATCCGCTAACCCAACCGGGCGCCGCCCATCCCAAGCACATGAGCACAGCTTACAATAATATGGCTGATTTCTTCGGCCTTAATCATTTCCTCAATGATGTTGTTAACCTAAAGTTTAGTATGATTACCATGCTAAGGTTTTTGGCGAAATAATTAGCTTTCATACCACAGTACGTGATATTTTAACTTGATTTTTAAAAAAAGTTATTTCTTTAAAATTTTTAAACTAAATATTTTCCATTATCTATTTCAGCCCTCTAGTGACTTGTAGAATAAAATATCTTGAAAAACTATACTTGAAGTCTCAAAAATCGATCATAAACCGCAATTTATTCGGATAAGCAGAAGAATATAAATGGTCACAGCAAACATACAATCTTCATTCATTCATAACATTCATTCAATCATTGACGGTAATCGCTTAAACAAGCTACTTATGTCTCAGCGATAAAACAATATTAGTTTTACGAGTCTTTATTGCGTTTATCTTTTTTATTATTTTCCCTTACAGTAAGAAATGTTATAACTGATAGCGAAAGTTAAACAAATACTAAGAATAAAAAAGCCTTTTCACTGAATTAAAAGCAAAGTTAAGAATGTTTACAATTCTCCTAAAGCAACCCAGCTTTTTATCCCATCTGTGACGCCTGTTTGCGTAGACCGAACCATCTCTATCTATCCGAGATTAGATCAAGATAGGTATGTAACGTATAATCTGGTCATATTTCAACGACACTGGACTCGGAAGCTATTCCCGGAGATTTATCACTCGTGTCTCGCTCTAGAAGATCGTTTGCCTACTATCAATACGTGAGCTTTGCCTACCCGTATGAAGACGGCTTAATTGTTGACTGCATGAAGATATGTTGAGACGTTACTTGCCAAGTAGTTTGAATCTCGACCAGGTCATAGCATAATTTGAGGTAGCACTGGGGCATGAAGAAAAGAACAAGCTACATTGTATATGTCTATGGAACAATTTACAATTTAAATGGCCTGGAGTTTTCCGCGTTTGTGAGGTCATCTTTCCTAGGCCCTCTCTGAAAATCAGCGCTGCTTCTCACTACTGTGCTGAGCAGCACTAAGCTGAGACAGAACCTGTTTGGTACAGATGGGACTAATTAGCACAAAAATTTTCTCTTTGACACTATGTTTTTGTTAAAATCTTAGGTATTTATTGTGTCTATTTATATATTTTCTCTGTGTGTAGGTATCTGTCCTTTCATATTGTAAAAACGGGAATTTTCACGTAATGCACTATCGGTGAAGGCACCGACTAAGTTTCGACTCATTCCGAGAGTCTTCATCAGGGTGAGTGCGACTTTCTCCTTCCGCGTCGCGCCGTGTATCTGTCCTTTCTGTGTTTTATTGTTGAAAAATAAATAACTTTCTTTCTTCCTTTCTAATCAAAGATTTTTTTATTAAACCATTGATACTAATGATATTTTTTATTTTTTTATGTATACTCCATGATAAAAATATTGTTGTAGAGTTTTTTTTTTACGAATAGTGCGGCACGAAAATCAGTGTTGGCCTAGTGCATAGACCCTGACTTCCGATCCGGAAGGCGTGAGTTCAAATCCAGTCGTACACTAATGGCTTTTTCCACCTGAAAAATGTATGTACGCATTAACACATGCTCAAAACGGTGCAGTAAAACATTGTAGGAAATCAACATACCCTAGAACCCAAAATACGAAGGTATGTCCCATCAGATAGTGTTCCAATAAGCGGCGATAGGCTTGCAATCTATCACGTAGAAATCTAACTCCTTGACTACCTTCTAGTACCCTCAAAGATCTACTCACTGAGTATGAATCTGAAAATGCCCATCTTAGGAAATACAGTCGTAGGCGTGTTTTATTTTTGTAGGAGACATAATTTTCTAACTAGCTTCTACCCACGGCTTCGCCTGCGAGGTATCCGGATAAAAAGTAACTTATGTGTTCTGAGGTATAAGCTATATTACTGTAAAGTTTCATCAAAATCCATAGTAGTTTTTGCGTGAAAGAGTAACAAATATCCATCCGCACAAACTTTCGCGTTTATAATATTAGTAGGACTAGCTTCTATCCACCGCTTCGCCCGCGTGGCACCCGGATAAAAAGTAGCCTATGTATTATTCTGATGTATAAGCTATATTACAGGAAAGTTTTATCAAAATCCGTTCAGTAGTTTTTGCGTGAAAGAGGAACAAACATCCATCCCCACCAACATTCACGTTTATAATATTAAGTTGGATGTAAGCTAGAGTAAACATCTTAGATTTTTTTAAGATGCGGATACTTAAGAATTTTCAAAGACGTTATGTTTGAAGGTAACTATTCAAAATAAATACATAAGGTTTAACTATAACTATATATAACTTTTTATATAGAATATTGTGCCAGAATTCAAAACTTATATACTCTCAGCAGACCGTCAGAGAAATATTATAAAAAATATAAAGAGCCCCGTTATCAGGCAGCTTTTGTGGGGAAACCTTTGAAGTAAAAATTTATTCTCAATTCGCGGTTCAAAGGGCCATTGACTGTTCAATAGAATAATATTTTCTGCTGCAAATAAGTTGTAAAAGGCAAGGTATTTTCGGGAGATTCGGTATTTGAACCTGTGTGAGCTTGCAAGATTAGGAGTTTATTTACGCTAAGCAATTTTATTCTGGCCAAGTAAGGATAAGCAACCTTTTCATTGATACGACAAAGTTATGAATTTCAACAGGGAGTAATTTCCTATACACAAAGTCAAAGTCAATCGTAGATTTTCTACATACAAAAGCCTATTTGAAGCGTACCTAATAAGTATTTTCATGAGTAAATAAAAACCGACTTCAAGTAACGGGAAGTTGATAAAGTCCAATATGATATTTCATCCCCCATTTTGTCAACTTTAGAAGTAGAATTTTTATATAAAATGTATATGTAATCTATAAAAAAAAAAAAAAAATCGGTTCACAATTGGCGAAGATATAGCGTAACATACACACATAAAAAAACATACAAACGAATAAAGAACCTGCTTCTTCTTTAAAGTCGGTTGAAATGATAGAACTTTAACTAAATCACGAATTCTGACTTAATCATACAATGGCAACTACCATAGTTTGTTATGAATACATGTCAATATTTATGATAAAAATATATACATGAAAATATAGTTAGTTCACAAGGCGGCTGTATTTTGGGAACGCTTCTGGATCAGTTGAGCTACCTATAGTTCGTTTGCGGTCTTTAGATGGCTAGCTGTTTCATCTGTATTTTTTGTATATACCTACTTGTAAAAAGTTGTATGCATCAATGTATTATGTTAGTTCACTAAAAAACAAATAATAATAAAAATCTAATTTAATAAAATTACCTGCTGAAACTGTCCGATTTCAAGATTTTCAATTACACGGAAAACGTTTTTGTAAAAACAACGTAAAATATCTGAATTTGAATAAAACTAATACCGTCTAAGGGGCCCAAAGATGATTTCAACTTCGTGGAAAAACTTTCTTCAATATAACGAATTATTGGATTCGCAGACGCCGAAAAATAATCATATCGGACTTTCGGTTGATATCTTTTTTCTCAGAAACTTTGTAAGGCTTTGTCACAGCTAAGCGAACAGCTAGTTCACTCTTTAGAAATATGGCATAAATCCTGCTAAACATGTATTAAAACATCTTTAAATTAGGGTAAGATTTGACTACGGTAATCTAATAGAAGCGGGGGTTACGAAAAATAACAAATACGTTTTTAAAAAATTGCTTTCATCTTCGTATAACCATTTCCTTTTCCTTATCCCAATCAATTTTAATATTTTTTTCATAAAAATAATAACGACTTCCAAAGTTTTGCACGGAGCCTTTCTTTCTAGCAGTTTTAATTGATAATTTTCAAGGAATTTAAGAAAATATTTTATCTAGTGTCATAAGCTAGGGAGGAAATAAAGAAGTACTCGTTGACAAGTAAATGTTAAAACATAGGTTTAAAGATGCTACTAACTAACTATTGTACCTACTTAATATGTTAATAAATAAATAAATAATAAATAATAATAATGTCAAAATTCACGTGAATGTATTGCTAACCACCGCCACCGCCAACGCCACCACTTCAGATTCGTACAAAATTATAGGTTTGCTTTACCTTTACAAGCTATTCTTATGCACGTAGTGACCCAGCTTTTACCCTTTTTATGTGTAATAGTCTTGTTCAGAGGACAATTTGATTCAGCCGAAGCAAATTGAATAACATAAGAGATATTATTCTACATTTCACATATTTGACCCCGATTCAATCATGTCACCGTCAGTTTGTCAAGTTTGTGTCGGGTCCGGGGAAAATGGACTATTTCCGGATTATGCCATGGGAGGATGTCGGTGATTTATTTCTAGCATTTTTTATGTTCTTTTGATGTGTCCCATGGATTCTTGGCGATGGGGTTGTATTTTCCGAGTCGAAAATCAGAGATCATAATTATTCTTCCGGCACTTTGTAAGCTCACGCTTTTTCCATATAGGGGTGGACACCCAGTTGCTACTAGCTACGCAAACGTCGTCTGTTTTGAAAACTAACAGAAACAATCATGGCTTCTCCAAGATAAATGAGTCTTTAAAAATAAATAGTTTAAACATATATCTAAACAGGATAAAAAGCATCAATTCCTTTATATCCTCATTAAAGTAACAAATGCAGGTAAAAACAATCTGATTTTGTATAATATTCCAAAACTAGTATCCTGTATGAGACTCGAACCCACGACTAATGTGCCTACGAGGGTGCTATATCAACTTAACCACCAGATTGTTACCAGCCCAGTCCACATTCCTGGGATGTTTCGGCTCGAAGCACCGAAATCTTGTGATTTCTATTAAGTGAGGGTAAAACTATATTTTTTTTGTAGTTTGGAAATTGATGTCATATGGCTCTGATTCTAAATATCTCATTTCATTACTCGAGCATGGCTACCCTGACCTCAACTTGCTGCAAACAGTGATTATGATCCACATTAGCGGGAGTACAAATATTTGCACCCAACAGCCGCCGGTCGGTCCCATGTGGTGATTAAAACCATCTTGCTTCCAAGTTTACTGTGTCACTTTCACTGTGCTATGCTATGTTTCACCCACGTAGGATTCGATTTTATACTCGTGATAACTTCGAAATTAAATATCTGATTCGAATGAATTAAAAAGTATTTTACTGCTACATAAATATCCTTGATGATAAAAGTATTTATTTGAATAACAATTAATACTACGATACGAATATAACCAACTTTTGTTTCTACCGGCGATTTAATTATATTTTAGAACACAAAAGTTACTAATGTGACTTAACTATCATACTCGTAGTTAGATATACATACACCCCTGAGGACTTTTTTGTAGGGAATAATAAGTACTTTAATAATGTAGTACATCATTTTTATGTATCATCAATAGTTTTCTCAGCGCACGCCAAATAATGAATTTGATAGACAAAATGTTGCTACTTTGGGTTACATTATTGTAATTTTCTTAAAGATCTCTATTTTTCTTGAAAATAAATTATAGCCTATGTTATTTCCTGGTAATTTAGCTTTCTATTAGTGAAAAAATTGTTAAAATCGGTCCAGTACTTTCGGAGCCTATTCTATACAAACAAACAAACAAAAAAATCTTTCCCCTTTATAATATGAGTATAGATGTAGCTAAAGTTTTTTATTTTTTATATATGCCTTATACATGTTTTCCATTTCATTTCATTAAAACCATCATATGCATATATAAAAGCTAGACTAATTATTTTCAATTATAACAATCTAATTAATCAAAACCCTAGTAAATCAACCTCACTATCCATAACTCTTAATTAGCGATTCAGCAATAAATAACCGAACGAATGCGAACAACACTATTCGCCGTATTTAATCAAACATTTAGCTCTAATTTTGTTATTCCATGATTTATCTCCTGGAGCCCCTCCAGACCATTGAAAACTTAATCAGCTAAAAGCTTTTTTACTTCCTTCAAGAAACGAGTTAAACTATGGAGAAATTGAGATTTTATTTCTTAATTAAGCTAAGGTGTTGACGGTGCTTTGTGCCTTTTCAACTAAGTGATTGCATTCTTGGAATAAAGGATTTCAATATTGTTTTATTTTTATTTTTACAAAACTATTCTTCGACACACATTGGTGGTTTTCTCGAGTCTTTGGAGAGTTTTCCAGAACAATGTCACGTATCATAAGATTTAATACAATCTGCACTAAGTTAGGCAATTACTTAGGTTCATCTAAAATATTATTATCCTATTTAATGTATAATACATTTTTTCATAAAACTATTTACAAGTAGGTATATACAAAAAATAGAGATGAAACAGCTAGCCATCTAAAGACCGTTGCAAACGATCTATAGATAGCTCAACTGATCCAGATCACTACCAGACGGAAGCGTTCCCAAAATACTGGCCGCATTGCCACGCTGAATAGCTTATTCAGCGTGGCAATTGATATTGGTCACTTTTTTTACTCCTAATACTCTCCCTAAACGTAGCGCAGACGGGCATAATATAAAAAAAAACATAACACCCTACATTATCTGATGTACAACAGCCAGACGAGAATCGATCCCGCACATCTTGCGTTTTTAGCATCGCTTGCCACACCGCGCCGCTGAGATATCAATACAGGTATTTACATCAGTAATGATTATCTCATCTTTGCTCATTACCATTGGTGTGTGCTCAGCAACAAACACTTTTGATGTTATCAATGAAATAAAATAAAAACTTATTAAAACTCACCTGCTATCCATCCCAGCAAAAGCAATCCGAACACCTTCAAAACACAGATCTTTAGCGTCCCCATTCTGCACTCACTTCAATTCTTAATTGCAGTCTATTTCAAACATTTCACAACACTTCACTGGTCAAATGACTAAAAACGTATAACTTAAATATAATTTATTTGATAATTTCATAATGACATTATCCTGTTTTTCTCGGCACCTGCAACAATGAAATATATATTTTTAAACCACATAATGTAAAAGTATGCCCTATCCTCGTTATAATTCCTATAAAATGCAAGTTATCCGGGCAAACTAATGATTCTCAAATTAATAAGGCATTTTAAGTTACGCACTGAAGTGATATACCATTTTCCCAGGCAATGGAATTCTCAGTGGTTTAGCTATACAGTGTTCTGTTTCTTTCTGGTAAAATCAAAATGACACATCAGAAAGAGACAGTGTAGTATTTAGTTAATTAATTGTTCAATAATCTTTATAAATAAGGAGGACGAAAAAACAATTATAAGGATGTAAAAGCAGAAAGAGAGACACATCGTAAATGACAATGATTGGTCTATTTCTGTGAGCAGAGTATAAGCAGAGTCTTTACAGCTTTGATTATCTTTTGCCAATCTTTTAAGCATAAAGGACCTTAAATAAAAGGGCAATCCCGTAACCTTAAGTAAATTTCATGAAATGCAGGGATATTGAGTAAAACTTAGTAGCGGACAAATAGATGTGCTAATTAATGATTAAAAATTTTAAGCTGATAATTTTAAACAAAATTTTGGGATTTTTTACTTTTTATAGTCTTAAACTTAATTATTAATGAATGACCCTATGTAAATAAACGAATAATGTTGTGTTCTTAACCCTTGTACAAAACGAGACCGTAATGTGGGACGAAATCCCTTGCTTTGTTTAATTTTGTACGTCAAAGAGAGCCGTGAACGAATATTTTAACGATCGCCTTTCAGTGCATATTACCTTATCATATATGTATCTAACAATCAACTAAAAATTAAATGGAGCTGGGAATGGCTCAGTGAGGCCCCCGATTATGCCTCATAGGTTGTGGGTTCTAACCTGAGCAATAAATAATTAATGCTGGGCATTTTTTACACAGCATCATCTAACCCCAAAGTAGGCAGATCTTATGTTATGGGAACTACATGACTGATATAATACTTATATACTTTTTTTGTAAATACATACATATTATACATAAAAAATACCCAGACCCGAGACAAATTTGCAGATCATACAAACATTTATTCCGCGTATATTGCTATTATTGGTCATTTTTACAGCTGATGATGATAATGATGAAGGAACATATTAACAAGAAAACTTCATCCGAGCCATATTAAATCCAAATACCGCATTCTAGAGGTCATTTTACATGGACTTCCTATTTGAAGTGACACAGAATTTATTTAACCAGAAAGCGCACAAAAGACCGAGTGACTTCGTCAATAAACCGACCGATATTGACTTCGCACAATGGTAATAAAATCCGGTCTACCGTTCATAGTCCGGGAAAGTTAATTAAATAGGTTCCAGCAAATATATATAGGGTTCCGTACCTTCCTAATAAAATAAACCTTTTTAAAACTTTTTAACGGATTAACACGTTTTTTTTAATTGTTTTGGGTTGATGATTTCGTAGTCTGTAAACCATTGTGAAAGTATTTAATTTAATAATATCCAACAATCTCGAAAAAATAGAACATAGATAATGTTCTATTTTTCTATTTTTCTCTGGGTGTTGTGGTACTCGATACTTGGACCACGACACAGCAACACCTAATATGTGACAATATAGAAAGTATATGTAAAGACAGCTATCGGCAACTGTAGACTTTCTTGAATGACAGAAAAACAGGATCCCAATTGGAAAAAATATTGTGAGAGCTACAACTTTTTCGTTTTATCGCCAAAAATAAAAACACGCTCACAACTGATCCCATGATTGACATCAAATCCATACTCAGTACGCAGATTCTTAAGAATATCAAGAAGAGAGTATTCAGAAGCAAATTGTTCTGTTTGTACATATTTCATATGAATAAATGATTAAATAAATAAATAAATAAATAAATAAATAAATAAATAATAAATAATGCTGGACAATCCACACAGCATCATCTAGCCCGGCTAAGCAGAGCTTGTGTTATTCTGATTGTATATAACTGAAATTCTGTAAGTTCATTAGCTTACACAAAAAAAACACAAATTAAAACTTTAAATATGTAGAATCATTACATCTTGTACAAAAACTTCTAACTAACTCGAACAAATATAGTAGGTACGGAATCCTTAATGAGCGAACCAGACTTTTACTTGTCCAGTTTTCAAAGTCATTTTGACAGACGAGTTGAGGGTTGGATTACGTCCCTCTTAATTAATTTCAGTTCAGGTTATTATTTTTATGTAAAACTCAATAATTTTGTTTTTGAGGCAATGATGGACTAATATTTTTCAAAAAGGTTAGACGAAATAAAAATATCATGCTATTTCTTGTTATAATTTAAACATAGTTTTGTTTAGCGGAATGTTTGTTCTAAATACAATCACAATGATATACATTTGTTATAGAAAATAAAAATAATGGTAAAATCTTCCCTACGGAGTATAGTGCACGTGTCAAATATGAAATTATTATAAAACGCTATCCTTGTATTTAAGCTTTGTAAACACTGTCATATATTTTGTATTGAAATATGCTCTGTGGTTCACGAGCATATTTCTGTACAACAACACTTCGCACTTACACACTGGCAACACTTCTGAACTAAACACAAAGTACTGAATAAAACATTGTGATGTTTGTTTACTCTTAGTAAATTGATGAGATTTCTTTAATATTCATTTAACGGTTCATCATTATAAAATAATTCATGATTTTTGAAATATTGTACATATGTATACTTTGCTTTCCTGATGTTTTTAGTTTCTCAAGTGATAGTTCATGGTATGTTGTTGATGGAATGTTTTAACAAATATTGTAGTTCAAATGATTATAAAAATAGCACAAATCTTAGAATAAGTTTTAAGTGTTTCACCGTATTATATTTAGCTATAGTTACCAATGTTCAGAGTTATTTTCGGTAACATCAACAATCGTCTGTGATTGGTTTAAAATGGCGCTTTGCTTAATGAGGTTTGAAGTGTATAAAAGCCGAATGTAATTCTATGGTTGATCAGTTACGGATCCACTGCAGAATACGGCGCAAGTTAAGTACTTTGTTATTCACTATTGTTACCTGTTATTATTATTGTCTGTGATTATGTTTGATGTTTTCTTGGTATATTCTTATTTTCTGTGATTATGCTTATTGATTATGTTTGATGTTTTCTTTGCACCAATACCTACTTATTACTGTTAATTTATTATAATTGTTGAAGATCTTAATTGTTGTTCTTATTGCCATGTATTAATACAACTGTTCTATAAGATGAAGTAGTTGTTGACTTTGAAATACACCATGAATAAAATTACTGTTGTTTACTTAAATTGACTGGCTACAATCTTTTATATAGAAACTTCCCTATCCACTCTGGTTGTAGGTTCTTAAAATGACAAACATATTTATGTTTGTCATTAGTTGTATTATTTATTCAATTTAAAAATAATAACTTTAATATTGGTAAAATATCTATATTCTCATTGCTCTATCTATTTATCTAACACACGCATCATTTAACTATATATACAGTTTTTTTCAGTTTAATTTTTATCGGTTTCCGTTTTTTTTTACTTAACTGTACAAAGTAAAGGCGGGATGGCCTATATATGATTTACCATAACCATAATCAGACCAAGGACCCTGAAAAACCAGTAGAGTATAATTATTGCTGTATTTCAATTATTAGTATTTATAATACAGCATCGTCAAAATTAAAAAAAAAATCCTTATATTTTGTATTAGATATATTATCCAATATAATTAAATTTTGGTCTCTTCAAGGTAAAAGTAAATAGGTATCTTCAAAACCTGTATGCTCCATTGTATCAGGTAAGATTATGGTCAAATGAAAGTCTATTAAAAAATTGCCTCGGGTCTGGGTGTTTTCTATGTATAATATAAATGTATTTAAAATTATTACATTACACAAGCTCTGCTTAGTTTGGGGCTAGATGATGCTGTGTGAAAATATCCACCATTATTAATTTATATATAATGGTGGACATAATAAAAAAACCTATGAAAGGCAAGGGAACACAACTACCTCATAAAGATATTTATATTCTATCAACCTTGACATATTTTTTCTATGTCAAAATTATACAAATTATCCCACCCACTTATACAACTAGCACTGCTTAATTACCGAGCAACTAAAATGAAATAAAATGCCTGCTCACAGCTAAGTCTGGGTTCCTTTGAAAAGATTCAAAAGGACTACTTGAAGTTATAATGAAGCTGGGAGTCAATAGGAAGGGGACTATCTCAGCACTAGTGGAAGTCTCAGCTTGTGAAACTGGTTATTGTCCCCGGCTATTCTTGTAGGCAATGTGAGAACATAGAGCATGCTGGAAAAGTCTTAAAATATCAGCAACATGAAATGTACGTTCTCTTTTAAAAGCATTGTTTGTCCCTACATCCATCACCATTTTCATAAAATACCGCAGAGCCTCTTGACACATGTTTTAATAGGAATATGTCATCTTAAACAATGATTAGACTTGACTGTCAGTTTATTTTGTATATGAACTCAAGGCTTAACCTCTTATTGATAATCACTCGCTAACTTAGCAGGTCAATAATCAGTGCGCATAGGCTGTGACCATGGCTGGTCTTCCTACATTAAGGCCCAACCAATGGATAAGATAAGATAATATTAATTAGACACAAAAACATTATATTTTCCAGACATTATTAAGCACTAGAAAATTTGAAATGATAATTCTACCTAAGAAAAAAATGCACCTCAGTTTACTATTGTTCGATAGATCAATGACTGAAGATGGCATCTTAAAGGTTACGGGAGCCGTTATATGGAAGCCAAAGATCATTCATCATGGCACTCTTTGGGGGAGATCTATCTACAGTACTTGTTAAGCAGGTTGCTAATGATGATGCAAAAATAAGTTTATTTTTTATACTAAGAGGCAAACAAACTAACGGCCTATCTTGTGGTAAGCGGTTACCGTAATCTATAACTACTAAGCGGCAGAAATAGGCATGGTGATAGCATTTCCCGGATTTATAACTAGGTATGTTCTAGCACATCCGGCTCGAAGGGCCATGTATAAACTAGGTATGTATTAGCACATAGGTAGGTAACCTGAGAAAGGGGAGGAGTGTCTAAGAAAACACCGCCTTGTTCTAAGTGAGTTTATTTAGAGAGTTAAAATATTATTTAGCTAGTGTAGGAACGTCCGAAACACATCGATAGCGCGATGTAGGATTTGGTATTATTTAGTTGCGACATCTAGTTGTGAATTGTGATAACTTATGAAATTACCTTTAAACACTGGACGAGCCCTTTCATAGGAGCTTTTAAACTTACTCTACTAGAAATTCAGTGGTCAATTAGTATAAAACAGTTTTTTTTCAGTCCCAACAACAAAATGAAGGCAAGATAATGTATTTGATCTTGCTGATTATTATTACATTTCGCCGCATCATCAAAATCTCTCGAAAGAGAGATTTTGATGATGATGAAAAAAAGACTTTGTTCTTACCCAGATTACGTATTGCAGAACAAAGTGTTCAGTACCAACGTATAAAGTTATACAATGTTCGGTCAATATCCATTATCTTCAAATCCATTCACGGTATATTTAGGTAAGTCCAAAAATAAACTCAAAGATGTCTTGTCAAATAAATGTCATTATTCTATAGGCGAATAAGACAAATCGTGACAAATTTGACTTATGTGACATTTATGCCCAGTTTATGTCGGCAAATTATAAAGCATTTTTTTTAATTTTGTTAAACATTTTTTGTAAAAAAAAATTTTTTTTTTAATCATTTCGAATAATTTAGTTTCCATGTATCTAAGCTTCTTGTTTATTATTATGTTATTTACCTACTCATTATCTCTCATAATTATTATGGGTATGTATGTATATCGTGTGATGTTATTGTAGTATGTATGTAAATATTGGTAGAGGAATCTATTTTACTCGTTCACTGCCATTTTTTAATTTTGTTTTATTCTATCCGTCCAATGGTTGTCAGGAAGAGATTGATTTAGCGATGAGATCATAGTACCATAGAACCTGTCATCATCATAATTTCAGACCAGTATCACCTACTGCTTGGTATAAACCTCCTTGTACTTTTGCCAGCCTCCTTTGTCCTGTGCGTCTCGTATCCAGGTATACAACTTTGACGATGTTGTCGACCCACCACTCTGTCGGGTGACCTAGACTGAGTGGTGACTCAGTCAAAGATTTACTCCAACGACCATCATCACGTCTGGACAGGTGTCCTATCCAACTCCATTGTACAAAAAAGGTGACAAATCTAAATCAGACAACTACAGGCCAATAACGTTGATACCTGTTATATCCAAGGTCTTTGAAACAGCTATGCAAAGGCGTTTACAACTCTTTATTAGTAAAAATAATATATTAAAACAGGAGCAGTATGGATTTCAGAGAGGTAAATCTACAACTTTAGCTTGTTATGATTTAGTTAAAAACGTAATCGATTCTATTGATGTAAATGACCGAGTAACAGTTATATTCTTTGATATGTCCAAGGCGTTTGACTTCGTCTCTCATGACCTTCTTTTGGGAAAACTAGAGAAGTATGGAATACGTGAACCTGCCCTTAGCTGGATAAGGACGTACTTAGAAAATCGGTTACAGTGTGTTGAAGTTGACAATCTTAATAACAAGAAAGAACTTACATCATTCCGCTCTACATACAAATATAATAGATTTGGAGTACCGCAGGGAAGCGTCTTAGGGCCCCTTCTCTTCCTGTTGTATATTAACGATCTCCCTGAAGCTATTAATAAGCCTTGTATATTGTTCGCTGATGACATTTCTTTGATTTTGACATCCAAACGTAATATTGACATTAATGATTATATAAGTGACATAGAAAATACTATTGAATGTGTGATCAAATGGCTTGATAATAATAATTTACATGTGAACTTGACCAAAACTAATTTTATTCAATTTGGAACCTATGCTAGTAAAAAAAAGCAAACAAAATCATTACATATTACATACAGAGACACAAAAATCCAAGAGGTTTCCAGTACGACATTTTTAGGTATAGTATTAGACGAACACTTAAATTGGAAAGCGCACGTTGATAAGGTCTGCTCTAAAGTTAATAGATTTGTTTATGCTCTGTATAAACTAAGTAAAACGTCGTCGCAAAGTACAGTAATGAAAGCTTATTACGGTTATGTGGCTTCCACACTAGCGTATGGACTTATTCTTTGGGGCAATTCAACAGATATGCAGAGAGCCTTCATCGCACAAAAAAAATGTGTTAGAGCTATATGCGGAATACCACCGTGGGCAACATGTAGGCCCTTGTTTAAGAAGCTTCAGCTGCTCACTCTGCCCAGCATGTATATTATGGAGTCTGCTCTTTTTGTAAAAAAACATAATTTTTTTTGTGAAGGCTAATGAAATGTATTTTAGAAACACTAGAAACCGAAACAGAATTGTGTTGCCTAGTACCTAGGACATCAATGTATCAGAATAGTAGCTATGTAATGTGTGGAAAGATTTATAATAGTATACCCGATGAAAAAGAGGTATGCCAAGACCGTAGCAGGTGGAAATCCTTGGTCTCTGCCTACCCCTCCGGGAAACAGGCGTGAATATATGTATGTATGTATGTATGTACCCGATGAAATTAAAAACCTACCACTCAATCAATTCACCAATAAACTTAAACGTTGGTTATATGAAAAATGTTTTTATGATGTAAAAGAACTAATTAGGTAAAATCTAAATGTTATTAAAAATAACATGACATGTTATGAATTTGATCTAACAATGTAAATTAAAATTATAATGAAATTAAATTGATGTTAGGTTTAACTAAGATAAACATTTGCATGCCAATATGTTTGGTGAAATATGTGAAACTATAACTCCCTAATATAAGATCCTTGTAACCATATTTCTCGCAAATAAACATTTCATTTCATTTCATTTCCATTTGAGGTGTATCGTCCTGTCATGAACATTAGTAGGACGTTGGATTTCAGTGTTGCGAACTCGGTCGAGTACAATGTGAAGTATGTTTTGCCCTATACCTATTATAAATTCCTGTGTTCTAACGCTATTGTGATGTGCAGTAAAGTGTATATCTATTTATTTTCTCTGCTTCGATTTTCAGTCAGATATTGCATTTTCCATCAGAGTGAACCTCAAACGACAATGATGCAGAAATCGCAGAATCGTCTAAACACGCTTCAAAGTTAATCCGTTTATTAAACTTCTTTAACAAAATCCACATGGCTTAGTACCATGGTCCGGGGCAGATTTTTTTTATGTTATTTAGAGGTAAATAAGCATACAACATTTTACATCTGTAACACTATAGGCATTGCTGAAGCGTAATTTTACTAAAAATAAAGATAAAGAGTTCCATCTGTACTAACACAAATACCCATAAATGATAAATAACATAAAACTAACATAGCTTTAGTTGAAATGAATCAGAGTCAAAACTTTAAATCGATATCGGCTTCAATTTAAATTGAGCTTCATGATCGTTGAAGACCACGTCACTGGGCCGCCTGGATGCTCCCTGATCTGTGCTCGGTCGGACGGAACGATCCGAACATTTCTGTCTTTCAAAGCATTTAATCTGTCCAATAAAGTTGAAGATCGCTGATAAAAAACATTATCGGTCTCATATTTCAAGCGAAAGACGCGGCCCCAGTAATGAACTCGCGCTATCGATATCGGACTCTATCGAGTCGGAACATTCATTGTGATTACCAAAATGGTTGTGGAGTAATTGGCTAGCATGATGGACATTGTTAACAGATAAACTAGTTAATGTTCAATGCTGTCAAAATGTTGACCAAATTTTGACAGCATTGAACATTGGTTGGCAGCATCTTAACTCCGACACAGGATATTGTTGCTCGTAATATGCTGGTAAACAACCAAGTAAAATTAAAAAGAAACGTAGAAACGTAACTAAACATGAATGCATGGGCTTATTCCATGCATGTGTTAGATAAATAGATAGAGCAATGAGAATATAGAGATTTTACCAATATTAAAGTTATTATTTTTAAATTGAATAATACAACTAATGACAAACCTAAATATGTTTGTCATTTTAAGAACCTACAACCAGAGTGGATAGGGAAGTTTCTATATAAAAGATTGTAGCCAGTCAATTTAAGTAAACAACAGTAATTTTATTCATGGTGTATTTCAAAGTCAACAACTACTTCATCTTATAGAACAGTTGTATTAATACATGGCAATAAAAACAACAATTAAGATCTTCAACAATTATAATAAATTAACAGTAATAAGTAGGTATTGGTGCAAAGAAAACATCAAACATAATCAATAAGCATAATCACAGAAAATAAGAATATACCAAGAAAACATCAAACATAATCACGGACAATAATAATAACAGGTAACAATAGTGAACAACAAAGTACTTAACTTGCGCCGTATTCTGCAGTGGATCCGTAACTGATCAACCATAGAATTACATTCGGCTTTTATACACTTCAAACCTCATTAAGCAAAGCGCCATTTTAAACCAATCACAGACGATTGTTGATGTTACCGAAAATAACTCTGAACATTGGTAACTATAGCCAAATATAATACGGTGAAACACTTTTAAAACTTATTCTAAGATTTGTGCTATTTTTATAATCATTTGAACTACAATTTTTGTTAAAACATTCCATCAACAACATACCATGAACTATCACTTGAGAAACTAAAAACATCAGGAAAGCAAAGTATACATATGTACAATATTTCAAAAATCATGAATTATTTTATAATGATGAACCGTTAAATGAATATTAAAGAAATCTCATCAATTTACTAAGAGTAAACAAACATCACAATGTTTTATTCGGTACTTTGAGTTTAGTTCAGAAGTGTTGCCAGTGTGTAAGTGCGAAGTGTTGTTGTACATAAATATGCTCGTGAACCACAGAGCATATTTCAATACAAAATATATGACAGTGTTTACAAAGCTTAAATACAAGGATAGCGTTTTATAATAATTTCATATCGACACATGCATCTTTAATATCGTGAATGTGAATGATAAGCAGGTAAATGTGTTATAATTTCTTACCCAACTGCTACAGGTTAATCCTATCCTACTCATATCATAAACGAGAAAGTTTGTAAGGATGGATGTTTGTTACTCTTTCACGCAAACTACTTAACGGATTTTGATGAAACTAAACAGTTTATACATCAGAATAACACATAGGCTACTTTTTGTCCGGGCACTACGCTAGCGAAACTGTGGGCGGAAGCTAGTTATAACTACATTTAAGTTACTTCAATGCAGATCTTAGTTCCCCCACTTAGAATAAGAAGCTCACGATAGTAATCCCTTGATGGGCATTCTCAAATCTACTCAACAAGTTAATGCAAGACGCGATGCGGAAGGAGTACGTCGCGATCAATGATGAAGACTCTCGAAATGAGTCGAAACTTAATTAGTGCTTTCACCAATAGTAGTACGAGTAAACTTTCGCTTTACAATTATGAATTATCAAATTCGCGATAGTTCTCGGAACTAAAACCACAAATCTGTACTTTACAACAAAATCCTACTATCCTATCCTACCAATATTATAAACGTGAAAGTTTGTGAGGATGTTTGTTCCTCTTTCACGCAAAAACTACTGAACGGATCTTGTTGGAACTTTACAGTAATACTGCTTATACATCATAACAACACATAGATTACTTTTTATCCGGGTACCACGCGGGCGAAGCCGTGGGCCGCTGGTCTAGATATAATATTGTATCTGTCTACTTTTAGTATCCTTTCAGTTGCCATTTTCACGTTTTCTAGTCTACTAACAGTTAGCATAACTGTAAGTAAATACTGTAGGTATTCTACTCAAAAATAATAATCAACCCGTCCTGGGTTGACTACCCAAAACAAAACAAAATAAGTAGAATATTTTGACGTATAGCAGATTGAGACTATACTAATTACACAGTTTTAAATACGAGAATTTGCTTTTTTCAATGACCAAGAAGGTATTTGTCAATGAAAATTATTTGCGGCTACATACTTAACTATATGAAGACTGACAACGGATGCTATTGGCAAGATGAATGAAAAAGTGCAATAAAATAGAAATGTATTTCTATCTTCCCCTTTCTTCGTCTGAATTTGAATATTGCATTCCTAATGGAAATCAGAACATCTCTGCGAACAAAAGGTATTGAAACATTAAATAAAATACGTCCATTTCCCCTTCCAATGTCCTTAAGTACGCTGCCGATCAATTTATTCAACCCATTGCCATTTAAAATGATAACTATCGAACAAAACCCAGGTAAATACACTTCATTGCAAAAGAACAACAGCACAAAAACAAAATACCGCAGAACTGTTCCCAGTCGACATCACGGACAATCGCGAGCGTTATCGCCGCGAATTTCGCACAAAATGCTCGCCTCAATTCGCTATTTTCATACCAATGTGTATAATTTTGGCTACACTTGCGGGAGCTCCAGGCGCAGCGGCGCGATTGCCACTGACACTATCTACCTGTGTTCAGTTTAAATGCACCCGGCGTATTATTCTTGATATTTTTATAGAGATTTTATACGTAGTATCGGGGTTTCGATGCGTAAGCTTTTTCAGAGCGCTTATGTAGACCAATTTTTATTCCGTGTGTATTTTTAAATTACGACACAGTTTTACAGCTTTCAGGTTCCGTGAGTTTTATAATAGCTTTTGATTTAGTTCAGCCGCCTTCTCACATTAGAGATTGGTTTATTAACTTAAAGGGGAGCTATTCTGAAAGGTTATCCAAAAATGATCAGAAAATATATTCCACATGTTCAGCATATCACACATTATAATATTTATTAACATAAATAATAATACAACCTCTTAAGAAGGCTGGTCTTGACATCTAAAGACCGTCGCAACCGATCTATGAATAGATCAACTGATTCGGATCACTACCAGGTGGAAGCATCCCAAAATGCTCGCTGTACCACCACGTTGAATGGCAATCCAATTTTCTGAACTGTCAAATTCTTATCCGGGCATATTATCCATGCTTATTTGTTCCTTACTACCGTGCGTATCGTACTACACAACCAAATTCGCCTATTCATGAATTTACGACGTAGAAACAAATCAAAACACGGCCCAACAATGGGTTGTAAATCTTTCCGGCAATTTCAGATGCGATCTGCTATCGTAACAGGTACGATATCGACTTGAAGTGTGTTATTTGTTTCAAATGTCGGGCTAATAAAATAGTCATGTTGTCTCTGTGGATTACCTACTCTACGATTCTCTGTTTCGCTGTAAGACAGCAGCTTTTCTGTTTTAGCTCTAACTTAAAAAATAGAAGACTATTTGACTGGTCTCAATAGCTCTTTGTATCTTTTGTGCCATTGTTTGGTATATTAATTAAAGAAAGCATTACCTTGAGGTTTTATCTTTAGTAAAGATATCAATTCCAATCTCTATTCCACGAAAGGTACTCATAAAGAAAGTAATAATACACAGAGAGTAGACTTACATCTGACTATAGCATAGACTACGTTGGCACTTAAAAGTAACTACAAAAATGCAGAACAAATTCTAGAGGTGTGCTTAAGATTGTGTAGGTGACGTTCGTATACTACCCAGGAGGTTGCGAGATATTTTACACAAACAAAAAACCCAATGAAGCTTTTAGGGTTCCGTAGTCAGCATGCTTATAGTTTATAGTTATAGTTTCTTTAGCTTTAAGATAATGTTATATAGCATAAAGTTTGCCTGTGTGCAGTACTTTTTAGTTGTGCGGTAAATTATTTTCTATCTATCGATCTATGACGGACGTCTGTCTGTATATCTGTCTGTCTGTCTGCGGCTTAGCTCAGAGACTTCATATTAGAAAGCTCTAATTTGGCATGGGTATCGTATTAATCACGGCGACAAAGAGGTAAAATAAAAATTTTGAAAAAAAAAAAATGCCCTGTCCTACACGTAAAGTAACGCCGTTTGCGAAATACTAAGCTTTAAAGAGCAAATTTTTGTTAGAGTCTAGTGCCCCCCCCCCTCCTGTCAGCTAAACGGTTGGTTTTGGATATGTGAAACTATTCACGGCAGTAGTATATATAACGAAGTTAAAAGAAAACTTTCACAGCTAAGTAGACTTTACAAGTTAACGAGTAATAGTCGACCAACTTATACAATGTAGAAGTCATTTCGTACATCCATTGAAAATTACTTAGATAAAGTTATTAGTTGTGTAAAACGGGTACCTAATAAATATAAGCTTATGGGCAACTACGGAACCCTACACTGCGCATGGCACGACACGCGCTTAAGTGTTTTTTTTATTTAGATCTAAGACATATTGGAATTCCTGTGCTAGAATTCTTAGCTTGATGCACTTGCAAAAGCGTGTGCTAGACAAGTTAACTTGGAATTCCACGTAGAATGCACAGACTTACTGAAATGGTAAAATACAAATATCACAGAAGAATCTCAAGTTAATTTGATGACCCTGACACTCGGCACAAATGTCGACACTAGTGACAGTGAAGCCAGACCTGCAGCTTAGTGACGCGTAATAGTTGTACACTATTAGACATTCGGTCTATTATAAAACAAAACAAACACACTAACTAATGTAATCTATGGTAAATATCCTCAGATCTGTACTCAGTATGCAGATAGATCTGAGAAGATACCAAGAATTGGTAGTTAGAGCTAAAAACGGGAATTTTCACGTTCCGCGCTATCGGTGAAGGCACCCACTAAGTTTTGACTCATTCCGCGCGGCTCGCGATCACCCTGATGAAGACTCTCGGAATGAGTCGAAACTTAGTCGATACTTTTACCGATAATGCGGTACGTGAAAATTCCTGTTTTTACAATATAAATAGTCAAGTTCACGATATTTTTTGAAATAAAATATTAATAATGTGTGGAAAACACAGCATCGTCTAGCCCCAAACTAAGCTAAGCAAAGCTTGTATTATGGGAACTACATGACTGGTATACTATGAACTAGCCATCTCAGCTCTTACCGAATATGTCGTTAGTACATTAGATAGCAAAAATAAATGCATCGGAATATTTTTAGATATGGCAAAAGCTTTTGACACCGTCTCGATCCCTCTCCTTCTATCAAAGCTTGAGAGAATTGGAATCAGAAATACGCCTCTAAAGTTATTCGAGAGTTACCTTTCAAAGAGGATTCAAACGGTCTCAATAAGTAATTTCATAAGTTCGGATGAAACAGTAACCTACGGAGTGCCACAAGGTAGTATCTTAGGTCCAAGCTTGTTCTTAATTTTTATTAATGAACTTTGCCAATTTAATCCCGTACATGGTAAGATCTTTACATTTGCTGACGATACAGCTTTGATTTTCGAAGGTAAATCATGGGAAGAAACTCGATTAAATGCGGAGCGTGGCTTAAACAATGTTATTCTTTGGCTACAAAAAAATCTACTCACACTAAACTATGGAAAAACTAAATACCTATGCTTTAGCATTTTGAAAAATAACATCCCTACTAATAACTCGTTCAAAATTCAGGCACACACGTGCAACTATCGCCATAACACTTTTTGTAATTGCCCTGCCCTCGATCATGTTAAGTCAATAAAATATTTAGGAGTAGAACTCGATAACCAGCTATCTTGGATGCCTCAAATCAATACTATTGCTGCTCGCCTTCGAAAACTAATCTGGATTTTTAGGAATCTACGAAGTGTTGCCCCTACTGACTTACTTAGAATCGTGTACTACTCACTCTGTCAATCAGTAATGAGCTATTGCATATCTGTGTGGGGAGGAGCATGCAAAACAATGATCATAAAAGTGGAAAGAGCTCAGCGATCAGTGCTGAAAGTCATGCTGTCTAAGCCGTTCCGTTACCCAACTGAATCCTTATTTGCTGAATGGCAATTACTCTCAGCCCGCCAATTATATATTCTTCAGTTAATAGTTGCACAACATAAGAAAAATACCTTTATTCCTGACTTAAACCACCAAATTAGGAAAAATAGACGAGTATGCCACGTTCCCCGTTGCAATACCTCTTTTGCTAGACGTCATTCATATTTTCGAGGACCATATCTTTATAATAAAATTAATATCAATCTTCAGTACTACGAAATGACTTCCTATAAATGTAAATTCACCCTGAAAAATTGGCTACTTGATCAAAACTACACAGAAACTGAAAATTTACTTGTCATCCTATCATAAAACATATAAGTACCTACCTACGTTCATTAAACATTTTAAATCACCATACTTCTTTCCTATACTCTCACACACAACACATCCATACACCCACACCACTCTCCCCCCACACACATCCCTCTACACACACTTATACATTGACAACTAAACATAGCACCTTTTCTCCAAATTTACCAACCTACCTACTTACAGACACTTCTCTCTTTATCTAAAATTGTTGGTGTCCAATCCACAATAATAAGTCTAACCTACTACTTAGTCATATATATATATATATATATATATATATCGATATATAACGTTATCTATCTAATTACGTATTGTATCGTCACATCATGTCCGGAGGGAGGTATAGGTATGCCATCATACAGGTTCTAACCTAGTTTGGGTACCTATGTTTCTCCAATCTAAATTGTTTATCTTAGTAAAACCATTGTTAGAGAATAAGATTTGTAACGTTTGTCGTTTTAATAAATTATTCTATTCTATTCTATTATTCTATACTACATACATAGAAAATACCCAGACCCGAGACCAATATTTGTAGATCATACAAACATTTGTCGCGCGGTGGGAATCGAACCCGCAATCTTCTGCATCTCAGGTGGACCATTCTCCACTGCGCACAAGAGGTTGTCGTCTACATCGGTCGTAGGTCGCAGGTCGGAGCTACGTCCAAACATTATATTAAGCACATACCGGCATTATTTATTGCACATAGTTGGCATTCCGCGTGATAGATAGCAAGCCCATCGCCGCTTATTGGAACACAAACCAATGGCAAATGCCTTCGAATTTTCGGTTCTAGAGCATACCAATTTCGTCACGGTATTTTTCTTCACCGTTTTATGTAGGTACGTGATCTTTTTCGTATGAAAAAGTCTATTAGCGCAAAAATCTATAGATTTGAACCCACAAATTTTGGACCAGAAGTATTTATTACTGCAAAGCGAGACCTTTTCTCCATAGTCTTTTTATCTCAGGCCACAGAGTACTAATCCGTGACCACTTCCATAGGTCCAACCATTGCCTCAGACATTTCCATGTCTGTTTACGCGGTAATTTACTTTTGCTATTTTTGTTGCGGTCTAATTACTACGAGTGAATTTACCATTGTAAATAATATTGATGGCGACCTCTCAAACAAAATGCTAACTGCAAATAAAACGTAGGCAAGTGACAACTTTAATATTTGGACATGCTTCTGACTACCCCCTAAATATTTGGACGAGCATCTGACTACCTCCTACTTGGTATATTCAAGGATCTACATATCGATTATAGCCGTGAGGCTGCTCATCCAGGATGCATTACAATCGTGAGCGTGTTGTACAAAGTGAAGTGTAAAAATGTGTACATCAAAGTATGTACACATTTTTACACTTCACTTTGTTAAGCAGTCGAATCGCTTTGAACTAAAACCTCATCTAAAATGCAACATTATGCAGAACTAGGACAATGACGTAATCCTACCGTAAACAAAACTCCGTACGAATTAAACTAGTTATTATAAAGTCTGCACTCTAGCTTGATGTAGGTACATACCGACATCTAGCGGAAGTACTGTAAGAAAACCGCAGCGGCATCTTACCAAAAAACATTTACCTATAATCAACGTGGTAAAACTTATCCCTGCTTGCGCTTTGAGCGAAGAAGGTAAATTGGTTTATAGCACAACAACTAGTACAAACAAAAACTACCACGTTGATCAGCCGTCTATTTATATTTTTACAAAATGATTTTTTTTTAATGACCGCTTTATTATATTCTAAAATTTTAAGGTAATTAGAACAAAAACGTTATAATTAGTTTAAAATTTAAACACTAATTCATAATGTTTTAACCAAATAAATAAGCTGCGTTTGACGTAGGTCCTTCTAAACTATTAATAAAATTTCCAATGATATACCTATACTTATTTTTCTCGCTACCTATTCGTACCGGTTTTTATTCGAAAAATAAACACATTAATTGACTTAATTGACAGCGGACAATTCATTAAATGGGTTCTCGGTAACGCTGGGTGTGCTTTTTAGCCACAGATAATTAATTCTTATTTTAACAAAAACACAATTACAGATTATCAACAATTATATACATTTTAATGGTAAAATGATGTAAAGAAGAGCGGAAAATCCACTGTAAACCATCCGCTTGAAGTGCAGTAGATTGTTAAAAGTCAAAAGGCCACTTAGACCGGCGCCGAGCGAGTTCACAGATAAAACGTTGTAACATGAAAAATGAGCGTTAGGAGTTGAAAGAATGGCTTGAATTATTGCCGCTGAGTGTACCGATGTTTTTCCTATTGTCATAAAGCTTTGTGAAGAGTTTTTAAAGTTGCCGGAGTTTAACGAACGAGATAGAGTATATCCTCAAACGTTTGTTGGAAGGAAACTCTTGTTAGAGTTAATCTCGCTTTTACAATGCACGTCTTTTCTTTTGTCTGGGTTTTTTATGTACATTGTAGAATATAAATTTAATTAAATATAGTTGAAGTATAATATAATTCGCCGGCATCGGGGCACAGTAAAACCGCAGGTCATACTTTGGGCTGGATTGGCGCAAGATCGAGGCGGATGGCCTGGAAATGGACAGATGCCATGGGAGGTTTAATTGCTAAAAATAAATATGTTCAAGGCAACCTTTGGACGGTGCTAAGGTGCTTACAGAATTAATGTAACAATTCTCGAGATTGGCTAATAAATGAGCAAGTCTTGTCTGTTCGTTGCTCAGCCATAATTCCTAATTAGGCGAAGTTGGCGACAATTAACTGGGTATTTGTCGTTATGCCTTGTTTGTTAGGGAGACTCCACATTTGACCCAGGGTACTAGTATAGTATTATAATGGCCTCGATTCTGTAGTACACTAACTAAACTAAATTTAAACTGTCGCTCTCTTTTACTGATAGTAAGCAAGAAAGAGATAGCTACAATATTAGTGCTATCAAATTAGTCAGATTTAAGTTTTCCATACAAATTTAGTAGTAATATCAAAACTGAATATAAAAACGAAGAAAAACGGCACGTAAACTGACTTGACAGGAGTAAAATTCTTGCCATCTCTTTCTTGCTTACACTATCAGTAAAAGAGGGTGACAATTTAAATTTAGTTTAGTTAGTGTACTATACAATCGAGGCCAATATCTGTGTCCAGAGTTAAGAGCATTATTTTTAGGGGTTCGTACCTCAATAGGAAAACAGGACACCCTTATTAAATCACTATGCTATCTGTCTCTGTCTGTCGTTCTTTCAAGACCCCTTTTCTCAAAAAGCAATCACGATCACGACATGATGGGCATCCTCAGATACATACTCAGTGCGTAGATCTTTGAGGATATCAAGCAGGTTAGTCAGAGGTACGTCTAAATATCATATTTGGCATATGGCCGCGCTTTTATAGTTAGTATTCCACAGTGACAGATTGCAAGCCCATAGAATGGCTAAAAGTATATGGATGGGTCACTGTCCTCTCATGTATGTAGTGAGCGTACCTACGTTGGTGATTTTAGCAGGTCCAAGCAGGAAATAAAGCAGTACCGAATTCAATCACAGGTAAAGTTGATTGCGTAGGTTCCACAGAATAGTTCACAAGTACACATTTTAAAGGAAGAAGAACACACCGATAGATTTAGATAGAAGGAGTACGAAACGAGTGAAATGAAAGCAGAAAAATATCACACGTATCGTGACGATAAAATATCGTACGCGCAAGAACATTGGTAAGTAGTTAGGTAGATGATACAATATTATACAAGATTTTACCTAGTTTTAACTAGGCTTTACATAAACATTGTAAAGCCTATTTACATATTTATATGTTTATGTTAATACATTATTAAAGTGTAGATATAATTATTATGTAAGTATATTGTGTAAATTATAAATGAATGTAGGTATACAAATAGGTATCTTACTTGAAATTTCTAGTGCTGTAAAAAATCAAGCTTTAACATCAGTATATTAAAGGAATGAATGATATGATAACTTTATATTTGTATGGAAATGGCTAAAATGAAAAACCTCTAGGGTACCTCATTTAAATTTGGAACAACAGGAGCCTTTTTTGTACAAATAAAGTAAAAAGTCTAAAATTGAGAAATTTCAACTTTTTTCCCAAACTGGAATGGTGAAGTTTGTGGGAAAAAGTAGCTGGAACTCGAAAGAGGCATTAACCATTATGAAATGTTTTACAGTACGGAACCCTTAGGGTTTGAGTCTCTCTCGCACTTGTTACTTTTTTTTGTAAGACATTTGGTCATTGGGTTTGATGTTTTTTTTAATTATTTTCTCATTGTCATTTATACAAAAAACTACCAGTCTGGGATTCGAAATTCTTGGGATTCTTGCTTCGAGCCGAAACACCACAAGAATTTCGACCAGGCAGTAACGATCTCGTGGCTTGATTGGTATAACCCCCGCGTACCAAGCGGGAGGTTGCTGAGGTTGTATTTTTGTGATATTATAGAATCGCTTATACACATACACTATACAAATCACATATACTTGTTGTAATTTTAAGTTAAGACATCAGAAAGCCAGCAAGAGCATTGGACACCAAACACAAGCTTCATGTGACAAGTCAAATGATATCGTTCACTCACAATACAGCATAGGATCGTAGGTAAACAAGTCATTGACAATATTTGAACAGCCGATTCTGAAACAATGTGGGGACACACGCACCCCCTACAACACCCCCCACTTCACCATAACTAGCTGCTACATTCCACAAGTTTTCCTTCGTTTTCTCAACGATTTATGTAAAAAGTTACATTTGTAACTAGACAAACTTTCGATGGAGAATTAGACGTGTCAATTTGTTTTTATCTGATTGGGAGTGAATTTATTTAAGTTTTGCTGCGACATTTTACCGATATTTAAGGCACATTTAAGGTATTTTGAGATTCTTCGCTTACCTAAGTTTTAATTGGTTAAGTTAAAAGCGGGTACGTGTGATAAAAATGTCTGCAAACACTGTTTAACAAAAGTTTGTAAATTCTTTGTGAAAACTTTCATCAATTTAACTTTGTTTGACTTAGCGTGGGATAAAGGTGTAACCTGAGATAAAGGTGTAACTGTGAAGCTAGTAGCTTTTGATGTAAATCCTCCAATAGTGAGTAATTTCTAATACTAATGATCGCAAAATAAGTGATGAAAAACGTGTGTTATACCCTGTTGTTGCAATCATAAACTGATAGTAATTTATATTAAAAGCAAGCTATACGTAATAACACGGAATCATAATGGTAAAACATAATTGAACTCTATTATCTGATCTCAAGACCCATTGTATTAATATTATGTTCGAGCAAATATATGAATCCGAATCTTCGAGAGAAAGTCCTTATACCTAGAGTGTACCAGAGTTCAGCTTTAAACCAATCGCTCTGAAAATTCAGGTCGTTTTTTTCAGTCCATTACCCATTTTATCTGAGCCGAGTTAAGCTGATTACTGATGCACCGGCAATGGACATCATTCGCTGCCGGATTTCCATCACGTTAAATGTACTGATGGGAATCACTGAACTCTATAATGTGGTCGATATGTGTCAGTTTATTATAATATGCGTCTTTGCCATGTGAGTTTCACCGTTTCCTCGTGGGGTAATCATGATTTAATACGTTATTTACATTCCATAATTCAACATGCATTTCGCAATAACAAAAGTCATATTGTGTCTGTTGGATGTATATAAAAAGTTACAAGTTAGTGTTAAAAAAGTAAGTGATAAATTTCATGAGTACGCAACCCTGAATATGTAGAGACGACTCACACTTGTCCGGTTTTATTAATTTAAAATTGAAATCAGAACAAACATCATAACAGGATTGCAATATTTTCTCAATGCAAAGATAAATTGGTGGGCAATTAGGTTAATTGATTTTGGGGTAAATATTTCGGCTACCATTGGCAGTCTGTTGATAATCAACTTTTGGTTTTAAATGAACTTTATACATATTTAATCAGAAATCATTTTAAAGCATCATAGATTAAGACCCGTACAAAGAAGAGGCATCTAGTAGGTGTGAAACAATTCGAGGGATAGACATTTATCCATCGATTACATTTACATCAGGAACATTTAAATTTTAAAAATGTGGGTATTCTACCTGTTCTAACAATTTTTGTATGTAAATTTTACATAACTCATAAATATCTAATAATATACAGTTCATAAATATCTAGTAAGATAAATTGAACTGAATTGCAATTAGGTGGAACATACTGCAAGACATGGTAATGAGTGGAGCAGGATAACGACGGAATAGTGGCCGAGAAGTGTTTACAGAAACGTTGGACGTCGGGCTGCGAGATGGGCAGACGGCATAGTCAATTTCGCAGGCCGTGGATGGTTTAGATTAGCGCAGGATCGTGGTGTATGATATCAAGCTGAGGGAGGTGGATGCCTAGCAGTGGGTGAAGACGGCTGTGAATGATGAAGATAAATAAGATTTTAAATAATTGTTAAAATCAAGCTTTGAGTACTATCATTCCTCTATACATAACTCTTATCACTTGTTAGATACATTGAGCCATTTTCTAAAGGTCGGAAGCTAATTCTGCCGTCAAAAAAGTGAGATAAGAGCTGAACACCAGGTTCTGCTTCACGTTTCAGTGGAAGATGCTTATATACAGAAATAAACTAATCTAGGATGATCTGTACCAAAATTTTTTAAGACAAAATTCATAATAATTTTTCAATAATCATTTAGATTTGGTTTCTACAAAATTATTTATTTTGTTTTAATTGTTTGGAACTTTTGTAAGAAGGTTCTATAAGATCTTAATACCAACATAGCATAAGTAAATTCAAGTCAGAATTCATAAATTCATTAAATTCACAAAAAATACTTTGAAACGTCAACTTTTCTGCCTGTTCCTCCGCGACTCAGCCAGGAAAGAAAGGCAAGAAGGCCGATTATTCTTTTTAATGATCCTTTTACAAAACAATAATAAAGAAAACAAGTTAAATCTAAATTGTGACATTTTTTACATCAAATAATAAAATAATCCATAAATATATCAAAAAGGAGACCCTGCTTGCTTTTTCTCTCGTAGAACAACTTTTTTCGTCCAAAGTTCCAAAGTTCGAAGACAACACCCAATTCAAAGATAATTTAGAAGGATAATCTGTCTTCCTCCCGAAACTATGTTTTTTCTTCTAACTTACTCGTTCCCCAATTACATCAACTCTGAGCCTATTGCGTACAATTTCATAAGACGGATTACGGACAGGTACACTTTCAATCCAAAGGTATGCTTTTGTCCCAATAAATCAGTTCAACCAATCAATTTAACTTCGGCGTTGTTCTATTAATCTTCAAAACTTAAATCCCATGCAATCTGGCCCCTACTATTTCAACGGTGGATTAATCCGTGGAAATGTCACTCATCTAGAATAAGGAAAACAAAACACGCAGTCCTGATCGTATCGGGTATTGAACGGCAGATTTGCTAGAAAACGTGGGGCTAGGTTATAGGGTTGTCCCTTTAGAGATGAAATATTTTTATTATATTTTTTTCACCTATATCGTCACACTGCGAGGCAAATGCCTCCCTATCTCATCTCCTTCCTTCTCGGTCCTGGGCTATCAAAGGCCAATCCTTCTTAAAGATTCCCACCAACTCAGTCTGGGTTTGCCGCGAAGTCGTTTTCCAACATTAGGGGCACCATCAAAATAACTCAGTTTCATTCTTTTTTCTGGCCCATACGACCAGCAAAGCAGCAACGAACGGCCAACACTTGATGGATATATATTTTTTTTAAGGCTCACCAGTTGGTAAGTGGCAATATGAGTGTACTAGCTTCTGCCCACGGCTTAGCCCGCGTGGTACCTATGTATTATTCAGATGTATAAGCCATATTACTGTAAAGTTTTTATTAAAATACATTTAGTAGTTTTTGCGTGAAAGAGTAATAAATATCCATCCTCACAAACTTAACGTTTATAATATTAGTAGGATTGATTATCTGTTAAGAGAAGAAGAGCTCTGTGAAATGACCCGTTCGGAGAATTGCTACCACCAATATTTCTGTTGCCATGCAGTAATGTTCTCATTGCTGTATTCCGGTTTGAAGGGTATGGTTGCCATCTTAATATCTCAGGGAGACAACGCGTGAGTGTTACCTCTGGTATTGCAAGCGTCCATAGGTTACGTTCACTAAAAGGTGGGCCGTATGCTTGTTTGTCTCTTTAGTAGTGTTACGAACTAGGGTTCGGGATAAAATAATTAAGTCCAATTAAACACCAAAATTAACACTGTATTAATAAATCACTCAATAAAAATGTCAACAGAATTAAAAACACTATTAGACAATTAAAATAAAAAGACTAAAACACTGTACAATACTAGCGCAACTTTCACTTCACTAATCACTGGGAATCGCTCTCGAATCACTTCCAATAATTCACTTTCCAATCTTGAAAATAAAACTGACTCTACCGGCCGCTTGCCGCGCTTATATATCTCGTAAAACGTCTCTTCCAGAACATTCTCCTAGGGGGCGTGGCCCGTATGCCTCGCTCCGCCCAATCTCGTACCGTCCCAAACATTCTGGAAACTTCCATCCTTTTCTAACGTGGTTAGTGCCAGTCGATACTAGATGGCGGTAACAAGTAGTGCGTCCATTTGATAAGAGATGGCGCTAGCGTACCGTAGTTAGCTAGGCCGTGCTCGTCACAGTAATAAATCTGTTTAAAAAGATTATATTTATTAAAACTTTTATAGTGAATTATAATTAAAAGCTTTAAAAGCTCAGCCCTAACAAAGCCGGATACAGTATACGAAAATGAACTTTAAATCTGAAGGTCAAGAACCATTTCGGTGCTTCCACGTAACGGGACCGTTCTTTTGCATCGTTTACATCGGAGATAAGTTGGGATAGAGGAGTTTTAGGTCAAGGAAGGTCTATATTGTCGTATATTAGTGTGGGCGTACTCAGGATTCTGAAATTTTTCGCAAGAAAGTTTCAAGGCACTTCATTATCTTGGAAAACGGCAAGATTAATTTCTAAGTATAAAGGTTTATTTGCTTAAATTTCATATTTTGCCTTTGGATTAGCAAATCTTTGTTTTAAAGGTGTTAGCGTATATTTTGTGTTTTTTTTCAGTTTATTTTGTGTAATGAAGGTTATTTTCTTTTTCTTTTTTTAGTGCATTTGAATAGACTTACAAAAACACGCAACAGATAAATATATAGTCTTAATCCCACACTAGAATCCCCTGCATCACGGGTATCATTATACCACACAAATAGCGTGGTACCACAACACTCAAACCCGTAACAAATATCTGCAGAATATACTAACATTTGTCCCGCAGTGGGAATCGAACCGCCACCTGGCCCGCAGCGCCCACGAGGTCATCAATATAGAGTTTTTATGTGCACTACAACATACAGAATAATAACACGATATAAGAGATATGTTATCTAAAGACCTTTGCATACGATCTAAAGATCGAGATCCTGGTTACTATCACACCAAACCGTTCGTTCTTCAGAAATAAAATCGAGTGTGCCCTTTCCCGTATACTAGGTACGCCCCAATACATTACGTTCGGAGTACGTAGTTGCGAGAATTGGTTAGAGTGGCGATCGGAATGTTAATACAGAACACTGGATGTTCCCAACAATAGTTTAGGAAGGTCGCTGTCATAAGTTGAAGGGTTTCCGGCACCGTCTTCTGTTCTCTGACAGGAAAACTAACAGGGAACGAAAATAGGAAGTATACAATGTCCATTGTTAAGTCAAGGATGTGTTGTTTAGGCCCAGTCAAACTGATTGCGATCAAATTAAAAAGATTGTCCATTGGCTGTAACACTCAGTGTTCTGATCACCACAGCCACCGCCATGGCGTAAAGACCGACTATTCTGACTCGGTGGCCGCAACCATTTTAACGCCACCGCGATCGCGACAGTATGACGGGGTCTTATTGCTCGTTTGCAATAAGATAAAGCAACTTGATCGCCAATCTCTACCACCATAACCGAGCTAATATGCATGGGCCTAAAGGCCTTTGCCACTAAACTTAATATAAAGACGACCTCTGTGGCGCAGTGGGCGAAGGTCCGCCTGAGACGCAGAAGGTTGCGGGTTCGATTCCTGTCACGAGACAAATGTTTGTAAGATCTGCAAATATTTGTCTCTAGTCTGGGTGTTTTTCTATGCATAACATGTATGTATTTACAAAAAAAAAGTATATAAGTAGTATATCATGTAGTTCCCATAATACAAGCTCTGCTTAGTTTGGGGCTAGATGATGCTGTGTGAAAAATGTCCAGCATTATTTTTTTTAAGAAATCTAGAGACAAGACTTTGCTTACGTTTAGTGCAGACAAGTATTAGTGTCTAAGTTGATTGCCACGCAAATCGGCGCGGGTCGTTGCTCTATCCTGCTGAATGTTAAAGTTATCATCCAACTTCCTTGAGAATTCAGTGTCGAAGTACCAATTAAGGAAGTAAACAATATAAACTCGTAGACAAAGATTGCCGACACCTGAAACTTGCTATGATACGGGACTCGTCAGCTATCACTAATTGGAAATTAAGACGAACTTCTGCATGATGAAATTTTGTGAAGTAGTTACATATTCGTAGTTACTGGCATTGTTATTTGGAACTAGCTTTTACTCGTCTTTGCGAGGCCTGAATTACCTACCAGGAGAAAATTGCTACCAAAAATGTTCCGTCCGAACAGATGAGAATTTAAACTGACAAACTGAAAGATTTTGGTTGTGATTTGTTTGTACGGTTGGCCCTGAGTGAAGCTTTTTCCGTCCAGCAGCTATGAAGTTTATTAGACACAAATATCTAAGCATCCTTACTTTATAATGCTTATATTTATAGTATGATTTGAACACTTACGTTATCCCATGCCTGAAGTAGATATCAATCTATATAGTTATGACTCATACTAATTTTCAGTCGGGGCATCGAAGCGGCATGCGACCCTTTTATCCGGATACAACGTGAGCCAAGCCGGGGACAGAAGCTAGTTTTCAATAAATTAGTCTGACGTTTGCGGCGTCTATTATTACGGCAGTCATAATATGATCGCCGTTTCTGGAAACTGGAGCTAAGCCATACCTACATTCTAAAATAATACCGAGGAAACTCATGAAAAATTCAAAGCCAGATAGGACAACCTTTCTAAAAATTGTCATAATCGCACTCCACTAAAAGAAAAATAAAAAATATTCTTTTAGAACAGCAAAACAGCTTTTTGTGAGTTAATTGCTATTACTATGTTACAGGCAGTAGAAAGCACTTAACTGGCTAGCTCCATTTTGTTAAAAAAAGTTTACCTACAGTATACTTAATGAGTTTGCGCTGCAAAGCTCTTACAGCTCCCGGCTGCTGCCTTGGCATAATACAAGAAAGTCTTTCAGCGCGACGAACCCTAAATCTTTTTATTCCTCTTTCTCTTTGCGTCGATATCATCAAAGCTGAGGGTTGTGACCTTTATTTTGCGCCCACATCGCAATCACTACGTGCTAGATAAATACTTTTTTGTTTTATATATCTTTATCTCCCGACCTTGTATCCCATTTACATGGGGTCGGCCTTCCTTGTCCTTTTTCTCCACTAAGCACGATTTTGTGCCGTGTCAGTGTGGAGTTGGGCTTCTTTTAGGTCTTGTTCGACCGTCGTCAGCCAAGGGGAGCGTGGTCTTTCACACGCATGCTTTGTCGTTAACAAGTTTAGGGCAAGCTTACCATCTTAGGTGTTCTTTTTCAACAGTAAAGGTGACTCTAAAACTAGCTCTTATGTCATCATGACAACCTGCGCATTTCTGTTATGATCAAATCTATCTCAAACTTCGTCTGTAATGTTAAACACCACTGACTTGGTACTTCCACGAAGTAAGCTAAATAATTATCACTTGGCGACGATGTGTCGCAGTTACAGCCGGAAACTGCACTTAGTACTTGAGTGTTGCATTGATATAATAGTTGGTGAAGACTTCAGAGAAAAGGTGGGTGGAATTCAAATCCACTCAAGTTGTTGGTAATTTGGAAACATTGTTTTATGAAATACCTGTTTGAATTACCTTTTGGTTAGGATCTGCTTTGAGGTCTGCACTTTAGCAGCAATCTCAGTATAGTGTAGGTAATTATTACTTTACAAAAGTAAAGGTCGGACCAATTATAAAACTTATGCCACAGATAAAGATTAAATCAGCTTGCCCATAAAATGTTCGTATTTTTTTGGGATACCTATGAAATACAAAACATTTAATGAATTTTTATTCCGTTCAGAATATGTTACTTATTTTGCTATATATATGCTATAATTTAGGTAGCCAAATTATAGCATCTACTTAAGGGACAAATATGTATGTTCAGCAGATATTTGTTCTGTATCACAGTACTCGTAGTTCTTATTACCCACGACACAGGGAATGAGTCATGACTACGTACCTACATGTATTTTAATGCAATTTTTAAAATAAAAATAAAATTAAATTAAAATGAAATTAATTATCTAAGTGCAAGTATATATCTCGCCGTTAAATTTGAGACGTATTGTGTAGGTTTTAAGTACTTTATTATGTGTATTATATCGCAAATAATGACGATTGCACATAAAATCATTTACAAGCAATCCTTTTTTACTTTTAATTACAATACAAGCATAAAATAATCCTAATATAACCTGTGCTTGCTTAAAACTATCTAAAAGATCCTGATAGGTAGGTACTTATGAAGAACTTTTTACGATGAAAATTTTGCTTTATTAATATTTATATCACGTTTTACTTATTTATTTAAAATTTATCTTAAGATTGCTCAGCTTATTCGGATTTGAGCCTTAGAACTTTATTTGAAAGCCTGCTTAATGTACAAAACAGTTACATTTATTCATACAACTATACACAAGTAGGTATATACAAAAAGTGCAGATGAAACTGCTACAAAGATTGAAAAAAGTTTTTTGCTGATAATACGTAAAACAATGTAAAACATATTGGAAAGTAAAACATATAAGAGCATTATCTTAAAAATTAGGAATACGCTCGTGTCCGCTTAAACAGGGTATTTTGTTACACACTGTATATTGTCCTACATCTTAATCAAAACTTATAATCGCATAACAAACAACAAAGCTAGCTCTGAGAAGCAAGCTTAAGCCATACTTAGTTCCTACTTAGAATTGAATTAACAATCTTGGCCCAACTTGAATGCAATCAAAATGCAACTCAGTTGAACATTGTGTACCACCCATTGTTCTTCAACTAGGACCCAGTAGATTTAAGGGAATCGAGGTCTATGTATGTGCAATTGCTAGTGGAAGTACTTATTTATAAGTTTCCAAGCTTCTGAGGGCGCGGATGTTCACGAAATTACTTGATACTTTTGTGAACAAAATCATCAACAGTTATAGTATTAATTTTAATCTGCAAACAGATAAATTAAATTCCGGACACCCTCAGATCCATATGATCATTATCATCTCATTTGATTACTCGTTACGAGTAATTAAGACGATATGTTACTAAGGGGTCGATACTAGGCATTATATCTCAGTAACTACATATTAGAGAAATTAGAGACAAAAACACGATTAGTGAATCCGTCTCTCTCGCACTACGCGTATTTTCGCATGGATTGAGAGTGACAAATTTTCAATATTCACTTATCGCCTTTAAATTTCTGTCTCTTTTTATGCTTCTTGAATGTACCTTCTCCTCGATGGACCTATGATATCTTAAAGGTTGCCAAAAGTCGGTTGATGGAGATATCCCAAGATCGTTCAAGCCAATAGGTTTTTATTCATTCAAATAAATAAATAAATAATGCTGGACATTTTTCACACAGCATCATCTAGCCCCAAACTAAGCAGAGCTTGTATTATGGGAACTACATGACTGATATACTACTTATATACTTTTTTTTTGTAAATTCATACATATTATACATAGAAAAACACCTAGACCTGAGACAAATATATGCAGATCTTACAATCTCGTCTCGTGACAGGAATCGAACCCGCAACCTTCTGCGTATCTACTCCGATTCATGTTTACCAGTCACACTGACCGTTGGCGCTGATCGTTGAATATTCATAATTAAACATGTAACATTTTATTACCAGTGACGGAAGGAGCTCTTTTATGCGTTTGCCAGAAAGAGATTGTCTGTTTTTTACCATTTATCTCGAAAACGGCCCTTCCAATTGAAATGTGTTTTTTGGAAAAGATTTATTGAGTAATGGTATGGTTATATCGTCTCAAGCTACGATGGAGCACTGCAATAATTAAAAATGATGTAAAAAACGAGATTAAAACTTTGCAAAAATAGCCTGTAGTTACACTGATTACATAAGCTAGCTTATTATAAATAAATAAACAACAATCGGTGGGGTAGACTATAATAGAACTGTGTGCCACTACCACGCCGACCATCCGTGATGTCAGAAAAACACGTAGAACGAATTTCATTTAAAATTAAACTTCACAATTATTCAGAGAATTGAAATACAAATACGACGTGGCTTAATTCAAAGAAAACATGAAGAATCAAAGAACTTAGTTTATGCTTGAGTTTTCGAGGTGCAACCGAGTTGAGCTTGAAACTTCATCCATCTAGTTATAAAAACCTGCCACTCGGATTCAAGTATTTTAATATCACCAACTCGAAGAACTGAAGGAATATAATACTTGAAACTATTCTATATTGCACAGGTACATACTACCAACACCGTTTTTTTTTATTTTTTTTAATCTTTATCAGTCACATCCATATTTCTAGCACCCACAATAGGATTCTGATAGTAAACCACAGCACCCAGACCTGAAACAAATATCTGTGGAACATACAAACATTTGTCCCGCCGCGGGAATCGAACCCTCTTGCGTCTTAGCTGGCTGCTCGCCCACCGCGCCACCTAAGTTTTTAATGTCGTCAAATTATGTCTCTACTAGCTTCTGCCCACGGCTTCGCCCGCATAATACCCGGATAAAAAGCCTGTGATATTCTGATGTATAAGCTATACTACTGTAAAGTTTCATTAAAATCCGTTCAGTAGTTTTTGCGTGAAATAGTAACAAGCATCCATCCTCACAAACTTTCGCGTTTGTAATATTACTAGCTTCTGCCCACGGTTTCGCCCACGTGATACCCAGATAAAAGTAGCCTATGTATTATTCTGATGTTTAAGCTATATTACTGTAAAGTTTCATTAAAATCCGTTCAGTAGTTTTTGCGTGAAAGAGTAACAAACATCCATCCTCACAAACTTTCGCGTTTATAATATTACTAGCTTCTGCCCACAGCTTCGCCCTCGTGGTATCCGGCTAAAAAGAAGCCTATGTATTATTTGATGATGCTATATTATTGTAAAGTTTCATCAAAATCCGTTCAGTAGTTTTTGCCTGAAAGTGTAACAAACATCCATCCTCACAATACTTCACGTTTATAATATTAGTAGGATAATAGGATTGACACATATGGGAGATGTGTCTAAGCACAACGTTTTCCCCTATTGGAAACTTCAAAATATTAGAATGTCATACCTACCTACACCCTGTCACAATGTCAAATTATGTCATCCAGGGGTGCAGCAACATTTCTCATGCGAATACAAATAGAAAGATCCAATTTACAAATGAAACTGTCTTTTACATTGTTGGGTATCTACTTGTTATTCTGTTACTTGGCACCATCCTGTTTCAGAATTACGTAACTGAATAAAACTATAATCGAATTATAGCGTCAAGCTTGTTCTGTATCTACTCCCTAAAAATGAGAGATACGATCTGGCTCGTAGCTCACATCTACGCACGTAGCACATAGCTACGTACCCGTAGACGTAGGTACATCTATTTATACATACTAGCTTCTGCCCACGGCTTCACCCGTGTGGTACCCGGATAAAGTGTAGCTTATCTGTTATTCTGATGTATAAGCTATATTGATGTAAAGTTTCATCAAAATCCGTTAAGTAGTCTTTGCGTGAGAGAGTAACAAACAGCTATCCTAAGAAACTTTCGCGTTTATAATAGTAGAATAATGTTCGTCTGCACTAAGTTTAAAGATTCAAGCATTTCTTAATGACAGATTTCCATTTTATTCCAAAAAATATCGTGAACTTGACTATTCATATTGTAAAAACGGGAATTTTCACGTACTGCACTATCGGTGAAGGCAAACTAAGTTTCGACTCATTCCGAGAGTCTTCATCAGGGTGAGTGGTTGCGACTTTCTCCTTCCTTTAAACAATATGGACAGATTTCTATTATAAAAATGCTTGTAAGAGACGCCTAAGCCTTTAAGTAAGTCGTTTTCACATAGAAACCGTTCGTTGATACTTCGATTTGACAATTAAAGAAATAAAAGGTTCAATTGAAATAATTTTAATCGATTTTAGTATCTTGCCTATCCAGAAAATCTTTAATCTTTCAATTAATCATTCTAACAAAGTAACGATTATGATTTTACATGTTTTCTAGTAACGCTTATTTTTTGTTTAAGATGTTATTCAATTATTATATTTTTTACGAAAATGTTTTGAATTTTAGTCAGTTAACAGAGCATGGAATTAAACAAAATATATCCTACATAGAACGGTTCCCAAATGAAAATAGCAATAGTGTCACAACACATTTTATTTGCCGTGTAAAAAATGTTCACGATATCTCACTGACAACGGTCAGCAACTAAAATGAAACTTGTCAAATTACTCAACGACTTCCCACCTCAAATAAAGACGTCATTGTATCCGCGTACTGGCATTCTGTTTAGCACAGACAATGGGTCAAAGCACAATAGCGAAGTTCACGAACAAAACCATTGGCGACAGCTAGCGCTTTGTGACTTTATGAATGGTCTGTCCCGAATGAAACGAAGCTACGTTAGTTATTGGGAATATCCTATGAAAATGACAGTTTACCTTCGACAAATATAAAAGATAATTTTCACGTTTAAAACATCATCATTATCAGCAATTCACAGGTAGATAAGTCAAATGGCGAGTAATAGTGCTATTTATATCAACCAGGAATTACCCACTGTTGGGTGATTTCTCCTTTCTCTTCTGCCAGCCTCCTCTGTCCTGTCAGTGCAAAGAAAATTCCATTGGTCTTCTAAATCAAAGATTTAGAAAATCAAAGATAATAGAAGTCCTATGATACACCCCCAAAAACTACCTCTAAAAATGGTAATTGGCCTTTTCCGCCCACCACCCACCTTGTGAGGATGGATGTTTGTTACTCTTTCACGCATAAACTACTAAACGTATTTTTATGAAACTCTACAGTTAAATAGATTACACATGAGAATAACACATAGGCTTATTTTTATCTGGGTACCACGTGGGTGAAGCCGTGGGCAAAAGGCTAGTACTATTATAAACGCAATGGATGTTTGTTACTCTTTCACGCAAAAACTACTGAACGCATTTTGAAAAACATCATAATAAAATATAGGCTAATTTTTATCCAGATACCACGCGGGCAAAGCCGTGGGAAGTGAGTATAATATATTTTATGCTTTGATTAGTTCTGTGGATTGGAGAATCTGTTTTGCAAATGGTTTATTAAGAAATTACTGTATTATTTCTATATTAGCTACAATCGCTTTCAAAAGTGCCTAATTGTTAACATAAAGCCTCTAAAGTTAGGCTAAATGATTTTAGTTTATTTCAACCTAGAAACGAAATCCTGGCAACAATAATTTATTTAGGTCGGCTCATTGAATTTCACGATAGCCGAAAACAGTTCTAAAGGAGGGAATTTTAAGGCTTCTTTTATAGTGATTGGTAGTTTTATAGTCTTTCACTCTTTTTCGAGACAATAAAGATAATAGCGTCGGTTCGGAAATAAGTTGCTAAAACACATTCAAGGTTTGGGGGAGGGTTGTCATTGTTAAACGCTGGTTTCTTTTAGAAATCACGAACCTAATCAAGCACAATTCACGAACCTGGAACAAAAAGGATCTCCTAATCAGACTAGAATCCAAACTTAAGTTTTATAACTTACTAACCAGAATCAGAATAATTTAAGTCTCGGTCAAACTTACGTGGTGACGGTGGCGGTGGCGGTGGCGATGGTACATTCACGCAAATATAACGATTACTTGACGGCCATTTTCCTCCATGCGTCAGTTTGTCAAGTAGAACAATGGACACACCATGTGTGCAATTTTAGACACCTAACTTACTTGACGACCTCTGTGGCGCAGTAGTCGAAAGCCCGCCTGAGACGCAGAAGGTTGCAGGTTCAATTCCCGCCGTGGGAGCTATTTTTGTATGATCTGCAAATATTTGTCTCGAGTCTGTTTTTATGTTTTGTTTGTTGGTGTTTTGTATGTATAATATGTACAAAAAATGCATATAAATAGTATATCAATTATGTAGTTCCCATAATAAAAGCTCTGCTTAGTTTGGGGCTAGATGATGTTGTGTGAAAATGTCCAGCATTATTTATTTATGGCACGTGCTCTCACTATTTTTTCTTCGCTGTTTTGAGCACGTAAATATAAATTAACCAACACGCTCACGGATGTATGGTGGGCATCCTCAGATACATACGTGTCAGGTTGCAAGCCCATCGCCACTTATTGGAACACTAACCACAGCACATGCCTTCGATCTTTTTGTTCTAGTACATTCCAGTTTCACGATATTTCCTACGTGTTGAGCACGTTTTAATAAGCACATACATTTTTCTAGTGGAAAAATCCACTGGCCACGACTTCCGTATCCGAAGCCAGAATACCGCCCACTAGGCTGACACAGCTGTGATTTAATTCTAATTAATGTTGCATTTATTCACATTTATCCCGCAAAGGGAATCAAACCCTCTTAAATAGTGCTGGACAATTATTCACACAGCATCATCTAGCCCCAATGTAAGCAGAGCTTGTGTAATGGGAACTATATGACTGATATACTACTTACTAGCTTCTGCCCACGGCTTCGCCCGCATGGTACTCGGATAAAAATTAGCCTATGTATTATTCTGATGTATAAGCTATATTACTGTAAAGTTTCATCAAAATCCGTTCAGTAGTTTTTGCGTGAAAGATGAACAAACATCCTCACGTTTATAATATTATTAGTAGGATAGGATTTACTATTTTTTGTAAATACATATTATTACTTACTTTTTATCCGGGTGCCACGTGGGTGAAGCCGTGGGTATAGGCTAGTATTATCATAAATCACAAAAATATGTACGGTATATACATAACATATCCATTCTCGTCAACAATTGCATTGTAGATAAATTACTCACAAAGAGACGTCAGCACAAAAGCCAGGAGAGATCTTTGTGCTCTTGATATTGTAGGCAAATGGCGACAGCGCTACAATTACATGACGAAGTCAGTGGCGTAGTGGACGAGTAGTCGGCTGCGACGCAAGATAACCTCTCTGGCACAGTGGGCGAAGGCTCACCTGAGACGTAGAAAGTTGTGGGGTCAATTCCCGCAGCGGGACAAATGCTTGTATGACCTGCATTTTTTTTCTCGGATCTGGTTGTTTTCTATATATTATATATATGTATTTACAAAAAAAAAATGTATATAAGTAGTATATGTGGTTCCCATACTACAAGCTCTGCTTATTTTGATGCTAGATGATGGTGTGAAAAAATGTTCAGCATTATTATATTACAAAAATAAATAAATAATGCTGGACAATCCACACAGCATCATCTAGCCCCAAGCTAAGCAGAGCTTGCGTTATGGGTACTAGATGACTGATATACTTAATACAATACATTACATAGATAGATATTTTTTTATTATACATAGAAAATACCCAGAACACCCGGAACAAATATTTGCAGATCGTACAAACATTTGTCCCAGGGCGGGAATCGAACCCGCAACCTCCTGTTTCGCAGGCGGACCTTCGCCCACCGCGCCACATCTCTCACATACTCTTGTCAAACCTTAAAAATGTTAAAATAACTTTTCCAAGTGCTAACTATATATAAGTGCTAACTAATAACTAGCTAAATGGAATAAAATATATTGTATTGTACCGCAATAACTACCAAGCTATCAAAAGCTGTCAATATTCGATACAGTACATTATTGAACAATTACACATTTGCTCGTGATGTTTCTCACAATGTACATATAAATATTACTGCTCTTGTTTTGATATCCTACATTTCAGGAGTGCATACTTATCTATTGATCGTGTAACCAAACATCGCTGGATGATGAAAGTTCTCAGATTGTGACCACGACCTGGAAGTCGCAGTGTAGGCTGCCTCCCACCTAATTGGCCAATAGCATTGCAACATTTGTTGTTGATGTGGTCTACATTCAACAGAGGACGTCTACCGCTTAATGATGATGAAACAAAGATACTAGCAACCGGTATCTTCAGATCAAACAGAACAAAACAAAGCAATACATGTTACCCAAGACCTATGAACTCAATAGAAAGAGCCCCGTAAATCTTTATAACGATACAAGATACCATCTCACTCCAATAGGGAAAGCACGCGGTAACAGCCTACAGAGCACTCATAACTATACAGGGTGTCCACAAAATTGAATCTCTCGGCGTGTTGTGGTTGGGAAATATTACTGCAAGGTACCTTCACCTTTATAGATACAGTTATATGACGCCAAAAAGCTATATCTTATCTTATCTTATCTTATGTTGTCAGCTGTTTCCTATAATAATATTATACACCTACCTTTAACTTTTTATCTTATTTTTTGTTTCTTAAGTGTATAATATTGTATAGTACCGTATTTTTCCCCCCTTTTTGTTATTTTTAAGGTAGCACGCCAACCCTTTTTGTAAATCTGTGAGGTTGGCAGGTTTTAGCATTAAGCCCACCTTTTGTACACTCTTTTTTTTTGAGCAATAAAGAATATAATAATAATGTCTAAAAGTTTTTTTGCCAAATGTGTTTCCCGTTGTTTACTGCAGCGTCTACTAGTGACTTGTGGCAGTGAAACCTACATAGTAAATATTGTCCTTGAAGTCTTACAAATCGATTGCAAAGCATTTTAATCGGATAGCCGTTTTGGGGACAAATAGTTGGCATTGTTTTTTTTTTGCAACCAACCTTTGTAGGAGCAGCTGCCCAGAATATGTATAAAAGTAAGTTGGAGTCTCCTTTCCTACAAAATACGGGAAAAGTTTTAAGCAAATTTCTAGTACTCAAACCTCAGTCGTTTTGATAGTCTTTTAAACCTTATAAGAAACAAAATCGATTGGCACCATAAAACATTTTTTGCAAATTTTTCTCAAAACCTCTGAATGCAGGTCAAAATATTTCCACAAATTAAAGACAGCTTCTTAAGATTTTTCCTGTAGCTACAACGGTCAATGGCTCGTCTTAAACATCTACCCTGTATGTGAAAACATGTCCCCAGAAAAATAAACAAAATATTACCATGATAAGAGAATGCACCATAACAAATCATCATGGAAACCCTAGCCCATAGACACCCTGTTTAGGGTGGGTTCAATAGGGTATAAACCTAATATTGGAAATTTTCGATATCATTATGTGCGTCGTACCTACTCGTATATACCATCTATTGTCTGAGCGGGCTTGAACTTAGAGAAACCATCAAGACGTAGGAGACACAATAGCCATTGTATTGAGTTATTGCATCACATGAAATAGAAGTGTACCTCGTTGAATATGGTCCTTTATATGTTGAATATGTTTCTATATGATCCTTGTGTTTCAATGAATTAAAACCTATTGACTTTCACTTTCAATGACATTCAAAGATCTTTTCTACTTTTACTTTGCTTGCTCACAGAATATATCTAAAAACTAAATAAACACGCGTTCACGATTGATCGTTTAGAATACCAAGTAAAGTGGTTAGATTTTTTGATTCTAGGACATTCAGGTTTCCTCTTACATTTTTCGAATGGAAAAATCCATTGCACGGCCGGATTCAAAATCACGACCTCCGGATTAGATGTCGGGGTATCGTTCACTAGGCCAACACAGCTTCAATTGAATAATGAGCTCAAAATAGTAAGGTACACCTTGAATACTATTGGATAGATCTTTTCACTCCTTTTCTACCAATATAATATATAAGGTTTTCAAACACTGCGTAAGTTACCAATGTATGAGGATACATAAAAATCATTATCGATTTCAATTCGGTTGACTTGTACGGAGTTAATAAAAAAGTTTTTTGGTTCTCCGAAAAGTTACAAAAATCAATTTACGCGGTGTTGTTAGCTAGCTGACGATAAGCAACTTTTAATCCACGCGAGTAAAGCCGTAGTCAGAAAAAAAAAACCTTTGTATACATATTAAGAGACTTGATTAGTTCGTAATAAATTTAAAACTCATTTACATTTTAATTGGTATCAGGTGAGCAATCTCTGTTTCTCTCTCGTATTATCCCGGGTGTCCAGTCCCTAAAAAAAGGTTGCGGAATTAATGTATAAAACCTACGTATTTAGAACATTTCTCGTTAAATTACTGGGTTTACTTTGCTTACGTAAATTAATTAGGTTTTGCCAAGTCCCGTTGGTAAAACGAATTTTAATTGTTTAGCATTTAGAAAACGCTTTTGGGGTGAATTATGTCTACTAATGTTACTTTTCAAATTGAGCCCTTCGTTGTATATTGTTCCATATATATGCTGGGTTGGGAATTCAATCGTCGTAAAGATAGACATACCTTCATATCGTCGGCTAGCTAACAAAACCGCGTAAATCGATTTTCCTAACTTTTCAGGAGAACCAAAAAACTGTTTTATCAACCCCGCACAAGTCCACAGAATTGAAATCGCTAAAGCTGAAATGAAAACTGTGATTGGTTGAAATTCAATGTTTATATTGGTGAACAGAAGCGCAGTGAAAAGATCTATCCAATGGCATAAAAATGTCAAAACCGCAAAATTTCGACTTGAGCGGTGTTGTTAGCTAGCCGACGATATGTCGGTTGACACTTTATACTTTTTACTACACACTCTGTGGTAATCGATCACTTTCTCTCCTCGGAGAATAATGTTCTATTTCATCATTTAGTTAGATAGATAATTTTATGTATTCCTCCTTGAACATACAAAGACGGGGGGAGAGGCTCGTTCAAACATTATATTTGGCACATGCCCATATTTTGTATAGAAATTAGCATTTCACGTGACAAGTTGCTAGACGCTTTATTGGAATACTAACTGATGGAAGTTTTGTTTCTAGGGCAGGCAGGTTTTCTTACGATTACCTGCACAGTTGAGTAAGTACAACATTAAAAAAAATACACACAGAATCTTGTCATGATTCAAAGGTACAATGAACGACCATATCGCTAAAAACGCTCTCTTCCAGGTCTTTCCCTCTTATTTCAACTATATGTTTTTACTTCTTTTTTACACGAAACAGACGAACTTCGAGTACCGTGTTACCACAATACCCAGACTCAGAACAAATATCTGCAGATGTACAAACATTTAAATCGAACACGCACCTCTTGTCACAGTCGGCTACTCACCCGCCGCGCCATTGAGGTCGACCAAAAAAAAAAAATGCTGGACAATACACACAGCATCATCTAGCCCCAAGCTAAGCAGAGCTTGTGTTATGGGTACTAGATGACTGATATACTTAATACAATACATTACATAGATAGATATTTTTTTATTATACATAGAAAATACCCAGAACACCCGGAACAAATATTTGCAGATCGTACAAATATTTGTCCCAGGGCGGGAATCGAACCCGCAACCTCCTGTGTAGCAAATCTTCGAGCCATCGACTTTGGATAGGCGTAACGGTAAAAGTTTTGCCTTAAATTACTTTTTTATTGAATTCTAATTTATTATGTATCTTGTATCGCCCAAAGCTGGCGTTGACAAACTGCAAGACCATGACGACCTCTATGGCACAGTGGGCGGAAGCGTGCATAAGACGTAGAAGGTTGTGCGTTCGATTCCCGCCACGGGACAAATGTTTGTATGATCTACAAATATTTGTCTCGAGTTACAATACGTATATACTATGTATAATATAAAACGGGAATTTTCACGTACTGTACTTTCGGTGAAGGCACCGACTAAGTTTCGACTCATTAATGACTCTCGGAATAAGTCGAAACTTAGTCGGCGCCTTCACCGAAAGTAAAGTACGTGAAAATTCCCGTTTTTACAATACGAATATGTACGTATTTACAAAAAAATATATATAATAAATATATCTTACTTACGGTGCACAGACGTGGTCATTAACCGAGTTACAGAAGTCCAAACACAAGATTTGCCAGAGGGCCATGGAACGCAGTATTCTCGGCTTAAAACGTATCAACCGAGTACGGAACACCACGCTGCATTCTATAACTGGAATTTCTGATGTCGGTAGCAAAACAGCAAGACTCAAGTGGCAGTGGGCGGGCCACGTAAGCCGGATGCAAACTGAGAAGTGGACAAAAGCAGTCACACCCTGGATGCCTGAGGATGGAAGAAAACGTCGTGGTCGGCCGCGAAAGCGTTGCCGTGATGATCTCGATGCGTTCGAAACGGAATGGTGGGAGACCGCCAAGGATAGAGGTGGATGGAAGGAATTGGGGGAGACCTTTGCCCAGCAGTGGGACACAATAGGTTATTAAAAAAAAAAACAGTCATGTAGTTCCCATAATACAAGCTCTGCTTAGTTTGTGGCTATGTGATTCTGTGTGAAAAAAATCCAGCATTATTATCAAAATTTTATTTAACACCCATACCCACGTAAGCTTTTCAAACATGTCGTTCTTAAATTCACCTCATATTTAAAATAAATAATTAAATAGCCAACAACATAACAATAGTCCTGACCTACTCTAGTATTCCCTGTGTCTTGGGTATCAGAAACTTCGAGTACCGTACCACAATAACACCCAGACCCGAAACATATATCTGTAGAACATGCAAACGTTTGTCCCGCAGCGGGATTCGAGCCTACACCCACATTTAATCTTTGTACCAGTGGTTTATGAAGCTGCCTTAAAAACCTGCGCTTATTTTAATTCCAGCTGTAGTGTGGCTCGTCTGCCACTTGACTCAGTTTTGGATAACGAGACAGCAACACTATACCGCTTCAGTTGAAAATCCACACAAACAAAAACTTTGGTCATATAGAGAATCCTTATCTCTAGGAATGAGGTTGTATTAGCTTTTATTTTACTTGCTATGTGACGTTTATTTTCAACGGACTTCAAAAAAGGAGGTTCTCAATGTCTTTATGTTTTTTTTCGTATGTATGTTACGCGATATTTTCGCGAATAGAGAACCGATTTTGTTTTAGTTGTCCCATATAAAATTTAAGAAAAAATACCACCACTTAGGTTGAAAAAATAATAGTCAAAATTTCATGTTTAACTTCCCGTTATATGAAGTAGGTTTTTTTTTGAAAAAAATATTATACTTCAGATACGCTGAGTCTCTAGACAAATATCAAAATTTCCTTTCACGCTAACGAAATTCGTCGAGGAGAAACTTGGCAGCATGCATAGTTTGTTTTTTAAATAATAAGTATTTCTTTTCTCCATAACATTCTCCCCGGTAAGTCATGATAAATAGCTGACGATGGAGCATGAAGATAACTATTCACTCTAACCTTGAAGATTATATTTTTCAGGACAGACAGATGATGAAAATTGTGATGAAAAATCGCATAAAGTCAAGGAATCTCAACGAAATCTTGATTCACATTGTAAAAACGGGAATTTTCACGTACTGCACTATCGGTGAAGGCACCGACTAAGTTTCGACTCATTCCGAGAGTCTACATAGAAAACACCCAGACCTGAGTGGCGGGAGTCGAACCCGCAAACTCCACGGCCATCAGGCCACAGATGTCGTCAAAACAAAAAATATATAGTTCTGACCCTACACTAGGATTTCCTGTATCGTGGGTAACAGAAACTATGAGTATCATGGTACCACAATACCCAGATCCAGGACAATTATATGCAAGAAACTTTATATCGCTGCGGGAATTGAACCTTCTCGCGCCGCAGCGGGCTTCTCGCCTGCTGCGCCATAAATGTCATCATTGTTTAGTTTCTATATTATCAATATCACAAGAACTCAAAGAATCTCAATACTTTGAATTTAGATATAACGTTTAAAAAAAATATTAATAAAAAAGGTGCTGTTGATCTAAGCAACGTTGAAGGTGAAAAAAATCTCTTACAAATTTCTACCTTTAGTATTTTTGTGTCCTTCTAAAGCTTTTTAAAATTTCGCGCATTTTTTAAATGTTAAATAATATTTTATGCTAATATGAGTTAATATTTAACTCATATTAGCATAAAATATTAGTTAATATTTAATATGAGTAATAATATGAGTTAATATTTAACTCATATTAGCATAAAATATTAGAGTTAAAACTATGAGTTAAATAGAAATCAAATTACCTAGTTAATTTTACTACACAACAGTATTTTGTTTGTTTTGTACATTTTCACGAATAAAACTGCAGCTAAGCTTTGTTTGGATTTAACAAAAATGTGATTTAGTTTCGCTAAGGACACAGTTTTAGTTTTATAGAGGGGATGAACACCTAAAAGGAATGATGTAAAATTGTTTTTTATCTTGAATGAATGAATGAATGAAAACTTTATTTGCTTAAATAAAGGTACATTGATTCTTATGCTTCGTTATTAGGTATCACTGTACCCGACTAAATTTGTCGTGCAAATATTAGGCACCTATACTCAGAAGACATTTATATTAAATTAAATTGATATATAAAATTTCATGCAATACAATATAAAATAAAAAATGTCAGAAAAAATATATTATAACAAATATATATTATTATTTTTTTGTAATTTCTATATGTTTATTTATATATACATGTATGTAGTTTAAGTATTATTTTCTTTCTGTACACGTTCCTACCTCTATAATTACCTCTCTCTAGCTCAAAGTTTCCTGGAAGAAAACTCTTTTCAGGGTTAAGCTCGCCTTTGTACATGTCATTTAATTCTGCCTTTTTGTAATTGTTTATTTGTGTGTACAATAAAGAATAAAGAATTTAAATTTGAAATATTCGTCTATGTTATAAAACACTTGTCACAGAGCCATCTATATATTTTATGAAGAATTCATTTTCTTCCAAAAACTATCGTGAACTTGACTATTCATATTGTAAAAACGGGAATTTTCACGTACTGCACTATCGGTGAAGGCACCGACTAAGTTTCGACTCATTCCGAGAGTCTTCATCAGGGTGAGTGGTTGCGACTTTCTCCTTCCGCGTCACGCCGTGCACTTACTTAGTCGGTGCCTTCACCGATAGTGCAGTACGTGAAAATTCCCGTTTTTACAATATGAATTCATTTTCTTTTAGTGTTCTAAGTTCATTTGGAAATTTATTACAAACTTTTAATAATATCTACATGATTCGATCCATTTTAGGTTCTTTAATTGGTTTCGATTTTTTTTGGTTGTTATATTTGCCTGCATTGTTAATTTGTATGGAATTATTATGATTCAAAACGAAAGCCAGCTCTTCAACAGATCTGAATCTATATTTTATTCAGTAAGTTGTAAAAATATTAGCTTTATGAAATGCTGTTATTTCTATTCAAAACTTGTTTACAAAATAAAAATTTCACGAGTAACGTCAACGCAACTTATATTTTACTCGGAATCGTTGGCAATCTACGATTTCTTTCGAAGATTTTCTCATCATACATATTTATCAAACTGTCGAGTATTCTCAGCTGGCTATTGAAAAATAAATTATTCGAGAAAATAAACTTTGACAAACTTTCTTAACGTTATTAAATACGCAGGCCATGTATATATATATATATATATATATAATAGTTATTTAGTATTTTTAAAAGGTCAACTTGATGTTGATCACAAAAAAAACCCAAATCACGCCTTTGCATAACTATGACAGGAATCCTACTAAACCTATCCTACTAATATTATAAACGCGAAAGTTTGTGAGGATGGATGTTTGTTACTCTTTCACGCAAAAACTACTGAATGGATTTTGATGAAACTGTACAGTAATATAGCTTATACATCAGAATATCACATAGGTTACTTTTTATCCGGGTACCACGCGGGCGAAGCTGTGGGCAGAAGCTAGTATTATAAACGCAAAAGTTTGTGAGGATGGATGTTTGTTACTCTTTCACGCAAAAACTATTGAACAAATTTTAATGAAACTTTACAATTATAAAGCTTATATACCAGAATAACACATAGGCTCCTTTTTATTTGGGTACCACGCAGGCAAAACCGTGGGCAGAATCTAGTATTTTTTAAAATAAATATTATTTTACTACTGGACGTGGTGACGGATTGACAATCAGATACAGCATTTGGAAAGGTCCACACTAAACTTTGGCAACCTTTTGTCTGCAAGTTGATCGCCACCGCCACCGACCACCACCGTGCCAATTTGCTTGATTTATTTAGTTTTAAAATACGGACTAAAACACTTTCAAATATCTACGAATCAAATGTAGCAAATTTTCCGAAAATTCCTTTCACAAAACTGGTTATTACTGAAACTTTTGATTTCCATTACAGAGGGTACGATTGTGGATCAAAGTAAATAGGATAGAAACCCTTATTTTACGAGGCTGGGTCAGCTCTTTAGGACAGTTTTGAAGCAACTTTCTATTTTCCGATTTATCAATCATTGTTCACTGTTAATATTTACAGATAATAATAATAAATAATTCTGGACATTTTCACACAGAATCATCTAGCCCCAAACTAAGCAGAGCTTGTATTATGGGAACTACATGACTGATATACTACTTATATACATATTTTTTTTGTAAATACATACATATTATAATTAGAAAACACCCAGACCTGAGACAAATATTTGCAGATACAAACATTTGTCCCGTGGCGGGAATTGAACCCGCAACCTTCTGCGTCTCAGGCGGGCCTTCGCCCACTGCGCCACAGAGGTCGTCAAACGTCAAACTAGATAATAAACAGTACCTACCATTTTGTTGTTAAGCATTTTTTTATAGTAACGGATCTGATGGCTAACTATGGTTAAAAGTTTTGACAGATATATCAAAACGACCAGACTAGACAGCGTTGATAAATTTGATAAATATAATAAAACTATCGTGAACTTAACTATTTATTTTGTATAAACAGGAATTTTCACGTACTGCACTATCGGTGAAGGCACCGACTAAGTTTCGACTCCTTCCGAGAGTCTTCATCAGGATGAGTGATCGCGACTTGCTCCCTCCGTACCTCCGGTGCCTTCACCGATAGTGCAGTACGTGAAAATTCCCGTTTTTACAATATGTATAATACCTCTTCTTTCTTTGGACATGCCGGTGACTACCCTGTACTTGATATTCTCAAAGATTTACGTACTTGGGTATGTATGGATGTCCATCATGAGGAATATATTTGTAAACGTGTTTTTTTTTCTGAACGAGCTAAGCATTATACTCAAAAGTAAAACTCGCCTTTGTATATAGTCCTATATGAAGTTTTTGCCTGGATTTCTCTGTATGTACAACCCTATCCTACTAATATTATAAACGTGAAAGTTTTTGAGGATGGATGTTTCTTACTCTTTCACGCATAAACTACTGAACGGATTTTGATGAAACTTTACAGTATCGTCGTTACTGTCATCTAGCCTCAAACTAAGCAGAGCTTGTATGATGGGAACTATATGACTGATATACTACTTATATACTTTTTTTTTGTAAATACATACATATTATACATAGAAAAACACCCAGACCCGAAACAAATATTTGTAGATCTTACAAACATTTGTCCCGTGACAGGAATCGAACCTGCAACCTTTGCGTCTCAGGCGGGCATTCGCCCACTGCGCCACAGAGGTCGACCTCTGCCTCCATATTCTACGATAAAAATGTCCATAGCAACAGGAGACTGACTTATTCATTTATAAATAAGATAAAATACATGTTCAGTCTAAAGGAACAGATATCGCTAACAATATCAGAAATATCATGAATAACGGATGGTCATAACCATAGAATACAGTGACGGACGGTCGGGCACCACTTCGAAACTATGCGAAACTTCTATTTCTGTTTTCATACACAAAAGAGTCAACCAATCGAACCGATGATGGTCCTATCGTATAGAAAAATAAACATAACCACACCACAGCTTAAACAATGCAGCTTGGTTACTGCTATATCAAATATCAGAAATGTCAGAGAACCAAACTTATCGACATAGCTCAACGAATTAGCAAGCTGAAGTGGCAGTGGGCCGGTCATATCTCGCGAAGAACCGATAACCGCTGGGGTAAACGCATTCTTGAGTGGAGACCGCGACTCGGCAAACGGCCCTCCAGCCTGGTGGGATGACGATCTGCGAAAAACTGCAGGCAGATGCTGGATGCGGCAAGCTGAAGACAGGGCGCTATGACGCTCATTAGGGGAGGCCTATGTCCAGCAGTGGACTAATATAGGCCGATGATGATGATGATGATGATGATGACATCAAATATTGCGAGGCAATAACCTAAGTACCTAGGTACCAAATAAATTTCACAGCAGCCTGTGCCAATGATATACCCAGGTCAAAAGTAGCCTATGTGTTCTAAATAAATAATGCTGGACATTTTGACACAGCATCATCTAGCCCCAAACTAAGCAGAGCTTGTGTTATGGGGTAGTTAGAGGCACGTATATAATGTTTAGCACATGTCTTTATTATTAGTATTAGATATAAGAACACAGTGAAATATATACAAGTATATACTTATACTTTGAGAACTATGTGTGGTGTAACTTTGAGTGATAGAGGAACAGCGTGCTAAGAGAGCAGTGTGGAGTGAATGAAGATGTAGTAACGAGAGTTGAGAAAGGTATGTTGAGATGGTTTGGGCATATAGAAAGGATGGACGAAAGTAGATTAATAAAACAAGTATACAAGGCGAGCGTGAATGGTATAGTTGGTAGAGGAAGGCCTCGGCAAACGTACTCTGACCAAATTGAAGACATTTTAGAAAAAGACCAGGTCAGAAGTACACTAAACCGCCGAGCCTGTATGAAGAATGTGATGAGGATGAATGAAGCGAAAGAGGTATCCCAGGATCGTAGCAAGTGGAAATCCTTGGTCTCTGCCTACCCCTCCGGGAAACAGGCGTGACTATATGTATGTATGTATGTATGAAATATATGCGTAAGGTGTTGTGATACCACGGTGCTCGTAGTTTCTGATCCCCACGTTTCAGGGAATCCTACTGTGTGGCCGGACTACGATAATGTTTGCCCGGGGCTAGTTGCACTCCATGGTATTGACTAGTACCTGTTTGTCGAAGCCCCGTACAGCGTACAGTATTCCGCCCAGCACTGGCACCATCGGTATATGTACCTGCATCCACTTGCTGGCCCGAGGCTCGTAGCGCTCCACGGTGTTGACGGGCGCCTGTCCGTCGGAGCCCCCCACCGCGTACAGAATCCCGCCCAGCACAGACACCGCCTCATCATCAGTATATGTACCTGCGTCCACTTGTTGGCCCGGAGCTCATAGCGCTCCACGGTGTTGACGGGTGCCTGTCCCTCGAAGCCCCCCACCGCGTACAGAATGCCGCTCAGCACAGACGCCGCGTCATCATCGGTATATGTACCTGCATCCACTTGCTGGCCCGGGGCTCGTAGCGCTCCACGGTGTTGACGGGTGTCAGTCCGTCGGAGCCCCCCACCGCGTACAGAATGCCGCTCAGCACAGACGCCGCGTCATCATCGGTATATGTACCTACGTCCACTTGTTGGCCCGGAGCTCGTAGCGCTCCACGGTGTTGATGGGCGCCTGTCCGTCGGAGCCCTCCACCGCGTACAGAATGCCGCTCAGCACAGACGCCGCGTCATCATTGGTATATGAACCTGCGTCCACTTGTTGGCCCGGAGCTCGTAGCGCTCCACGGAGTTGAGCGGCCTGTCCACCGAAGCCTCCCACTGAGTACGTGTTTTTGGTTGTTTAATTTTATTTGAATTAGCTGTTTGCTCAGAGCCTGTGGCAGCAACGCGCGCAATAAAACACACGCGGCGATCCGTGACCACCTTTTGTACGCAACTGGACAATTACGTGCGCTTCTGCTAGGTTTAATCAAATACCGGGGTTATTAGGGAAATCCCTTCTCGAAAATAAGGACGAGACTTAGTAACTTAGTAACTTATGCAGTATTAACTAGTGAACCGCCTGAGACTTTTCCTGTGTGGATTATATCATATAAGTTTTATTAGTGTTTATTTAACTATCACTTCGCCCACGTAATACCGGAATACAAAGTAACCGATGAAAAGTCCACCGTGAAAGTACATTATATTAATGGTGAAATAATTATTGAAATCGGATGAAAAGTTTTGGAGATTACCCCTACATACAAACTAACAATCTTTAGATCGCTATAATATTAGTATAGATAATACATGTGCCATGAAACCTTAGTTTCTTCCGTTATTATGGTAGCAATAAAAATGTCCAGCATAATTTATTTAGTTAAATATATACAATATAATATAGGATGATTGTCCTACCATTAAAAATCAATAGCATCCTCTCCATCCAAATGTTGCCTGGAAGAGATCACTTTAAAGCGATCAGATCGCCCATTTTACCTATAATTTTAATATGAAGTTTATTTTATTTATTTCAGTATACAACAAAGTCTTTTAATATATTCATCTCAAAAAAATGTAATATCTTGGTTTGATTGAGTAAAAATTTAACCGTAAGTTTTAAAGTTTATTTTGCTAATTAATAAATGAACAAACAACAGATACATAAGTCCAGACCCTACAACAGAATACCCTATGTCATGGGTATCAGGAACTATGAGTCCCGTGGTACCACAATACCTAGCCCGAAAAAACTATGTGCAGTACATGCAAATGCCGTACCGTTGATAGCATTGATCCCGATAAATGCTCTGAAACGGTAAAGGAAAATAACAAAAGGAAACAGACATAGAAACAAAAATTTGAATGCATGGCCATCAGTTAGTGTCTTAATAACCGGCGTTGGGTTGCAACCTTTCATGTAAAATACACTAACTTACTTCTTGCATACGCGGGCATGTACTAAACGTAATGTTTCGACGTGCAGAGGCACGTCAAAGGACTACCCCTTCAAAGATCTATTCAATGAGTATGTATCTTGGATGTCCAGTATGGAGAATACAGTGTGAACGTGTTTGTTTTTAGGGTTCCATACATCAAAAGGAAAAACGGAACCCTTATAGGATTACTTTGTGGTCCGTCTGTCTGTCTGTCAATCATTTTATCTCGGGAACGCGTGGAGCTATCGAGTTCAAAAAAGATACGGCCACTTGTGTAGCAAAAAACGTATATTTCGACACTTTCAAGGGAATTAAAATTTATGGGTACTTTCTGTTGACCTAGAACTATGAAATTTGAGAAGTAATTATCGTCTTATACTACAAGTACAGGGAAAAATCTGAAAACTATACATTTGTAATTGCTCGTGAATTCGGAAACTGAATTTCGGGAAAAGCTCGGAAAAAACTGCGAGACTCGATTCCTGAACTACTTATAATATGCACCTACAAATTTGTACGGAACCCTCGATGGGCGTGCTGACTCGCATACTTCAGTTTTTTTTATCAAACTAAATAATGAAGACATGGTTTCAGCTTATCAAAATATCTACAATTATATACCGGTACTTATTATTTTCCTCTTAGTAACAAATTCATCTTATTTGAGCCTTTTCGGTTGAGACTCTGAGTCCGTGGGGAACCGGGGCCCTTTGCGTATTCAAAATTATTTAAGGGCGACTGGTCGTAGCGACGCGTGACCAGAGAGCTGGCTCTATCTGGATCAACGCATAAGCATTGCTATTCAGCCTGTCAATGCAGCAAACATTTTGGGAACACTTCCGTCTGGTTGTGATCTGGTTGGTTGGTCAGTTGATCTATCCATAGATCGTTTGTAACGGTCTTTCATCTGTATTTTTTGTATTCATCTGTATTTCTGTATTTCTATGTATAACATGTATGTATTAACAAAAAAAATGTATATAAGTGGTCAGTCATGTAGTTCCCATAACACACCTTCTGCTTACTAGACGCTAGACGATGCTGTGTGAAAATGTCCAGCATTATTATTATTAATCTTTATACAAGCTCATCGGTTCAATTAATGAATCTTAAGCCAAAAAACTCAACTAAGTAGGTGTGTTCAAATCGTGAGCAATAAGTTATTTCTTATCTCGATGCACGAAACATTCTTCCTTTCGAGTTTATTTTCTCATAAATAGCTGCACAACCAACACATCAAAGACGACGGAGCACGTCTCTCGTCGCTCGACGCAAAGCGGTCTATTGTTTATGGACCCAACAACACCAAACCACACCGTTCGGGACACTTACCTTGTGATTTTACTCTTATTTTGCAAAGAGAGTGTAGATTTTGTAGGAAGTAAATATCGCTAGTGTATTTTATCAAAGCTTTTTGGAAGACGGCAAGACGGCATACGCGGGTGAAACCCCGCGGTTTCACCCGCGTATGTTTCGATTTTATACTCGTGATAACTTCAAAATTAAATGTCCGATTCGATTGAATTAAAAAGTATTTTCCTACTACATATATACCCTTGATGATAAAATTATTTATTTTAATAAGAATTAATACTACGATATGAATGTAACCAACTTTTGTTTTTACAGGCGAACTAATTACATTTTAGAACACAAAAGCTGCTATTGTGACTTAACTATGATAGTTAGATATATTCCCTTGCGGACTTTTTTGTAGGTAATAATGAGTACTTTAATCATGTAGTACATATTTTTTTTTGTATCATCAATAGTTTTCTCAGCGCACGCCAAATAATGAATTTTATAGGCAAAAATTTGCTACTTTGGGTTACATTATTGCAATTTCCTTAAGGATCTCCAATTTTTTGAAAATAAAAAAAATCCGCTTCGCACCGTGCACTACGCGTTGCCGCACGTTGTGCGCGCTTATACATTATTGATGCTTATTGATAGTGCAGTACGTGAAAATTCCCGTTTTTACAATATAAATAATTCATAACAAATTGTAAGTACCAAAATTGTGTTCGAAACGGTGGAAGCAACCTTTTCGTTCTTTTTTTTCTTTTTTCAACCTTTCGAACAATCGTGTCCATAAAGCACTAATCGTTTGGAGAGAGTGTATGAAGTAAGTTTATATGTAAGTCTTACTATAATATTATAAACGTGAAAGTTTGTGAGGATGGATGTTTGTTACTCTTTTACACAAAAACTACTGAACGGATTTTAATCTAACTTTACAGTAATATAGCTTCTACATCAGAATAACACATACTACTAGGCATTTTTTATCCAGCTACCACGCGGGCGAAGCCGTGGACAGAAGCTAGTTTATTTAAAAATTCAAAAAAGTAAGTTATATAAAATGTCGTTAGTGTAGTGGTGTGACAAGTTACTAAATTTGATATTTTATTCCAAAAATTATCGTGAACTTGACTATTCATATTGTAAAAACGGGAATTTTCACGTACAGCACTATCGGTAAAGGCACCGACTAAGTTTCAACTCATTCCGAGAGTCTTTATCAGGGTGAGTGGTTGCGACTATCTCCTTCCGCGTCGCGAGGTAGTGCACGGCTTGGAATGAGTCGAAACTTAGTCAGTGCCTTCACCGATAGTGCAATACGTGAAAATTGCCTTTTCATATTTTATAAGATTACTAGCCTCTTTTCAAGACTTTATCCGCGTATTACTCGGATAAATGTAGTCTATGATTCCATTTATTCCTGTCCATCCAAAAGTTGTCTGTAAGAGATCGCTTTTAGTGATAAGACCGCCTATTGTATCTTTAATGTTTTTTAATTTCTTGTGTTTTGTATTTTACTTTGGTGTGCAATAAAGAGTTTATCTATCTATCTATGTGTTATTTTAGGTCACGGTCCATAACTGTTCCAAATTTCATTGAAATCGTACTAGTCGTTACGCAATTATTAGCAATATATTTCCTTAATTTCCACACTTTTACATATATTTTTAAATAATATTGTTAGGATAGGATAAGATTCAAGTAGAATAAATCAAATAATTTTGGTCGACGCCGCTAGTGACAAGAAGGCTTGTTCTTTCCTCGCACAAAGAATTTCTGTGGTTGCAGCGAGGAAATGTTGCCAGTGCTTTTGGCACCTTGCCGCATAAACAACTGTATAATTTAGTTAAGTCTTTACATAATAATAATAAATAAACTAAAGTTTAAGTAACTAAAATTTGTATGGAAACTCAACGCAAGCGAAGTCATATGTATTCTGCATATTCATATACAAGACATTTGCAAATTTAAAAAAAAATAACCTAGCTTATCTGTTAAGAAGCCACATAGCACTAGGCCGAGGGGATAAAAAGAGACAAATGGTGTCTTACGTTACAGCGAAGTCATCTATCGTTTTTATCTGACGCCTAATTTGTGACACAAGGAAAAACAATCTATACAACATACTTGTCGTCATATAGCGGTCTGCTTGCTTAGGCTAGCTGACACATGGTAAGATTAATGGACGGAGATGTTTACCTGAATCGGGGTAACAAGCATCAATCATGTTTTAAGTGTAGAATTTTTCCGTTTATTTGTCTGTTGGCTCATGTGAAAGGTTTGATAAAATGTTTACTTTGTTACGTCACGAACTAACATGGAAGTTTGTACAGGATGGGATAATGTGGGCGTTTTGGAATTGATCCCGCTAAAGTTTCATGAGATGTACTGTTTAGTGAGAGATAACGTCATACAAAATGTATGTGTAGGCTTAAATTTACATTTTGTATCGAACATTTTGTTGAGTTTGATCAATAGATAAAATAGAACGAACGTTTGTTGCGAGTTTTTTCGAGTTCGCGTAAAATGTGTTTGTGAGAAAAATCTGAATGCGGACTACGCCGAAATAAAGTCACAATATTCTAAAAATCTTCACTGGCAGCGCCACATCACATAATTAAGCAATTTAATAAAACACATGTGTAAATTTTAAAAAAACCTGAGTCCATTTATCTTTTTGAGAGTGAACTATTTTGCCCCAATTTTTTTTTTAATACATACATGTTTAATTAGTATGCTACAACAGCAAAAATAAATTACTTATGTTTTATTTACTTTCAGAATACAAAACACCAAACTAAGCTATTCTGAGAGTCGATATTTACTATTTTTTTTAATATATTATTTTGACTTTAAAAATATAACCTACTAAATAATTTAATCAGAAATTATAAAATACTACCAGTGTTTTCTTTTTGATTGTAAACTTTAGCCACATAATTTAAGTATCATTTTTTAATAAACTTTAATAATCGTAAATAATCCAACGACTTTATTTTAGTAATTTCCTTCAGAATAAATTTTGTCAACGGCAGCTGAACTTTATACTTTAATACCTCAAGATCATGAACTCAATGTTAAGTGTTATAAAAAGCGAGCAATCAAAAGCTTATTCTTCATTAATATACAAAAAACCTAAACTAAAACGGTACTAAAACAGTAACTATAAGAAATAGCTCAAAACAATTTACAACGTTGTAGATAAATTTAAAATCATAAAATTTATAAACCTCCTAATATTAAAATAACGATGATCCTATTTTGGTATTATTGTTTCATAACTCCTAGATTAAGTCCAACGTTACGCTGTTGGGTTACCGTAATCAAGTAAAATTAAAATAGAAGTGATTTTATAAATAGGATTCGGATTTCTTAAGTGGATTCCAAGATCGGATAATCTCAATTAACCCTTTCTTGATGCTGAAAATCGTGAGAATTTACTCAAGATAAAATTACGATTGTAACCTAAACAAAATTATCAGCAATATTAAAATCATACGCACCTAATACTTATTTTCATAAATGTTCTTATGATGCAAACATGACATAAACCTACAATCATTAACTCATGTTTATTACAATCGTGACAGAAAGCTTACAATAAAATATTTTACAACATATAAAAGTATTTCGTAACACGACATAATAAGCTAAGTCCCTATTAAAACTAGACATAAACATAAAACGGCATAAAACATCCTCTTAATAACTTTAGCTATCTACGAAAAATTTAGTTTAACCTTTAGATAGTAAACTCACCTCAATTCACAAAATCACTGATCACAGCACAACACTAGCACTGAAAATCGTCACTTTCGAATCGCTTTCGATACGTCCGGGTTCCGTTCGGTTGTGGATCGCGTCACGTAGCGCTAGCAGCTTCCAGCGCGGCCGACGCGGCTACACTGAGCTACGCCGTAGCCGCACCGCTACGGAGGAGCTACGGGCCTACGGCGCGCGCATCGCTCTACGAAAACGCTAATACAAATACATTTATCAAGCTAATTCTGCAAATTGGACTAAATAATGACGTTACCGAGCCAGTGTTCCTTCCCCCAAGTAACTGTTTGTTGAGCCGCTCAATGGTGCCAGTAATAAATGTCTTCGGTGTTAATAAATTAGTTTAAAGTTGATTCAGTAGCGTTCGGCGCCGAGATTTAGCGGTCCACAGCAAACGGTTCCATTCCAATGAGTTGGGTATCGCAGCTGCTAACATGTGAGAAACTTTGACATGGATGCCGTTCCTTAGAAATTTCACCACTACTCAGTCCTGAGTTACACAAATTATATGTATCTTTCCCGTATGTTTTTATCGCATGAGCTTAATCCCCACCTTATTATATTTAATACTAAAATTTCATCATAAGTTTCAAGTAAAAAGATCGTTTATTTTTATTTCAAACTTGCATAGAATTTTATATCGGAATTCCAATTAGAATATATTATTTCAAAGGTAAACTAGGATTTTAACTAATATAAAAGCCCTTTTAGACTAAGTTACTTTAACCTTTGAATAACTTTATGAATAAATATTATTCATATAGCTATTTCCTTTAAATAGCAGATCAACGAAACAATCCTATTCAGAGCCATTTATTTCTTGTAACCAGCGAATAAAATATACAATAGGCTGCGATTTTCTTAAATTGTCTTAAATGCGATAAGCCTCTTCTATATTTTGGATTGATATAGCTAAATTTACTTGACTGCAGAGAGTCGTTTATTATGCTATGTACTTTTTCCAATTAGCAGCGAGGAAGAACATTTTTTTCTTTGTAAACTATGCATATATTTTCAAAAAAATATACTCGCATAATTAGTATATCAGTCATGTAGTTCCCATCACTCTGCTTAGTCTTGAGCTAGATGATGCCATCGAAAAAAGGCGAGTGGCGGAGACGTAACGAAGATGTCTCGAGTCTTTGTATAACATTGTTTTAGGTTTTCAAGATTGTAATACATTGTAAATAAAGTATGGGCCTTACTTATAAAGACTATAAGCAGAACAAAAACCAAAAACGAATAAACGAATAACGAACGACGACCTCTGTAGCGCAGTGGGTGAAGGCCCGCCTGAGACGCAAAGGTTGCGGGTTCGATTCCCGCTGCGGGACAAATGTTTGTATTTTCTACAAATATTTGTCTCGGGTCTGGGTGTTTTCTATATATAATATGTATGTATTTACAAAAAAAAGTATATAAGTAGTATATCAGTCATGTAGTTCCCATAATACAAGCTCTGCTTAGTTTGGGGCTAGATGATGCTGTGTGGAAAATGTCCAGCATTATTTATTTATTTTATTAACTTTTTTTTGTATTTATTGAAACAAAAGTTCTTAACCCTAAAACCCGCTAAGGTTTGTACAGATGATGCTATTTCGTCGGCTAGCTAACAACACCGCTCAAGTCGAAATTTTGCGGTTTTGTCATTTTTATGCCATTGTATAGATCTTTTCACTGCGCTTCTGTTCGACAATACAAACATTGAATTTCAACCAATCACAGTTTTAATTTCAGATTTAGCGATTTCGATTCTGTGGACTTGTGCGTAGTCAATAAAACAGTTTTTTGGCTCTCCTGAAGAGTTTGGAAAATCGATTTACGCGGTGTTGTTAGCTAGCCGACGATTTGTGAGTCTGCATTGTTGCTTAGTTAACAATAGTAGGTAGTTAAAATAACATAGGTAGCCTATCTATATACATTTGGAAAGAACTAGGTAAGTGCATTCATTGGTAGGTACTTTCCTAGATTAGCTATAAAATAGGATTTGAGTTTAAATTTAATATTTCCTATACTTACTTCCTTGACGACCGATGTAGAACGGTGGGCGAAGGTCCGCCTGCTACACAGGAGGTTGCGGGTTCGATTCCCGCCCTGGGACAAATATTTGTACGATCTGCAAATATTTTTCCGGGTGTTCTGGGTATTTTCTATGTATAATAAAAAAATATCTATCTATGTAATGTATTGTATTAAGTATATCAGTCATCTAGTACCCATAACACAAGCTCTGCTTAGCTTGGGGCTAGATGATGCTGTGTGGATTGTCCAGCATTATTTATTTATTTATTTATTTACTTATACTTAATATAATGATGGATAGGATATTATATTAGTAAGATTTTGCACTTGGCAGATGAAGTTTTACAAAAATCTTTATTCTCTCTTATTTTAAATCTAAAAATCTAGAGGTATAAGTAACCATAAATACCTAACAACTAAATTAAAATTCTCCTGCGCATAAACATGTTTATCTGTGAAGATCCATTTGGAAGTAATTTGGCTGAGTTACCAATTTATTCACTAATGGAACTTTCCCGTCATAAAGGAAAAACAGTCACATAACTGATGCTACTCTAAATGTACACGTCCTTATAAACGTACTTTTCTTCGGAAAAGAAACGTGAGAGAAATATAAAAATAATATCTTCTTATAAATGAAACAACTCGCGGATCGACGGTTATTGACTTAATTTTATTTACGTTTATTGTGTTTAATTATGTATGTAGATATTTATATATATTATTATATATATGGATATTTAATGCATTATGTATGTAGATCAATACTTTTTTATGCCATAATGGCAAATAATTATAAAAATTTCAAATCCTACTAATGTAATAAATGCAAAAGTCTGTGTGTGTGAATGTTTGTTACCACGTATCTCCGTAAATACTTAACCGTTTTTGATGAAATCTATATATATATATTAGGTTTTGGAATAACACATAGGCTAATCTAATTTTCGAAAATCAACCCGTAACAGGGTGGTAAAGTTTCTATGGAAAATTTTATTCCTGGGTTAGATTTGCTTAAAACTCTTGCAGAGTTATAAAGTTTGTATGGATTTTTTTCTGGTTTGATTAACTCAAAACTCGGTATTTTCCAAAACTACCTTTAGGTGTGTGCAATTTTATTAAGTTCTAAATTTTTTATGGAAAATTTAATTCCTTGCTTAGATTCGCTCAAAACTCGGTACACATAGTCTACAATTTATAATGATATTGTGTGATTTGGCCATAATGTTTCACGGCTAAACCACTGAGCCATTTGATGTTTGAAGCCTGGAGAAGGGCATAAAATGCTTCTTTTATCAACATACCACGCGGGCGAACCCACGGGCAGAAATTAGTATATAAATATTACTCAAAAGGCCCCATCAGTCCATACAACCCAAACTAGGATTTTCTTTGTCGTGTGTATCAGAAACTACATCATCAGTGGGTATCGGCAATCTGCAGAACATGCGAGCATTTCCTCCGCAGCGGGAATAGAAACTGCGCCTCTTGTGCCTCATACTTGCCACCGGGATCGTCGTACTTTGATAACATTTGATTAATTTAAAACGTTGAAAAATATAATTTTGTGTTACTTTAAAAAGTAAATGCGAAAAAGGTGCGTTTTTCTTACTTTTATGGCAGAGCGGATATCGTAAGCGCCTCGATCTAGCGAAATACTTTATGAATAATGAAATGAGGTAGTGTTCAAAATTTGTTTTGCTACTTTCTGATATCTTTCTGAGTCAAGGAATCAACTTGAAATCATTTGAGGCTCTATCGCACTAACTTCGGGCAAACATTTATTTAACGTCACAAAACCACAGCCACGACACCTTTCAAGTTTTCTAAAACTCATGTCAAAAAGCAGTCGACGATATTTAACGAACGTGTAGTAATTAGGCCGGGATCAAAGGCCACAGGTATAATTGCGGCTTGACGGCACAGCTTCAAACTAAATAGCCCAACCACGCCACGGACGTGAGCACAAACTTATTATTTGAAGGCCAAGCATCGAACACACAATATCTTGAGAGCTTCCATCTAAAAAGTTGTCATGCAGTACCCTATTAAACCTTCTTACTGAATTCCTTATACTGCGAGTTTATCTTTGCACTGAATACACACACACACGTTGATTTATTGTACACAATACACACAAGCAGACGAACGTAAACACATTATATCAGGATAAGGAAGAGCGAGGTCTTCTAATTTTTATACTTGAAAGGCATCAGCTTCATAAAACAAATCGTATATTTTTAACTACAGCAATAAAACAGTTTTCATTAGTAAATTTTTGCATCAGGCAGTGATAAAATAAACAAGATATTTTTTGTTTAACTGCGGCGTGTGTTCCATCACGTAACGATCTCTATAGTCAAAACTATTATGGAACACTTTTGAAGTTCATTTTGACTAAAATCAAAACTCTGCAAAGCCCGCTAGTGACTTGTGGTTGCAAAACCTATATTGAGCCTTCCTTGTGGTTATTTGCAATCAAATTGTAATACGCAAATCGATTACGATAAACCTAATAATAATAAGATAAGCCGTGTTTTAGGTGGAAGGTTACAACAAACTGAGTCTTGAACTGAGTCTTAAACTGAGTCTTGAACTGAGTCTTGAACTGAGTCTTGAGCTGAGTCTTGAGCTGAGTCTTGAGCTGAGTCTTGAGCTGAGTCTTGAACTGAGTCTTGAACTGAGTCTTGAACTGAGTCTTGAACTGAGTCTTGAACTGAGTCTTGAACTGAGTCTTGAACTGAGTCTTGAACTGAGTCTTGAACTGAGTCTTGAACTGAGTCTTGAACTGAGTCTTGAACTGAGTCTTGAACTGAGTCTTGAACTGAGTCTTGAACTGAGTCTTGAACTGAGTCTTGAACTGAGTCTTGAACTGAGTCTTGAACTGAGTCTTGAACTGAGTCTTGAACTGAGTCTTGAACTGAGTCTTGAACTGAGTCTTGAACTGAGTCTTGAACTGAGTCTTGAACTGAGTCTTGAACTGAGTCTTGAACTGAGTCTTGAACTGAGTCTTGAACTGAGTCTTGAACTGAGTCTTGAACTGAGTCTTGAACTGAGTCTTGAACTGAGTCTTGAACTGAGTCTTGAACTGAGTCTTGAACTGAGTCTTGAACTGAGTCTTGAACTGAGTCTTGAACTGAGTCTTGAACTGAGTCTTGAACTGAGTCTTGAACTGAGTCTTGAACTGAGTCTTGAACTGAGTCTTGAACTGAGTCTTGAACTGAGTCTTGAACATGGTAGATGTTCTCTTCGACCTACGAGTATGAGAAACTAGAATATCCCTTTCGTGCAGTTATTTTCTTTACCATTTGAGTAGGTAATTTATACTTATGGAGAACACAGTTGGCGATGTGTCCTGCATTGGCAAAAGGGAAGATCTTCCACCGAGCTGATCCATATACACCATTTGATCGGAGCCATTTGATAGGACCGACAGTTGTTTGTCGCACCTCCGATTATATAATATATTCAAATTGCGCGATCTAGATAATTTAATATATCTTATATCTAGAAGATAATTTATTCTAGATATAATTTAAATGAATATATCACGTTTTTTCATTTTATTATTATTCCTAACATTTCGATGGCTATGTAGCTTCCGTGGTTGCAAGTAGATTAGATAAAAGGTGTCCCAACAAAGTGTCTACACAAATACCACTTTCTGTTAGCGTTAACGCCAGCGGAAAGATTGAGTTGTATGGGAATAACATTAGCTGTGGAAATGTCACGTGACTGCTGCCAAATTTTACTTTGACAAATTTACGTTAGCGTGAAAGGAAAACTTACAAGAAGTATTTGTCTAGTCAGCCAGCTCTCAAAAACTATAAGTACCGCCACAATACTATTTATTTAGAAACGTTCCGATTTATGCAGTACTCACCCACTATGTCTTAAAGTCTAACGTTATGGTGTTTCATATTGAAGTTAATTTTCATAACTGTGGAACTCACCAACTATCTTCCTTAATTAAAAAATCATAATGAGCTCCAATATCTCGATCTCTGTGGCGCAGTGGGCGAAGGCCAGGCTTGCAGATTCCATTCCTGCCGCGAGACAAATGAGAATCTGCAAATATTTGTCTTGGGTCTGGGTGTTTTCTATGTATAATATGTATGTATCCAGTCATGTAGTTCCCATATACAAGCTCTGCTTAGTTTGGGATGATGATGCTGTCTGAAAAATGTCCAGCATTATTTATTTATTTATTTATATTAACACTAATATTTCACACTACCAATTTTATTTATAAGTGACCTTGCCAACTTTATTGAGCTATTTAGGAGACGAGATTTCATCCTACGATGAAATAATTATGAATCTCAGCTACCTAATTAAATAAAACCATTCTGGCTGAGTTGATGTAGAAACGCAATTATATTAGTTTACGAAGGAAAAACGTTCTGTAAACTAATATCAATTATTCTATCCTATAGCATATCAACCCCTTTTTTAGTGTGCTTAAAACGATGAATTAAAAAAAGGGCTGGAACCAATAATTCTAAGAGATAAGCGGCGTCGGACTTGCAACCTGTGTACGAATCTATATTAGGTAGGTTTATATAAGAAAACTAACTAGGTAGAAGCAAGCAATAATTTTATTCCAATAGAACTCAGGTCATGTATCGTCAAAACACTTCGATAGCGCGATGTAGAAATGGTCTCATTTTAGCAGCGCCATCTAGTTCTAAATAACTCAAACTTTTAACACCCAGCGTATCTATTTCCTACTTTCTTTACATTTAACTATCTGTCACGTGAAATGCTAACTACTTGCAAAACGCGGGCATGTGCCAAATATGATGTTTGGAAGTGCTGCATCTGACTACCCTCTACTTGGTATCCGCAAAGATCTACGCATTGAGTATGAATCTGAGAATGTCCAGCATTACGAAGACAGTAGTGAGCGTTTTTTTTCACGCAGCATTATCTAGCCCCAAAGTAAGCAGAACTTGTGTTATGGGAACTACATGACTAATATACTACTTATATACATTTTTTTAAATACTTACATAATATACATAGAAAACACCCAGACCCGAGACAAATGAATGTAGATCATACAAACATTTGTCCCGCAGCGGGAATCGAACCCGCAACCATCTGCGTCTCAGGCGGACCTTCGCCCACTGCACCACAGAGGTTGTCATAACATTTTTTTGTTATATCCTATCCTGAATGTTTTTGCTGAACATCTCCGGAACAGCTGAAACTATTTAGAAAATAATACAATTTTGAACAAGTTACCTATATATATCGGCCATTATATCGTCTATTATATATGATTGCTTCTAGGGTTGGTTTGCACATACGAGGCATTGTTGCCTGCGACACCTGTCCACCAACCCTATTAGATATTCGTTTTTTGTTTTTCCTATATGAGTCTTTGTATAATTTAAATAAAGATATTTTATATATATCCGTTAAAAAAAATATTGTAGACTGGCATTAGTTATTTTAAAATTAGTTCAAATTATTTTTTTCAAAATTTGGTCATTTTTTTTCATTCATAACGTAATTAAAATGAATATATAAAGCTTGGCAGCTGACACAAAATTATGTATCCTCTACTATAAATATGATAGACAAGAGATACACTTGATTACATAGTAAAGTCCACAAGAAGTAAGCCACCTTAGACTACATAGTACATGTTTCGGAGAAACTTCCTGTCGTCTGTTGCGTAAGCTCTGAGTCCGCCGTCTACACTACGCGTGTTTACAAACTGCTGTTCGAAATAAGCTGTTAATATTGTTTTAAGCTAATAACGGTGCTAACCTTTAGCACCATTTGAACATGCGCGCGTAACACCAACGTTCGCCTATTATCGGTATCGCTTGTGCGCGCCGCCATTTTGCTCGTTGCTCGACTTTAAGATTATACAATCTCATAGATTCCTCTCCATCCAAAGGTTGTCTGGAAGAGATTCGAAGCGATAAGACCAACCATTTCAATCTGATTTTGTAAAGGTGTTGTTTTTTATGTTTTGTACATTTAAAATTAAGTATTTTCATTCATTAATTCAAAACACAACTTTTTCTAGCACACGAGTTTGCAATAGTGCGTCATCCAGCCCTGGTCGGTTTATCTTACTGTTTTAGCACCTGACTTTGGGCGGGTTCCTTTCAGCTATATTGAGGAAACTCGCCTTTGTTTCTTTCTATTTTATTGTTCGGTTTGCAATCACTGTAAAGGGGTTTTATTTCGTTGGTTTAGGTATTGAATGTAGATAACTTTTTACACGATTACGATTGCAAAAAGCAAAAGAAACCGGAGGCTAAATGTCTAGAAGTTCAAGGGTTTTTATGTTTCCAGCAAGCATATAATATAAAAGTACTTTACGGCTTTGAATGTTGTTGCTAACATTTTTATCTAACATGTCTTGGATTAGGATCAGTCCATATGAAAAATGTTTTTTTCCAAATTGGTAATTTTTGTCTTTCATAACATAATTAAAATGAAGATATAAAGTTTGGCAGCTTACATTTAAATAATTTTTTCTCTAAACATGAGCAAGTTGTTTTTATATTGTACAAACCCAAATGTTGTCTGGAAGTGATGATCCATTTTACTTCACATAGTTCTAATGATTTGTATAAAATTTTCTTATGGTGTACAACAAAGTATTTTAATTCAAACATTCGAAATACACATTGATTTCGATTCTTCTCCATTCGATTTGATGATTCCAATTAACTTGGTCCAGTTCAAAGATTAAAACAAATTTAAACTTCAATCAAAAGCCTTTTAATTGTATATTTTGACATAAAAATATGAAGCATACAATTTGGTTCATTCAATCTTGTTTACTGGCAACTGGTTCATTATAATTGTTTTAGTGTTTACAGTCTTGTCTGTATATGAAATTTCACAATAAATACACTAATATTATTATGTATGGGTGATGTCACTGATGTCTTTCACTTAGAAAAAAACAATGAATGAAAATATGGTAAGGAAAACGATATGCTCCAGAACCTAAAGTTATATTTCAAAAACTTTCACGTTTAGTAAGCATCATTAAAAGTTATATACGGGTCTTTATCGCGTTTGCCTTTTTTTATTAAAAAAAAATAATACATAGCCCCGAATTCTAAACAACTTATTTGTTTTGAAGTAATTTATTAAAAAAGGGGAGGTTACACTGAACAAATATCGACCCAATACGTCTTCTGATATCCGTCGATTCGTTCTATTTGTAAACGGGGTTGTTACATTTTTTAATGTATCCTGGCAAAGTGAACTCAAAAGAACGTGACACTTTGGGGCTTAGATTTAACATGCGAATTTTCAGTTTTACTGTTTTTACAGATGGCTTTAGACCAAACGAACAAATGCTCATTCTATCCCCACTCTATCAAATTATTTATACTATATAAAGCTTCTTTGTATAAACACAGATAGAGCACAGAAACACAGCTTTCTTTTGTTGAAGATACACTAAAATATTTAGGGTTTCCCTAATAAAGCAACCGTTAAAAAATCTTTGTACGTAAGGCCTTAAGACAGATAATGTTTGATCTAAACAAATAAACTATGATAGACATTTTTCACACCACATCGTCAAGCCCCAAAGTAAGAAAAGCTTGTGTTATGGGAACTATATGACTGATATACTTATATACTTTTTATTGTTTTTTGTTAATACATACATACTCGTATTAAACATAGAAAATACCCAGACGAACTTTTTCCCCGCTACGGGAATCGAACCCGCAACCTTCTGCGTCTCATGCGGACCTTCGCCCACTGCGCAACAGTGGTCGTCTAAATCTAAATCCACCTTATTCAAATTCGCACCCTTATTTTAGCCCTAATTCGCACCCTATTTGCACGGTTACTTTGAGGGTTTTTGGTTACTTTGAGAGATTTTAGTCGGTACATTGATTAATAACAACTTTTTAATCCCCAATAGTCGCATACGTAGTTCTGACCCCACATTAGGATTCCCAGTGTCGTGGGTATCAGAAACTACGAGTACCCCGGTACCAAAATAAACCTAAGGATTCTTTGTGTTCTTTTCTCTGTTCTTAAGGATCCCTTTGCACCTGAGTATCTAAAAAACCGTTTTCGTTTCCGATCTGATACACACGAAAAAAAACTAAGGTCTTCTGACAATCTCCTTCTAGACACCCCCGAGCATTGCACATCGTTCCGTGGAAACTCTTTCTCTGTTGAATCAGTCCGGCTCTGGAATAAACTACCATTTGAAATTAAAAAGGTAGACTCTAAAGAATGCTTCAAAAGATTAACTCGCAAACACTTCCTGGATGAGTTATATTCATAGTTTATTTACCCTACCTTTCTGACTATTATTTTTATGTATAAGTGCCTATAAATATATAACTATATGTATTAAGTAAGTATATTGTGTAATTAGATATAAGTATAATATAATATTGTAATTAAAAAATTGTAGCACGCTTACCGCCAATCACTACAAATTGGGTTGGCTGGTAGAAAATGCTTTAGCATTAAGTCCGCCTATTGTTCACTTTTTAAAATGTGCAATAAAGTGTTAATAAATAATAAATAAATAAAATAACTAGACCCGGAACAAATATCTGCAGAGCAAACATTTACCTCACAGCGGTAATTGAACCCGTACCTCTTTCGTCTCAGTCGGTCTCAACTTACCCGCTGCGCCATGGAGGTCATTAAATAGTTTAAAAGTGTTTAATTTAATTTGTCTAACAATAGCGAAAAAACTAAAACATTCAAGTTATGTTTAAAACTCCTGCGGTTTCTGCGCTTTGAGTTTTCATTATCATACAATCTTTTACTTCCCGCTGCGGTGCGTTGATTGTCTGTCAGTCTCACAGAAGATTTTATTTATTAGTGTTGTGTCTGTGTGGCGCAGAGGGTGAAGTCCTGCCTGAGACGCAGAAGGTTGCGGGTTCGATTCCCGCTGCGGGACAAATTATTTTATGATTAGCAAATGTTTGTCTCGGTTCTGGATGTTTTCTATGTATAATATGTATTTACAAAAAAAAGTACATAATTAGTATATCAGTCATGTAGTACCCATACAAGCTCTGCTTAGTTTGGGGCTAGATGATGCTGTGTGAAAAAATGTCCGGATTAATTATTTATTTATTTAACTGTAAAACATTGAAAGGTAGGGGCAAATGGTGGGTAGACCGTAGATTTACCTCATGTAAGTCTTTCATTTTTCAGCACCGAAACAAGCAGATAATCAACGGCACCCTGAGGAGTCAGTGGACCGCCAAGTTCTCATCTTCTAAAAGCATTCACCGATCGAGCACGGCGTCATCATACTAAGGTATTATTTATTTACAATAATATTGAAATCGCGAGGATATTGGATAACTAGGATTTTTTCCTCTGTGTCCAAGAGCGCCACTGCCAACATATGGATATATATAACATATAGTTGTGCTTAGATATAACTTTTAGTAAATACAATAAATAAATAATGCAAAACATTTTCACACAGCATCATCTAGCCCCAAACTAAGCAAAGCTTGTATTATGGGAGTAGCATGATTGATATACTACTTATAGACATTTTGTTTTGTAAATACATATTATACATAGAAAAAATCCAGACCCGACAAACATTTGTCCCGCGGCGGGAATCGAACCCGCAACCTACTGCGCCTCAGGCGAGCCTTCGCCCACTGCACCACAGAGGTTGTACAGTTAGTTACAGTACGTTTTTAATTTAGGTGTATCCTTCCTATCTGTTTGGACTAATAAACTGTATTCAATAACGTTTTACAATCTTAATGTATTACGATTACAAGAGCGCTGACTATGTTCGGTAGAGTTTTCTATTCTTTACATTGTATCAAATTTATTTACCATAAGTTGTACTTTATATATCTCAATTTTATTGTTTGTACTGTCATATATGCAAACCACACAAACTATCTACATAACTACACTTACACATAATCACACTAACTATTCACATACATGCCTTGTCCTCCACATCCTCACACCTCAAGTAAACCTCGTCATAGCTGACAGCACACAATATAATATGAAGGAAATATCTTTAATACTTTTAGAATCCACTAAAATATTTTTTATTATCCAATCCATTATTAGTTATACCCTATACCATGCTCAAAAAAATGCCTGCAGTCCATTAGTGAATCTCAAATATGGATAGTTCCCTTTCGACTTTGAACGAAATAGACCACATTGAAATTACTCGTTCTATTCAATGTGATATTGAGGATCTTACTCAAAATATACGTTTTGGAGAAAATGACCTCAAAATTTTCTGTCAAAATATAAGAAGCATTTATGCCAACATGAATGATCTGATTGCTAATTTAGGTGCATTGGATTTTAACCCGGATATATTAATCTTGACAGAAAGCCGACTCAACCCAGATAAACCAATACCTACCCTAGTCAATTACACTTCTTATAAAACTACCCACAAACTGAATCAAAATGACGGAGTTGTGATGTATGTAAGAAATGAGATTATCGTTATAAATGTAAAAGAGATAAAACTAGAACATGCATCATGTTTGCAAATTAACACATATAACAGTGCTATCCTAGGTATATACCGCTCACCCTCTAATACCAATACTGAATTGTTTATTAACTCTCTAAACTCACACTTGGAATCAATAAAATCATATAAGAATATAGTTTTGACTGGTGATATAAACATTAACTTAATAGCTAAGGATACTGATAAAACATATGAACGTAACAATAGGCTCAACTACCTAAATATGTTGTCTTTGCATGGTGTGATGACTGGGCATACATTCCCGACGAGAGAAAACAACTGTTTGGATCACTTTATGTTGAAATTAAAAAAATATAATCTCTCTGCCCAAGTCGCTGTCTTAAACACAACTGTCACTGATCACTCTATGATATTTTTAAATCTATCTAATCAAAGCTCTTGTAATAAAAGGATAAAAATAAAAACAGTCACCGACTTTAATCAAGCTCTCATCAATTTAGCAGAGAAAAACCTGTCCGAATTGCTTCTATGCGATGACCCAAACACTCTAATTGAGAGACTAATTAATAAAATAGCTGAGTCTTTAAAAGAAAACACTACCAGTGTTCATCTACCCAATAGTAAACATGTAATTAAGCCGTGGATAACTACTGGTATCTTACGATGCATTAGAAACAGAAACAAACTACAGAAAAAGGTACGACTAGATCCTAATAATGAAATTTTAAAAATAAGCTTTAAAAGATATCGAAATTTTTGTAATAATTTGTTGAAAAAATGCAAACGTAAATATGAAAGAGAACAGCTGGCCAAGTCTTCCAATAATTCTAAAAGTCTCTGGAAGAGCATAAAATCAATAACCTATGCAAATTATAATTCGAAATCTGACAACACAAAATTATTGAATATAAAAGCTACACCTAAAGAATCCGTGAATTATGTCAATGAATATTTTGCAGATATAGGGAAAAACCTGGCTGAGGATATTTTGTTAGACGACAATACTCAAAACCAAGAACATGAAACACAAAATTCGCAGCTCAACACTTTCTTTCTATTTGAAACCGATCCAAAAGAAGTACAGGACGTACTTATGAGTCTCAGGTCGGATAGCGCCCCTGGCTGGGACAATATTCCAACAAGCTTCCTGAAACTTGCTAAAAATGAAGTATGCCCAGCAATTTCCCACTTAACCAATCTGTGTTTCAATAATGGTATATTTCCAAAATTATTAAAACAATCTTTAATTACTCCTGTCTACAAAAATAGTGAAGATGACAATGTTAACAATTATAGGCCGATTTCAGTCCTTCCAGCAATTTCAAAAGTTCTAGAAAAACTAATAAATAAACGACTAATTAACTACCTGACTAAATTTCAACTACTCTCTGACTCGCAATATGGCTTTAGGAATGGAAGGTCCACTGAAGACGCCGTAGAAGCATTAAGCTCATTTATTGTTGACGAGGTTGATCATGGAAATAAATGTCTAGCTGTATACCTAGATTTAAAAAAAGCATTTGACACTGTCCATGTCCCAATTCTTATGACGAAGTTAGAAAACATTGGAGTCAGAGACATACCTTTGGCACTATTAAGAGACTACTTGTGCGATCGAAAACAGCGGGTAAAAATCGGGAATCATCTCAGCGAAAATTCCACTATTACTTATGGTGTTCCACAAGGGAGCGTTTTAGGACCAACATTATTTCTAATTTACATTAATAACCTATGCAAACTTCAAATTTGTAATGCAAAGATTGTCTCATATGCGGATGATACTGCTGTTGTTTTTAGTAATAAAACATGGGACGGTGTTAAGTTGGATGCTGAAATAGGACTTGCGAAGATTTCATACTGGCTAAAAAATAACTTACTTACACTTAACGCGCTTAAAACTAATTTTATGTGTTACACCATCTATGATAGGACCCAACCAGCAATTGATTTTAATTTACGGATACACAACTGCAAAAACATTCATGCTGAGCAATGTAGCTGCCCGTCTATTAATAAAGTGTCCACAACAAAATACCTAGGAATTATGATAGATCAAAATCTATCATGGTATCCACAAATAGAGGTTCTCAGCAACAGAATGAGAAAACTTATCTGGATTTTTAAAACATTGAGACATATTGCTCAAGAACCTCTTTTGAAGAAAATTTATGTTGCCTTAGCTCAGTCAGTGTTGTTATATTGTATTTCCATATGGGGTGGAGCAGCAAAAACCAAATTTATGGAAATAGAACGAGCACAAAGAGTGTTGGTGAAGGTTATGTATTTTAAACCGTATAGATTTTCTACGAATATGCTCTACTCAATGAGCCAGTTATTGTCTGTGAGGAAACTATATATTTTACAGGTTGTCCTAAAAATGCAAAAAACACTAATCTATGATCCTGCTATTGTAAATCGTCGAAGAAAAGACAAGGTTGCTAAGGTTATTGGTACTAAAACTAGATTTGCTCGTAGTCAGTATGCAATACAGTCAGCTCATTTGTATAATGTAATTAACAGAAGTCTAAATATTTACCCAATGCAGTATTATGATTGTAAGAAAACTTTAATTGAATGGATACAGACTAAAAACTATGAAGAGACGGAAGCATTTTTGCACATTTTATCCTAACAAGGTATTTACTATATGGTATTTACTGTCTAGATACAAACTATTAAAAAAAAAAAAAAAAAAAAAAAAAAAAAAAAAACCCCTGCCTTCGTTCCCTTAGACTTACTGGCATTAGAACAACCTACACGCGTAAACCTCCCTCCACACACACAAACACACATACACACACACATGTTACTCCTGAGATATCCAAACTCTTAAGAGACTGGCAGTATCAGGAGAACCTACAGGCACACTCTCTCACACACACTCCACATACAAGCAAACACCCTACTTACATTTTTTTTTTTTTTTTTTTTTTTTTTTTTATTTTTCTAAATTAGCATAAATAAGTAAAACCTAAAAACTGTTACTATAGTCTTAGATATTAGAAGAGCGGGGCCTTCTAACACAAGTATTTTCTACTTAAATGAAGGTCCCAACCCTAATGAAATTGTTAAAAATTCTGCTACAGAAATAAAAACCATTTATTATTATTATTATTATTATGTATATATCTGGATTTTTTTATCAGTTTAAAATAAGTGTAAAAACACACTAAATTAAATTACAGAATTGAAATAATAGTAGTTTGGTAACATCAGTACAAAGTCGCTCAGCGAGCTATGGAGAGAGCTATGCTCGGAGTCTCTCTGAAAGATAGGATTCGTAACGAATACATCAATCAGAGAACAAAAGTTATCGACATAGCTCAACGAATTAGCAAGCTGAAGTGGCAGTGGGCGGGTCATATCTCGCGAAGAACCGATAACCGCTGGGCTAAACGTATTCTTGAGTGGAGACCTCGACTCGGCAAACGTAGTGTAGGACGCCCTCCTTCCAGGTGGGATGACGATCTGCGAAACACTGCAGGTAGATGCTGGATGCGGCAAGCTGAGGACAGGGAGCTATGGCGCTCATTAGGGGAGGCCTATGTCCAGCAGTGGACAAATAAAGGCTGAGGATATTATTACGACTATACCACGTACTTTACTATTCTCTTACTGACGTTTCGTTGATTTAATTCTGCAAATATTTGTCTCGAGCCTGGGTGTTTTCTATGTATAATATGTATGTATTTAAAAAAAAGTATATTAGTAGTATATCAGTCATGTAGATCCCATAACACAAGCTCTGCTTAGTTTGGGGCTAGATGATGCTGTGAAAAATGACCAGCATTATTTATTTACTAACTTCTGCCCACGGCTTCGCCCGCGTGGTACCCGAATAAAAAGTACCCTATGTGTTATTCTGATGTATAAGCTATATTACTGTAAAGTTTCATCAAAATCCGTTCAGTAGTTTTTGCGTGAAAGAGTAACAAACATCCATCCTCACAAACTTTCACATTTGTAATATAAGTAGGATTTATTCTTCTTTATGAGCTACTAGTATTATAATATCTGTTATGAGCACGCAGGCACGTGAGTTAGACGGGAACTGAAAAATGTATTTTGTGTGTTTTGCCAACAATATAGGAATAACGACAGATATCGACGGATCAGTAAATTTGTCTATTAGGTAGATAAAAATAACAGTAATACACAGTAATGACAGTAATGACAGTAATGACAGTAATGACAGTAATGACAGTAATGACAGTAATGACAGTAATGACAGTAATGACAGTAATGACAGTAATGACAGTAATGACAGTAATGACAGTAATGACAGTAATGACAGTAATGACAGTAGTGACAGTAATGACAGTAATGACAGTAATGACAGTAATGACAGTACTTGATTATTAGCTCTAGAGAAGGTTTCAAATTCTATCTCTAGATAATGGCCGGTTTGGTTTGACGATACGTCTTAATTTAATATTTAATCAGATTGTGTATCATAGCCGTCATTTTTTACACTCGTTTAGCTTTCTTCTTTAGAGATGGTATAAACATAAAACATTTTCTAAACTAAAATATTCATCCAGCTAGTTTAAAATGGATCGCGGGCAGCGTTTTCCAGCGGTCAGAGAATTGAATTTCTCCTGCTCTGCTCGGCTTTATACTTAAATGGAAAAAATGTTCAACAAATCCACTTAAATTGTTTTTGAAAAATGTAATATACATTTTGATTGTTGATTTGCGTAAATTAACCTCACTTAGACACGTTGATTTCGAGTTTGTACAAAACGGTAAAACCAATAACGCTTTTAAAATCTAACTTATTTTTGATGTATTTTGCTAGTAGTCTCTGTAACGGCTGAACTAATTTGGACGAAATTTCGAATCAATATCGTTCATGAACAAGAATAACACATAAACAAAGCCGCGAGCAGAAGCTTGTCTATAATAAATATAAAAAAAGAATAGTCAGACTCGAATTTATTGTATTTAAATGTTTAGATATTTCGGCGAGTTTAAAAAAATACACGTGACATCCTTCAAAGATAACCAACAGAATAACATGAAAGTAATTTATAAAACTAGATAAAGCCAGCTGCAACAACTAAGCAGTACTACCACAAGAACTTTGCTATTAAATTCCAAAGTTAAAGATTTCTCAACAATCTTCCGCATTAGAAGTTGGTGGTTATCTATTACGCTTAACCAATTTATTGGTTGCCGGAATGTACTTCCGTAGTTTGTGTTGTTGATACATACTCGTTAGATGGTGCTGGACAGTTTTGATCTAAGATCACCAGGGTTGCCACCTACTATTAAGAGGCCTGCGTTGGATGAAGTGCCCATACAAACGTAATACCATAGTCATTTGTAATTAGAGCTTATTGCCACCATATTATGTTATTATTTGCATTCGAATAGTACTTATCTACGAACCTTGTTAGATATTTTTTCAAAATACTTACCTAAAATGAAATGTAAACGGATCGATATTTTTACGTCATATATGACATGTTTTCTTCTTATTTGTTTCGTATTAAAAACAACAATACCTTACGTATCGTTTGGTTAGGTACATAGATTATATTGTCTAGTTACAGAATAACAACATAAATACAACAAGTTTTCATTCATCTTTTTTGGTATTACGGAACACCACCAAATTTATAACAAACTATAAATTTAACTTTGCCAACCCTAACGGGCATATTTACCATGATTTGTGAATTTGAGAGATGTGGGTTTGAATGTACCTTTTAATTCTGCTAGTGATCTGGAGCAGTTGAGCTATCTATAGATCGTTTGCAACGGTCTTTAGATAGCTAGCTTTTTCATCTGTATTTTTATATACCTAACTGTATATAGTTGTATGAATAAATGTATTACTAATTTCCCCCTTAAATTTCGTATATATATTTCGGCTCGGTTGGTGAAATATTGGGAAATATTTAAACTCAAAAATCATGGTAAAAATACGCGTTTTGATTAAAAAATAATGACCGAGTGTGGTTTTGAGTTACCTGCCTACTTTTTTTACAAAGTTACATTTAGTGGAAATACTATTTGGGATAGAGAGAAACGGAGCAAAACGATAATGAACTGATACCCAATTTACATGAAATGGAGAAAATGAGGGAACAAATGAAAACAATTCAGAAGATGGGAGGATGAATTGAAAAAATCAGCAGGAAACACATGGCGCAGAACAGCATGAACAGGCAGGAGTTGAGAAGGTTGCGGGAGGCCTTTGGCTATCAAAGACAAACAGACATAGTTGTCGAGGTCGACTCATCGATCACGCGCGAATGAATGTCGCAGAATCCAATGAAATGCATATGTTAATGCAATAAAAGTGTATAATAAATTGCCAAATTCATTCAAAGATTTGTCATACAATTTGTTTAAAAATAAGCTGACGAAATGGTTAGGGGACCAATGTTTCTATGACATTAATGAATTTATAAACCACAAAGTAGGCAATAATGATATTATGACCAATAACTAGGAGTGAATTTTTATTAGATTAAGTTGTTTATGGTAGGTAGGTAATAGTTATTGACATTTTTAATTCAAATGCTAGGGCACAAATTCTGACATTTTATTAATATCTATACTAATATTATAGAGAGAAAAGATTTTTTGTTTGTTTGTTTGTATCGAATAGACTCTCAAACTACTGGACCGATTTTAACCGTTTTTTCACTAATAGAAAGCTAAATTATCACGAAGTAACATAGGTTATAATTTATTTTTAAAAACAATAGAGATATTTAATAAAATTACAATAATGTAACCCAAAGTAGCATAATTTTGTCTATAAATATCATTATTTGGCGTGCGCTGAGAAAACTATTGATGATACATAAAAATTATGTACTACATGATTAAAGTACTTATTATTCCCTACAAAAAAATCCTCGAGGGTATATATCTAACTTTGATAGTTAAGTCACATTAGTAACTTTTGTGTTCCAAAATGTAATTAAATCGCCGGTAGAAACAAAAGTTGGTTACATTCGTATCGTAGTATTAATTTTTATTCAAATAAATACTTATATCATCAAGGGTATTTATGTAGCAATAAAATACTTTTTAATTCATTCGAATCAGACATTTAATTTCGAAGTTATCACGAGTATAAAATCGAAACCTACGCGGGTGAAACCGCGGGCCGCAGCTAGTTCTTGTATAAATTGATTCTGAATCTACCTATTGACATTTGCACACCATTTGGATGGTAGAATATATAAGGGCCTATATAAATTGTGACCTAAATTCATGCAAATAAATAATCTGATTTCTGATTTCTCATAAAGTGGTCGACATCGCTCAAAAGAGCTCGTCCAGGGAAGTACTATCATACACATACGTATTTCTGCCGTCAAGTGGCATTGATATGCTCCGGTTTAAAGGATCGATGAAATTACAGGAACATGAGATTTTACCCGTTTTAACTACGCTTCTTATGGGCCTGGACGTTTGGCCTGCGCCGACTCCCTCTCTTACTCAGGCCAGTGGCATACCTTCCTAAGTTAGGCAACGTAGTTCGGTTCGGTTACGACCACGACCCTGATTTCTCAACCTATCTACCTAGTTAACCTGTTCTACCTAGTTATTAATTATTTTGTGTATTTAGTAAACTAAGTCAAGTTAATTATATGTATTAACTTTAAAATTTTGTTTCCTTACCTGACAGCCTATAAAGTAATTTTAGTCAGACTCAACGTAGGTTAGTAAAGCTCGAGTGTTACGTCTGGTGCTGCTAGCGTCCATAGGTTACGGTAACTGCTTACCAACAAGTGGACCGTACGCTTGCTTGTCACGTTAACTGTATATAACAATATAGGTTTATTAATTAGCAATGTAAATTTATCTCTTAAGTTAAGAAACCTATGTGAGAGAAATAAATTATTTTATTTTTTATTATTATAATTAGCCTTAAATGTTTTTTCTAAGAGTGTGAAAGGTAAAAAAAAATTACATTCGATTACGATTTCAATCATAAACATATTGTTTCGACTGATATTTTTTGAACATATTGTACCGACTGATATTTTTTGCGCATTTAAACAAAATATGCTAGCAATTTAAAATTGTACAGATTTTTAATTACAACGATTCACAAGGCAATTTCACAGATGTCTATTTAACCGGAACACGAAACAATGATTCGCTAATTTTCGGATAATGATCGTTGTAATTGTCTTACGACTGTCGCATTAAGCCTTATTCATTCCATTCATTTCATTCATTACATTCATTCATTCGTTATTGTCATAAAAGCTAATATTCATTGTGAAGCCCTGAAACATGGTTATTGTAATGTTCATCTAATTGAAAGTGGGCGTTTTATTAAGTGCCGCTTGAAATCTATTAAAACATAATACAGAAACATATAAATTATTTATTTTATCAATTTTTGAAAAACTTACAGCTAGGTTACATTGTAGACAAGGACTTTTAGACTTTTTTCTGATTAGCTGCATGTACTTAGTGTACATGCAGCTAATCAGAAAAAAGTCTACATATACAAAGAAGGCCAATTAAAAGTTTCCACAGATATGTTTATCATTATGTTTTTGTATAATAATAATAATATAATAATAATAACACTTTATTGTACTCCACATGGTAAAAAAATAACAAAAACGAAACATAACTAAAAGTACAATGGACGGTCTTATCGCTTAGTAGCGATTTCTTCCACACAACCTTGTTGGTAGTGAGTATTGTGTTTATACTATAACTACATCACAATAAAAACACCATAATCACTTATTTTATTAAAATAAATTAACCAAATTATTTTTGTGAATTAACCAAATTATCTACCATTAAAAATTAGGGTTTTAGGGTACTCTTAACTCAACTTGGCTTTTCTCCAGAGCATCTCCAATTTGGTCAGAATACATTCGCCGAGGCGTTCCTTTCCGCCTACCCCATTCACGTTAGCCTTGTATACTTGGTTTGTTTATCTTCTTTCATCCATCCTTTGTACAAGCAAAAATCATGAAAACCTAATATTTCATAGTTAATTAATTAAATTCATGAAAATTTCATAAAACAACTAGCAAATATGATTTTAGAAACAAAACAAACTGATAATAAATATCCACAAAACACAATACTACATTTCCACTAAACCACTTTTATTGCATTTACAAAAATATTCTTTTATTATACAGAATGCAAATCTTACTTTAAAATTCAACTTTGCTTGAGTTATCGTCTAGTTTACTTAAAATACGTTGACTTTAAATACAAACGTTAAATTAAAGAGATAGTGCGGTGTATCGCTATGGGGCAACGTAAACTTTTAACAGAACCGCAACTGCCAGCAACTTGTGCGAACAATTAACAAAATGAAGAATCACGCAAGATTAAATGCCATAACAGAACAGACGTGGCAGACTGAAACAGATCTTTTTGCCAGTGACGTCAGGAGCCCGTATATGTGTTTGCCAAAGGAGATTGTTTGTATGTAACTATTTATCTCCGAAACGGCTTATCTAATAGTGATGCAGTTTTGACAATCAATTTGGATATCTTCAAGAATGGTTCTCAGATAGGTTTTATCACCACAAATTAATAAATGGCGCTGCAATCGATGATAGAAATAGGCGCCTAACGATTTCAAATTTTGTAAAAAAAATATATAAACGAAGAGTTTTGAACCAGATAACTGAAAAGTCCCATTTTTTTACAAAATATTTTAGAGTAGCAACAAAAATACTGACTGCACAATGCAAACTAAGCAAATCAGACTAAGCATGTGCTTTAAGCAAAACTGTTAAAATAAATTAATAGCAATCCTCTCTTTCCGGGTTGTACGCCCTCTTATACCTAGCTCACAAGGTTCCATAAAAACATATTAACGAGTATATCTACTCGTATACTCGTTAATACTCGTTTTTATGGAAGAACAAAATAAAAAGAAAGTTAAAATATGAAAATATAGCTATGGTTTGATTAACTAACGAGTTTAAAAACGTCTAGTATACATACAATACGTTTTTTCAGTATGTTATCCAACGGTGTAAACAATAGTTACCTAAAGAGTGACAAATTGAAATAGTGAAAAGGAAGGTGAAATATTTCATAAGGTTGAATCTTTTTTTTCAAGATCGTACTGCTGTATACTTCGATACTATGGCTGTGGTTTCAGCCAATCTACCGTAATACCAGGTGTGTGCGATTTCATGTTTGGTTAGAGGCGACATTTTAATACATGATGTGGTTTTAGGATTTTTTCGGTTATGTAACTAAAACAGCAACTAGCACGTTAATTTGTGTGACATTTTGACATAAACGCTTACAAAACGAATAGGTTTAGTGCTAACCTATTTCATTAATCTGCGAAACTACTCATCCGATTTCTACTCATCCGAATTTTATTTAGAATGGACTTTTCATGGATTCAATTTTCCAATTTTGCAATGTAATTTGATGGAAAAAGATCGAGCGAAAACGTTTCTTACGAGAAGCCATAGGCAGTAGCTAGTATATAAATATATATTTTTAGGCAGATCCGTGAAGATACTAAGAAGGGAAATAGTCGGACAGTATGTCCTTTTTACCAACTTTCTTGGCCAATACTCAATACTCAATACTCAATACATTTATTGCTTTCACATGGTAGGTACATAGATGATGTTTATAGGTAGGTATCTCACATAGGCCATAATCTCACCTGATAGTAAGTGATGATATGGCCAACGATGGAGCCTCAAGGTCTAGGTATCTATATACGTGTTTTATCGCGTTTTCTTTTTTTATTCCGAAGACGAAATGAGGGTAGTTGCGACTACTGCCTTTATTTCTTGACGTATAATCCAGTCATCCCGTGACCACAGCTGTTGGAATACAGTTGGAACACAGCCACAGACTGTAGAAACAGACTGATTAGGCAGAGATAGCAAATAAGTAATATTGCGCTCAATCAGATATTTGGCGTTTATCCAAAAAAATTGAGTTTAATATAATTTCGTCGACTAAATAATGTTCCTGTACCTTAATAACGACAGTTGGAGCCATTTATAATATTATTTGAACGTAGGCTAAACAACCTTGATGCGAGGATGATACCTCTGGTGCCGCAAGGGTTCATAGGAAACGGTAATCTCTTACTCTTATATTGGTAGATAAAAGGTAGGCCGTATGCTTGTTAGACATAATCATTATATAAAAAACAAAAAAAAACGCGAAATTCGGCCCTTTTCCTCAACCTCAACTTGGTTACCCAACATGAAAAACCAAGAATTATAAAGAATATTTTTGACATGACTTATTTACAAGAAAAAACATCCTTTAGTAAATAAAAGCTAAGAATGTAAGCTATGTTACAGAGAGCTTCCTGCACTCTGACGTAGCTTTGCGGTAATGGAGATACTATTCATTACCTGGTAACACCAGGTAACGTGGAGTGCGGAGTGGATTACTGCATTAATAGTTGCTTACTATTTTTCAACTAAATGATACCAAAGGCTCGTCCGCACTTAGCTTAGGCAAAGGCTTAGGTATGACTTTGTGACAGATTTCTATGAAATAATGCCCGTAAGACACGCCACGCAGATGGCACTATAAGAACACACTTAAAACGTAGGTTATTAAATACTCGTTCTTGTGAATGAGCTCATGGGAACCACACCTATTTCTGTCGCCAAGCAGTAGGTAATGCTTGTACTGCTGTGTTCCAGTTTGAAGGTGATGGGTGCCGATGAAATTACAGGTACATGAGACTCTCACCCGTTATGTCTCAGGATCGGCAACACGCGAGTCATACCTACGGTAACCGCTTACCAACAGATGGGTCGTATGTTTGATTGCCTCTTTATTTGTAAAAAAGAATCGTGAGGTATCAACTAAAACATCATATTGTAAAAACGGGAATTTTCACGTACCGCACTATCAGTGAAGGCACTGACTAAGTTTCGACTCACCCGGATGAAGACTCTCGGAATGAGTCGAAACTTAGTCGGTGCCTTCATCGATAGTGCGGTACGTGAAAATTCCCATTTTTACAATATGAATAGTCAAGTTCACGATAGTTTTTGGAATAAAATAAAACATCATATTCCAGACATCGAAAGATATTTTCCAGTCCAGATATCATCTATCAGAATTAGATCTCTTTGGCGTCTTTAGAGTCTTTGTAGCGGATAACTCTTACTATCTGATTAAATTTCTGAGAACTAAAACTTATCTACTACGGCCAAAATAATTAAAATAATAATTTTATAAGCTTGGCCTTTCAAAGCCATAAATAATTCAGAACCCTCTAAGGTATCAAATGTTACAAATATCATAAACGTGTAGGGATGCCTCTGATACACCATAACACATAACTCTTTGTTTTTAAAAGTTCCGGCTACTTTTAGATTACTATAACTGTCTACTCATAAATATAGCGTACATTAGATACAGCATCCTACTACTATATTATAAACGCGAAAGTTAGTGAGGATGGATGTTTGTTACTATTTCACGCAAAATCTACTAATCGAATTTTGATGTAATTTTCAGAAATATAGCTTATACATCAGAATAACACAGGCTATTTTTTATCCGGGTACCACGTGGGCGAAGCCGTGAGCAGAAGCTAGTCCTACTTAATATAATAAATGCGAAAGTCTGTGTGTGTGTGTGTGTGTGTGAATGTTTGTTACCACGTACTCATATCTCCGTTACTACTTAACCGATTTTGATTAAATTGGGTAGATAGTATAAAATCTGGAATAATACATAGGCTAATCTAATTTTCGAAAATCGACCCCTAAGGGGGGTTAAATAGGGTGGTAAAGTGTCTATGAAAAAAAAATGTTTGATTCGCTCAAAACTATGTACAAATAAACTTAAAAGTAAATAATGAAACACGTATTTTTAATTTTTTCAAAACTATCCTTTGGCACCCCAATCTTTGCAATCGAGTTCTAAACTTTGTATAAATTGTAATCCTTGGTTCGATTCATTCAAAAGTTGGTGGACATAATTTGAAGCCTGGAGACGGTCATATGCTACTTCTATTAACATACCATGCGGGCGAAGCCGCGGGCAACAACTAGTAAGGTAATCATTTGCATGTTGCCTAGATGAATCCATTTAAAGGCACGTACGAGTCTTGTCCACTATATGCGAGTTAATGAAACAAAAGACAGTCGAGCTTTTCCTCATTTATTTTTCGGGATGCATATTCAGATCATAAGCTTTCATTTTTAGCTACATGACGCATGCATTAAGGGTTACTTACGTCAAAGTTGGACGACAGCACCACTAGCGTATGTATCTGGCGTCCTTTATAGGACAAAGTTAGATATAACCAATCATGGGTTTGATCCGCATATTTACGTGTAATAAAAAAATATGTCGATTTGGTTAAGAAATAAAAATATAAAATATTTATGTTGAATATAACATATAGTTATAAGATACACAACAACGCATGCCCGATGCAAGATTTATTGAAAGTTATAAGCGGCAAGTTTCAAAATAAAGCATCCACGTGTGGACACGCTTGATAGAGTAGGTTTTATCAACTTATCAGAACCCCAATGCTGCAGAAGTCAATGTCCGCAGTAGTTTCCTGGAGCATTAATCCGTCCATCAAATCTGGTAAGAAAAACCTTCTAGAGATCATAAAAGTGTCATATTCAAAATGAATACAAATGAAATAATTTCTGCCCTACGGTCCATAAATACCAGCTAAAGGTGTTACGTGAAGGCAACACGGCAATGCTTTCAAGCCATCGGTCATTCCGGCCCTTCGATGAAAAGTGGCCACTTAACTCGTCAAACGCCAATCTTGCTAGGGGACGGATAAGCCCCGCTGCACATGCTCATAGATTTGAAGGTTAATGCTCAGATATGACTTGGCTTCACCAAGATGGTGATGTAGGCATACTTCTCATTCAATACCTACTAGCATAAAAGTAACAAGTACCTAATAAATTAAAAAAAGGAAGTGGGAGTGAGTACAATTTTAAGGCCCTCTTTTTCCTATAACATAAACTAAAAAAAACTTTCTAAAAAAATATTTATATAACAAAATTTTATTATACAACCATTTTAAAAACAGAAAAAAATAATTAATATACTTATTGAACTATAAAACTTAAAACATTTTTTATTCAAATTGCAAACAACCTCATAATACATTATATCGACTTATTCCTATCGTGAATAATAAACTGTTGTTCGGCATTCCCAACATCAAAGCTTTGTCCCCTCTGTACTCTAAAATCAATGCCGTTACACAACATGATTCATTATGAGTAATATAAATCAGAATCAGTGAAACCAACCCACAAGGAAGACCAACATATTGACTAACTAAGTGGTATTGACTAATTGGATATCTCATAATGAAACATCGAATACTGAACATATTACTATTAATCATTATTCCTTTCACGAACGTATTGGGATTTTTCGACATTCAAGACGTTATTTCGGAATCTATAACGAAGTTGCCCAAAGATTTTGCTGTTGCGGTCAAAGATATAGCTGAAAGTCTACCTTCAAAGACTATGACGGTGGTAAGAGGGAATTCTACGAATTTCAGGCAAGTTATGTGCATGATAGGAAATACTGGTAATTACTAAGCATTCATCCTATCTTCCTATCAGGCTTGTTGTTGTTGTTAAAAAAAAATTTTTTTCGACCTATGATGTGCCCATACCACGAAACTTTTTCCCTAACTGACGCTACTTTCAGACTTCGCCTGAATATACCTCATCCCTTAACGATCGGCGAAGCCACCGTCTCAAAACGAATATTAAGACATTATGAAATCTTAGTAGCAAATACTGTAGCCTAAAACTAGGTGTCTATCACATCATCATCAACACATAACTTCTGAAACTATCATTTTTAATATTCAAACTCACACCTCATAGTAAATGTCTTATTTTAGCAGAAATTGGCATGATCAATAGCCTTCAGAAGTCTACTGCTGGATATATGCCTTCCCCAAATAGTGCAATGACGAACAATCTAGGGCTAATTCCATTCACCGACCTCTAAAATGTAATCGGTCCATCGCAATATAGCAAAGCCCCCCCATGCTATACTGTGTCGTCTGGTTCTTTCATTTCAGAAATAGTATAATCACTAAAACTAAAATTATCTTCTCTTAGGTCACAAGATATTTTCGAATTATTGTGTCTACTGAGCGCGCACAACATACAAATAATTAACTTGGATATAACGACGAAGGATAACAAGGAAAAGGTAACAAAGATTGTATATCGTGAGATCGGTTTATATCGGTTTTTGTTACTTCTCAGAGAAGTATTATCTCATATTTATTTCTCAGAACAAGGAATAAACAATGTTATCGGTAACTATGATATATCTTTAGCCTGTCCGATTAGAAACCACTCGATAAGAAACTGTGTCTACCTTCAGTCAAATAAGCCAGTCGTAAGACAAATCGAGTGGTCTGAAAAATGGGAGGCTGATTCAAACCTAAAAAAACGATCTGTCACCCGTTCCTACAGCTTTATCATTACAAGAAGCCGATAAAAGTCCACTGCTAGACATAAGCCTTCCGTAAAAAGTGCTACAACGATTCGTTGGAGCCAGAACTATACCGCGATTTTCCGCAGCCTTTAAACCTGATGGAAAGCGATTACGTTCACTTATTGACATCTGCAACTTCTTGGGTATTGTATTGCCTGCTCTGCAAGACTATTTTACCTTACCTCAGAAGGTAGCCCATTCCATATTTATATGTATGACGTCCAGTTCGTGTTAGTTATTTCAAGAACCCTTCCCCCCGGTTGCTTCTATAGTAGCCGCCACGAGAGGTGAGCACGAAGGCACGCGCGTGGCCAATCGATGACCACGTTCACCAGATCCAATCATGCATCGCTATAACACACTTTGTTCCCCGCACCTTCCTCATACCGCCAATCACACATCTCTGCGCAAGTCAAGTTGTATTATTTATACAAGTTAACGTGTTTTAGTACTACTCCTACATAAAGAAAGCTCTAGACATATCTGAAGAAAGAACTAGCCTGATTCTATGCGAGCCTCAGGAATGTGAAGATGTACTGATTGAGGTAAGGACTAAACTCTTGGATACAAAAAAAGACGGTGGCCGACAGTATCGGTGATACTATCGGCCACCGTCGATGACTACGAATTTAGGAATAGCAGAGTCAGATTGATGTAAGCGTAAAATACAAACTGGGCCTCTTCAAAGTTAAAGTGAATATATATGTATCTTCTAGACCTTTGTGCTCCGTCATTGGCTATCATAGGCATGTTGTCGGAAGTGTTGCTATGATTTTATTGACCACTTTATATGTTTTTAGCGATTTGTGAATTCTGATCGCGTACAAGAACCAACCTGATAATTTTGACTTTACTTCGTGCATTCCATGACGACGCGCCCCACCACAGCCATATCTATAATTTTGACACTCGTAGCTTCTAAGCTTAAAAAAAGGAATGTTTGCATTTGTGCATTTCAGAAGCATGTTGTGAAATGCACAAACTGTACTTTGGACGCTAACATCAATCTGACGCTGTCTGTATGTCAAAAAAATAATTGTATCATTCTCCTCGGAGCCGTTTTCGTTCTGAATGATGGCGAAGTAATCTCCGAAGTCGGCGGGCTCGTCTCTTCTAGGTCTATCTCTATGTATTTCTGCCTGGTAGGTAGGTAGGTAGGTAGGTAGGTAGGTAGGTCTTCTCTTTTTGATGGCCCGCGTTTCAACCGTTGCTTGATTGCCAAAGCTATATATCACAGATATTAATAATATACCAGCATATACAGAAACGAAAGAAGCATAACAAAATAAATTACTGTTTAGAAACAAGAGCGCAACTTTTGAAGTCGGATTAAACATGTTTACCACTTGTTAACTTTGACTTTGACGTCGTTGATGTTATTTTAATTTAGCTTCCGCTGTTTACAATGAATAAATTAATAAAAACCCAAAAGTCACGAGAGTCCCCACACTTGGACTCAGTGTCGTGGGTATCAGAACATTTAAACATCTGTCCCGTAGCGGGAATCAAACCCTGTTGCGTCGCAGCCAACTTGCCCGTCAAGTTATTAAGTGGGAAATGCTTACTGTTTTTCTGTAATATATATTTTACCCGCAAGACAAGAATCCCATAAATTTGTTTGGGGTAAGAGGTTTGTGTGTTTATTTGTCTGTTACCATTTTCTTCAAAATTTGTCGGTAAGTTAAGCCGATTAAATTATTATTGGTAAGGGGTGGTTCTTAGATAGATTTTATTACCACATGAAACTCAGGCACACACATTTTGTAAAAAAATACTCGATAATGAAAATAAATGACGATCTGCAAATAACGTACAAGTAAAATCAGAGTTTTAATACCGTTCATTGGCGGCAGGTTATTAATGACCCAAAATACTTATATATTATCTGTGCATTGCTTTAGTAGTACCAATTGACATTTCATTATTCTTTATTTTTTATTTGTACACACAAAGCAACAAACAAAAAACTTACAAGAATCCTTCCATATAAAATCAGCAAAACTAAGATTGAAAGCTGATCAAAAGTTGTCTGAAGCAATATTATAATCGAGACTTTATTTTGAAATATTTACAAGAATTTAACCTTAGGTTTTTTTTACAGATGACTGAAAACAATCTGATCCATCGAACGATCCTGTATATCTTTTACTGGCCTTACGGAGAAGTGAGTGAGAAATTCCGCCTCACCATGGCGGAGGCTATGCGGATTGCTATCATCACCAACCCAAGAGAGAGTGTGTAAGAACTATCTACTTATGGTACTTAATAAATTCTACTTTTTTGGGCTGACTTGATTCAGAATACTTCTATACCAGCGCGAATTTGGGACAGAAACACGCCTCCATTTAATGACCCTTTTTTCCTTGACTACAACAGTTTGTCAGATTCCGTTCTCAAATCGGCAGGAGATTTTTTATTTTATTTTGACCTAGCGAGTGTTTCTTCGAAAAGTGATTTTGTAGTTTTGTCACGCATATCATGGGCAGATAAGTAGGTACTGAATAACTTTTTCATCGCGTTGATTAGTAGGTACTAAGGATTAGTAGGTTAATTCTTAGCTAGAGTGGTTAGTTGGAGTGACTCGTACAGAACATACAGTTAAATTCGGTAAGTTTTCATGAGTTATGAGCAAGCACTTGAGGTGTCAAATCAAAAGTGTCTTATTATGTTCTTTTTCTTCCAAGAAACAGATGATTTTATAGTAGTTCATTTACATACCTTAAATTTCTGAAAAATGTATATTTTTAATCCTCTCCGTCCAAAGGTTGCCTGAAAGAGATCGCTTCTAGGCGATAAGACCGCCTATTGTACTTTAAGTTTTGTTTTGTTAAGTTATATTAATTTTTCTTATGCCGTGCGATAAAGTATTTTCATTCATTCATTCATTTTTTTTGAAGTAGTAGGGCAACATTTTTTTGGGCTTTATCGTAGAAATCATGGTCTGAGAGCTATTGCATAAATTACAAATAACCCCGAATAACTCGTGCTATGCTGGCGACGCACATACCACAATCATGTTCTTAGCAGATAACGGAAAATAATAATAAACACACAATAGTACACGATAGTCCTGACATAGTGTGATCGCCCCGCAGATCCGGAACAAATATTTGCAGAACTTACATACATTTTTACCGCAATGGAAGTCGCACCCGCACCTTTTGTGGCTTAGCCAGCTACACGCACGTCTCATCACCAAGGTCGTGAATATTCTGCCAATTCTTCTAGAGTCTATAGCGCACGAGAAAAAGTACATCATTCCTGGAAAATTTCCTAGTTTATTCAGTCACTATAAAGGCTTTTAAAAAAAAATACACAAATTGACGAAAAATTTTACCTGCTATCAAATTAAAACCGTCAAGGCACCAGTCGCCCACATATAAATCAAGTAACAATCAGTGCGAACAGATTTAAAATAAATAATACTCAGCTATTATAAATCAATATTAACTGCACAAAACCATATAGTGCTGCCATGAGTGCGCGATACTCAATGCAGAATATCTTCACATTTATAATTCTCTCGAAACTATAGAAACTTACAATAAGGTATATCCTATAAGTACCTACTTGACAGAATATATATACCTCCGTTTCGAGGGAAAATGCATGACGTGAACAATAACTCCTTGAGAACTGGCAAAGTACGATCGAGGAAAATTTTTACAAACTTAGATATTTTTGTCCTTCTAAAGGTTTTGTTGAAAGATATTGATTGGATCCCTAACTCGAAAAGTATAAAAAGATATACTGTATGCTTTTCATAATAAAAAATATGTTTAGCGTCATGGATATAATAATTTAAAATGTTTTAAACAATCAAATACTGACTGAAACTAGGAAATTTTCGTGAAATGATGTTTTCGCACGCGCTATAGACTGCCAGAAGAATTGACAGATTTAAATATTTATCAGGAACTATAGAGCACCTACATACAATAGTGTATGCCGGTATTTTATTCGTGGTAATACGATATCGAACCGGTTGTTAACATGTTGTGTTGTGAAACGTTCAATTTCGAAAGAGCTCTAGCGAAGAGTACACATTTCATATGGATTATATTTTGTAATTTAATAATAACACATTTGTTTAAATTCCACCCTACTAACTATAAATTATAAAATTTTGTAATCATTTTCGACAGTTACAGAGTTATTAAGTAATCTTTCCCATATTATTGGCCTCGATTCTGTAGTACACTGACTAAACTAAATTTAAACTATCGCTCTCTTTTACTGATAGTGTACACAAGAAAGAGATAGCTACAATTTTAGTGCCGTGTGCTGCTGTCAAATCAGTTTACGTGCCGCTTTTCTTCGTGTTTATAGTCAGCATGTTTTGATATCACGACTAAATTTGTATGGAAAACTTAAATCTGACTAATTTGACAGCACTAAAATTGTAGCTATCTCTTTCTTGCTTGTACTATCAGTAGAAGAGAGCGACATTTTAAATTTAGTTTAGTGTACTACAAAATCGAGGCCATTATGAATAAAAAACAACGAACGTCATTTCTACCGCGACAGTACAAGCAACAGTGGCTGATTGTTCACCAACGCGAATCGCCTTAGGGTTGTTCTAAAAATTACATTCCCTCTCTTTTCCTCCCCCGATGAAGTTCAATAGCTGGACGGGAAAGAGGTCGGACGGTTCTGTGCCTTATTCTTTGAGTTTCACATCGATTTCACAAACATTATGAAATTAACTGAATTTAACCATCTACATCAGTCCTCTGCTGGGCATAGGCATCTTCCAATACTGGACACTGAGTAAGGTGTTCAGCTTGAAAGTGGATGAGAACATCAACTTTCTGCTCGCCGCCCCCGCCTCCACTTAGCGAGTGCCCCACACTACGTTTGCCAAGAAGAACTCGTTTACCCCAACGGTGGTCAGTTCTTCGGCATATATGACCACCCTATTGCCACTTGAGCTTGCTAATCTCTGTTGGATAATCTCGTTACGAATTTCCTTCAGAGAAATCCCGAGCATAGCCCGTTCCATAGCTCGCTTAGCAACCATGAAGCTGCGGGGCGATCACACTAATTTCCCATGGCTGGTATCATCGGATGGGATGAATCGTATCACGTTAATTTGTAAGCTGGATGAGCCATAGATGGACAATGCGAATGAACAAAATTGGTTTCATATTGGGCGTTCCGTTTTTTTAGATAGATGGGCCATTAAAATAAGGAACTAGTGTCAAAATTGATTGCCTCTCTATAGCCATGAGTTAGTGTGATCGCCCCGCAGACAAGCATGGTAGTACCACCATGCTCCTCTGATAAGGTAAGTAAGATAAGGTGGTGTGGTAATAAGGATTACCTCGAGGAGTCAGACTTCGGAACGGAGGAGTTTTTCAATTCGAAAATTACGGAATAGAACAGAATAAGGCGGCCGGACGGCACGTACTTTGTAATTCGATTGGGCCGGACGCCGATTGAGACTTGGCTGAAACATATTTCATGGGTGCCAAGGAAAATACACAATTTACTTCCTTTCGTTTAGTAAATATTTTCGGGTTTGTAAACTAATTAAGCTGTTTTTTTTTATAGATTTTGAAAGATAGGTATAGAACATTGGTGGTGTAGTGGTGTTTGGATACATAGTTAGCGTGACGTCCGGTCCTGAGGTGGATCTGAATCCTTCCTAATTAAACTAGTAAAATAATCTGTAAGAATAAAATAATGGCACTCATTCATTTTGCCAGGCAAAGCTACGACCAATATTTCCAAACCTTGAAATTGGGATGTTTTGAGTTGTTATGTTAATTATTATTATAAGTTTAACGGGTCTTTATCGCGTTTACCTTTTTTCGAACACCAAAGGACGTGGTACCTCTGCAAATGCCAGGTGTTTATAAAATAGACTGTAGCTGTGGCCGTGCTTACATCAGGCAAACGAAGCGGACAATTGCTGAAAGGGTCAAAGAGCATATTGCAGCTGTCAAAAATCGCCAGATAAACAAGTCGGCCATAGCGGAGCACCTTGTGGACTCAAGACCAAACCATTGGATCGAGCTTCATGACCCTAAGGTGCTATCCAGTGAACGCCAATATTGTAAGAGAATGGTTCGTGAAGCGATTGAAATAAAGAAGTACTCAAATTTGAATCGTGAAGACGGCTATACTCTCTGCGTCCTGGAATCCCGTGATAAACAGGTGTTCGCGTCGCGATCCAATTGTGCAGTGCGGTGATACGGTTAGTGTAGTGTGCCGTAATGTGAACATGGAATTTTCTGATTCCGAAGATGAAATGAGGGTAGTTGCGGCTACTGCTTTTATTTCTCGACGGTAGCTCCGTATACTCCAGTCATCCCGTGGCCACGGCTGTTGCAATACAGTTGAAACGTCGGGAAAAATAATAAAAAAGGTAAACGCGATAAAGACCCGTAAACTTATAATAATTATGTCATCTAATCGCGAAAGTTTGAAAAATACTATTGTTACGAGTATGTTAAGTCGAAAAGTATGTCCTTTTTCAAGTTTTAGAACTTTTGGACATTACTATGCCAGTCAAAATGAGTCATTTTATAAGTAGTATATCAGTCATGTAGTTCCCATAACACAAGCTCTGCTTACTTTGAGGCTAGATGATGGTGTGTAAAAATGTCCAGCATTATTAATATTATCTCACACAATTTGATCGGCCGAGAACGCTACCCTCCTGTTTTATACCTTTATCACTTCAACCCTTGGAGCATAGGTTCTACTTTTGCGCCTCCACCCCGACCGGCTGGCTAAAGTTTGCCGAGAGCCAGGGGTATTTGTCGACCCCATAGAGTAATGGGGCTTCGGGGTGTCGCCACGCACTGCGGTACTACACATACGCCACAAGTGTAAAGAAAGAAAAGAAAGAAAGAAAATATTTTTATTCGCCTTAAAAACTACTACACAAATGTTATGGTACCTGCTAAATATTTATATATACATTTTCTTAATTGTGTGCGTAGCAGAGTCTGAAGCAAATATGGCCTCCACTCAGCGTTGTGCTGGATAAACACTGGGTGTCTACCCGGCGCTGGTTTTCAGTGGAGTCCAATGGCAAGCCAACGCCACGACCGCCGAGGGTGGTACACTTATAACGAAAAAGATAGAAAAAAATTACAAAATAAATAAATACATAATTTAAAATAGAAAATACAACTTAACCCATAAACATACATTCTCTATCTATCTGTGTAAGTTAAATTAAGCAAAAGGAATAATTAAACCTTAAAAATCTATTAAAACTAAGGCTGACGCCTCGTCTGCTGGTGGTGAGTGCAGTGGCTCGGCAAGATCATCATTAAATATTGCTCATACTGTCTACCTACTTTAACGTTATTAAATAACAGATCTATCATTATCTTTTAAACCTTCGTCCTCCTTCTGGTCTAAAAAGAGGAACCGTTTTAATTTTAATTTAAAAGTGTGTATATTTTGTTTACGAGTATCTCTTATTCGTGGAGGAATATTATTCCAGCATTTTGATGCTGCATAACGGAAACTACCCCTGAACGCTGCAGAAGAACTATGGGGCGTTGCCAGAATAGGACAACAGTTTCTCCTCGTTCCTTCCTTCTTCAACCAAATAAGTTTGTCATACAGATAGGAGGGTGCGCCGAACTTAATGACACCAAAAAGAAGAGTGGCTAGGTAGAGCTTCCGGCGTGCCTTCATTCTAAGGATGTAGTGTTGGTTCAGGGAAGGAGTAACATGCTCCCGAGATGGTACAGCAAAACAAAACCTGGCGCAAGCATTTTGGACTCTCTGGATAAGACGCTGAGTACGTTTTAAAAGACGGGGGCCGAAAACTGTGTCAGTGTAGTTAAATTTTGACAAAACTAGGGATTCTATTAGCTGGATCCGAAGATCTTCGCTCAAATGTGATCTAATTTTATATAAAACTTTAAGTCGATAGAAACAGTTTTGAACTGAATCCGTTATGTGCTTTTCAAATCTGAGGTTGGAATCAAGTAACCCTAAATTTCGTGCCTCATAAACGCGATCAATAGGCTCACCCATAAGAGAAATATCAAAGTCAAAGTCAATAGGTTTTTATTCATTGAAATCACAAGGATCATATAGAAAAGTGAAGATAACTATTTTAATAATTATGATTATGAGTGTAAGTTGGAACTGGTCATGAATTTGAGGCACACTAGACAACCACTGGAATCCATAGTGCAATCTTGGCAATGGCACATAAATTAAAGAAAAAAAAACAGATATGAAATGCCTTAATTTTAGTCACAGAACACCCGAAAGACCGAGTGCGTGAAGTTAGCCCCGCACTTTTGCGTTTTCTGAATTCTGATACTTGTGCTGAATTGTTCTAGGTTTGTTCTACATTGTTCCAAAATATTTTTTCTCTAGAGTGAAAATTACAGCTGGAAAACGAAAATAACGGTTTTGGAACCTGGCCCCGCACTTTTGAATTTTCAAAGTTTTGAGAGTTGTGCTGGATTGTTCTAGGTTTGTTCTGCATCACGCACTCCGAAAGACCTTCTTACGGGATTTTTTTTATAATGATAACTCTTCTTACATGCACGAGCCGGGAGAAACAGTACAGAAAGAGAAGGCCTAATGTCTATGTCTAACAGGAAATAATGAAAGTATCTTCCTGGCAGGTTCCGCATCTACTATAACCAGGCCGCGCCGGACCGCCAGCATCACCTCACGCTGGTCAACTGGTGGGCAGGCAGTCTCTACAAATCCCCAGTCCTGCCTTCCGCTGATAGAGTGTACAGCGATTTCCATGGAAGAGTGTTCGAGATACCTGTTCTTCATGTAAGATTATTAGATTATTAGGTATTTAATCACTGATTAGAGAAGTAGCATCTAATCAGTGACTAAATACTACTCGTATTGGAAGTTGAATGAATCAGCTTTGCTAGTGGCAGACCAAATCATCCCTTCATCATATTGAGTTCACAAGGTTCCGAGCAGATTGGCCCGTTTTAGCACAGGAAAGGAATGAATGGAAGTATTCCCCACTACTGTCTTTACCCAGCCATTTATTACCCGTAAGGGGTAATAATAAATAAAGATTTTTATTTTTTTATTATTTTTAATTGATACAAGTCGGACTAAGAGTTCTGTTATAATACTCAAGGTCAATATTCATTCAGAAATAAATTTCGAAAAAGATGCATGATTTTAAGTTTTTCATATGGGTATTTATTTATCCTATGCTTTCACGTATTCTGTAAAAATGTCAACTCTCCCAGACAAAAAGACAAACGGAAAGCGTTAACTTTTTAATAGGATCTTGCTCATCCTTTGTATACGGAATCCTTACGTTAGCGTCAATGTTACAATTACCCACTCAGTCAAACAAGCTTTTGTTTTAACATTTCTACCTAATAAACAACCAACAGTCACATAGTCCTGACCCCACACTAGGATTCCCTATATCGTAGGAAATACAATTTCCACGTCACAACATGGAGACCTGGAACAAATATCTGAAGAGCATGCAAACATTTGTCCCGCAGCTGGAATCGAACACACACCTCAAGTCAAGTCAAGTCAAGTCAAAATTCATTTATTCAATAAAATCACAAGGACCACTTTGAAACGTCGGTTTTTATCTAGGTGCCTGTTCCTCCGCGACCAAGCCAGGAAAGAAAGGCAAGAAAACAAGGCTGGTTATTCTTTTTAATGATCCTTTTACAAAACAATAGGTTCGAGTTGGAGCATTTTCAATCCCAAGAGTTTTTGTCATCTAAATGATAGAGATATTTTATCAGATATTGATAAAATATCTCTATCATTTAGATATTCAGATATTTTAGATATTTTATAGTATGCCTTTTTATAAAGCTTTTGTTTAATTACGTTTTTAAATTTGTTAATTGATAATTTTTGTATATCTCTTGGGAGTTTGTTATAAAAGCGTACACCGTGCCCTTTAAACGATTTACCAACTTTATGGAGTCTACAAGTGGCAACAGCGAGTTTATCTTTATTTCTAGTATTAACATTGTGATTATCGCTTTTTTTCTTAAACAAATTAATATTTTTGTGAACATACATCAGATTTTTATAAATGTATTGACAATGGAATGTCATTATATTTATTTCTTTAAACTTTTCGCGAAGTGATTCTCTGGGGCCCATATTATAAATTGCTCGAATAGCCCTCTTCTGCAGCACAAAAATGGTATTGATATCAGCAGCACTCCCCCACAGCAGTATACCGTACGACATAATGCTGTGGAAGTAGCTGAAGTAAACTAGTCTAGCTGTGTCAACGTCTGTATAAAGACGGATCTTTTTGACTGCATATGCCGCAGAACTAAGTCTCTTCGATAACCCATCAATATGAGGACCCCATTGAAGCTTATTATCTAGGGTGATACCTAAGAATACGGTGGTGTCCACAAGAGCCAACTGTTCATCTTTGATTTTGATATTTGCTTTAACTTGTGTAACATTGGGTAGTATAAATCTAATACACTTTGTTTTATTTTCATTAAGTAGGAGATTGTTAACGTTGAACCATTTTACAACATTAGAGATTGCATTGTTTACATTGTCAAAATTGGTTTGTCGTCGCTTTAATTTAAATAAAAGTGACGTGTCATCTGCAAACAATACAACCTCATGATCGTCCCTTACAAGGTGGGGTAGATCATTAATGTATACTAAGAACAAAAATGGACCAAGAATTGATCCCTGCGGTACACCGATAGTAACCAGAGACCCCGGAGACCGTTTTCCATTCACGTCAACTCTTTGTACTCTGTCACTTAAATAGGAAGTGAGAAAGTCTAGAGCAACGCCCCTAATACCATAATGGCCCCTAATACCTATTGCGGCTACTCATCTGCTGCTTACCGAAGTAGAAGTCAAAGTCGAATTATAAGTGCTCCATGGATAACGTGGTATCTCCAAGTGGTACCTGCGATGACGTCATGCACACCATTTTAACATTACGTTCAAAGAGATTGGAAAATGTTATATAAAAAAGGCAGTAGAATTTAAGATATGAGGTGGACTTGAACTCATTTTTCCCTTTTCAAGGCACCTCCGTGGCATTTCGTGCGGTTCACGAATGATTCTTCAATCAAAGTGACCGGAGGGCGGGATGATAAGCTCCTCTCATTGATGGCCAACAAACTGAACTTCAGGTAATTCCATAATTTCAAAAATAGTTATACCTATGTAGGTATGTATAAATCTAGGATTTAAAAAACGTGGTTTGCTATTATTTTAGGATGTTACGCGATACAGGCTAGCCCTCGTGCGGGGACAACCAGAATAGTAAAATTTTAACATACTTAATGGTAAATAAATATATTTGTATTGTTTTATTTTATTTATATTGTATTGTACGACTATACCACGTACTTTACTATTCTCCTGCTGACGTTGCATTGACCGTTTAAGGTCCTTCCTCATGAGCACCGTCCGTGATCACGCTCGATGGTCGTGAGATGGGAACACTGCAGTAGGAAAATATGTATGATCCTAATAATTTATTATTTTTTGTAGCTGTATAAGGGCTGGTAGACGAGCCAAGGCTATGTTACATACTACCTACATAAACGGCGATGGGTTTGCTACCTGTCACGTGGAATACTGTTCTACTCATGTGCTATTGGTAATGTTCAGACCACCTGACTCTCACTATCATATATGGTTTTAAAGTAAGGGGACTTTAAAACCATACGCAATGTCTGACAAAATAAAATCCATTGTTTTGGTCCTTCCAGCTATTTTGTACACGGAATTACTCACTGAATAATATATTTGATTATATCCAGCATGGGGATTGCAGACGCAAGCGTGTTTGTTTGTTCTAGTTAGAGGAAAAACTTGATGAAAACGGCGTGTTTTTTCCCAGGTACAGATATTATGATCCTCCAGACCGGAGCCAAGGCTCGAGCATATCCGGGAATGGGACATTCAAAGGAACTCTTGGCCTCATTTGGAAACGAGTGAGTTGGATCAGCATTGTCATGAGTTGAACTTTATATTACTGTACACAAAATTATATAAGAAACACTCTTATTTTGTCCTTATTTTGTCAGGACAACTAATATTGTCACCTGCGTAAAACTTAGGTGATGACTTGCACGAAAAATACTTCTCATGATACGCTATGCTTGGTATAGACGGTTCGAATTTCTACGGTTGAAATTCAGACGAATCGGTGTAAATTTCCATAAGTATAAAAACAAAATTTAAATTCACTTTGTTCATAAATTGAAGTTTTAAATGCTGAGACACAGCTGTTACTAGCAAAACACGGGCACAGATATTATAATACTATACGAGGGCATGTGCCAAATATGTTTGAACGTGCCTCTGACTATCCCCTATCCTCATAGATACTCGCACTGAGTATATATCTGAGGATGTCCATCTTGGAGAATACAGACGTGATTATGTTTATTTGATTTATGCACAGTTGTTCAGCTAGAGTCTCCATACCCAAGTTGGTATATAACTAAAAATCTGTAAATTACGAGTAGTTACGTAAGTATGACAATGGCAAGCAATAAATTACTGAATAGTGATCTCTGTACATATATCTATTATCGGTCAATAATAGGTATATATTTATACCTTTTAATTTGCGATAAGACCATCCACTGTACAACATTGTCAAAGTTTGTAGTTCTTATCTTAGCTGAAATATTTGGTGTGCAATAGAGTATTTCTATCTATTTATTATTAACTCTTAATACGAAGGCACATTAAAATAGTGTTCAGTAAAGTAGGTATAATCCAAAGTTTATCTGGTAGAAATAAAGTCAAAGTCAAAATTCATTTATTCATTATAATCACAAAGATCACATTGAAACGTCGATAAAAAATCTTTTGAAAACTTTTGTAGTATGGGCGGTCTAATTGGTAAATAGCGATCTATACCAGACAGCTATATTTTTTCGCCCCCTGTCGTCAACATTTCCAACAACATGCCTTTTCCTATTAAGAATATCATTTGATTTTGACAATCTGTTAATAATTTCCAGAAAGCTGATTTCTTTATTGGTGACGTCACGATGACTTGGGAAAGACTGCAAGCGGTGGAGTTTTCTTTCCTAACCCTCGCAGACTCCGGCGCGTTCCTGACGCATGCCCCTGCGAAGTTGAGTGAGACCCTGGCCATCATCAGACCTTTCCGTTGGGAGGTAAATTCCCTTATTCGATAATAAATAAAACACTCAACAGACACCCCAGTCCTATTACTTCTAAACTCTCGTGACAATGGCTACTTTTTATTTGGGTAACACGCGGATGAAACTATGGGCAGAGGCTAGTACTGTATATTACAAACATTATTTTAAGATTAAAATCTTAAATAATAGTCACTACTTAAATACAATTTAGTTTTTTGTAAAACATACATATTATAAATATTGCATGTATGAATAAATGTATTATACCGGGTGTAATAAGACTACTCCCGAAAACTTCGGAGAATGAAAGTACCCATCAATATGAACAACTTTTACTATGGAACCAACACTATGAACGCGAAAATAAAATCAGCTGTTTCGTACTAAAGTTCAATGCCTACATGGTTGAAATGTATGGAACAGCTGATTTTTTTGATTTTTTCTGTATATACCTACATAATTACATGCTGTGTATAGGAAACACAGCATAATACCTACACACCTATCATGTATGTTAGCCCCGCACCTAGTGCCTACGTACTATAATCTAATAAAATACTGAGAACTTCCGGTTTTGATTCCAGGTCTGGCCGTTGGTTTGTGCCACCTTGCTGATCACAGGTCCAGCTCTTTGGATCGTGATCGCAGCTCCCTCACTTTGGCAGCACAGCAAACGAGACCAGCTTGGACTCCTCAATACCTGCTGCTGGTTCACTACTACGCTGTTCTTGAGACAGTGTAAGTGACCGTTCGTTGTGTCACAAGCATTTTCTTGGTCACACTGCAGTTACAGTTGTGGTAAATTACCCCTGAAAAGGGCACAATTACCCTTTGAATCACATATTACATGTTTTAGATTTTTTTGGTTATGGGACTTCCAAGTTTCTACGTTTCTACAAGTTGTTTTCTTTCACCGGTTGAGAGCGCAAGTGATTTTTTAAAGAAGACTAGGATTATTAAATACGAATATGTCCAAAAATTACAATACAATGGGATTCGAATCCGCATTTGTCAATTGATTGGGCATTTTCTATTCAGCTAAAGAAGTCTAGGATCTCCATCCACCGACTGTCCATACCTTTAAAATGTCATCGGTCCATTAGATGAGAGGTCTTCCTACACTGCATCATTCGATTAAACTTGCTTATTCTCAGATCTTTAATAATAATAACGTTTATTTTATATACTACATGATCCAAAAGTGTTAGTAAGCTATGATTTCATCCTTTGGGAGAGCTTCCACACCAGAGGAGAGGATATATATCGTTGACCTTAGATTAACTAATTTTAGCATCCAGCAAAGAGCCTTCAAGCACCCACAAAGCTCGTTTGGTCTCGGTTCTGATCTCCCTCGGAGCCACCTACGTCATTGGAGACATGTACTCGGCAAACCTGACGAGCCTTCTCGCGAGACCAGCGAGGGAACAGCCCATCGGGACCTTACCAGCCCTGGAGGAAGCTATGAGGGACCATGGATATGAACTTGTGGTGGAAAGCCACAGCTCTTCTTTGGCTATTTTGGAAGTAAGTTTACACAAATATATATAAACTCTCGCCTGTTTCCCAGTGAGTAGGCAGATACCATGGATTCCTACTATCTACGACAAATCATTCACTTTTACCATGCGCTTCTATTTACATGCTCGAAGAGTATACTCGAATAGGAGAATTTATTTTGAGCATTAAGTTCACTTATGTACAATTTAAATATGCAATAAGTTTTATAACGATATTATTTTAAACTCGTCACCGATTTTTGAATAATACTTCTTTCTTTCCATTCACAATCTCTACTGTAACCCAAATTACCCGCGATACCCGCTGCCCATATGATAAAGTTGCGTAAATCTGTAGATTTTTTCACATGATTTATATACCATCACTCGTTGTTCCTTCTGTTAGAACGGGACAGGTGTGTATGGACGTCTGGCTAAGCTGATGCGGCGTCAGAAAATCCAAAGAGTACGCAACGTGGAGGTCGGGGTTAGGCTGGTGCTATCAAAGAAAAGAGTTGCCGTGCTTGGCGGACGAGAAACGTTGTACTATGATACTGAGAGATTTGGTAAGTCTTTGCTTTAAAGGTCAACATCACCTAGATGTAATAACAATGGATTGATACCTCTCTTATTCATAGTTTATTGCGAAGACAGGTAATCCTGTGCTTCGCAATAAATATACTATGAACTCAAATCAAATCAATTCCATCCAATGTAGTAATAAGTTGCATGGCCCCGATAATCTTTGGAATACAATGTTATCCTATAGAGGCCACTTGCTTTTTTTTAGCTAAAAAGAAAATTTGCGTTCTTGGTTTCCTGCCATATTCTTTTTCACAAACAGATTTTGCCCAGTTTCATTTAAAATATAAATAAGGATTTATCATGGAGATTGTATATCATTGTAGCTTTTATAAATGTGATGAGCCTCGTTCTATTTTCAATTTACTTGTTTATGAAACTAACTCAAACTCGAGTTCTGTTAATTTCAAAAAATTAAATTGACTGAGGAGTTTTTGAGTTAACCTACTTTTAGAGCATTATTCATGAGAATAATATTGTAATGAATGAATAAATGAATGAAACTATCTTATTGTACACCACAAGAAAATAAAAAAAAATACAAGAACTACTCAACTGAATGTACAATTGTAGATCATTCACGTGTATTTTCAGGATCACATAACTTCCATCTGAGCGAGAAACTTTACACCAGATATTCCGCTATTGCCCTGCAGATCGGCTGTCCATATTTAGAAACATTCAATAATGTGTAAGTATCCAATGTTACCCGAATGAGTATTGAGTGGGTTCGGATGAGAAATTACAATCTTTTTTTTACTAGAATCGAAAGTATCTAGAAGTTGTAAGTTGTTTAACAAGCTACCTAGGCTACGATAACCGCTTACAGAGGTGACAAGGGTCATATCTTTGTTTGCCACTAAGTGGTGTAATATAAAAGTTCCAACTGCAATCATGAAAATTCACGACATCATTTTGTAAATTTTCTTTTGCCTCTTGTTTTAAATTGCAATAACCAGGGTTAAGCGGATCTGGGGTCATACAAAATGATAGCGAAATGCAATTAATCTTTCAGTTAATTTCATTCACCTGGTTGGCGCCACTGGTAATTAAACATCAAGCTTCTATTTCTCGTGTCCGCATTAATAGGTGAAGCCAATGTGGCCACGGGTAAGGAGTTTGGAAATTCTGTTCTGGAAAGTTCAATCTTTTTAATTGAAAATACGGCAAGTTGCCATTGTTTTCGTCGAAATACATCGTTTTTACGTTACTCGTGATGAAAAGCTACTAAATTTGCCATACTAAATGTCAACAAAAAAGAAGTGGTAATTAGCCGTTATTTCAATTTTAAAATTAAGTAGGTATAAATAATAAACTGGCCCCATGGCCAGTCCGGCCATGGGGCCAGGACAATACAGGGAATTCGAGTATGGACTAGAATTCCCTGTATTGTGTATCAGGAACTTTGAGTACCTACCGTGGTACCACAACACCCAGACTCCGAATAAATGTTTGCAGAACATGCAAACATTTATACATAACCGCACATCTTCGCAGCCAGATTCTCGCTCGCGACGTCAATGAGGTTGTCTAATACGTATAGTTTCAATTCAGTATCTTTTTTTTATTACAGCGTGATGACACTCTTTGAAGCTGGAATACTAGCGAAGATGACCACAGACGAGTATAAGAACCTTCCAGAAGCATCCAGAAGATCGCAGCCGGTCACAGAGAGCGACAGCAGACAGGCCAGCGAAATGATGGGAGAGTCTAACGTGTCTCCTTCCCAGGTAGCAACACCTCTTCGTTAAGAACACTTAATCAAAATTTTCGTTCAGATATATTTTCTATATATGTCTGATGTCTATAATTATATATATGTCGGCGCAAAGGCATTATTGTGCTTCTACAATGAGTCAGTGGCGCAGAACCACGAGTTATTTAACAAATCATTACTTAGATTGTCAAATTACAGTGTCAAAAGTTGTTATTTTGACCATGTTTACCTTCAGAAACCATTTGTAAACTTTATGAAAGTAATTTTAACTTGTTCGAACAAGTTGCTTGCTTTTAGTCTGTGTTTTTGCATAAATACGGGCGACGGACCGAGTAAGATTCATAAACCCTCCGTAGACCAAGACACGTTCTTGGTGACCCTGATGATCCCATCAGCACCGCTAACGCGTTGGTGACGTCATCAAGCCCCGACAGAGCAAACACTCCACAGATACACCGAGCCCGCCGGCGGGCTCGACGAGTCCTCACTTCCGCCTACTCACGGTACAGATATGTACCGGGGTGTTTCTCTCCTATTCCACCCCCTCTGGCAATGGCCCAAGCCGAGGTCCGTACCTAAGTGGTGCCCTTGTGCTAGTTGCCCCATCCTAACTTTTTACAGGCTGAGCCTTCTGCGCTCGCCGTAGTCCGGTGATGCTGACCAAGGCCATCTGCGACCCTGAAGCATTAAAGTCCATTCAGAAAAAAAAAAAAAAGTAAGATTCATTTACGCTCGAGCCGTCGGACCGTGCAGACTTCGAAACATTCGCACAACTGTGTTGTCAAAAGGTTGTCTGGAAGAGATCGCTTCAAATTTTAGACTTGAAGTTATTTTTAGTTTGGTTAAGTGATATCTATTTTTTTATGGTGTACAATAAAGTATTTTCATTCATTCATTCAACTGCGAAACATGTAGGATATTAGCACTTTTGTCGCCTGAAACACAGGATTACCTAGTTCAGGCAAAATTATTATACTTAGCTATATTTATTTATTAAGTGCACTTATGTTTTGCATAATTACGAGATTCTTTAAATAAATTTATTATTTTATTTATTTTTATTAAGAATTAAATATATTTTTTCTCAAACATGCGCGGAAATATTGTCATTACTTTCGGAATAAGAACTCGTGAAGTATCGTATTTACGTACGAGGATCTCAAAAGGCGCATCATGTTTGCGCCTCTTGAGATCCTCGGACGAATCAGCTCCAACTGATGTCCCTGACCTCTCACTCTTTACACATTTTTGAATACACCTCATTACTTTGTTCGGGAGTAGCATTATGCTGAGACTGGGCCTGTTTGGCGGCACACTCGCAGCGAAGGACTGATAGAATTGTCCGTAGGATCTAGGTCTTTACTTAATATATGTCTACATCTATGTAGACATATATTAAGTATAATTTTTTTATTTTTTTATTTAACTATTCTTGTTAAATAAAAACAATTGTTACTACCTGTTGCTTCCTCAGTAAACAGCAATCTCATAAAATTACCTTTACAGGCACCCCCAGAGTCAGCAAAAGGCTTGGAGCCCGTTTCTTTGCGGATGTTACGCGGTGCGTTTTGCTTGCTCGGGATCGGATACATATTAGCTGGTAAGTGCTATTATTTTTAAGAGTATAAACGCATCTATTTAGTATTTGTTTTTTTTATACGCGTAATTACGCATGCACAAAATAGACGTATGGGCACCCCAGCATATGAACGCAAACAATGTATGTCTGGGCTTCCCAGAGTGTATATATTGAGTAACGAATACGTTTAAAACCGTATCGACAAGATTTCCATAGAAACTATCAAAACAATCATAAACGAAGGCTCGCCTGTGACGCAGAAGGTTGCGGGTTCAATTCCCGCCGCGGGACAAATGTTTGTATTTGCAAATATTTGTTTCTGGTCTGGGTGTTTTCCTATGTATAATATGTATGTATTTACAAAAAAAAAATATATAAGTAGTATATCAGTCATGTAGTTCCCATAATACAAGCTCTGCTTAGTTTGGGGCTAGATGATGCTGTGTGAAAATGTTGAGGATTATTTATTTTATTTATTATTTTATTAATCACAAAATTCAACTTCGGCGAAATTTGAAATCGACCCTAGCGGTAAAAACAACAGCGGAAACATGATAAAGATATTTTTTCCAGCAATAGTCCTCTGCATCGAGGTCCACCTGCACCGAAGAACGCTGATCCTCAACCGCCTTGCACCAATCGGCGCCAAACGAGCACCACGGCTCTGTTTTATCGACAAAGCACGGAAGCTTCTAGCTAGAGCCTACAGGAGGATTGTGATAGAAGTTTACAGATGGATTGATAGAGCTTTAGGTCCAGCAAATCAGGAATAATAGAGCAGGAAATTAAAGTTTCTGGTAAGTGAACACTGAACTTATTTGATAAAGCGTGGGAGTTAGCACGATCTTCAACAGAAACATGCGTTACATGAGAAAGCGATACCTTTAAATTCTTACATACCTTGATGATATCTCTAAGTATCTCTCGTTGAACTTTGAGCAGAAATGAGACTAAATGAGACACCGTTAGATAACATATGACCGCGTTTAGCTGAATAAAAAAAAACAATAAATTCGGACTCAGCGTCACTCGATTCATGACGGGATTGGTTAATGCATTGTCGATAAGAGGTAAAGGTACAGGTTCGAGTCCCGAAGATTCGGGATTTTCAACCGACTTCAAAAAAGAGGATGTTCTCAATTCGTCTGTGTGTTTTTTGTGTGTATGTTACGCAATATCTCCGGCAATTATGAACCGATTTTGATGATTTTTCTTAATGGGGTAGTTCCATTTAATTTTTATAAAAAAGGACTAAGGGTGAACAAAAGGAGGATGAAATTTCATATTGTACTTTTTATCAACGTCCCGTTATTTAAAGTTGTTTTTTATATTTTTTTTCTAAAAAAATAAATCTTCAAGATACCTGCCCAATATCATGACCGTAATGTCTTCTTATACTATTTTGATACTATGCAAATATCTTTTTAATTATTTTTTTGCGTTAAAGTATTTCTAGTATTCTGTTGCATAAATAATATTGATATTTCCAATTACAATATAAAAATACACACTTTACATACATAATGTATGTAAACAATATAGAAGTCTATAGCTACAAATGCATTTTGACATTCATTTGACATGTGACAAATGAATCCGTACGCACCCAAAGGTCAAGAGCCTTACATTTCAAAAATCGTTCGATAATGTCAGCCATTTTATATTGACAAAAATGAGTTACTGTTTAGTAATTACACAATTAGCCGCGCAACACGGGCCGGACGCCTAAGAAGCGCGCAGCGAGACAACGACTTCAGATTAACTTCATTAAAGCTCTCCGTTCCTAATTCAATAAGCATTTGCCGTCTTGTATTGAGGATATACGGCTCTGCAGCTTGACTCCGAAAAAATCGGCTGGATTTGTGATTGATTCTAATTTGTTATTTGATGATACTGAGCTGATTATACTGGATTTGTGATTCTGATTTTGCTATCTACTTTTGTACCCATTTCCGCAATACATATTTATTTATTTATTTTTAGGAAAACCAACAGCATATGTAACAGAAAGACATAATAATATAACACAGAAGGCTAATAAAAGTTATTCACGCGTAGATATAAGTACAGATACATACATGAGCTGGACAGGAAACAATACAACAGAATATGTAGCTTTCATGTACGCAAGTTATTGTGCAACGATAGCACCTTTGGTCAGCGACTGAGGTATTGCACGTAGGCACGCCAGTGGTTACCCGACAGGCATAAAACGAAGTGTATTGAAGTAATAAAAAATACGAACGTTATCTTCAACTGAATGTGTTTGAACTTAAACCCAATAGTGAGGACGGATTTAATACTGGTAAACATAAATGTTTTTTTTTTAAGTTACTATTATTTCATAATGTAAAACGGGAATTTCCACGTACCATCGGTATGACGGTTTGCCAATTTTCAAAAGTTCCAAGAATGAGTTTTGGTGCATACTGTGCAACATTTTTGAAAATCCGTGCATGAATATTGTGATTGGTAATTCGATTAATTCCGAGAGTTTTTGCTATCCCTTCGCACATTTTTTTACGTACCGTACTCAATCCGTCTGTCGGAATGAGTACCATACGTGAAAATAGCCGTTTTATAATATGAATGATCAAATTTATGATAATTTTTGAGAATAAAATTGCTCTTATTTTTTTTTAAACTAAACTATGTGATACTTTGTAATTAGAACACAAGGTTATGTTTTATTTCATGGGTAGAAACATGATAAGCTAGATAGATGGTGTTTGTATTAATTTAGTAGTTTTTAGGATATTTTACTTCTTTTCTGTGTGCGTGTGTGTCAAATAAATGTATTCTCTTTATTGCTTCGTTCTTTTCTTTACAACTATATACCATGTACTTTATTAGTAGTCACGCCACGAACTGAGCTCTCACTACGTTTCTATTCCCCTACCGATTAAGCTCATATTCGAACATAAAAATTATGTTTGTATATCCTATCTACCTACTTACTAACTTCATCAAGATTGAATAAACGGTTGGACAAATTACCGTCGGACAAACAAAATAACATACATTTATATAATATACCCAAATAACAAATTATGCTAAATAACAAATTTCTAGTACAAAGAGTCTCTGAGCCTGAGCTTAGCCGCGGACTGACTTTCAGACAGACGGACGGACATAGCGAAACTAAAGGATTACGTGTTGAATACGGAATCCTAAAAATGATGCCAAACCACAACAATTTCAATACTTCAGATTTAGTACGCCTGTTGATTTAGTACAAACAAGTTGGTAAACTGTGCAAAATTACTTTAGAAATACCTATTGTTAGACAGTTTTTAGTGCAGTGTGTCAGTTACGCGCCGCACCTAATTGTTACACCATTAATTTTATTCAAATCTAATGAAAAGTATGAATATTTAATTAATTTAACTGTCCGTCCGGTCACAACTATATTATGTGATCACAAAATTAAGCTAGACATAGTGACTTTATTGTTTACAAGCTACTGCCTACGGCTTAGCCCATGTGATAAACGGATAAAAAGACGCCGATTAAAAGTAGCTCTCAGCGTTCTTATAAACGTTTTTTCTATGACTTACGTTGCCAAATTGATTTCCAAGAAAAGCCCTTTTATTGTAACGGAATAATATACAGCCTATGTCAACTCTGAAGGTACATTTTAAATATTGGTAAAATATTTTTTGATATCGGATGAGTTTTTACGGAATAACCGCCTACATACTTGTATGTAAACTTTACCTATCTCAAAATATTATATTTTATTTTATATTATTAGTATTATTTATGGATCAACTTTACCGTGATATAATGGAACATTTTTATATATAGCACTGCCATCATTTATGCATATACAAATCGAAAAAAAAATGCAAAACAAAAGATCAAAAGCGCATTGTGATGTAAAAATGATCGCAATATTCGAACAAACTACGGACGAAAAAAACGTATATTTTAAAACATATTTGGATAATTCCCGTTGTTCCCTTATACGTGTTTTTTTCTCGCTGTTATTTAATGTACAAGAGATATTTTTATTCAAAGTATACATTTCTACCACGTTTTGGTACTTCTCGGGTAAATCTTCTGTACTATTTGAGAATATTTATTTTGCACAATACACCAACATAACTTTATTAAACTAAAGTGGCATACAATCATATGTTGGTAAGCGGTTACCGTCCATAGACGGTTGCAACAACATAGGTATAATCAACATACGAGTAGGTTTGGCGGCAGAAATAGGTATGGTAGAAATAGAGAGTAAGTAGTACATCCCCAGACGAGCTCTTTCAAGAAGCTCTACTACTTCTAAGTATGTTCTATGTTTTTTGTTAATAATTTAGAAGAAAAACAAACCTAAAACATCATTCCAAGCTACGTGTATTCGTGGTACCTCAGGTACATTAATGTAGCTTTGTGTCCTAAAGTTAAACTATGAATTGTAGTAAACTTCTTCACATTTTCAGTCTTCAAATAGACAAAGCGGAATATTTCTATAGCTCAGAGCTTTCAGTGCATAGCACAGCGTGTACTCTAGGGATCTTTTTGACTTTGTTCCGCGTAACAAAGCAGGTTAAATGCGCATTTTTTAAACATGCAGATAAAATTATTAAGTATTGTTAGGGGATTCTAAGTGTATTTTACTTAGGACGGTCTTGAAATACTATGTTATATATATGTTATACTCTTAACTTAAAAACCCTTATCAAACGTTGGTTGTTTCCTAATTCTAATTTTAATACTAAGTGGGGTAGCTAAGGTCTGCACTGACGTCTCGCATTGGGGTGTATTGTGTATTATACCCCTTTTAACCTGACCCCAACCAGCCCAACTCCTTGAAGTAGCGGAGAAGGACTCTGGGTTGATGAAAGCAGTGTTCCAGTATCCCTGACCTCCTGTCAGTTAATGATGACGTAAGTTGATGAGTTCTTGCAGTCCCGTCTTCGAGCTGACTTCATTTGTGGCGGTGCAGTGTATTACCACATGCTCCACAGTCTCTTCAACCTGGAGACAACCTCGACAGAGTTGGTTGGTTGCTTATAGTTCAATAAATCTGACGTGCCATTACGTTCTGTGAAAACCAATAATGTTAAAATGAGTTCATGGGATGAATAAGACATAATGTTGTTTGAGAAAACGGCCTGGTATAACATAGAATTCATCAAACAAAGCCGTTGTTCTACAGTTAATGGCGTGCAAGTTGTAAGCACCTCCGATTTACGTGGAGTTTCCCTTCTAATTAAAATTAATAATTGTACGAGTATTGTTTCGGGCGGAGGGTGTCGAAATCCAAACATATTGAAGTGCAGCTGCCAATCCTAACCCTAGTTTTGAACTTGCCCAACGTTTTTTGGTGAGGGGTGAGTTGTAAGCGGAACTAACAAGTTTTTAGACATTTTTGACAAATCGTTCATCATCTATTACCTAGATGGTCACTATGAATGAAGTGTATGAAATGAGTATCTACACTAATATAATCAAGAAGGAAATTTTGTTTGTTTCTTTGCTTGTAGGGTAATCTCTGGAACTACTATACCGATTCTAATTATTATTTCATTAATAGAAAGCTACATTATTCTTGATTAATTTAAGTTATATATTTTTTCATAAACATAGGTTTTCAGTTTGAAATTCAACATTTTTAAATCAGGTCGGAAGTAAAAGCGCCGCTTGGCTGCTTTAACAACTTGTGCTGATTTTTGGTTGGTTATACATGAAAATTATGTCCTAAAGAAATATTAGTCATTAATAGATCTAAAAACAAGACAGCAACATGATACACCTAGCTTTTATAATTATCCTATGCTTTTATATTAACGTGAAAGTTTGTGAGGATGGGTGTTTGTTACTCTTTCACGCAAAAACGGATTTTGATGAAACTTTACAGTAATATAGCTTATAAATCAGAATAACACATAGACTACTTTTTACTCGGGTACCACGCGGGCGAAGCCATGGGCAGAGGCTAGTAACCAAAATAAATCAACGCGGAAAAAGTTATGGGGAATTCCACTAGTGTTAATATAACCGCTAACTAGTGTATAAATTCTTTGAAATGACAAACCACAAAGCTTCTCCAGTGTTGCAATTTGTTTTGTAACACTTTGTAAGCTTTTTCCCTGGCTTCAATCGCGCGTTAATTGTATACAAGTAACTTTTACTTATTTCAGGCCAACAACTATCGTAAATTACCATCCAAATTGTTCTAGTCGTTGCCCAGTTTATTCATTAAATTATCCCAATACAGAACAAAGTAAAGAACCTTACAAAATACTTACACCACTTGTTTTCGCTTTAATACTGTTAAAAAATGCTAGACTTGCAGTACATAGCAAGTCTAGTATTTTTAATAAAAAGCACGTAACATATTGAGTACGAGATCGCAAAAAGAGCACGCAATATTAGACTTTTTAGGTCTAATATTGCGTCCGGTGAAACTGACTTGATGGCAGTGGCGGTGGCGGTGGTGGTGGCGGTGGCGGCGATCAGTACATTCACGCGAACTTTGACGACTCGCCACCACCGCCGCGTTAGTCTGGCGTGCCAAGGTAGAACAACATTTGATAGCGACCTCGGCTTGTGTCAACAAAAAAAAACACCTAACAAAAGGATAAATAACACCTTCAGGGATATTTTTTTATTTTGTAAGTGTCTTTTTTTTCAGAGAAACGTGATATCGTCCGGATATTCCAGTAATTGGAACCCACCCCCTAATTATACTTATATATAAACGATGTTCAAAACTTCCGAATTTGACAAGAGTACACTTTTCAAAATAAACATTCCCATTTTTCAATTTTTAAAGTTTGGTCATTTCTAATCATGGCAAATGATTGTCATTGTCGCATCCCCATTGACATTTTGCTAGTATAATTAGGCAGATTAGTGTGTTAATAGCCAGCTACCTCATTACCTCATAGCGTCTGTCACTTATACCGCAGCGTAATATCTGGAGGTCTGCTGGACCTCTAAACGTAGGGCCAAATGTTTCCAAATTTAAAGTTTATTAGGGTCCCCGACGCCGAGAATGGCCGTATATTCTAATATCGGTAATTACTTTACGCTATATTTATGTAGAGGTAGACTTAATTTACAGAATAGGGCACTTTTACAGCTTACCCATAATTTATTTAAGGTCTACTGAATATTTATCTACCTCTGAAAGTTTTATCAAATCAATTTTCGACAAACTTATAAACAAAAAAATATGTGAGAATGAGCTGAAATTACTTTTATATATTTACTAGCTTCTGCTCACGGCTTCGTCCGCGTGGTACCCTGATGAAAAGTAGCTTATATGTTATTTTGATGTATAAGCTATATTACTGACATCAAAATTCGTTCTTTAGTTTTAGCGTGAAAGAGTAAAAAACATCCATCCTCACAAACTTGCGCGTTTATATTTTAATAGGATTTTAAGAAAAACACATTTATTTTTTGAACCAAGCAAACATTTTTATTTAACATAAAGAAAAATAGTTCTGATTAAACGTGAAATACAACATCAGGCAAATGGCCACCACGAAACTTCAGGCTCTGACCTCTTTTGTTGAAATTTTGAATAACGTTTTCGCTTAAATGTGGCTGTATTTCACCAATATCGCGCCGTATGTCCTCTTTAAGATGTTCAGGCTTATTCGCATACACCTTTTCCTTCACATAGCCCTAAAGAAAAAAGTCTATCAGTGTTAGATCGCACGATCTTTGTGGCCAATGTTGATCGCCAAATCAAGAAATGACACGGCCTGGAAACTTACCTTAACAACAACACCATTGTTGCACGTGCCGTGTGGCAGGTCGCACCGTCTTGTTGGAAAAACATGTCCTTCACATCAATTACTTCCAATTCGGGCCACAAAAACTCCGTTAACGTTTAGCGATACCGCACACCATTAACAGTTATTGAACTTCCAACGCATTAACCTGTCAAATATTCTTTCTAAAAAAAGTTCGGCACTGTCTAGCGAACGGTTGGTGGCGCTATGGTTCGTAGGTCCACCCCAGGGCACCTAAACGCCTAGATCTCAGGAATGACTAGGTCTTTGTTTATAATAAAATGATGTAATGAAATGATCTAGCAGTTAGCGCATTAAACGTTGTTCATTTGAATACTTCTTCATATTCTTAAATGTGTGATCTGTACGTCACAACTGTCAAAAAAAATCACCGTACAACTCATAATAACAAAATGGCGGCAAATTTAAATCCGGCGCTCTTGTTGGGACAACCTATATATGTATATGTGTATGGTGGATCTTCAAAATGAAAAATAATAATTTCATTGATATTTTAGAAAAAAAAACACTGCTACAAGCTCTACTCTTTTCGCAGAGAAGCGCTACGAGAGTTACGACTGCTACATATTTTTTACGATGTCAGGCCAAATTTCAATTCTACGAACAAATTATGATTTAATTTAGATTTATCACCGTTTTTATAAAATCACAGCCTCGTTCCAAAAATGGTAATAGTATTATATATGTATAGATATAATGTGTTATTTTAAGTAAATTCATCGTTTTTAATATTTTATTTAATCAAATTCACGATAGTTTTTGGAATAAAAAAAATATTATATTTTCTTTACATGCCCACACACTAGGATCCTGACTCTACACTAGGATTTCCTGTATCACGGGTATCAGGAACTACGAGTACCGCAACACGTAAACCCGAAACAAATATTTACAGAACATGTAAACATTTGTCCCGAAGCGGGAATTGAACCCGCACTCCTCTTGCGTCTCGGCCGACTACTCGCCCACCGTGCCACCGAAGCCATTAACATAATTATGAATTAAATGGTTTTCGTTATTATGACCACAAAACCTCATGATATCTGGTTTTAAACGTACATTACAAATGCAATATTAAAAAATAGAGTAACAAATTATTCAAATATAAAGGTGAATAAATATTCGAAAATGTACTCGAATTCATAAAACCATTTCGTAAACGTTCATTTCGTTGAAATTAATTTTGCATACACTTTATAATGCTCCGGTATAAAATTTCAACCACAGTTCGTTCATATTTTATCAATTATCATTCATAACTTTATTACCATCGTACATATATACATAAAATCACGTCTGTTTTCTGGAGGGGTAGTTAGAGACGATCTGGCATACCTCTTATGTCTCATACACTCTCCATCCTTCATACTCTCCGGTTTATGGTACTCTTGACCTGACCATTCTCATAATTTGGACAGAGTACGTCGGCCGTGGTCTACCCCTTCCAATTGTCCCATTCACGCTTGCCTTCTATTCATGTTTCGTCGATCTCCTTTCATTAATCCTTTTCAAACCTTTCTCTATTCGTGTCTCTTATTTCTACCACCATTATTAAAATGATATTATCTTTTTACTCGATACCTTATACGCCTCGTCTAAATCTTACGTGTAGTCCGTTTTATTTCGAAAGTTATAAACTAAACAGGGTCTGGGTGCCTTACATATCATAACAAAATGGTCATATGTACTTTGAACTTTTACCCGTTGCAAGCGTAGTTTTTATGTTCAGCTAATCTAGACAAAATGCCTGAAGTTATCTTTACGCAAAACGCTAAAAGCTTTCACCTATTTGCATGGTAGAAAACGCTCAACTTAAAACGCTCCCACGCCTTATCAAAAAGCCTTATGAAAAATCAGGAACCACAAATATATCGTAGCAAATCATGAGTATAATGAAACCACTAACCCAGACCCAGGAAAAATATCTGTAGAGTATGCAAACATTTTGTCCCGTAGCGGGCATTTCAGCTACTGGCCTACTGTGCCATTGAGGTCCTAGTTGTTAAAAACTATCGTATCGTACCTAGAAACCGTCGGATACCAGCGGGTTTTTTATACATTAATATTTCGAATATGGATGGGAATCAATGTATGATGTATGTTTTCGCGAATAATAGGCACGTATGGGGTAGAGAACAACCCTTTGTTGACCTCCATTGACGCAAACTTTGACAAGCTTTTGCATGCAAGTAAATCACTACCGCCACTGCCACTGCCCCCGCCACCGCTAAGCACTACTACTCCACTCTTCATTGCACAAAGGTTAGCTGGAAGAAAATGCTAATTATTATTAGGTTCGCATATTATTATGTACTTTTTCATCTTAGCCAATAAAACATTTTCTATTTATATCTATCTACCGCTACGGAGTCAGTTCGAGCGGGCCTTCCCTCATATTGAGATAACAAGCAGTCTATGAACGCCGTCGCTTATTATTGTAAAATTTTATCAGTTTTCGCTGCTTATCAAACTTGGATGAACGTTTGTCTATGCTCTGAAATTGTCAGGACCCAAAATACTCAGTTGAAGAGTAAATAGAAAATGTAGCTATCATCAAAAGTGTATTCGTTGTGTCATTTTCACACTTAGCATGACAGTGACAGCTGTATTAAAAGATGAAAAAATCACAGTGTGATAAAAAATAAAATATAGGATACTAGCTTCTGCCCACGGCTTCGCCCGCGTTGTACCCGAATAAAAAGTAGCCTATGTGTTATTCCTATATTACTGTAAAGTTTCATGGCGGCGGTGGCGGTGGCAGTGGCTGTTAGGGTGGCGATCAACTTGCATGCAAAAGGTTAATATAAGTGATAATTTTATTCTCAGATTTTCAAAAAGCTGTTGCTGTTTTCTTTTTCTTGTAGAGAGACTCGCTTTATTTCTTTATGTGATAAAAGTGTTGTAAATAATTTAACAAATTATTGGTACGCTCTGAACAGCTACTCATAAGCTTTGAGTGGAGCGGACATGCATAAATTACATCTCCGCTCTACTTCTCCTCTCCGTTTAAATGGATAACAAGCTTTATTAATTGCCGCGCACTCTCTTTTATACCAGCCTTAAAAATAAATTGGAACAGACTCATCAAAATTTTAAGTGTCATTCCATTATCATAAAACTGTTGGCATTTTGTCGAGCAACAATAATTAATCATAGCCGTGGCGTCACAGGTACTCAGACAAATTAATGATAGCTTGTAGTTCCATTTCCTCTCTAGTAAACCTACCTGTGTTGAAAGAAGTACGTAAGTACTGCTTATTTTGTTTTGGTTTTAATCTTCATCATCATCTCAGTGCGGTAACACCCACTACTGGTATCGGCATCCTTTCTCTTCTGCCAGCATCCTCTGTTCTATGGGTCTCTCGTTCAGGTGTTCCGTGAGACTGATACGATGTCGTCAACCCATTTTGCTTTTGGACGACCAGGATTTCATCGGCCCGACTTCGGTCTCCACTCGGTCAAAGCTTTGCTCCATGGGCCATCACCAAGTCTGACCAAGTGTCCTGCCCGAGTGTTTTATTCTTCGAATTTAATTACGCAGAAATGTAGAGATGCCCCGAAGGAATAACATCTTACAGGTTGCCAGGAGTTGGTGGATAGATTTAGCCCAAGATTCGAGTCTTTCCGAGGTTGAATTTTTGAGATATTATAAAATCTAAGCCCAAGATTGTTAATTACGACACTCTTTAGGGGAAGCTTATAGTCTAGCAGTGGATTTCTACAGGCTGTTGATAGACTAAGAATGATGGGTATTATGCTTTGATTACATGTTTTACAGAAGCCTAGAAGAATCAGACAACAGAGTTTGTTGCTTAATCCAATAAGCTGGTTTGGTTTTTTAATTTTCATTCAGTTATAATGTTTTTTCTCGGGCGCGCGCTCTGCAACTCTGCAGGGCGCGCGTCGTGGCTGGTTTCATCCACATTGACAGCTGTAGTTTGAGGCGAATGCATTTGATCTACTACGCGTTTTCATACAAATTCGTACTCGACTCGTGAGGCTGCGCGGTGTGGTCCATCTGATGTCTTTCCATACGTTCACTCCACCAATGTACAGAACATGAACGCTTTTAGATCTCGAAAAGTCGAATATAAAAGTAAAACAAGGACTATAAAATGAAGTTATATTTGAAGTCCAGTAACATCCTACTAATATTATAAACGCGAAAGTTTGTGAGGATGGATGTTTGTTACTCTTTCACGCAAAAACTATTGAACGGATTTTGATGAAACTTTACAGTAATATAGCTTATACATCAGAATCAGAACACATAGGCTACTTTCTATCCTGATAGCACGCGGGCGAAGCCGTGGACAGAAGCTAGTGACTTTATAAAATATCATGTAATGAAAGTTTTAAGTATTTTCCAAAATGATCAACGATTCGATTCCGTCTCAAAGATTAATTGCTTGGATCGCGAGCCATTGTCCGCGTATTGTCGACGCTTTGGTCCTTTATGAATTCCCGAACCATTGTTTTGCCTGGATTTACAAAAAAAGTCCAAAAAAGTTCTTATTCGGAAACCAACCACGCTGCACAAAAAAGTCCTACCACGCTATAAAGAGCGCTATTTCTTTAACGTTACAGAATAAAATAAATAAGGAATACGAATTCGAATGCAAACTGAAAGATTGTAATCGAAATAACGAGGTCACGAGTTTTTTTTTCTTGTATTCGGTCGGTCATTTAAAAACTTTCATTAGTGAATTCGCGCGCTTAAAATTTTCACTTTATTTTTCTTCGAGTTGAATCGGGAGTGCAGTGACTGCGACATGGAAATGTTTCCGGCTTGTTCATTTTTAATTATACAAAACTTTGTGGTTCTTTAGACATTTTTTTTTTGTTTTTGTGCGTCCCGACCAGCAACTGGCTAAATAAAGTATTGCTCCATTTTGCGTAGTTTGAAGAGCCACGTTATGCATAAGCAATTCTAAAACTAGAGAATCGATTTTTTCTCAATTCGGAAACGTAAAATGGCTTAAAAGTCTCATAATATACACAAGATATATTACATAATAATAATTATAATTAATAAACACCCAACTTATCCCACGCTGGGATTCCATGGGTATGGAATAACGTAAGAACACCGGAACCCGGAAAAAATATCTGCAGAACATACAAAAATTTGTCCCGCAACGGGAACTAAATCCGCACTTCTTGCGTTGCAGCCGGCTACTAACCCACCACTCCATCGAGGTCGTCGATAGATAAACCCTTTATTGTGCATAAAACCATTTCACAGTACAACATACGATAACATAACTAAAAACACACAACAAAAGAAATGAACAATGGACAGTTTTATCGCAAAAAAATATTCTTTCCAGCAAACTAAAAGATATAAAGACGTATTATACTAGATAGTTTACAGTATTTGTATACAAAAAACAATTTACAACAGTGGCAGATTAGCTGTTCACAACTCTCTGTTCACCATCTTCTATCTTACTAAATATATAAAAATCGTTGCATAACTCTGACTGTAAGTGTAAATAAGTTTGTATATCATAGTGTAAAACGGGAATTTTCACGTACCGTACTATCGGTCGCGCAGACCACGATGCAATGCGGAGTAAGCATGCTTTGATTACTCACCCTGATGAAGACTCTTGGAATGAATCGAAACTTAGTCGGTGCCTTCACTGATAGTACAATACGTGATTATTGTCGTTTAAGAATATGACATCAAATTCACAATCATTTGTATTTTGTACATTTACAAGCGACGTTTCACAGTTACAAATAGTTTGCTCGGTACCAGCTGTACAACTGAGAACCGGTTCATTTTTGTCACGTTTCAGTAAGATGTTCGTTGTTTCATTGAAACTTTACTCGCGAGTTACGCAACTTGGTTGTTTCAATTTCCTACAATAACCTGTTTGATTTTGTGAATCGAGTTTATCCCTTGTTTTATGACGTAAGTTAGTTGATATATTTACCATAAAATGAGGCACATAATAGACAAAACAGAAAATGAAGTTCCTTTTTAGACCAGTTAACCTATCTATAGATCGTTTGGAACGGTCTTTAAATAGCTAGCTGTTTATTTATTTTTATGATAGTCATCTGTAATTCTTTTATATACCTACATAGTTGGACTAACTGTATTCGCATATTTAATATTATGTTTTCCCTTTAAAAATAAAAAAGTATATTATACAGAACCCAAAATATTTTCATGACTATTTTATTGCATTACATATTAGCGTTTTTTTTTACTCAAGTTCTTTTACCAACGAGCTTGGGCTCTATCTTTGTGTAGGTAATAGATAAACCATAGTACCTCCTACAGTACATCCATTCGTATAAAATCAAATGACCGAAAATTCTGTGATCGAAACGAATCGACAAAACAAACAGAGGTCACAATTGGTCAGCCACCCAAATCAAAATATATATTTGAAAATCTAAAGTATTTGTGTTGTCTGAGTGCTAAGTTCCATTCGCAAACTCGAGGGATCTAAGATCTTTAATCAAAAACCCAATGTCTACATCGATGCAAAAAATCTGTATGATCGATCTTTTTCAAATGTCAAATGTTTTTTTATGCTCCTTCATTCAGATATAGTGTGGTGCTAATAGAACAAGATTCTCATACTATGATTCTCTGGGTTGTGGAAACGAGTACCATTTTAAAACTTTAACACTTAAAATAAGCTACTGAATGTGTTTTTTTTTGGTCTGGTAGTTACTGTGGTGTTATAATTTACAATACAGTATGGTGATTTAATGGTTATACAGAATGGTAATAAACTCTGTCCCCGCACTAGGTTCCTATTTGAGCCTGTGTTGCGTGGTCACAGCGATTCGCCTCGAAATTTCAATCACAACTTATTGAAATTTGTTTATTGTTAGTATTGGTGTTTAGCTTCTCGTATCAAATTGCTAAAGTCAAACTAAAACCTACAATATAAAGTACATAACATATTGTAACTTTCAGATAAATAAAACCCAGTTATTAAAAACAAATAAGGTATGCAGACTCGAAAATAAATATGTTCACAATGAAACCGTCACTTTCTCAAACAAACAACAGGTTAGGGTAAAACACTATTACCGTCTCAACTCCCACTCGCTCACTCAAGTCAAAAATAATGCTGGGTTAGTACGCGAAATAATTAAATAATATGCTGCATCCCGTAAACAAAAATATACGACAACAAAACACAAATATTTCGAGCAACTTATAAGTTACCCAATTTGTTATGTTAAATCCTCAGATCCTCCATCAGAAACCCTCGTCGACTGAACAGATTGAGCCTACGGGAGAAGCTATGGATCAAACTAAAAATATACAAACCCACATGGAGCAAAAACAAGATGGATAGGTCGCAGTTTCCAAATAAAGCCGGGAGATAGACTTTTGTAATACTGCTTGACAAATTACGATTAGATTTAAGTGAGTGGATATACGTAATGGATCTACCTAATCAAGTTTATGACGGATTAATTATTTATTAATAACATTTTTGTTCACAACTTAAAATGTATTCATAACAAGACACTTAGTAATTTATTCAAATTCGGTGTTATTTCTAAAGCTAGAATAATGATATACCCATTTATATATAATGCTAGGCTTCACACTGGTCATCCAAATTTTCGACATTTCCGGTGGATTACGAACACAACAAAAAAAACAGCCAAATCGGTCAAGCCGTTTCAAGCGATGATTCTTATTTACCTTCTTACCTACATGCGGAAATAGATTTTTATTTTTATAGATTGTATAATATAATAATAATAATACTTTACCCATACTAAAGAAATAAAAACACGTTCTCGACTGTATTCTCCGTGATGAACATCCTCAAACCCAGTGCAGATCTTTCATGATACCAAGTAGGGATTAATCAGAGGCACGTCCGAACATTACATTTGATACATTCCCGCATTTATAATTTTTTTATTTGTCGTATAAATCTCATCGAAGAGAAAAACATTCGTAATTCAATGTCGAAACAATAGTATGCACAGGAAACTCTCCAGCCTATCCCTCATACGCAGAACCCGAGGGAATTACCACCTTGTTTAGTAAAATCCAGGTTTCATCTATCAGCTCTTTCAGCAGCGTTATATTCGTTGAATTAATATTGATTGGTAGAGAGATTTAACTTGTGTCAGTAAACTATGTTACATAACCAAATTTATATTATCTAGGGCGAGTTATTGTATAAAAAGTGACAATGCATGAGAACATGTTCGGATAAACAGAAAGAAAATCCATGATAATAATTATATAATAGTAAAATATTACACACCAAATAATATTTCAACTTTATTAGTATTAACTTGTACTATGGGCGGTCTTATTGCTTTCCATCAGATGCGACATAGGTATGATTTTTTACTTCCAAATAGCAAAAAATAAAGTGGATTCTCAAAGATTACAAACAAGCGCAAACTTCCCAAACAATAGGTACTGAATCAGCGCTCTTAAAGACAGAATCAATGTTACCTAAGTGAGCATTTAGCGGACCGAAGTCCGTGATTCTGAGCTGCAAATGGTGGAACTTTCAACTCGAACTAAGCTTAATTAAGTCTTTAAATTATTCGATAAACTTCTTTTCAACAATTGCAGCTAAACGGATTATCTTATGTTGATTAGGTGGCTATTTTTCCATCTGCGTGGGAAAACCGACGCCAACAAACCCGGCTTGATACAATACTCTTTTTCCCCTATAGATTGGTTATTTAATAACATATTCCTATCAGTTCGATCAGTTTAAAAGGTTTTTAAGTTTCTTTTGTAAGCTGAGATTATACATATGTATAGCATAGTATTAACTACTAATAATCAAAATAGAAAAGTTCCATCTATCTACAATCTATTAAAAAAATATGCAAACATGCCAATAAAATTAATAATGTTATGACTCCAAAAACTATCGTGAACATGACTATGCATATTGTAAAAACGGGAATTTTCACGTACCGCACTATCGGTCAGTGCTCGACGCGACGCGGAGGGAGAACGTTGCGAACACTCACCCTGATGAAGACTCTCGGAATGAGTCGAAACTTAGTCGGTGCCTTCACCGATAGTGCGGTACGTGAAAATTCCCGTTTTTACAGTATGAATGTTCTGACTGTACGCCGTAATTTACTATTCTCTTGCTGACGTTTCGTTGACCGTTTAGTGACCCTTCCTCATGAGCACCGTCCGTGACCACACTTCGAGTGAAACGGGGACTGTAGTATAGTCGTTATAATATTCTATAATAAATAAATAAAAGAGGTAAATAAATAATGCTAAGCATTTTCACACAGCATCATCTAACCCCAAAGTAAGCAGAGCTTGTGTTTTGGGAACTACATGACTGATATACTACTTATAAACATTTTTTTTGTAAATACATACATATTATACATAGAAAACACCCAGGCCCCGAGACAAATCTTTGCAGATCATACAAACATTTGTCCCGTTTTTTGTTGTTTGGAATTGAACCCGCAACCTTCGCCCACTGCGCCACAGAGGTCGTCAAATGATACCAAACCACAATAATTTCAATTCTATGTAAGATTGGTATCAAAGTTTGCAGTAAAAAAGAGAAAGAATTACGTAAAAAGCTTACCCACGTAAACTCATTACTTGATTAATATCTCAATAAACTTTGTAAATGAAGATGTGACTCGCAAAATGTCCTAACAATCATGTAAGTACACAGTCGCGACGTCTCAACTTCACATCGAGTTACCTCATTTGTAAGAATCAACTTAATTGTATGACTGTATGACTTTAACTAAGTAGATCAAAGCTTCCAAACAAATTAGAGAATTACAGGTCGTTCCATACATGCTAGAAATCCCTTTATACGTGTAATTTATATGGTTGAGACTGAGATGCAGCCCATTATTTTTATACAAATAAGTGACAAACTAGCAGAAGGCCCTTGTTGTGAAGCGGTTACCGTATGGACGCAATATCAGAGGTATCATCCGCACGTTACCAACCCTGAGTCATAACAGGTGAAAATTTACATGTACCTGTAATTTCACCGGCAACCATATCGTTGAAATTGGTACACATCAATGCAAGCATCACTGCCTGGCGAGAGAAATAGGTATGGTGGTAGTACTTCCTTAGACGACCTCTTTCACAAGCAGCAATACTATCCATGCTTTTATTATTTTCACTGGCAACCATATCGTTGAAATTGGTACACATCAATGCAAGCATCACTGCCTGGCGAGAGAAATAGGTATGGTGGGAGTACTTCCTTAGACGACCTCTTTCACAAGCAGCAATACTATCCATGCTTTTATTATTTTCACTGGCAACCATATCGTTGAAATTGGTACACATCAATGCAAGCATCACTGCCTGGCGAGAGAAATAGGTATGGTGGGAGTACTTCCCCAGACGACCTCTTTCACAAGCAGCTCTACTATCCATGCTTTTATGATTTTCACCGGCAACCATATCGTTGAAATTGGTAAACATCAATGCAAGCATCACTGCCTGGCGAGAGAAATAGGTATGGTGGGAGTACTTCCCCAGACGACCTCTTTCACAAGCAGCTCTACTATCCATGCTTTTATGATTTTCACCGGCAACCATATCGTTGAAATTGGTACACATCAATGCAAGCATCACTGCCTGGCGAGAGAAATAGGTATGGTGGGAGTACTTCCCCAGACGACGTCTTTCACAAGCATCTCTACTATCCATTCTTTTATTATTTTCACCGGCAACCATATCGTTGAAATTGGTACACATCAATGCGAGCATCACTGCCTGGCGAGAGAAATAGGTATGGTGGGAGTACTTCCCCAGACGACCTCTTTCACAAGCAGCTCTACTATCCATGCTTTTATGACTTTCACCGGCAACCATATCGTTTAAATTGGTACACATCAATGCAAGCATCACTGCCTGGCGAGAGAAATAGGTATGGTGGTAGTACTTCCTTAGACGACCTCTTTCACAAGCAGCTCTACTATCCATGCTTTTATTATTTTCACTGGCAACCATATCGTTGAAATTGGTACACATCAATGCGAGCATCACTGCCTGGCGAGAGAAATAGGTATGGTGGGAGTACTTCCCCAGACGACCTCTTTCACAAGCAGCTCTACTATCCATGCTTTTATGACTTTCACCGGCAACCATATCGTTTAAATTGGTACACATCAATGCAAGCATCACTGCCTGGCGAGAGAAATAGGTATGGTGGTAGTACTTCCTTAGACGACCTCTTTCACAAGCAGCTCTACTATCCATGCTTTTATTATTTTCACTGGCAACCATATCGTTGAAATTGGTACACATCAATGCAAGCATCACTGCCTGGCGAGAGAAATAGGTATGGTGGTAGTACTTCCTTAGACGACCTCTTTCACAAGCAGCTCTACTATCCATGCTTTTATGATTTTCACCGGCAACCATATCGTTGAAATTGGTAAACATCAATGCAAGCATCACTGCCTGGCGAGAGAAATAGGTATGGTGGGAGTACTTCCCCAGACGACCTCTTTCACAAGCAGCTCTACTATCCATGCTTTTATGATTTTCACCGGCAACCATATCGTTGAAATTGGTACACATCAATGCAAGCATCACTGCCTGGCGAGAGAAATAGGTATGGTGGGAGTACTTCCCCAGACGACGTCTTTCACAAGCAGCTCTACTATCCATTCTTTTATTATTTTCACCGGCAACCATATCGTTGAAATTGGTACACATCAATGCGAGCATCACTGCCTGGCGAGAGAAATAGGTATGGTGGGAGTACTTCCTCAGACGACCTCTTTCACAAGCAGCTCTACTATCCATGCTTTTATGACTTTCACCGGCAACCATATCGTTGAAATTGGTACACATCAATGCAAGCATCACTGTCTGGCGAGAGAAATAGGTATGGTGGGAGTACTTCCCCAGACTACCTCTTTCACAAGCAAATCTACAACCCATGCTTTTATTTTTGTTGCATATCTCCTCTTATCTTTACGTTATCTGACGCACTGATGGTTCTAGCAGAATCCGGTAAGGTATTTTAGTAAGATCTTTCGAACTACTCAAGAACTAACAATTATTTAAAAGGGGGTTTTCCGTTTAATTCGCGTAAGACACATATTATTTGAAGCCCCCAATTAGCACGGGGGTTGACCTCTGGATACAAACACGTCGGGGCATGTTCTATTCTTGTTAAGGAGGGACCGACGTACATTAACTCCTGTAAGACGAATCGCTGTTGGGCTACCAGATATGCGGGTTACTGAACATCTAGCTTGATTCCACTGACTGAAATAACGGGAAACAACGCCTACTGAAAGAGAGTCCATGGTGAATCCCTTGTGGCTTTCAGACCTAAACGTGGAACAGAGTGAAAAATTATAAACCGAGGTACACTTTTTTTATACGGTATCGTTTTAAAATTCTTGTGCTTAATAATGTCTGTACCATGTAAAACTTTTGTATCGAATGAAACATTATCCTATCCTATCTTTTAGGACTAGTTTTGCCTGGCCCAAAGTTGCACGACAATATTTAGATTTAGATAGGATAGGAACCATCCTTGAAGACATAGCAATCGATTGCAAAAATACCAAATTATAATTCGGAAATAAATGGTGACAGGGAAACAAACCACTTTGTACGTCAAACGCATATATTATAATGGGCTCCTGTGGTCACAGGTTATAAAAATATAGACTTATAATGTGAGAATTTTCAACTTTGTTTTAAAGGCAGGCAATGGATCAGCTATACCTACCAGAGTTGCAGATGTGAATGGTCAAGTTTGCTTCACTTTTAATATTATTAGAACCTAAAAGTAGACAGGTTATATGTAGAAGTAATTGACATCAGCTACTGGAAATCAAGACTCTCTTGTGGTGACCTCAAGTTATCTACTAACTGGAGTATTCATTATTTATGGTTAATAAATGAGAGACAGTTTTTTTTTTATTGTGTAAAATCAACATTACAGCAGATAACGGTAATGATATTTATACGATTACCACTGGCAACTGTTTCGGGCTAAGTGGTAGATTATGGATCAGTTTGGGTTCAGCGCTCGGGGGAGTGTTTATTAATAATGCTTGCTTGATGAGCCATTCTACAGTATTCTGTGTTCAGAGACGACCTCTTTAGCGCAGTGGGCGAAAGTCCTGAGACGCAAAAGGTTGCGGGTTTGATTCCCGCCGCGGTACAAACGTTTCTATAATCTGCAAATATTTTTCTCAGGCCTGGGTGTGTTCTTTATATGATATGTATGTATTTTTAAAAAATATATAAGTAGTATGACAGTCATGTAGTTCCCATAATACAAGCTCTGCTTAGTTTGGGGCTTCATATTGTTGTGTGAAAAAAAATGTCCACAATAATTAAAATTATTTTTATGTTTAGGACTACAAAGAAGAACACTACACAGCTGGGTAGATGTAGGGTGACCAAGAACTAGTTGTGATAAAGCAGTGACAAGCACGAATACATAAATAGCGATCTTGTCCGCATAATCGATGGCCTCGGTCGACGGCGCAGCAAACCTATCCCCCTCCGTTAATGTGTCGGTTCTTGATTAATTCCGCCCCACATCCGCCCCGACAGCCGACTGAGGACTAAATACCCGAGATGTCGCCCAAATGGACTATGAACGGTAATATGACATCCTGAAACTATTTAGTTCCAAGATTGTTAATAACCATCGAATTATTTTTGTGGGTAGAAAAATAACTTTTCAGCTTGTTTTCAGCTCATGTTTTTTTTAAATTTTCCACACATTTTTATTTAAACTCGTATGGTTGACCTCCACAAAGACCGTCTCATTTGTATTGGGCAAATACGCAAATATTTTTTCCAAAAACGCTACATGAAAACTCGAAAAAACATCGTGTCAGGAACAAACTTGTTATAATATTGTTTCAACACATTTTTTAGGGTTCCGTAGTGAACAAGTCCGCTATGTCCACCCGTTTGTCTGTCCGCCGCTTAGCTCAGGGACTTTTAGTACGAAAAAGCTGTAATAAGGCATGGTTGTACAAATTAATCACGCCAATAAAGTGGTTCGTTAATACATAAAAAGTTAGTAAATTTAAGTTTATGGGCAACTGCGGAACCCTACACTGTGCATGGCCCGGTTTTATTTATTTTTGAAACAAAAAAAATACTTGCTATTCTAATCTAACGAAATATTGTATTTAATATACACTCACCTAGACCCCCTACTTGTTGAGATACTAAATAATTATAACAATGTTATAAAAACTCAACCCAAGAGTTTACCAGACGATACAATGGCACAGTAAATTAGAACCAGTATCTCAACCGAAGGTCTCTGCTACCGACCGAAGTTCGATGATTAGCCGGGCGAACGGCTTCATTAAAACTTCCTCAAACTTTTTGCCGACGAGCGGTAAAACTTAAGGTAACCTATGGAACTGTATTGCTCTTTTTCGACGTCAAATTCTTTCTAGCCTTTGCCCGGGATCCATGGATTTTTTCTACCTTGCTCTATTTCAAGCTGGACACTGTAAACATTAGTACAGTTCCTTGTATGATTTGAGCAATAATCATTTATTTTAAAATAAGCTTCCTTTTGACATGCCAAATTGAGCTAACTGCAATGGGACTGGAATAATTTAACAAAAGAAGTGATTTATTCCAGCTTAGTTCACACACTCGGCATTCTAGAGCCGTGACTGCGACTTTCCGCGCACAAACTTTCACTCGCTTGAAATTAAATTATTTATGCCCTCCCCGCGCTCCAGCGAATAAAATATTTTTTTGTCTCTGGAATTTAATATTTTTCATTTTAACGTGTTTTATGAGACACTCTTATTGAAATCTCGTGCGTTATTTGTGATTAAGCGGAGCGTTTTTGCCCCCGTCTTAGCTCCAAGAATTTTAAAACTCCCATGGAAGCCTCCAAAATTCCTTTTTTGGCTTGCAGGTGAGTTTTTGTACATACCCAAACCAATATTTGCGCCATATTTGCGAGTTTATTGTCACGAATATGCAAATAAAATGTGACGAAATTTCTGGCTTGATGTGACGAGCTCTGCCAAGGGAATTAAAATACTCGGCGTGGGGAGAAGGTTAATTTATTCCAATGCTGAAAAAATCTTTCGCTTTCACTTCCATTTCGCATTTATGTTGGCATAATACGGATGTGGCTGTTACTCTTTTGTGTTTATCTCCTTTCTTCGAAGGTGATAAACACATAAAAACATTTGTTTTAAACATCTGGAGATTTCAGTGAGATCAACGGCTCAGAATCCTTTTATTAGAGACAATGAGTATGTGATGAAGTGATAAAGACTCATCTGAAGCACATAGCTGTGGATACAACTCGCTAGAAAGAATAAAAAAATATGACAACAGTATCAATAACAATATTTTTTAGAATATCATTACGACTACACCACGTACTTTATTATTCTCTTGCTGACGTTTCGTTGACCTTTTAGAGGTCCTTCCTCATGAGCAGCGTCCGCGACCACGCTCATCGATCGTGAGACGGGAACAAAACGCCAGCAGGAGAATATTATGTACGTGGTATAGTCGTAATAATATAACTAAAAGGATACCAAACCACGATAATTTCAATGCTATAATAATAATACTTATATCGATTTGCACTAAGCTCAGGCTAGGTGTGTAACCTACGATTTTAGGTTGGGTACATCGAAGGCTTTGCCTGCTAAGTGCAGTTGGGCATTAGTTTGTCATTCATCACTCATCGTACACAGAGACCAAGACAAACTTATATAATTATCAAGGACCTGGTCTGTAGGTACAACCCGGAACCAGTCGTCGTACAACCACTCGAAGTAGTTCAGGAATAAGTCTACCTCAGCCAAATTTTGCAATCGAATAGACACAACTAGACCAAATGGAGAATCCAGTTTGGCTGGGCAGCGTTCAAAAAACTACGTCAAATACGCCTGAAGAATTCTTTAATCAATGTGTCTTACCCGTGATAACCTACGGTGCCGAGACTTGGAAACTCATAGTCGGAGATAAGACTACGAGTTCTAAGTTACTCAGCGAGCTATGAAAAGGACTATGCTCGGGGTTTCTTTGAAGGATAAAATTCAAAACGAGAGAGTTACGAAAGTTCATCGACATAACTCAAAGGATTAGCAAGCTGAAGTGGCAGTAAGCTGGTCATATTTGTCGAAGAACCGATTACTGTTGGGGTAAACAACTTACCCCAAACTTCTCATCCACTAGAAGATCCACACAGACTCACAGATTGGGAGTATGTATTGGGAGTGGCCTATGTCCAACCGTGGACTGATGTGGGCTGATGATGTAGATATACCTAACAAAAGTTAAAACTGAACAGCACCTACTGTTTTCATAAAAGTTAATTTCCTTAATTTTCTGCCTTTACGAGTTGTGCACAATAATTTTATATTAATAAACACATTCTTTGTTTTGCAAGCAAAATATTATTTATGAGATTTCTCTTTATTTACATAGTTGTCAATAAAATGAGAGGAAGGAGTCCGGATATTGAAAAAGCCACGATCTCGACATCAAAGCGACAAAAGTGGCGGAAATTAAAGAGGATCAAACATTGGCCATGCAAAGCCATTGTTGGAGTTCATTATGTGACGATAAGACAGGAGGTATATTCAAGCTCAATGCATGTGGGTTTACTTAGTATTTTGTATACATTTTAAGATTTTGGAAACAAAATCATCAGCATCCTCAGCCTACGTACAAGTGCACAGGGCAAAGGCCTTCCTTAAAGAAAGCTAAGAGAGCAAACAATCTTGGGCTACCTCCAACCAACCACCAACTTTAAGATACCATCCCTCCATCGAATAGGAACTTTCCTACTCTTCGTTTTAGTTATGATTAGTGGTCCAGTCCGTTGTCCGTTGTACGGACCATGAGCTAAATGGCCTGCCCATTTCCACTTTATCCGGCTAATTCTAAAAGATACATTAAAAAAATAGAATACTAGCTTCTGCCCACGGCTTTGCCCGCGTGGTACCCGATTAAAAAGTAGCCTATATGTTATTCTGATGTATGGTAATATAGCATTACCGTAAAGTTTCATCAAAATCTGTTTAATAGTTTTTGCGTGAAAGAGTAACAAACATCCATCCTCACAAACTTTCGCGTTTATAATATTGGTAGGATTATTCATCTTAAAACGTTTAAGAGAATAATTATAAAGATCAAGTTATATTATATAGATAGATAGGTAGATAATTAAATTATTTGCAACTTTTTATTATTAAAGTACATAATTATGGTTATGCATGCCTAGTAGTAGAAAGGTATATAATGTAAATAAGTTTGTTTTTTTTTAACCTAATCTAGTGTGAGAAATAGGTAACTACGTAGATTGCGTAATTCAGTTCGGCCAAACATGCACTGTGAATGAGGTAATAGGTAAGTAGCCACAATTTGGGATATGACTCAGCGTAAAGCGCCACAGACCAGGTGTGCACCTTGTTGCCAAAATTATCTGCAAAACTTTTCTCAACTAGATAAATCAAGTTGGAAAAATAAGACACCGGACCACATAAGTATATCCGAATGAATCAATTAATTACCTACAGCCATTCGGTCTCTGAAAGTGGATAAGAAACATCCATCGACGCGTCGTGTTCTGGTGATTGATGGATCATTCCCTCCCCCCCTGCCCCTCCTCCCCCCTGAATAATCCAGGGTTTCGGACGAAATTTGTCACACGTAATGACACCTCCCAAGAGTAGGTGGTATCCTTGTGTTCTTTTCTAAAACAAAAATTAATTCTCAATCTTTAATTCTGCCTACTCTTGAATAACTAAAGTTATAGATGTCACCGCATGACGTACCTACCTACAATAACTTACGGCCGCACGTCGCTTGTCAAGACCGAGTATCATTTTAAATTAAAAAAAACACGCTCATTATTGTAACCCTCATGTTTGAGGTCCTCAGACCTATACTCAGTAGATAGATCTGCGACGCTACCAAGTAGAGGATAGTCAGAGACACGTCCATGAGGATATCAGTCAGAAAGTAATCAAACGCCCATGAGGAGAGGGTAATCAAACACTCCCACGTTATATTTGGCACATACCGATGTTTTGCATAGTGGTTAGCGTTTGCAGTTAATCGCGTCACACCCTTTTTACATGCGGTGAAACGAGGCCTTTTGTGCGTCTCTTATGGCAAGAGATTGTTTGTTTATTTGCAACCATTTATTTCCAAAACGGCTTGTAAGTGCAAATAGTCATTGGTTTGTATTTCTTCGAGTATGGTTCTTAGATAGTTTGATTGCCACAGGCCAATTAGAAGCGCTGCAATTGATGATGGAAATACACGTCGAGAGTTTCCGAATTTTGTAATGAAATTGTTACCGAAAGATTGCACAGAGACCACAGATTTCAATAGTAAAAGTTAAACTAGCTAGTGAATCTAATAATGAATGAACTTGCAGTCACAAGGAGTATCTCGGTCGAATCGCAGGCACCTTAAATAGCACTTAAAGTATCAGACGAACGCTTTAGCCGACTTTCTAGCTTAATTTGTGCAACGGATATTTTGAAAGATCCATATTTATAATCTTTGTACTCGTTCGTGTACAGTTCGTGGTTTGACAGGTTCTTTCTTGGCCAGCCTACGTTAAGTTAATGACTAGGTTAGGGTATGGTGCCCCTGAAAAGGGCCTAATTGCTGATGAAAGAACCAGTCCTATACCTTGCGCTTGCGGTGCTTTAAACTATTTTTTTTTATTTCTAATACATGGCTACTCTATACACTGTTCGTAGAAAAATATCGAACCAATTGAACACAACTGAATCCATGATACCCTTTTACTAGAGGTATGTAAAAAAAACACTTTTACTTTTTTCTATTTGTAAATATTTTTATTTAGGTGGATTATATTTTATTAATAATACCGTAGACCTATAATGGAAATCTGTAGTCTCTGTTTACCCCTCCGGAAAACAAGCGTGGGTATATGTATGTGTGTACCAGATACCTACGTAGGTACATAAGTATCGTTCGTATTAAGGTGTTTTGAACATGCGTGGGTTCTCACGAAATAAAATAGACTTTCTGGTTCTGATAACTTTAGTCCTTAAATGTAGCTTGCCAAATATTTGGCATCTAAAGTGCTCTCAAATATTTGCAGAGACATCAGATCTTTTTTATAAACCTATTAAATAGATTGAAGAATTGGAAAGTATTGATATAAGCAAGTATATCAATACTTTCTACTTCTTTCTATATAGAGTGCTATTTTATTTTTATTGTGTGTAAATATAAAAATACTGAATTCCGTAATATATGCTTGTCTAATATGTAAGGGAAAATTTAAATAATCATACAGGGTTTTTATTATACTCTGTTTTCAGATTACACTAAAAATATTTCATGGTTTATTTTGAAACAAGACTTGTCTGTCGATTGAATCCTACTAATTATAAACGCGAAAGTTTGTGAGGATGGACGTTTGTTACTTTTTCATTCAAAAATTACTGAACGGATTTTGATGAAACTTTACAGTAATAAAGCTTTATACATCAGAATAACACATAGTCTACTTTTATCTGGGTAACGCGCGGGTGAAGCCGTGGGCAGATGCTAGTATACAATAATTGAATGTTGTTTTGTTTAAAAAAAAAGATAAAATCTGAAACTTACAAAATAATAATATATAATTTTTAAATTTCACAATCCACTCCGTACTTATAGTGAAATTTGTTAAACTTTACGCAGTAAAATCGTGAAATTGCATGAATTCCTTCACCCCCACCATTTTGATTTTTTATTAGGTCTCAAAGCGCGGCACCCCAACATGATGATGTCCATCATCACAATATAGGAAATCCTAGTGTGGGGATATGTCCAAGTAACAAAACATGAACGTCCAACAGTCACGTCTAATGCAAATTTGGGTGTTCTTTTTTTATTTATATTAACCGTCTGTAGAACATAGGTCTGTCCCAAATAATGCCATGACAGTCTTGAAATCAAGACTGTCATGGCATTATTTGGGACAGCCACATTCATCCGACTTCCCTTTGTGGTGCCTTTTTATTCAACTGCTTAAAAGGATAGTAATGTTTTCCGGGCGTATGATGTATGTACATATGTATATAGGTATGTATGTTCCCTTGACTCTCGCTAAACGGCTTGATGGATTTTGATAAATGAGGTGTCATTGGATTCGTCTTGATTACGTGTTTGACAAAAAATAAACAAAATGATCAAAAAATATATGGCGGCTATAAGCTACAAAAGATTTCCGATTTAAAATAACAATTGATAAATAATGATGAATAAATACCTATAAATGCGAATATATGCGGTGCTATTAGATTAGAGCTTAGCCTTGAGAGTGACATAGGATAAAATAATACGAAATGTCATTTGTTATTAAATTTAATAAAATAATATTAAGATTATTGAACCACGCATAACAAACTGTATTTAGGTTTCTTTTTTTTTGACTGATTACTTGTTACACTTTGTTATTCGTAGTAACCGATATTTTTTATTTCCTAGCTGTTTTTGATTCTGCGAAATATATGGGCTACCCATTGCCACTTGAACTCACTAATTCTGAGAGCTATATTAGTGACTGAAATTATTCTACGTATTTCTTCGTTCCGTTCTCGTATGATAATCGACTCGTCCTCATTCTTTGACTTGACTTTCGAATTCGCCCATAATCACACGCGTTTTCTAGTGTAAATCTAATAGGTGTTTTAAAAACACGTTGTTTTATGATTTGGGTTTGTCAAACTGCCGGGTCGAAACGGTTAGAATCAGTACTTGAGAAATACTAATAAAAATATATAACTAGCTAGGTACCTGATTGCTTCCCTAACAGACAGCAAACACATGCCAAGCTGACAACTACACCAGGCTCCTACAACCCCTCCAGTTTATCACAGCTTTGGGATGTTTCCTTCCCTTTAATTAGCTATATCGCTTGTCCCCAAACTGCACGGTAAATTATCGAAATCGATCGAGCCATTCTCTAGTCTTTCAGTAAAGAATTTACCTTTTGTTAAAGCCAGTGACTGTTCTGTCTGCCTGCTTCAAGTTTTGTATTCAGAGTTACCTAACAGATGCAACGCTCTCTATTTGTTTTTACATCTTCTGTTAGAAGTTATTCTGTTAGTTTTAAAACGACAGCTTTATTAACGTAAATTCACTTTTTCTTGATTTTGCGCGTAAAACACGTAGTCATGTGTTAATGAGCGATAGACACTGCCCGACCAGATATAGTTTCCAACTAGTTCCAGGTTAGTGTGTTCTCGCATTTGACCCTTGGACTTTATTATCCATAATCCACAATGTTATTAGCTAGTATGTATATTCTAGAGTTAATGGTTCGAGATAATTAATAAATAAATATTACTGGTCATTTTCACACAGCATCATTTAACGTCGCGTCGCGCCGACGCGAAAAGTAGCAGTACGTGAAAATTCCCGTTTTTACAATATGAATAGTCAAGTTCACGATAGTTTTTGGAATAAAATCTTTCAAACATTTGTCCAGTGGCGGGAATCCAACCCGCAAACTTCTGCGTCTCAGGCGGGCTTTTACCTACTGCGCCACAGAGGTAGAATATATAGCTTTGTTAATTTTCTCAGAAAAAAAAATATTTTATTTATTAGACAATTCACACCAGTCAAGCTCAAGCAAGGGTTTTAAATGACGCGTCTCATTACGAAGTCAAACAAAGTACGTAGGTACCTACAATAACTTGAACTCTTAAGAAAATAAAACGGTGGCAAAACACGTTTTCCGTCCTAAATCAAAACCAAATTCCAATAACGCGGGAAATCTCCAGAATCCTCATGGTGTACGCAAGACTCGCTGAAGAATCCGGCAAGAAAGCCGGCTAATGAATGGATTCCGATCCAATCCGGTCGCCGGACGCCGGCTGGAATGCCGATAGACCGGCGTAATTAAAGCTGCCACGCCTTTTAACTGATATCCCGGCACCTGCGGGTAGAGTAGGAGGTAGAGTCACTTTTTGTTAGAACACGTCGAAGTTCCCAAAAATGTATGGAACTCAATTACACATCTTTTTTGATAGTTGGCAACACGATAGTAGAAAGATAAGGTAATAATCGATGCATAGATCTATTTGAATTTAATACATAAATTTCAAAAGTTGATCAGTTATTGATTTTCTGCTCTGTTATATTGTAACAAAAATTGTCTAATTATATTTCAGAACAATCCTAAATCAAATTATTTTATTTTTGAATGGGCAACAATATAATAAAAATATACTATAACAAAAAAATAAGTTAGTTTTCTCGGAACTCTTGGAATATAGAACTCTTAAATAAAACACCAACAAAAATATGTATAACAGCGTATGAAGTAACTCATACTGAAATGTACTGGGGGGCTAGACAAATACCTCACGCTTACTTTTCCTTTCACGCTAACGCATATTTGTCAAGGTAAAACTTGGCAGATGTCACGTGACATTTCCACAGTTTATGTAATTTCCATACAAATTAATCTTTTAGCAGGCGTTAACGACAACAGAAAGTGGTATTTGTCTAGCCCCCTGGTCTATTTTTTATAAAATTTGTAGTAGTACAGACAGATAACAAAATATCTTCAAGTACGTTATTTCCACTTTTAAGTCAGCGAAAGACTTAACATTCGTAAAAAGAAAATAAATAAAACAAACACCGGTGGATCTGTGCACTCATCTCCGAGACTTCCAACGTTTCTTGCTCCAGGAATTCGGCTCAACTGAATAGTTTTCCAACTTTATTCCGAACAATCGGCAAACTGGTAAACTAATTCTTGTAGAATTTTTACGATCACTGGTAAAATTCTTGTTAGAGTTGTTGTCGAGTTTTGCCGGTTCTTTTGCATTGTTGAATACGTTTTTCATCGCACTTATTGAAGAAACTATAAAATAATATGAGTAGTATGCAAGATATTCCAATTTCAAGGAAGAGTAGGTACAATTTCCAATGTAGGTACTTTGTAAAAAGCTGTTGTAAATTTTCAAAGTAATACAACTGCGCGTTACTGCGTTCGTCGATTTTAATACAAGCAATTTGAGCATGGACTTCTAGCAAAAAATTTGCCACTCGACGAGTTTTGGTCTTGGAAAGTTGTCACCTGAGTCGTTTTTGTTTTTCATGCAGCCTGAGTACCAATTAAGTTTTCAACACAGCTGCAAAAAGTTCAAAACAGATAAACCTTTTAACCTGCAAACTTTGATTGCTTTTCTAAGTAGCCAATAAAACATTTAACCAACTCGTTTCGTCAGTCACCTTCAAATCTAATTCAAAACGTGTTGCGATTCTCGAAACCAATATCGATAAACTTTAAAATGAGGGTCAGATGTCCCATTTTACGGTGCATGCAGGTGATGTTACGACTATAAAGTAAATCTAGGTGCTAGGAGACATAATGTGAAATACTTTTAGACGTAGGCAAAAGATTTCGACTTAGGATAAACAATGTTGCGATCAAGTGGCTAAGCTGAAGCATGTCTAGGCAATATTTGGTAATGGTGATAATATGAATAGATTTTCAAAGCATGCGACCTATCTAGATCGAATTATACCATTTTTAGAGCTTTTTATCTGGGTACCACACGGACAAAGCTGTGTATAAAATAAAAATAGTGCAAAATTATTTCCTCTAGTAAGTCTAGCTGCAAGCACAAATACAGGCTGTCTGGTTTGGGCTCACTGCCAACCCTAAATCGTAGTTACAAATTACTTACAAATTAACTTAAACATTTACTTTAAATCGTCTAAACTTTGTATCTTCTGCTTTGTTTATACAAATTAACTTTAACCAGCAGACAGAAAGGTTCTGAGAACAAACAAACATTGGTTATATTTAAAGTGTCGTTGATCGTCAATATTACCACGGGAACCACTTATGTTTTAAAGCAGTTTTGACAAATGAAAACCTGAATACAAAAAACTACAAAAAGAGCTACATTGTAGCTAATTATCTGCTCTCTAGGGACAACCTACGATGAAATATTACCAATGGGATAACGTCATGTGAGTTTAGCCTATAAGAAACATTTTTCTTACATTACTATGGAAGTTTGCTCCCGTGGGTGTAAAGAAACATCGGCTGGAATTTCACCTCCTACGAGGGTATTCACCGAACATCAATCTAATACTACATTTGACAGATCAGTACTTGTATCATATTTCTATAGCGCTTTTGGGAATCGTACCTTTTGTATAGATTTTTCGTGAAACGAATGTAATATTTTCTAATAAATATGGCACAAGTTCATTATATTGAAGTAGTCTCGAAGAATAAGAATCTCTAGAACCATCACAATTTTTTTTATATTATTTGGAGTTGCTTAGCATCCTCAAAGATCTACTTACTCAGGAGTTATATCATGAGTAATAAAGTAATGAGCCTGTTTATTTTTTATTATTTGGAGTACAATAGGCAAACGGCCCACCAGATGGGCATACTATCTGGTAAGCTATTACTGTCGCCTGATCTACAATTAGGACACTTGCTGAAGAAAAGTCTCATGTAACTGGAATTTAATCGGCACCTCTGTCATTCAGATAAAAAAATAAAAACGAAAATAGATAAGAATCAAAATTCATTTGGGTATTGACTGGCTTAGAAAGTACTAAGCTACGGCCAGATCTGTAAAGGGCGGGCGGCGGCGGCGCGACTCAACATTTGTGATGTAGGAACGTCAATTATGCGGTATACGCTGTTTGTATTTTTACCCGATCCCTTATGTTTTTAAATTATAAAGAACCATTCTCCCCCACGGGAACTTAGGGCGATTATAGATTCGCGCGTACGACATACAAGCTTGCAAAAATGAGATTATCTTCTGCTTGCCCTTGTCCCACATTACGTGGGGTCGATACAACATGTTTTTTCATCCACAGTCCTCTATCAGGCGTAACTTGAGTACCCACTCCTTTCTTACCCATGTCATCCTTCACACAATTCATCCATCTTTTCTTTGGTCTATACCAACTCTTCTATCCACATTCTTATCTTACTCTCTTTTCGTAATATGACTTTCTTCCTTTTTCATGACATGCCTATACGTGCCCATACTATGCCAACCTATTAAACCCTGACTTTTTCGTCACCGGTACTACTTTCAGACTTACCTACTTATTACTTATTTTTTTTGTCCATTGTTGTAACTCCATACAGTCATATCAACATTCGCATTGCAACTCGGTTTTCCGTCAGCAAAAACGAGATTATACACGAGGAAAATTCGCCCTATCTGTAATTCCCCTAATGGCGGCCAACTTTCACTTAGCGGTCACGGGTCACGCCAGTCTGGCTGTAGCTTTAACTGATACCTACAATACTGTCTCTCTGCATACTCTAGTGGTTCACGGTTTAATAATTGTTTGAAATGTGCGGCCATTTGCCAGATGTCGTCGTCCCGTTTTTTTACAAAAAAATAAACAAAACCCTTGTGCCGGGCCGCACAAGGGCAGTCTGAAATAACTGAATTCTTTAAGTGAGTTTTTATGGATCACTGTCGAAAACCTTGTCTCCAACTAAGTACATGATTACCAGCAATCCGAAACACAGCATTGGCTAACGTTATCTTAGCTTTTTCATTTATCGTCAGTTATCTAGTCGTGATCGCATGGCATGCTTTTTTTGAAGAGTGGGATATCAGCTAACAGATACCCCCACATTGTTATGGCAGGGTTATGACTCGTGCACTTTCTAAAACCCGCCCGGTGGGCATCCTCGATACATGTCAAGGTTGCTCCGAGATCTCCAAAAGAACGAATCAGTGTTCCTGTAGCAAAGTGTTCTTGCACGTCTCGGGAACAGTTGGACGCCGCTCCCAGTGGTGCTAACAAAAAGTTTAAAGAAATAAATATAATGTCAGTCCCTTGTCAATACATCTATGAAAATCTGATGTATGTTCACAAAAATATTAATTTGTTTAAGAAAAAAAGCAATAATCACAATGTTAAGACTGGAAATAAAGATCAACTCGCTGTTGCCACTTGTAGACTCCATAAAGTTAGTAAATCCTTTAAAGGGCACGGTGTACGCTTTTATAACAAACTCCCAAGAGATAAACAAAAAATATCAATTAACAAATTTAAAAACGTAATTAAACAAAAACTTTATAAAAAGGCATACTATAAAATATCTGATTATTTAGATGACAAAAACTCTTGGGATTGAAAATGCTCCAACTCGAACCTATTGTTTTGTAAAAGGATCATTAAAAGAATAAGCAGGCTTGGTCGCGGAGGAACAAGCAGTAGATAAAAACCGACGTTTCAAAGAGATCCTTGTGATATTATTGAATAAATGAATTTTGACTTTGACTTTGAACAGTGGCACACGCCACGCTGCCCTCGCGTATCTAGCTTAGCGTCTTTCCATACAGAAAACAGACAACATATTAGACACACACACGCCAGGCTCAACGCGAAGCACTAAGCGCGCAGACCAGCCGGTTCCGTTCATTAACATGGGTTGTTTTTTTCTTTCAAGGTGAATACGCAGACGTGAAACCAGCTACTTGCAGTCGAACCACATCCTAAAACAACCATCACATGACTGATAAGTAACAATACAGGTGTTGGGAATTAGAGTAGCCGGTAAATTATCTTAGTTATGTACCCGTCTCACTCGCGTGTACGCGTGGTCGCGAATGGTACTCATGAGAAAGGACTTCATTGAATCAGTCAACGAATCGTCACCAGGAGAAAAGGAAAATTCGTGGTATTATCGAAATATGTTTAGTATGCTTAAAACTCGCTTATACATATTCCGTGTTATGCGCGTTTTGTGGTTGTACAACTAAGGTGAATGGTGAACCTTAGTTGTAAAATCTAGTAATCACTCCACGTACCGTTTTCGCCCTTTCATTTCTTAATTAACAAATGTAATTGAAGATAATTCTCTTTGAAAATAAACGGCAATTTTCATCCTGAGCTCACGGTTGACTGTAGATTCTTTTGTCAAAGGTTTTTAAATTTTCTAAGGGATAAATAAATAAATAAATAAATAATGCTGGACATTTTCACACAGCATCATCTAGCCCCAAAGTAAGCAGAGCTTGTGTTATGGAAACTAAATGACTGATATACTACTTATATAATATTTTTTTTTGTAAATACATACATATTATACATAGAAAACACCCAGACCCGAGACTAATATTTGCAGATAATACAAACATTTGTCCCGCGGCGGGAATTGAACCCGCAACCTTCTGCGTCTTAGGCGGACCTGCTCCCATTGCGCCACAGAGGTCGTCAAATAGGAACGATTTCTACGTAAAATACAAAGTAAACTAGTTCGAGGCTAGACCACAACATTTTTACTTAATAATGTATAAATTAATTATGTATAAGAGCCGTGTTGGCATAATGGGCGGTATCTCGACTTACGGAGATAATGGATTCGAACCGAGTCGTACACCAAAAAAAATCCATAAAACGGTGAAGGAAAACATTGTGAGCAACCATGGCCTAGAACCAAAATATCAAAAGCATGTTAGTGTTCGGTAAGTGTTCTAGCAAGCTGCGCTCATTAGAACTTATAGGGCTTGTGAACCTTTCACGTGGGTATTTTACGTGGCAGGTTACAAGCCCAGTGTAAAACGCGGGCATGTGCCAAATTAAATGTTTGGGCGTGGCTCTGTCTACCCCCTACTTGGTATGCTATCTCTGAATCTACGCACTGAGAATGCATCTGAGGGTGTCCAATATCAAAGACTGTCTTAACAATATGTGTTTTAACTGTATGAATGAAGAATGAATGAAAATACTTTATTGTACACCTTAACAAATAACATAATATCAAAATCTTATTCTAGAGAAAATACTATGGGCGGTCTTATCTCTAAGAAGCGATCTCTTCCAGACAACCTTTGGATGAAGAGAATATTAAGAAATTGTGAGACAGTATGTACACCCCGTACATAAAATAACAACAAAAGAATATTAACTACACCATACATATTATATATGTATATATATATCTAATACATGTTAAGATACATACGAGTACCTACAGATTTACTACACATATACATAAATACACATACATACTATAAGACGTCGGTAAATAGCAAGACAAGACTGCGATAATATGATAATGTAATGCTTATGGTGTAAACCTGAAATAAAAAGTTCTAAAAAGAACTTAATTTTTTTTTTCTAGGCGTACCCTAGAAATGCTAGGCGATGCAATAAATTCTGCGAGTATCTCCGTATTGCATATTATTTTCAATCCCTATTCTTTATTGAACACACAGAGAATTCAGACAAAAACAGTTTTCATTTATTTGTTATAATGTTCCCAAAATATGTATTTTTATCCACCTCTTATTGTATTATATTCACTAATACAAAAGTACAGTTGGACTATTCAATTTGTTAACCGAAGATTTTTAATTTAGTAAAATATCTCTACGTACAGTGAATGACCACACATTTCTGTCTGGCCCGCTTAGTTAAAATGAATTATAAGGCAGTAAAAAATATTTTAAGAAACAAATACGTAAACAAGATCATTAGTTCAAGTCTAGTCTGCGTTCAGTAAATAAAGCAATAACATCCTCTCATTTTCAACTGTGAATAACAAATTATACAAGAAATTTTACCGAAAATGCTTCTTTTAATATTCTTTTTGACCTCGAGAAAAGCTAATTGAACTTTATTATTTAACTAAAAAAGATAAATAATAAAGTCAAGAATTAAATTATCACTTGAGCGACAGTACCTACTAACCTAACAAAAAATAATTTATTTTATTCTTAGAAATGATACATAAATGCAAAATGATTGTTTTAGGAATGGTCAAAGAGACTAGAGAATATAGAATAATTATGAATGGAATCCCGAAATCATATTATTCTACAAATAATAGGAAAAAACGTATGTTCTATAGCGTCTGGAAACCAGGTTTTATGGTTTGGTATGGTATGGTTTATTTGCAAACCCATCGCCGCTTATTGGAACACTAACTGTGCCATAAAAGTGTTGGTTCTAATGCATGTTAGTATCCTCGCGCTGTTTACATTTACACTTTTGGGAACGTGTTAAGCGCACATAAATAGAACAATCTATAGCACGACCGGACTTGTACCAATGACCTCCGGATCGGTAGTCGGAGTACCGCCCGCTTGGCCAACAAGGCTCTATCCCCATTAATCTTTAATCTCCCATTTATCAACGTTCAGCAATAGCTCATGGATGAATTTATTGGCAGTATCACATACGGGTATGACCACTACCCAACTTTAAGTTCTCAATCAGTATCTTGGTCTTATCAACTTTAAGGGCAAGCAACTGCGAAGGAAATCATGAACTAATATAATTTTCAGTCTCCAAATTGAATATAGGTCATCAGGGACAGCACTAGTCGAGTTCGTCTACAAACTTGGATTGGCAATTGTAAATTCATCGTGGATTATTATTTAGGCAACAAATCTATTAATCTAAGCCTACGGGAGTGGAATACATAAATCAATTAAGTGGAACAAGACATAGCGTGTTGAGGTCTGCAGCCCATTTCGGTCCTATTCGGGCGACAGTGCCCCCGGCTGGGACTCGTCGCCTTAATTCAAATATTACTTGTGGATTTGAAGTTTTGGTTGGGCCAAGAACCTTGTCCCATAATTGTAGACCTCAAAGTTCGTTGCTAGACTTTTAAACTTACTACTAGAAACCTTTAGTTAGAAAATAGAAAACGACTTCAAATAACGGGAAGTAGATGAAACGTCCAATATGATTTTTTTCCCTTGTTTTTTCACCTTTAGGGGTGGTATTTACCATAAAATATATATGGAACCACTCTTGAAGTAGGGTATAGTTCAAGAGTGATTAAACACATAAAAAAAAGATTCATCATCAAAATCGGTTCACAATCGGCGGAGATTTCGCGTAACATGCACACCTAATACACACGAATTGAGAACATTCCTTTTTTTAAGTTGATTGAAAACTAGAGCTTTCTGCTTGGATTGGAATTTGTTTAAGCTCTGGAACTTAGCAAAGCTGTCAACCTCCAAACACACCTATAAGGATACATCTCGCCAAAATAGCGATTTTTTAAACGGACGTAAATGAAGCTATATTTAAGGTATATTTAGTAAAACAGAAAATGCCATACAGAATTTCGAGGATCGAAATATCAATGAACGTGATAACCCCCTTATACCTCTACAATGCCGCTAGCAGACAAATTATTTTTTACAAAATTGTATAACTTTCAACGTGTATTTCCATCACGTATTGCAGTGCCTTCTAGTGTGGCGTTGAAACCTTATAACAAAACCTTTTTTTGAAGTCATTCAAACCGATTACAAAAAATATGGTGATCGATTACGCCTTTTCACATTTCATCGTCGTTTTCCGCGCCCCATAATTTCTAATGACGATAAAAACCTAAGACCCATCGTTAAAGCCATATAAACCGAACAATTCATATCAATTCGTTTCCTAGATAAATGCTAACAGACAAACAAATGACAAGACAACTTCTTACGATAAACGCATATAGGGGCTACTCTCGCCGTGGGAAAAAAATCCGTAAATATACATAGGTTAGGTAATTGGCGGTGGCGGTGGCGATCAGGGGGTCTAGACAAATACTACTTGAAATATTGAATTGTATGGAAATTACATTAGCTGTGGAAATGTCACATGACAGCTGCCAAGTTTTACTTTGACATATTTGCGTTAGCGTGAAAAGTTGACTAGGTACCACTCGACTTTGACCGCCACCGCGGCTCATGATACTTTTTACCATAAGTTGGACAATCAAAAAATCTATAACATTTTACTTCTATCTATTGCTTCTCCTTCTTCCTTCTTTGTACCGCCTCAGCTTATGACAATCTAGTTTTAGTAGCTCCTTGGTATCGTGGCTCATTCTATATTTACATAAAACCAATTACTGGGCGGACCGGGTCGCCGACTCGCGTTACCGATACCACAGCTCAAAGGTAAGACATTTCTATATAAACTACATAATAGCGTTGTAAACAAAGAGTTGAGGGACGATGTGGGACGATCGTTAGTATCGCTGCGACACGAGTATAAAATTATACGACATGACCTTGTAAAATTTGTGTTATAATTAAAGATTTCCGTAAGTTTTATCGATGGCTTGAGGTTTTTGCCTCAAGGTTGCGGGTTCGATTCCCGCCGCGGGACAAATGTTTGTATCCGCAAATATTTGTCTCAGGTATGGATTTTTCTGTGTATAATATACATGTATTTACAAAAAAATGTATATAAGTAGTATATCAATCATGTAGTTCCCATAATACAAGCTCTGCTATTATTCATACAACTATTTACAAGTAGGTATATACAAAAAATACAGATGAAACAGCTAGCCATCTAAAGACCGTTGCAAACGATCTATAGATAGCTCAACTGATCCAGATCACTACCAGACGGAAGCGTTCCCAGCTCTGCTTAGTTTGGGGCACAGATATTATAACATAAGTAGTTTGGGGCTAGATGATGCTGTGTGAAAATGTCCTGCATTATTCATTTATTATATAATCGGACGGTGAAATCGGACACACGTTTAAGTCAGTTTGACCGAGTCTTTAAATTATACGCATACAACATGCGTATTATAGAGTATTATACGACAGCGGGCGCGTTTGTTACCCGAGCCACGTCCCGCAGTCTTTCATCCGGATAATTCTGAGCGTAATTAGTGATTAGCTGCGATTAGACGACGTTTGGCGTGCGTGGTATTCCGCCTGGTTCCTCCCTCTCACGTTCTGTCGGAACAGGAGATACCAAGGTGACAGTACGGAACATAATGGATACCTATTACCTACCTCAATTCGATTTAATTAACAAGTATTTTTTTCTAACTTTTTAAAATCCTTGACGGTTCCCAGAGACTTGTGGTGATAAAACCTCGTGATACAAATCGATTGAAAAAAAAACATCTTTGCAATCTCATTGAGGAGGTAATTGAGAAGAAATTATGTAAAGGCATAATTTTCTAATAAAATATTTAAAAAACATCCCTTCTAGGGATGTTATTTTTTTACTATTTTTCCTTTTCTTCTTTAAAGAAACAACTGTAGGCCAATAAAATTGTACGTTTGTTAATATAAGTCTTCAATAAAGTAAAGTATAAAATGGCGTTGCAATGTGGCCACAGATTTATATCGGATAAGCCGTTTCGAAGAAAATGGTAGCAGACAAACAAACAAACTCGTATATCTAACGCATTTACGGGCTCCTTACGTCACGGTTAAACATAGGGTGGATAGGGGTTCGGGGTCCCGAACCCTAGCTCGTAACAATAATGTTACGAGCTAGAGTTCGGGATAAAATAATTAAGTCCGATTGTACACTAAAGGAACACTGAAATAGCAAAAGTACACTATAAAAAATAAAACAAAACAAACAGCACTACGAATGAAAAAAAAACACTGTATCACTAGGTACAACACTAGCACAACTGTTACTTCACTAGTCACTGGGTATCGCTTTTTTATCACTTCGAACTATTCACATCCCAATCTTGAACAGAACTGACTCTACGGGTCGCTTGCCACGCTTATATATACCGTCGTAAATAAGGACGCGTTTCTTATAGTAATTTCTAGTAGAGGGCGTGACCCGCACGCTCCTCGTGTTGCCTCGCCCCGTCTCTCGCCGCCTCAAACATTCGAGAAACTACCGTCTGTTACTAGCGATAGAACAAGTAGTGCGTCCATTTGATTATGTATTGGCAGAATACAAAATATCAATAGCTCTGTGATACTACGATGTAGCGCAAAGCCTACGAGACATGCTACGGTGTAGCTGCCAAACACTGGGATTTAAAAATATTGTTGCTATCTAAGCTACCTCTAGAAAGATTTAGTAACTTTGAATAAGCCCTTCAAAATTACTAATGAGTCAAACATCTGAACGATTTTCCTTGGAACCAATCCTTTGCGGATAACTCGAGCTCTCTTTGATGGGTAAAAAGATTAGCGTCTCAACTAATGAGAAAGTAGGACGCCACTTAGTCAATTTGTATGAATTTCAGGGCTGACTGGATAGGAAATTGCGAATTGATAAGTTTATGGAACTTGAGAAACACTCTATTGAGAGGCAGGGAGGAAGTACTCTGTGCTCCACATGTTTGTACAGTCGAGTAGGTACATAGGTGTAACGGAAATACTCATGTAATATTTTTTTAGTATAGCAAACGCTATACTAAAAGTGGGCAACAGGCATGCCTCAAAACTAAACATTTGGAGGCATGCGTTAGTATTTCAATAAGCAGTGATGAGCTTTCAACTAGAGATGGGTCGTCGGCGTAATTATCGTAAACGAAACGAAACCGTTCATTTTCGTTCATCAACGACTAGTTGAATTCGTCGACTAGTCGATGTTTCAACTTCGTTATATTGACGGACTATCTAAACTTCCCGACGATGTCTACCTAGTCCATAGTATCTACCGGGTGATTATTTGACGTAGCTCGACCGTAACTTATAGACTAGGTAACCTTATTACCACGTTTCTTTGAAATTTAATAAATTCTGAAGACATGTGCCGTTAAACTTAAAACTTCAATTTTTCTTTTTTTATGCGAGCCTATTTGAAAAAAAATACTTTAATTTTATTCATACAAGAAGGGACCTATAAAAAATACAGATCAGACAGCTAGCTATATAAAGACCGTTGCAAATGATTTATAGATAGGTATCTATTTATTTGCAATTAAAAACTTCCCTTCATACTTTTCCAGTTTCATTATAAACTCGTCTAAGGATGCGTGGACGTAGACGGTATTAACCGTCTACGTTCACGTACGTCTCGTCGCGTTGCCCGTCGATATGAACGTTGTGGAATCTCAGTTAAGCCGTCTATGATTTGAACTAGTTGAATGAGTGACAGTGAATCGTCGATGCGTTGATTCATAGTGAACGGTTGCTTCAAATAGTTCGTTTATTCAACGCCCATCGCTACAACCTGTCGCGAAGAGCTAGCTACTAAGCAAAACGTGGGCATGTGCGAACTACAATGTTCGGACGTGCCTCTACTCGGTGACCTCACAAATCCACGTACTAATAGATTTGAGGATACTCATCGTGGGAATTACGCTAGTGAGCTTGTTTTTTTTTCAATGTACGTTTTCATAAACTTACTGTTGGCCATAACTGTATCTTTTGTCTTTTTCCCATATAAGACATGGAAATAAGAGAGAAACTGTGAATAATACCTTCTTCTTTGAAGTCGGTTTACTAAAGGCCAACTGTAATAGCCAGTATTTACCTATATCGACAAATACTGGCATCATTTTGTAGGCTTAAAAGATGTATTTTATAAATTTTAAGAAGTTTCCATAACTTAAATAACTTATTTAAATATTAAGATTGTGCGTCCCAGGATTGAATTAGCACTAGAATTGTACATCATCAGACTATATTTATCTCTTACTAGCTACTGCCCACGGCTTCACCCGCGCGGTACCCAGATAAAAAGTAGCTTTTACTGTTAAGGCAGTGTTCAAAAGAAACACATCCGCTCCACCGTTTTTTCGTCGACTTAGGTACGTTGCAAAAATGGTCTCCATGAAAAGTTATTTTATTTTAACGGGATATACAGCCTGTCCACCTTGTAAGTTTATTCTTAACGTCTTAGGTTCTTCCCACGGCTTCGCCCGCGTGGTACCCGGATAAAAAGTAGCCTATGTGTTATACTAATGTATAAGCTATATTACTGTAAAGTTTCGTCAAAATCCGTTCAATAGTTTTTGCGTGAAAGAGTAACAAACATCCTCACAAACTTTCGCGTTTATAATATTAGTAGGATAGTAGGATTAGTAGGATATTGGTGAGAGAGCCTATTTGTTGAAAAGACCACAGAACATAGAATAAATTATATTCCTTTAGAGAAAACGCCAACACGTACGAGTATTTTTTTAAAGACGAATTCAGACATTTTTGTACACGAAAATTCGGTTCATTTATTTACAACTTGTTGAGGTTGTCACGCAATCAAGCCAATCTTACACGTCTACTGATTTCTCTAATGAGACCTGACTGAGACTTATTTATTCATCGATGCCTTCTGTGAATGCTGATTGAAATCTTTGAAACATGTTGAAAGTTAAACTAAACAAACCTTACCATCTTCATTTTAAAACTAATTTAAAAAAACAACTCTCGTGGCAAAAAAGCTTAGTGCTTACCTGCTGCTAAGTGGTTACCGTGGACACTTCCAACACCAGAGATAATACTCACGCGTTGCTGATCCTGAGACATAACGGGTGAAAAGTCTCATGTCCCTGTAATTTCACCGGCGCCCATACCCCTCAGAACACAGTAATTAGGGCATTACTGCTTATCATTGCCATTATTGTAGCATTACGAATAATGCTAGCTTAGCACGATTGGACCCCCTAAGGGACTATTCAGGCGCTATCTGAAAATCCAAGCGCGAATTTAACCTTTATGCACCCAGCCATAAGGCGAATGCTGAATGATGGATTTTGGGGGACTGTTCAATCCCTGACTATGAATTCAGGCTTTAATATTGTACCTATTATGTGTAACCCCTAGCCTTATTGTTTACTAATTCCTAGACTAAGTTTATTGTTAAGCTGTTTGATTACATTAATTAAAAAAAAAATCTTCTTTCCAAGAAAACCTGGAAAGGATTCTATAGTTGTAAGGATTCCAGACACAATTGAAAATATATTGTGTCCGAATCTGTGCTTACACATTTAGATGTCCTTTCCATACATCAGCAAAACTTAACAAATTTCCAATCAAACCCACCCCTCATCGGCTAAAAATCCGCCGCAAACCACACGAAGCTAAATGTACGCGAAAATGTAAAAAAAAATAGAAGTAATAACGCTCGCTCGCGCCAGTAGGCGTCAGTCAAGTGAACTGACTTATCGACAGCTATGTTTATTTACATGTATTTTATTCTCTCACTGGCTCCGAACAATATTTGGACGATTCGGAGATCGCTCGAGTGGAAAAACGAACAATCGTATCGTATAATATTGACACGACATCCGTTTTCTCAATGTTTTTTCAAGTTTGTAAACATTCGTTACGCGCTACAGTTGTTTAGGCTGTGACCCTTATGTCTCAGTTTGCTCACATTCTTTCCTAAGGACTTTATCATATTTTTAGATTAAGTCTAGTGTATACAGACAGATATATAGACACGCTCACAACTGTATTCTCCATAATGGACATCCATTACTTGAAAATAATTTAAAATTTTACCTAAATTATTATATAAACATGTAAAATACTTGCTTGTTTCTGGCACCCCTCCGAACACTTAATCCAAGATTAATTATCCCACTAATATTATAAACGTGAAAGTTTGTGATGATGTTTGTTACTCTTTCACGCTAAAGTTGCTGAACGATTTTTGACGAAACTTTACAATAATATAGGTCATACATCAGAATAACACATAGGCTACTTTTGAACCGGGTACCACTCGGGCGAAGCCGTGGGCAGAAGTGGGCTAACTAGCGGTTTCAGTTATAGGTACTGACTTTACTTCTAGAATAATTCTGTAAGTTCTCCAAATATTTCCAACCTGCTTCTTACGCTTTCATCGTGCGAGTTCCCAGTTTTCCAAAAAATATCTAACGCAGCTTAAATAACACGAAATCGATTGAATAGAATCGCTCGAATTCTGTCTGCTTCGAGATCACTGTTGATACGCGCCACAGTGCTCATTGTGCAGTGGAACAAAGACATGCTCAACAAAGGACTGCAGCAGTATCCGTGGCTTATCGGAAGCAACCAATGTTGCTGTACTGGGACTTTGCTACACTGTTCAAATGTACGTGATGAATACGGTTATTGGCTTTCAATTGCGTCATCTGAGAATTGCACCTAGGCAACTCTTTCTCTGAACCTTTTCATGGGTATTAAATTGAAACATTCAAATAAATAATGTTGGACATTTTTCACACAGCAGCATCTAGCCCCAAACCAAGCAGAGCTTGTATTATGGAAACTACATGATTGATATACTACTTAGATACTTTCTTTTTTTTTGTAAATACATACATATTTTACATAGAAAATAACCAGACCCGAGACAGATATTTGCAGATCATACAAACATTTGTCCCGCGGCGGGAATCGAACCCACAACCTTCTACGTCGCAGGCGGGCCTTCGCCCACTGCGCCACAGAGGTCGTCAAATACACCAGGCGCCGGCAGTTAGTAACTATACTAATGTATAGGGTAGACCGTAGTGAATCGGACCAATTTGAATTTGAGGTTAAAAAAATACAACTTCTTTAAAAGAATCACTGTAATTATTTATTATCAAGGTAATACTTATTGTAAAACTGAGTAAGTATTACAAATGAAAATAATAGATAAAAAAGTCACAAGGTAAAAGTCAAAAGTATATGCATTCTTCATAATGAAATCTAGCAAAAAACATGTTTTCACTCAAGAATCGTGCCAATGCAGATGCCTCTATGTCAACAGGACACAATCAGCCTTATCAAAAAAAAACTAGGAACATGGATAGCTAGGCACCATCAATACTCTTTGCTATAAAACTCGCCCGTATCTGATGTTGCAAAAGTAAACAAACTACGTGTTTTGTGCACGAACGAAAAAAGTCCAAAGATCGTCGGCATTGAAACAATCGACAAACTTGGGGCGGCCCGGCCTCAGTGGTCTGTGAATGCTAACTGCCCCTATGGGAATGGAATGTTCACACCGTGAATTTAGAGCCTAAAACGTTTATGCTGCTTTTAAAACGTATTTACTCGTAAAGAAATATCATATGAACCTGCAACAAAACGAATCCTTTGATAACGCTAGCAAAATCCTGTAAATACCTATTATTCATGTGAAAGTATGAATGTTTCTTGCTGTTTCATAATCTTCGTAACGGCTGAACAGTTTTGTATGAGATTTGCAATAAATACCAAACGCCACGGGCAGAAGTTTAAAATAATATCAAACATCGTTGAGTGATTGATGCATTGACTGACTGGAAATCAACGGAATCTCTTAGTAAGTTCTAGAGACCGACCTGAAATATGGAGTCTTTGGGATGTGTAAAAGTGTACTAAGAGAATTTCCGAAAACCAATCTTATTGTAGAAGTGACTACATTTCTTTTATTTATTTATTCAGAATACATTATGACATCATTAGTTTTTTTTTTAACCCTAAAGCGATGAAATATGTAAGTAGGTAAATAATATAGCATATAATATATAGTAGGTATATAATATATAAGATAGGTATACTAAACTATGGTTTCTAAAACTACCTGTGCTAATTGTAGGAGTTTCGGCAGTTTATAGTAAAAAATATCCGCTGTTCGCAGACAAGATATTGAGCAGATAGATAGCGAGTGACATGGGGGCAAACTTAAGTAGATTGGTCCTACAGTAGGGACATGACTATAAATATAGAAAAAACTCTATGCGGGCAAAGCCGCGGGCTTTTCAATAGTTTTTATATGTAAGTAGGAACTTAGGTACATTTTCAAATCTGAATGGAGAAAATCCGTAGATACAAATTCACCGACACCATAGCTCTCACCATTAGCAAGTGAAGCTTCAATCCCAGACCACATAGCTTGTAAAACCGACAACCGTTGGTGTTTGTTTCTCGAAATGGTCGGAAACCCGATGGAACGATGACAAACTGCGGGAAGTTGATAAGTGGAGGCAGCTCAACATAGTTCTTCGTGGTAATTATGGGGGCATATACCCATTACCCAGCACTAACCATCTTATCTGTCGGGGACATCAGTTAGAGCCGGTGCAGCGGCTGGTTCGGCCGAGGATCTCAAGAGGCACAAATATAGAAGTCTCGACAGAGCTTACTTGTTTGAGCCTTTTGGGGTTGAGACTCTGGGTCCGTGGGAAACCGGGGCCCTTCGCGTTTTAAAAATTATTTCAGGGCGACTGGGCTACAGTATCAGTATGTCTACATGGAACCAAACCCCCCTTCCAATCGACCCTTTAGTTTCACATATTCTCTGTTGATTAATAAATGAATTATAACCAAATTCATTATTGAAACCAAATACCTAGATGGGCCTCCGTCCGATGAAACATAAAACATTGTCAATATGCAATTTAAAATTTTAAAACAGCGATCGCAGTTTTCCGCAGCTCTTTTTTTATTACGGAAGCAACGGTTTAATCACCGCTATATTGTTATCTACCTATCTGCCAATATCAGTCAATCTGACGACCTCTGTGGCGCAGTGGGCGAGGACCTGAGACGGAGAAGGTTGCGGGTTCGATACCCGCCGCGGGACAAATGTTTATATGATCTGCAAATACTTTTCTCGGGTCTGGGTGTTTTCTATGTATAGGTAATATGAATTTATTAAAAAAAAAAGTATATAAGTAGTATAACAATCATTTAGATATGATTGTTAGGTCTGCATAGTTTGGGGCTAAATGATGTAGTGTGAAAAATGTCGAGCATTGCTATAGGTACATATATTTATTATGCGTTAGCTTCCTAGTAGTCTGTGCAGTCAATGAATACAGATGCCACAAAAGCTCGTCAACAAACAGTCTATAATCACAAAAGATGGCATGGCATCGTGAACCAATCTCGTATTCTAGTCTAGTCTGAATTGAATAGGCCTATACTAACAAACATAGCTCATTCGATTACGTCAATTCTTAGCTAAAACACAGCAAACGGACCGAAGACATAGGGTCAGCAGCTAACACAGTAAGCTTTATCCCATTTTTTACATCCAAGACTTTTTAATTACCAAACACCGAAGGAGAGAGATATCGTAAGTAAATGTTATCTACATGCTTTGGGGAGCTCTGCTGATTTGTCGTGGCATTCAGAAGGCCAACAGTAAACTTCTTTCGATCGATAAAGAAACTTCCCAAATCCACCATCGCCCGTAAGAAACAAGTCAATCCACTTAACCGAGCACACCAAATATCCACATTTTATCACCCACTTACACCTAATTACCAATTTTCCAGTTAACTGAACGGTAAGACCGAATGATTGACCGCTTTAATCAGACCGAGTGAATGAGCGGATCGGGAAGTGCGAGGGAAAAATTGATTGCGCTGAATCAATTCATTTAAGAGTACGTCGGTTTTTGTTGTCACCTTGCGGGATCCAAGTTTTTATTAAACTTTTTCGACCCTAATCGCTTTTCGCTTCGATTCACGTCCCTTCAGATGACTTTTTAATTTATTTACACAGAAAAGTGCGGTAAATATTCCGGGAAGGATTATAGCATCGAAATAACATCGAGCCACTTGAATAGGTACATATTAACCCTTAACTTTGTTAAGCGAATCATGTTTCATTTGAACACTCCACTCAATAAGAACCCCATTAAAAACGCTACATTATTTCAACATCCCACAATCTTCTGCTGTAATTTACCCTTTACAAGAGTTTCCATTACCCCTGCTATTCCCCACGCAAACGTTAATTTTTAACGTGTAAAACAGCGGTATTCATTCACTTAGTACGAGCACTTAGGGTGCAAGCACCAGGGGTACGGTACATACAGAGGGGTGTACCAGGGGTGTTTCAAAAGCCTTCAATTTGTCCCACAGTAATTAGACAGTGGATGCAAGACGTTCTGCCATGAGTTGAGTCTATTTAATTAGTATAACTCCCTAGTAAAGCGCCTATTACATCATTCGATTTGTTGGATACAACGGTAGGACGGAATCTTTCGTTTACACTGCACAATAGGTAGGTACAGCTTTCTTACTCTAGGGTGCGTCCAGAAGAGACCCGCGAAAATTCACGACGACGCGACGTGACGGTAGCGGTGGAGATCAGTAGCACTTGACAACCTTTTCCATTGTTTGGGTGTTGTGATGATGATACTCGTGGTTCCTGATATCCACGATACATGGAATCCTAGTATGGGGTCAGAACTATGTTGAATCTGATTTCCCGACAATGATCGACGTTTCTAAACGCACCCCAATAGTCACACAGATATTTTACATACAACGCGTTCAGGGACAAAGATTTTGAACAATGATGTAAGTCAGGAATCTATTTCTCCCTCTCACTGTTCGTCCTTAGTCGGATTCATACATTTCAGAGACTACTAGCGTGGGTTCGTGATCTGTCTCGTTCATGCCCGGAGTTGGAGTACGAGTTGGATTCAACCAAGCTTGAAACCAACATATCGGATCGTGTAACAAATGCTTCAGTATAGCTCCGTCGTAAGGCGAGCAGTGAGATCGGGTCGTAAATACTGAGCCACCTTCTCAGTAGGTATTTATGATCCGTTGTTGTAGTTATTTTGGTCTACATAGTATTTATTCGTATTGCATCTGAAGCTATCCACCAAAGCAAAATGGCAGATAGAAAAGTTATTTTAGTTACTGTATTTTTTGGTTATCAATAGGTTTTTTTTTTAAATTTGGTTATCAAATCAAACTTTGGCTATTGGTTATTGGTTGAATAACTCAGCCCCGCTCCGCCAATATCGAGCCTCATACACTAAACACTGAAACAAGTATGTATTTCAGGACTTATCTTTTATTATACCTTCACATAATGTTGTAGTACCTACCTTCTAATAAATCATAAAAATACAAGAATAAGCGACATTCGCCAATAAAATATCAGTCGTTTGTTAGTAATTATTATCAAATAAATCATAATTACATTATTAGTAATGTTATACAATAATCATTATTATTTCTAAGTTTTGCACTTCAATATCCTAATAACATAGATATATACCTAGTTTGAAAGATTATTATCTATATAAACAATTTAAATTAGATATTAAATTTGTTTGTTACTATAGCTTATAAGTATTGTAAGTCTTTTAAAGGCCAAAATGTACAATCGGAGTATTTTGAATTATAAATGTTTAATCAAAGATTGGTAAGAACATATAATTTGATTCAACAAAGTACGATATTCTTGAGTGATTTTCGTTACAGACATTTCAAGACATCACACATAAATCTCAAAGTAAAAATGCACTAAGCTATTTAACATTCTGACACAAAAAAATGAGACTGAATTACAAACAAAACTATAAAATGCAAAATGTACAAAATTTAAAGAAAAAAAAATCAAGTCATATAAAAGCCCACACACTCTTTTGTATCAAAATTTGTTTTATATATGTCAAAGTAAGTAAGATAAATAGGAAAAAAAAGACTGTAAAAAAAAGTCTGAGAGTAGTTACCTACTTATAGAAAAAGACAATGACAGTATTGTAGTTGTAGGTCTTCGTAAATGGTCAATCGGTCAATCATTACCAAGATTATTATATATATGTGACCAAGCATAGCAATATCTAGCTGTAACAGACTTTGCCGGCGTTTGACAATCGTTCGCGCTTTTCGAATGCTAATAGTCAAGAAGCTTTAATATCGTAACGCAAAATGTGTGTTATATATGTTTGTTTACAAAAAAAAGTATATAAGAAGTATATCAGTCATGTAGTTCCCATAGTACAAGCTATGCTTAGGGGGCTAGATGACGTTGTGTGAAATAATGTCCAGCATTATTTAAGTATTTTTATATAAGCGATCAATATGTCGATAAACGCCATGCGTGGAACTATTCTCGAACAATTTCTAAACCATTTTGATCATTACCAAACACAAGTGAACGTTTCAATGAGCCCCCGCATACGCCACAAGAGTTTATAATCGCGGTCAATAACTTGCTCGTCATAAGTTTTACAATTCGAGTGTGTATTAAACACAGCATTCCATACAAACTATTGTACCGAACCGTTTTCACACAGTAAAATGACAACTCAAATAATATAGAAGTTTCGATTAAATTTTCAACAAACTTCTCGTCACGCAATATTAGACATGCAACATATCGCGCGGTCAACTTTCAACGTATTTACTCTTTGTCAATAGGTATGTATTATACTTTTTAAGTTTTAATTTAAGATAGTCAGCATTTTGGTGTAAACTGTAAGCTTACTTTTTCCTGAAGTAAATAATTCTAATTGTAACGTGTGGGGAAATTTCAAAATTATATATTATATTACATAATATAGTTTTCAAAATCGTAACTTAAACACAAAACCAAATATTAGCAGCTGGTATTTCAGCCTAAAATCAGTCTTAATATGATTTTTATTCAAGAAACAGCAGATTTTAGAGTTGTTTACTATAGAGTTAGCAGAGTTGATTTTAGAATTGTTGTTTATTCATTTACAATAGAAAAAAAATAGAAAAAAAAGTCAAATTTCTAAAAGTTGTAGAAAAATAAAATTAAAGTTGTTGGGTTTGATAATTTCAATAATAACTTTTGCGTGATTTAGAAATATACGAGTAACTTCTTCAGAATTTGGCTAGACTTTACATAAAAAAATGTCGTATTCAAAATTCCTATTCTGTCTATTTTAATCTAGTCTAACATAATCATATCATCTAGTAACGTACATTGATTATTAAAATTTACGAGCTAACAAAGGTCATTGTTTTTAATCTGTAATTAGATATCACATAGCACTAACAATCATCTCTACATATTTCTATTTCATCTTTCTTTAAACTACAGTTAGTATTTAGCCTAAACGGCTATGCATATATTTTGCCATCCATCACCAATATATAACCAGCAATGGCCTATTTTACAAGCTGTTGATCTGAAGATCTAAACCCTCTGTTTCATAATAACTCACTATCTTAGCAGGTCGCTAAATCTAGACATGTCGCCGCAGGAAGAAGACTCTACCACCAAAAATATTTATTCAATTATTTCGTATCAATCAGATGCAAAAAAATCAGTATGGTATTCAGAAACTATGCAGAAACTGTGGCATGAAATCGAAGAAACACATTTACTAATTCTAATGGAAGATAGCACATTTAAGCTCAGCTATATCTAACACTAAAGAAAGGATAGAGGCTGGCAACTTTAAGCACGCTGCTAAAGTTAGCGAGTGATTATGAAACAGAGGGCAAATGTTTAACTCATAAAAGGGCAATAAAACTGCTGATAAGGTGGATGGTGTTTGTTGTACCACAAAGTTTAAATATTTTGTTTATTTTATTGTCCATCAGCGCTTTAAGCTGAATGGAAGTGTCCAATAAATTCGGACTCAACGTCACTCGATTTATGGCGTAATTGGACAACGCATCGCCTCGCGCCGATTACAGGTAAAGATAAATAGATAAACTCTTTATTGTGGATAACATTATTGTACTGTACAAAACACAGAAACGGAAAACGCGTGAAGATGCGGATTTAAGTCTCATCATCATCATCAGCCTATATTAGTCCACTGCTGGACATAGGCCTCCCCTAATGAGCGCCATAGCGCCCTGTCTTCAGCTTGCCGCATCCAGCATCTGCCTGCAGTCTTTCGCAGATCGTCATCCCACCTGGCCGGAGGGCGTCCTACACTACGTTTGTTTTAAGTCTCGCTGAATCGTAATTTTTAAGACACATTTAAATTAAATAATTTTACAAATTTTCTGTAACCAGTAATTGTGATTAACGGAAAGGTAACTGAGAAAATCGGAAGCCATTTTATTTCTCATATTTGTCTTCATATTTCTCAAACTTCGATTTATCCTGTATATATTAGGCTTTTATCCTGTATCTGTATGTCCCAGAATCGAACTCGTTAGGGTGTGAATCGGCCTATCAAAGTGTACGGTCATCAATTCAACTTGGTGATGGTTCCTTGTTAAAAAAATAAACACAATCACAAACTTACACATATTCAATTCTTATACAAATACATTTTTTTTAAACAATTTATAATAATTGATCGTTATTTATTGATAGCCGTTTGTGTCTGTTTGTGAACCTAGTCTATGAGAATAAATAAAATAAATTGTTCATGTCTTATCCCTAATATTCACATACACTATAGTTCGGTTCGGTGGAATCCCACGGCCGGGCGCGTCCTGTTCTACTGGCTGGTGGGTGGATCTCGCCTCCTGGCGGTCAGCGGCGGCGGTCGCGAGTAGGGGTGACTCTGCACTCGCTCGCGCGCCCTCACTGATTTACAACCGACTGACTTCTGAGATAAATTCCACTTTTGCCGAGCAGACTCTGTTAGTAGTTTAGTTGATGCGGGACGCGCACATGGAAATAATGTTAGTTGATTAGTATGAGTGACCGTTTTTAAAAATGTACATTATGTTCGATTTTAAGCGAGACCCTTGTACTTTTAAAATTTTAAGTTCACCAACACTATAACGGCTGGTTAGGTCTTAATCAAAGCTTTTTTAAACACATGTTTCCATAGGAATCTGTCATCATAATCGATGGTTAGATTTGACCATCCATTTATTTTGTTGTTGAACTCAAGCCTTTGTTATATTAGGTTTTCGTTTATATTATCTTGTGGTGTACAATAAAGTATTTTTCATTGGAGCTTTTTATGTCATCCTGCGCTAAACTTAGGTAGAGACTTTTTTATTATGTCATAAGGGGGGAAAATTGTAACCTCGAGCATTTTTGATTATTTATTCAAATAAATGGTAGTAGATCTACTTAGTTCTTATATTATGACTGTAGATTAACAATCGTTTTAATCAACTTTTATCTTAGGTACGAAATCCAAAATTTAAACTACTAGAGATTTCTATGAAAAACATGTCAATAAGACACGCCTAGTCTTTGCTTAAGCTTTGTGCACACGGACATTAGAGCTTTAACTGTTTCGTAGAGAGATTGGTTTTCTAATGTTTGTTTGTATGTAATTGTGATTGTTATAGTTTTATGCAGATTCTTATTTCTTCAATATGAGAATAAAAACTTATGAGTTAATGAAGGCTTTGGAATAATTTGCATTATGAAATTTGCTTTAAAGGTAAACATAAATCAAATACATGACATACACTAACATATACATGATAATTGAATTTTTCAAACCAATTATTGAGAAACCATGCATGAAGAATATGAGAGTGGAAATCCATGGTCTCTGCCTACCCCTCCGGGAAAACGGTGATGGAGGTGTTTTGTATGTATGTATGTATTATGTGTGTGTATTATTGAGAAATTTTCTTTTTAATACAAATTAAAAACTAATTCAATAATCCTCCGGAGACAATAGTATGAGCGGCTCTTACTGCAATTTCATAACAATTACTCTAATCAAGACCTTCGCAGATCAAAAAGAAAACTCTCACTGCAAGTAAATAATTTATAAAATCTTCAATTCAATTTAAGTTATATAAATGTGAATATCCCATAGTCCCAGACATACAACATAAAACATAAACAAAAAAACAAATTCATTTATTACCTTGCACGTTCCTTTGGAAGGGTGTTCCGTCGCGCGACAAACTCGATCCGAAGCCCGGCCCATTCGTCGAGGGCGCGGTGCCCGGCCGCCGGAACGGAAGCGCTTTGCCCACCACAGGCTTCAATATCTTCGCTGCGAATTACAAAATCATCAACACCACTATGTCATACTATTCTTTATTGTTTATTGTACACGCAGATAATACAGACAAAAAAAGCTTACATATAGGACATGTACAAAGGCGAGCTTAACCCTAACAAGAGTTTTCTTCCAGCAAACCTTTGAGGATAGGGACAGCTGATGAATAGCGGTGGGTACGTGTACACAAACGGGAAAAAATATACAATAATATGACTTGATAGTATCTGTAGATAGATACAATCAAGAAAAATCGCATGAGCTAGAACCCGAAAATACGAAGGCAATGCGCCATCGGGCGACGTCGAGTACGCCATACCGATGGATGGTGGAAATATTGCGGGAAGTCAATGGATGTAGATTGTGGTAGAGTGCATGTGAATTTAGTGTAAGTTAGAACCCATGTAAAAGTAGGTACTTCAATTAGTGAATAAAGAGTTGTCATCTTAATCGGAAGTTTATCATTTACTCGACTCTGCGTTCCCCCCGTAAACCCACGACAAGATGACTTCACCAAAGAGCCATAATGGTTGTTTATGGCTCTTTGGTGAAGGCCTATGACCAGCAATGACTGATGATGACGATGTGCCAATAGGCCATGATGGGCTTACAGACTGTAAGTATACGAAATGTGGTCTTTGCTAAATATAATGTTTGAACATGATGGAAATATAATGGAGTCTGATCAGAAGGACCAGACTCCCTACTTGACCTGATCCGCACCTAAGTACTGTGTATGAATCTGAAGTCATCTAGAGATCAGTTCATAAGCATGTTTTTTTAGGAACTGCAGCCAAACAATGCTAGACTTTAAATCTACCTCGTGTGTTCATAAGTTTTGAGACGAACTTATTTAATTAATTTAAAAAGAAAGTTATTCATGCAACCTTTTTTCAACTTTTAAAATTTTAAATTTCGAATGTTTTGAATCAGAAAAAATATACATTTGAATATTTGTTTCATTCTCCGTGAAAATGGCGCCAACAAATGATTTGCGTGCGACTGTAATTTCACTGTTTCAAGCAGGAAAAAAACCAATGCAAATTTTTTAGTGAAATCCAAAGTTTGGGATGTAGTCGGAACTTGGTGTATTATACCATAAAGAGGTACAAGGAGACCGGCTCTTTAGAAGACCGTGGAAGATGTGGCCGCCCGCGGTCTGTAAGGACGCCCGCCAACATCAAAGTAATCAGAGAGCGAATTCGTCGCAACCCTTGCCGGACTCAAAAGAAATTAGCTCTGCAGACCAACATTTCGCGAATATCGGTGAACAGGATACTTAAATATGATCTTAAACTAAAGGCCTACAGTCGAAGGAAAGTGCATTATTTAAACGAGCGTCTTCGTAAATTGCGACTGGAACGATGTCGGAACCTATTGAAGAGACACGATCCAAAAAATATCCTGTTTACCGATGAAAAGATCTTCACGGTGGAAGAAAAGTTTAACCGGCAGAACAATAAGGTTTACGCCAGAAGTTCAAAGGACGTCCAGCCATCTGTACGCAATGTCCAGCGCACTCATCATCCAGCAAGTGTGATGGTTTGGTGGGGTGTTTCCTACGAGGGGGTCACTTCGCTTCATTTTTGCCAGCAAGGCGTCAAGGTGAAGGCACAAAATTACCAAACCGACATATTGGAAGCGGTGGTTAAACCATTAAATGATACGCTATTCGCTGGAAAATACTGGGTTTTCCAACAGGACTCTGCTCCCTCCCATAAAGCTAAGACTACCCAACGTTGGCTGGAGGCCAATTTGCCAGGCTTCATTCGGAGCGAAGATTGGCCCTCGTCAAGCCCTGACTTGAATCCTTTGGATTATTCTTTATGGACGGAATTGAAGCTGAGGGCATGCAGAAAGTCTCACCCAAACCTGGATTCTCTCAAGCGAGCCCTTATTAAAGAATCGAAACGGATTCCCATTGAAAAGATTCGTGCCGCCATAGATGAATGGCGCACGCGTTTGAAGGCCTGCATTGAATGCAAAGGCGGCCATTTTGAATGATTTATTTTTAAATACAGATCTAGATGTCAGTAGTTTTAATTTTAATATCCAATAAATGAATACTCAACTTAGCTCCAAAAATATTTTAGTTTTACTGTGTCTCAAGACTTATGAACACACGAGGTAAATTATCGGCTTTTGGTACCAATTTAGGTTAAGTAAGTAACTAAACCACATGCTTTTTAACCTGTTCCCTGTCAACTGTGTCTGAATTCGTTCTAGAGTGTTCTGTGTAAATAATGGGATAATTTTCGCAGCAGTTACGACCTAGCTAGATCACTTAGGCCCGAATTCATAGTCAAATAGGGGCTCCCCTAGGAGACTATTCAGGCGCTATGTGAAAATATAAGCGCGAATTCAACCTTTATACACCCAGCCGTAAGGCGAATGCCGAATAATTGCGGGACTGTTCAAGATCAGACTATGAATTCAGGCTTTAATTAATTAACTTTTCGAGCGGTTAAATATATTGGTATGTTAGAGGGGCTACTCATGGCTGTTGAAAAATAAAGTAAACACTCACGTTTGTCACTGTTGAATGTAACTGTCCTTTGATTCATAGTATTCGTCCTGTCCATGAGTCCCCTCTTCAGCGGTTCCGTCTTTACTGCCTCCAACTTAGGTTTCTTGAAAGCCTCCATCTTCCCCGCAAGAACGAACGTCGAATTCAAATTCTCTGGATCCAGGGCCGCGTAATTCTCCACTCCGGAAACCATTTCGAATTCCCGCTTGATTTTCTTCGTCGAATTGAGATTTCTAGTCGTATCCAGGCTTTCGAAAGAGTCATTTATGATTATAGTGTCATTGTTGACTAGTTTTATCGGCGTGCCTTTGCGTTTGGTAGACACTCTGACCGGGTCTCTATTCTCCACGTCGGTCAAATCGTCGCTATCTGTAACTATATCAACGGTCGCGTTGCCGTCATCTTTTCTTGTAAAACTATATTCTTTGGTAGTAGAGGGTTGGTTGATGTCCAGATTCGAGATGAATTCGAACTGTGCGTCGGTTTCCATGGCTTTATCGAACCAGGAGATGCCTTTAGCTGACTTGGCCTTCTTCATAACATCTAGGTACTCAGTCGTAAGAGCGGGAGGCACTTTACCGTAGCCTTTTAGCGTCAAGAATAGCTTTTTGAGCATCGAAGGCATCTCGCTCATGTATTCCGTGAACATATTTATCTCAACATGCTCTAAGGACAGTAGTTTATGCTTTAGATCATTGGAAGCTTTGAGCTGTCGATTTTCGCTTCGCAGCTGTATGGTTTCGACGGTGTCAGCCAGGTCGGGGCAGTCCGAAAGTACCTGGTCGCAGAGGGCGCTGACATTCTTCCTGCTTTCGTCCCACTTGGTCCAGGCATACATGACCTCCGAGTCGAGGTGGGCAGATTGTTTCATGTAGCTCTCAGCCGCGCGCTCTTGACGAGGTATGTCTTCTGTGCACATCTAGATGAAGATGAATATTTAAATTAATACCAATCATAACCAGTATGTTCGATTCAATGGCAGAAGGACCTACACTAATGCCACCCACGTGCAAGAAGGCGATATGATACCTGTTCCATGGCGTCGGTGGATGATCTGTGCGCGAGGTCGGCGACGTGCGAGAAGGCGCGCGTGCGCAGGCGCTGTCGCAACGCCAGCACGCGCTGCCGGGACATCACGCACAGCAGCTGCTTCTCGAGCCGAGAGTGCATCTCATCTTCTTGGAGCAAGCGCCGGCGCCATTCTTTTTTAACTATATTTAAAAACATTCGAGATCAGTAAACATTAATAAATAAATAATGCTGGACATTTTCACACAGCATCATCTAGCCCCAAACTAAGCAGAGCTTGTATTTTGGGTGCTATATGACTGGTATACAACATTGTAATCAGTTAACAATACCAATACAATCATCCATCATCGACAGCCTGACTTCACCCACTGCTGAGTATAGGCCTCCCTTTGACTGTGCCACTCGTCACGATGCAGCCTCGACCAGATTTGTCCCGCAACGCTTACGATGTCGTCTGCTCGATCGCCGCGGAACGACCGATGTATGCAATACAATACATTAGGTAAATCCTAGACCCAGGTTAGCACATCAGAAAGTAGAAATAAAAATTACGTAAGATAAAATATTAAATCCAAAGTTTATAGCAGCATAATAATTATGTAAGACCGTTATAATTATGCTTTCGACATCCCCACTAACAAAAAAGTGAGATAATCTCACCATTTTCGCATTCACTATCACAAAAACGATTATTTTAATTATTAATCATTTATTTTGTTAATAAAAAGAAATGCGAAGTTCATGGGTAATAACTTTTCCGACATTCTGGTGCTAAAAACATCTAAAGCAAGCAAACTGCAATTTTCTCGACTTTTTAAATGTCAATAAATAAGCTAATAATAAGTTGTTTATATTCAAACATTTATTATGGTTGCCACTGAATAGCTTCAAATTTCTTATGAAAGTAAATAGTCCTAACTGTGAAGCCTGTAGAGTTAAAGAAGACGTGTACCACCTTTTAGTGTAGTGTGACCGGAGTACATCCATGAGAGTGAGTATGGTTAGGATTTTAATGTTAACAAACTCGATATGGGCCTGTTTCAGGGCACGTTAGCTGCGCAAACCTCAAGCGCAGCTATCGTGCTCTACCATGAGAAATGTTTGATGTAGTCTACGAGGATACGATAGAACAGACATCGTCGGAAATCAACGAAGTTCTTAAAAAAGCAGAATAAAAAAAATCTTTAGAGAATAAAATCTAAATATGATCAATCAAGGATCAACGAGTCTTTACCGCGTATACATTTTCATATTTTACCGGCGCGTTTAGTCTGTGTTGCTAGATTTACGAGGTAAGTGACACTTGCGTCTCGCATTTTAACAGAGGCGCAATAGAAAATGAGTGCGCTATAAATTTAATCCGAGTTAATTTATGCTTATCCAGGTAGACGCAAGTGGTTATAACGTTATAAACATGCACTGAATATGGGATATCAAGATAGAGTTATGGAGTAAGGATATGTTATGTTTCCTTCTCACTTTTGTCATAAAGAAAAACTGTTCTTAGACAAAAGTTACGATTACCTACCATCTAGTGATCAAATGAATCTAATAAAAAAAGCTTCCTTTTCATATCCCTTGACTTAATTTCTTGATTATGGTTTCTGTTTTAGATCCTTCTGTCACATTTGATATCTATCAGTCTTGACCAAGTAGAATACCTACTTGGGAACCAGAATAAAAGAGCAACAATACTCAAGAGCCCGGAATTATCCAGGCTGTCAAAGCAATCGGACAGAAAGGACTTAAGAAAAGCTAATTCCACCGTCCGACTCGGTCTCGGACAACGGACTCGCCAGTCTCTATTGGGCGATGGTCTGACAAAAAGCACCAAATAAGGCATCTGGATACTGATTATGGAACTGAAAATGGCCATTATGGGTGGTACAGTTTTCGTTTCTCATATATGAGCAAAATGGTAATTCTACCATTTTGCTCATATATAGGGGTAGCCCTACGAGAAACACGTGTAAAATGTACCTTTTTCTTTAGCCAAGTCCGGTTCGCCTACTTCTTTCACGCTGGAGAGGGTCAGCTTAGCATCCAATTCCTTAACTTTCTTCTTCAGCTCCTCAATTATCTTCACATATTGTGACTGTCTCATGTCACCGTCTACAATGTTCTTTTTGATGCTGAGCTGGATCTTGTTGGCTCTGTCTGCATATTTGAGGGTGTTGTAGGTGTCTTCGTAGCTAATGCTCGATGGTGATACATTGGCTATCATGACAGTTTTGCAGTTACCGCCGAGGCTGTCTTTAAGCAGGCGCGTCAGTTTCGAGTCTCTAGAATAGAACATTGTCCAAATTATATAAAATGTATTGTTATTTATGACTTGCTTTTGCACACGGCTTCGCCCGCGTGGTACCCGGATAAAAAGTAGCCTTTGTATTATTCTGATGTATAAGCTATATTATTGTAAAGTTTCATCAAAATCCGTTCAGTAGTTATTGAGTGAAAGAGGAACAAACATCTTCACAAACATTCACGTTTATAATATTAGTAGGATTGCTGGATATTATCACCGACCGGGAACTTTTGAGATATTTTTTTTCAACCTATATTGTCCTACTTTTGGGCAATATCTTTTAGAAGAGTCTAATCGAGAGTCATCTGTATAATATAGTATATTAATTATATGTAGTGTATTATTAGGAGTTCGAGCTTCGCTCTTGTAACGGATAGATCTATGACGTGTTAACAGTGCCCCTAAAACAAAGTCCGTTCAATGGGCTTTCTAATCGTGTTAAAAATCAGACGTAACAGTAATAAGTAAACAGTGAAATAAGTTTTGTTCCTAACTGCCAACAACACAAAACTCGCTCGACGCGGTGTCTCATTGTCCGCCAACAGCTGACCGGTCAGTGCTCGCTAGCTAAGACTATTTCTACGTTATTTTGTTTGTACGATCGTAACAAACAAGTATGATGATCTGCTCAGCACTTCAGAAACAGATAGCACGAGAAGATCTACTTTCCTGCTGCTCCACTAATACGTGTGTTAATATGATAACAGCCTGGTATGTGGAGAAGAAACACCTGCTTATGATCTCCTGGCGATGCCCAGGATGCACATCTCCAACAAAACCAACCAGTCAGGACTGACGACATACCGGTAAGAACACCGCGCCAGAATCTAAACAACCATGTTTCTTATGAAAACACTACAGAAAACTCATCTCCAAACAATAACACAGAAGCTGTGATCCTAGACAGTTTCAGACAAATTCTGAACTTCTTTCTGAAAAACTAAACTGCGGAGGAGAATCTTGGATAACATAAATACTAGGAGAAATACGAGCCGCGTTCCAGTCAGAAATAAACAAAGCCTGAACTTAAAAAAAGGATAATTAAGATGACACAAAACAAGGATACTCTACACAGAGAAGAGAGCAAGTACCTAAATATGAAAGAAGACATTAGCTAACTCAATGAGAAAATTGAAAAATTTGAAGTAGAAAACAAGAAGTTACGAGGACAGCCTTTACAAAAATGGTGACAGTATAACGCAAACAAAGGAACACTATAGTAAGAAATTAGGGATCTACGGACTAAACGAATACAATAACGAAACTGAAAGAGACAGAAAACCGAGTAATATACACATGTTTAGAGGTAATGTTTACTGATTTAACAGGGTACATTAAAAGTTACTAGGATGGGCAAGTACGGCCGACGCCGGCCAATCCTAATGGAACTGATAAGCAAACGTATGGACAAGGTATATCCTAAATAATGCTAGAATATTCAAAGTATAAAAAACAAAACGCACATACTAGAAAGCTTATTAGACGATATACATTTTCCAAATGGTACTGTTCGGTCGGTCGCTGCGAACTCGTAGTTGACTTGGATAAGAATGCTTTATATTATCGTGGATTTAAGCTTCTTGTAGACATACAGTTAAATCAACGGATCTAAGCAAACGTGATGTTAGCCGTTTGCAATGACACAAATCCATTATTTCGTTCCCACAACTACGAGTTCGCGGCCTGGACTACCGAAGAACTACCTGACTTTGCATTTCTGTCGAATATTTTGTCGAATGTTGCGCCCCGTAAACGAATAAAACATACCTAAATATTCAAAAAACAATAGGAATTATTATTACCGGATATTTTGATGAAACACTGATGAACACCATGCTACAAAATAACCTCCACCAAGTAGGAAAAACACCTATACGAATCACTAATTCTACATTCACGTTCATAGACTTATTGTATGAAAACCACAAAACTTTACCCACCTGTAGAAAACAATGGAATATCAGACTAAAACATTACAGTTTATTTTACGAACAGAAGATAAAACATACCAAAACAAACCAGAACATTATCTACGTAACTAAAGGAGTGATTAGCGACTCACAAGTATGGTAAATTTTAAAATTGTCGGCGCTCGCGCCTTCTACAACTCATGTACCTACTTACAACCGGGTTCGGAGCGAGAAGTATTCAATTTGACCCAATCAATGAAGAAAACGCAATTATGGTATAGATGGAATTCCCTCGTTACTTGTAACGAGCTGTATCTACGAGCTAACACGGCCCATAACAATATCATTAAATAAATCTTTTGATGAAGGAATCTTCCCTGATAGCTTAAAATTAGCAAAACTTTGATAACTAACCAAAACACCTAAGCAGCTATTAGACCCATTGCGCTATTACCTACAATTTCCATAAGATACCTTTATGTTATCATAAAGGTTAGCTTTATAGCTATGTGCAACAGAATAAATAACTTTCTAGAAAGGCACAATACGGTTTTAGGAAATCTGTTAAACTACGCTTGTGTCCATTCTATGAAAATTTGTTTAGTACCTTCTACTAACATGCTCTCTACTTATAAAATTTAAATTTAAAAAGGTTTAGTTTTTCTTCTTCAGAGTCCATTATTTAAATTAATGGATCCCAGTAATATTACAATCTAGCCCATGTTAGGCTTATAAGTAACATATAACTGACCTATTTTTATGAAATACTAGCTTCTGCTCACGGCTTCGCCCGCGTAGTACCCGTATAAAAAGTAGCCTATGTGTTATTCTGATGTATAAGCTATATTACTGTAAAATTTCATAAAAATACGTTTAGTCGTTTTTGCGTAAAAGAGTAACAAACATCCATCCTCACAAACTTCGCGTTTATAATATACTAGCTGCGCCCCCCGGTTTCAACCGCGTAAGTTTAGATTCCGTGGGAATATCGGTTTATCGATATAAAAAGTAACAGCTATGTACCTATCAAGTTTTATCGCAATCGGTTCATTAGTTTTAGCGTGAAAAAGTAACAAACAGATTATGTACATTCTTACTATTACTAACTCATTATACGAATGTAACCAACTTTTGTTTCTACCGGCGATCTAATTAAATTTTAGAACACAAAAGCTGCTATTGTGACTTAACTATGAGAGTTAGATATATTCCCTCGATGACTTTTTTGTAGGTAATAATGAGTACTTTAATCATGTAGTACATATTTTTAATGTATCATTAATAGTTTTCTCAGCGCACGCCAAATAATGAATTTTATAGGCAAAATTTTGGTAATTTGGGTTAGGTACATTATTGGAATTTTCGTATGATCTCTAATTTTGTTGAAAATAAATTATAGGCTATGTTACTTCCTGATAATTTAGCTTTCTATTGGTAAAAAAAAAAAAAAACTGTCCAGTAGTTTCGGAGCCTGTTCGGTACAAACAAACAAACAAAAAAATATTTCCTCTATATAATATTAAGTATACCTCGTGTGTTCATAAGTTTTGAGACGAACTTATTTAATTAATTTAAAAAGAAAGTAATTCATGCAACCTTTTTTAAACTTTTAAAATTTTAAATTTCGAATGTTTTGAATCAGAAAAAATATACATTTGAATATTTGTTTCATTCTCCGTGAAAATGGCGCCAACAAAAGATTTGCGTGCGACTGTAATTTCACTGTTTCAAGCAGGAAAAAAACCAATGCAAGTTTTTAGAGAAATCCAAAGTTTGGGATGTAGTCGGAACTTTGTGTATTATACCATAAAGAGGTACAAGGAGACCGGCTCTTTAGAAGACCGTGGAAGATGTGGCCGCCCGCGGTCTGTAAGGACGCCCGCCAACATCAAAGTAATCAGAGAGCGAATTCGTCGCAACCCTTGCCGGACTCAAAAGAAATTAGCTCTGCAGACCAACATTTCGCGAATATCGGTGAACAGGATACTTAAATATGATTTTAAACTAAAGGCCTACAGTCGAAGGAAAGTGCATTATTTAAACGAGCGTCTTCGTAAATTGCGACTGGAACGATGTCGGAACCTATTGAAGAGACACGATCCAAAAAATATCCTGTTTACCGATGAAAAGATCTTCACGATGGAAGATAAGTTTAACCGGCAGAACAATAAGGTTTACGCCAGAAGTTCAAAGGACGTCCAGCCATCTGTACGCAATGTCCAGCGCACTCATCATCCAGCAAGTGTGATGGTTTGGTGGGGTGTTTCCTACGAGGGGGTCACTTCGCTTCATTTTTGCCAGCAAGGCGTCAAGGTGAAGGCACAAAATTACCAAACCGACATATTGGAAGCGGTGGTTAAACCATTAAATGATACGCTATTCGCTGGAAAATACTGGGTTTTCCAACAGGACTCTGCTCCCTCCCATAAAGCTAAGACTACCCAACGTTGGCTGGAGGCCAATTTGCCAGGCTTCATTCGGAGCGAAGATTGGCCCTCGTCAAGCCCTGACTTGAATCCTTTGGATTATTCTTTATGGACGGAATTGGAGCTGAGGGCATGCAGAAAGTCTCACCCAAACCTGGATTCTCTCAAGCGAGCCCTTATTAAAGAATCGAAACGGATTCCCATTGAAAAGATTCGTGCCGCCATAGATGAATGGCGCACGCGTTTGAAGGCCTGCATTGAATGCAAAGGCGGCCATTTTGAATGATTTATTTTTAAATACAGATCTAGATGTCAGTAGTTTTAATTTTAATATCCAATAAATGAATACTCAACTTAGCTCCAAAAATATTTTAGTTTTACTGTCTCAAGACTTATGAACACACGAGGTAGAGTATAGAAGTAGGATTGTATAACTTAAAACGAGTCTATTATCATATCAATACTTGGAGGTGGTATTCAAAAGCACATCCAAACATTTATAAGGCCCGTTACCTGTGGGCGTTTGCCACAGCAGAGGTATCACTCGCACGTTACCCCCGACCCTGAGACATAACAGGTGAAAAGTCTTATGTGCCTATGATTTCACACATACCCTTCAATCCGGAACACACCAATGCGAGCTTTACTGCCTTGGCGGCAGAAATTGGTACAGGTATATGGTAAGCCATAATATGGTACGACGACACAGCCTTAAACAGGTAATTCTTTTTGTCTCTTCAATAGGGGCGTTACAGATAGCATCCTCACCTGTACGGAACATAGCTGCTGCCGTCAGCCAGCTTATTGATGCAGTTCCCTAGAGACAGCAGACTGCGGTTGATGTTAGCGCCTTCCTTGAACCTGTCCCCGACACAGCCGGTGGCTGAGGCGCGCTCGCTGCCCGCCAGGTCTATCATGGAGAGCTTTACTGTGCGGAGTTGGCTGCTAGTCTTGAAACGCATATTGACATACACCTGCGAGAAAGACAGTTTATTATCAAATACGCGCAATCATTATCATCAGTCTAGAAATCCATTGCTGGGCAAAGGGGGACCCCAAAGAGTGCTATGACAATCTGTCTTGAGCCACCTCTATGCACTGGTCTTCTACAATAAATAAACACCTTAAAGCCACATAAATAATACTGATTTCACACTAGGATTTCCTGTGCCATTAACTTCACGAAATAAGAGTACCATAGTACCACTACAGCCAGATCCCAAACAAAATAAGCATCCGCAGAACATGCAAACATTTGTCTCGCAGCGGGAAACGAACCCACACCTCTTGCATCTCAGCCGGCTACCGGCCCATTGCGCCATTGAGGTAGTCTTCAATCTATATGATGTCCCATCCATCTGGAAGGGTCTTCTTAACACTGCATCATTTGATTTGTTATCCCCATTTAAGAACATTTGTGAACACAGAAAAAAGAGGGGACTCTTCTAACACAGGTTATTTCAACTTAAAAGAAGAGCTCCCAACCCATATCATATAATTATACAGTAATTTAAATAAAAAAACTTTTTGATTTGATTTTTGATTTTGATTTGTTCCCCAAGAGCACCAGTCTTTTCTTATCAGATCATATTTCCCAAGAGCACCAGTCTTTTCTTATCAGATCATATTTCCCAAGAGTAACAGTCTTTTCACATCACACCAGTCATACTTTTCAGTGAAATAACAATAATTTTGACAGTTAATTCTATATTTTAAGAGGATGTATTGCCCATACAAACGTAATACCAAAATCATTTGTAATTAGAACTTATTTCCACCATATTATGTTATTATTTGTATTTGAATAGTATTTATCTAGGTACCTTGATAAATATTTTTTCAAAATACTTACTAAAATTAAATGTAAATGAGACATGTTTTTTTCATATTTCTGTCATATTAAAAACAACAATATCTTACGTATTGTTTGATTAGGTACATAGCTTATATTGTCTAGTTACAGAATAACAACATGATGTGAAAAATACAACAAGTTTTCAGTCATCATTTTAGGTATTACGGAACACCACTAAATTTATAACAAATTCTAAACATCTAATATTGCTATCGCGCAAGCAAGGGCGAGCCTGCATCAGTCAAAAAGAGAGCTATATTTTTGGACGTGTTTTAAGTTGTGAGCGCTGTACGCCGGTTCCTTAAACTTCTAAGCCCTGAAACGCACAAAAGTGACAAACAAGTGGTGATGTCTCTTCCTTCTTCATGGCAATATGGCGACTCAACGCCAATAAGTAATTCACGGGCGGTGATTGTGGTGAGGGGAACACAAATGAAAACACCCGAACTGATTTTGACGTTATATTGTTCCTTTACAGTGATTTTTGGATATTAGGTTTGGGAGCAATGTTTCATGTGCAACGAAAGTTTTAGAAGTAACGGTGCATAGAAAATATGTGAGGCGCGCGATTTGGTATTGCTCCTGAACAGATCGTAGGCGGTCATGCATTCATCCTCGGGAGTGCATGATGGAACAACATGCCATTTCATGCATGGCGCGTGCATACCATTTCATATTTAAGTTAACGCCTCAGCACAGGAATATGAACGGATTTTATAATATCCCAAAAATATCAACCACAGCAGGGATCGAGTCCGCGACCTTTGTAAGAGTGATCAAAATAAAAAGGGATAGTAATAAAACCTTGAAATGACAACTGCTTAAAAATTATCATTGAAGGAAAAATTTAGAAGGAAGAGCAAGATTATGAGCCAGATAAAGAAACCCCCTTGAAATAATTGAATGGAATGACATTAGTTGCACAGACGAGAGTATGGCTCTTAAATCTAATGAAAAACAAAATCTTAAGATTAAGATTTCTCCAATGTGTGTTGCGGAGAGGATTTAGTACCTTCTGCCTGTATCCTCTCTGTAAAATTGTGTGTCAAATAAATGTATTTTCTTTCTTCTTTCTTTCTTTTAGGTGTGGATTATTAAAACCAGTAAAACCACAAAATAACTTTTGCAGGGTGGGTAAAAATATTAGAAAATAAGAATACCTGAAATACAGCATGACTCCTAGAGCTCTCAGCATTAGCATCAGTGGGATGCTGGGTCCGGTTCTTGTTCCCGTTTTCCAGCATCTGGAGCAGTTCCTGGGCCGTCTTGATGTTAGACATGGTGAGACCAGCCACCATTACCCCGTACTTGTTGTCTTCTCGCAATTGCAGGGGTGTTTTCGAGGGTTTCAGGAGGTCATAGACATTTTCATTATAAACCTAAAACAAACACAATTTTGCAAATTAATTTCAAGGATTTGGATGAAGTGATTTTTGAAGAAGCTTTTTCTGAATTTGGCTGTACATTGTTAATGTTATCAATTATACCCATGCAAATGAAGAAGTATCACTTAGTGTAAAGGACATTTTGGTCAATCATTGGATTCAGAATTTTCCACTCTATCTAATACACTCTCAGAATTTGAACTTTAAAAAAATGTCTCTTGCCTAACTAATTTTTGAAAAGCCAAGAATGATGTATATTAAAAAATTGTGTAAAAGACCTTTACAATTTTTTTTTTTTCATCAAATTGCAACACTTTTATAAAGACCTTTACACTAAAATGGCATGCACACCTTTATTACCTTTCATGTCACATACATGATGATTTAGGTAATGATAACTGTTTAAATTGGTGATAACTGTTTCCTGGGCCACAGCTCACACTTCTCCGGGAGACAGAGACTCAACTATATAGATGAAACACTACAATTGAGCTAAATAAAATCATTTTTTATGATTTATTGCTGAACGGCATCACTTGACATATACTTACAACCTAAAGCATCTCTCAGAGCCAATACCAATGACACAAATCAATTTTCGCTCAAACTTGATTTGTGACATTGATATAGCTTAGAGCTATTTTGGCAAATATTTTCTTGTAAGGAAGATAGATAGCATATAACTTACTTCAATGTAGGAGACTCCAATCTCAAACTCCCTCTCCTGTTTTAACGAATCAATTGTATAAAACAAATGCTCCATTGTCAAATATGTGATTCCTGGATGATCGATGTTTCCAATCATGGTAAATGTCTTGCCGGCACCAGTCGCCCCATACACAAACACAGAGCAATTGTAGCCCTCCATAAGAGAAGCTAGCATATCCTTAGTAGTGGTCTCAAAAACATCTTTATTGGTGGCATTCTGCCCACATACATTATCAAACACAAACTTTAGCTCTTTGTTCGCCCGCTTCAGGAAGTTTTTATTGGGTTGTTGGACTCCTTGATAGAAAAATGGTCTGATCTCTTCCTTGGGGTCGAAGACCAGCATTTTGTCGTCTACAACTTCCACAACTATGCGAGTGTTGTCACCAAGTTCTCTTTCGTTCAAAGGCCGCACTCGCACAGCTACTTTAATATTAGAAGCCATGTTCGTCGTGGATCCACACTTAGAAGGCAACAGGGGTCCGGTTTTGGGCCTGGTTGCAGCAGGCCCTTTCTCTATCCTAACCATTTTCAACTATGGCACACAACACACCCCACGCCACCAACCATACAGGATCACTGGTCAATGAGTAAAGTTTTTTTCACAGAAAACAATAAAGTATTTCACATTCCGCGTCATAAGTTCACAACAGTCGGAAGCCAAGCTAAAGCAAACGTTTGAATTTAATTTGCTTTGCTTTGCCGTTACAATAACCGTCAAATTTTGAACTGCCTGACACAGAACATCCATGCATTATGACATTTAATAAAATGACATACGTTGATACGTTAGCATCTCTGCTATAATAAGTCTATGAAAATGACTGACGCTATCGCTGTTGCCATAAACATTTTATCTGTTAACGCCATAACCAGATCTATAAAAAAAAAAATATGCACAAGATGTGCGACTCATTATGTTATGATTATGTGTTTATGCTTTCAGAGTGATTGAAAATGAAAATTAATGTATAATTTCTTCATTATTTGGATTTATTTTTATATTCAGCATATGCAGGAGCATACTTTGATTATCGTCTAGCAGCAGGCAGGTACATTAATCAAAAAATATTGGTTGGTATTGGTTATTGGTAATTCCAAACCTCGTAGTTTCCAACCAAAATGCACATCTATCAAAAATTTTGTAAAATGTCCAACATAATCTAGTGCTTTTTTCGGACTTTTCTAGCGCCCAACAATAGAATGTGGCAGCCCTGGCTTTGTCTCTATAGTCGATGATGGTCCTACACAGGAGCCGGGTTTAGTATGAAGTAGGTTTGTAGCAAAATCTCCTTGGTCATGCTCTAGCACCCTTAATAATGGCGCCGGAGCCGCACCGATACCGGACCGCAAGTTTGTGGTTCGTGTTTACACTTGTATTATAATATCTGTGGTGTATCCGAATAATAAGCGCATAGATTGCACTGACCACAGATTTAAAAAAAAATCCTACAGACAGATGGGAAACGATCCCCTAGATATGGTGGAACACTATCTTAGGTTTTTTTTAATTTCGTGTCGCTCAACGTATGCTACGATTTACCGTAGGTAATATTTTACACTTGAATGAATGAATACCGTGACGTCAAATTAATAGGTGACGTTTTGACGTAATTTCCGTTTTGAATTCCCACCGGTCGTGGCGTTCCTACAACCCATCCATATTTCTATCTGCCTACTTTAATTATCTTAGTAAAACAGTAGTGATTACTGATTAGTTCCTCTTGAACCTAATATTACAGTTAATTCAAAAACACACAGGCAATAACAGTTCTATTCAACCATGAAAATACATTGAATTTAAAATTGAAAATACTAACCACAAAACTTGTTATTAAATCTTTATTAGATTAGCTGAAATTATACAATATTTATAAAAGATCGTAAATTCACTAAACATTTATAAATGTCACAGATATTATAATACAAGTATACAGAGTAAATGCATTGCTATAGGGTACATATTTCATTGGCAATTTTGAAGTTACGAAATTGACCTCTTTGTTGAGAACCTCTTTGGACTAAGCGTTCATACACGAAGTTCCTTCGTTACCATAGCGTGGCACTGTCTCGGTCGCCGCGCTACAACGGGCGGGGCCGCGTAGGTGCCAGCCGACGCCCCGGACAGCGCCGCGTCGCCTTTTTGTGTATAATACACGATGCTGGTTATCATTTCGCTTGCGCTGTTAACGGTCAATAATTAGTATAATTACTTACTGATAATACAAAAAAAACTAGTTTCCAACAAAAAACAGGTTTTATTTTTTACATAATGTCCCTTAAGCGCTATGCACTTTGCTTAATGTTTCTCGTGTGTTTTAATCTTTATTTAACAAAAAAACATTTTTCTCAAGATCCATGTGTGTTTTAGGAATGATTTCCTCATCCTATTCTTTAGGGTTGAAACAGGAAATAGTCGCGTCTGGAGAATATGGTGTGTTTGGTAGCAATTCATATCTCTCAAATCATTTAATTTCGCTATAGCGACTTGATACGCAAGTATCGACCCTTGCATGGTCCCAGTGGAAGAGCATTTTTTCGGGAGACCGTATTGTACGTCCATGCAAAGCACAACCATGGAATGCACACCCCTGGAAAGTACAGCCAGTATTACAAACCATTTGGTTTGAATTATCTGGGTGTGCTTTCCATGGTCGTACAATACGCTCCGTACAAACTAAACACATGACGGTATTGCACACCCCTGGAATGTACACCCCGGATTACAAACCAATATTCATATCCGTGAGCTCTCATTGGTCGATGCGAATAAGTCGCATGACGAGAACGAGGCTCGTTTGCACTGAGCATGTTCAACCAAGAGTTGCTATTGGTAAATAATGTAAACAATAAGTTAATGTTGGCCTGAGAAATACTTCCTAAGCAAATCCGTCTTGGATTGGTTAGGTAATTAGGTTTTTTTTTTATTACCACTCAGAAAAGGAGGATTGCTATCCGAACTTTAGCCAACAAACTTGGGTTCAAATAAATAAAATCAACCGGTTAGTTCATCTGCAAAAACCGACATAAATAACTAATCTACTTACTACATCTACATGAATTTACTAATAGCGTAAAATACTATGGCAACACAGCACTTGCCCCTTGATAGCACTCGCACATGAAAACAGAGCATGAAATTGGTTCGTATTCCATGGCTGTACATTCCAGGGTTGTACAAAATTGGCCGTACAAGGTCAACACGTGTAGGGAATGCACGCCCAGGAATGTACGCCCAGTATACTGGCAATACTGGCTGTACTTTCCAGGGGTGTACTTTCCATGGTTGGGCATTCCATGGACGTACAATACAGGGACTCATTTTTTCTAGGCTAAATGCGGTCGTGTTCTTTTAAAATAATCGTGGTCGAACCGATGATCGTTTTACTATTTTGGAAGCGGGGTCACAGTGAATCACTTTTTTAGAGCCTCACTCTCGTTTAAATATTAAAGCTAGCTTATGCTGGACTAAGTAATAACATTATATTTGTAGGTAGTTTAATGTTTTTAACCAAATGTAGGTTTGGTGACAAAATTATCTATGAATACTATAACCGGCGAGTTATTAGGGTTTTTTTATTAAATCACTTTGCCCAATACCAGGGGTACGGTGGATATTGACTCGCGGTACTTTGGTTCACCTAAGGATGCAGTGGCTAACTTCCTTGAATTGTCAAGTAATTAATGTAAGGGAATCGAATATGAATCAAATAGGGTTTTTTTTCAAAAATCTACGTGTATTGATAAAATTCTAACAGTCTCTTATAATTTGCTATACAGTTTATATTACTGCCTAACCATATCAATTTACATTGCTTTTCTTTGTAAAACAGTATTAACATTAAAAACATTTTAATTCTGATTAAAATTTACGTAAACATTTCAAAAAGACTATATTGCTGTATTCTTCAAAGACTTGGCCACTTCTCTTTTTTCACTGCCAATATTTTACCAACCGCGGCCTTCATCTGGTCTGTAGTATGTAGCCCAATGGTACGCTCCTTTTTCCGATTTCAAACTATTGTGTGGTCTAAAACAATAATAAAGCCTGTACAGTACAGAGTGGGAGCAATTGACTGTGATTGGTTAGTTTGAAAACAAAATGCCTATCTATGTTTTTAATGTATAAACGACGATTTATATAGTTAATCCTACTAATATAATAAATGCGAAAGTCTGTGTGTGTGTGTGTGTGTGTGTGTGTGAATGTTTGTTACCACGTATCTCCTTAACGAAATTTGGAATGTAGATAGTTTAGGATCTGGAATAACACATGGGCTAATCTAATTTTCGAAAATCGACCCCTAAGGGGGTTAAACAGAGTGGTAAAGTTTCTATGAAATAAAACAATTATTTGATTCAAACCTCAAAACCTTGTACAAATAAATTTTAAAGTAAATAATGAAACACCTATTTTTTATTTTTTCAAAACTACCTGGGGGTTTGCAATTGAGTTCTAAACTTTGTATAAATTGTAATCCTTCGTTCGATTCATTCAAAGTTGGTGGACATAGTTTGATGCCTGGAGACGGTTATATGCTACTTTTATTAACATACCACGCGGCCGAAGCTGCGGGCAACAACTAGTTGATAATAGTTCAGAAAAAGTTCTGATTATGTAAATTTTTACATCGAGTAGTATTGAAAGAATAGTTTGTTAATTTAGTCCCTTACGTGTCACGGAGTACCATACGCGTCTACCCGGAATCGTGGTTCAGCGATCACTGGCACGGGGGAGGGGAATTTGTTAGATACATGCTCTAACGATGTTGATTTTTTTCACAACATGGAAGCCCCCTGATGCTAGTGAGTATTGTATGTACCTTTTAGTCTTGTGTGTTTATTCACTATGCCCCCATGATCCACCGTTACCCCTACCCCTAATCGTTGTAGATTATGCCACTTGCATCGCAAAAAACTGTCGCCACTCTATGCTGGTTGACAGACACACTTTGGCGTTCTTTGGCAACGATTCGGTCTTGGAAATCCACTGTTTCAACTGCTTCTTAATGGATACACCGGAGGGTGACACACTTTCTTCATATCGTTTTAATCAAACCCATCCAAAGATTACCTGCAGAGATCGCTCCTAGCGATGAGGTCGCTCGCTCATTGTGTCACCACAACTTAGTTTATCAGATCTTATGTAGTAGGTAGGTAGATAGTGTTTTTTATTATACTGGTTAACACAATAAAGAGTTATTTATCTATCTCTATTGTGTCTGGATGGTGTGGTACCACGGTACCTACTCGTAGTTCCTGATAACCCACGACACAAGGAATCCTAGTGTGGTGTCAGGTCTATGTATGACTAAGTATATCAATATCTATCTATGATGTTGATAACCGACATAGACATCTTCGTTTAACGAAAGCATACCTAAACAAATCAAAAATAGTGGACACCTTATTGAACTTATTGAATTACCTACGCTTTATCCTCTAACACGGCGGCAAATTAAATTTCTACCGAATCCTGGTCGGTGACAGCTGACGAAGGTTCACATCTCTAGCCCCCTAGCCCCTCTGGACCTCATCGGTCTATTGATCGCCGAACATTTTGAATTTATTTACCAAACTGCTGACTTGGAAGAAAGAAGTGCAGGTTTGATTCTGCGAATGTTTACATGATCTTTCAAATTACTAGCATTCAGGACCAGCCACCAACTTTAGTCACCGATTTGATGTCAGCGGTCTGTCTCGGTCGGGCTTCTATTAGCATACTCGTATATCTCCGAAACGCTTCATCAAATTAAATATATTTCTATAAAACTAATCGCCAATACACGTAGCATATTATAATAAAATTATCAATGTTAACACGCCACTGTACCCAGCATACTTACACACACTGTTGTAAGTATGCTGAGGTGACCGTAGGTGCCGACAAGATTTCCAGTGGTGGCCTTAGGGGGTGGCGAGCAGGGCAATCGCCCAGGGGGTTAGACAAATACCACTTTCTGTTGACGTTAACGCCTGCGGAAAGATAAAATTGTATGGAAATGACATGCTGCGGAAATGTCACGTGACATTTCCATACAACCTTATCTTTCCGCAGGCGTTAACGTCAACAGAAATTGGTATTTGTCAAGCCCCCCAGGGCCTCGCTCTTGCAGGGGCCTCGCACAATAGCCCTAGTAGAAAAGTTTATAGTTAAAAGATATAGTGACGGCTTACAAATCACTATATCTTTATATATATCTAACTGTAGGAAACGTCTGTAGGAACATATTTGACTGAAGTGTACACCACTATTGAAGAATTGTTCCTGAGAATAATAATTCCCCAATAGCCAGCACACCTGTGACAGTTGCATCTGCAGCGGCAGCGAGTTTTTCAAAGTTAGTAATTAGGTAATTTGTTTTACATTTTGAGGTATTCGATAACATAAGATCAGCTTTTAGCTCTTGCTATCCTTTCAATTCAAAATGATGTAGCTCATTCGTTGCGTTGTTCATACATTGCACAAAATCACAAGAGCTCCGCAAAGATCTGCCCCCCGGAGCCTCGCAGTGGTTAAAGCCGCCTCTGGTTCCATACGAAACAAGGTTTTAACATTTTAAATAAACATCCAGGACCACACAGTAGGATTCCTTGTGAAATGTATCAGATATCTACGAATACTATGGTAGGTACCACAACATCTAAACCAGAAGAGTGTAGCGTCGTGGAAGTAGTAGGTATTTGCAGTAATTCATCTTCATCAAACAAATAAATAATTTCCAGGTCTTGAGTTAGGTACTCTAATAGTTAAAATACCTACGTAGGGCATTCAAGTGCCACAAATATTATAATAGGTACTAAACTAGTACCCTGGCCGCCTGAGTTTCAATTATAAGCATCTTTAGTATACAGAGGGTCTATGCTGAGTTTATAACATGCCAAAACGTTGACCGTATCGGCAAGATTTCCATACAAAAAATGAGTAAACGTTACGTTTCGACAAGTTTTGAACGTATTTGTAACTCAGCATAGGCCCTAAGTATCTAGAATATGTCTCGGTTTTTGAGAAAATTACAAAGTTTTGACAGTTTTCATAGACAAATAAGACGTCGTTGATTTTTGTATGTGATTAGAACCCGGGGTTATAGTTTAGTGCACAGATTTAAAATGGTTTAGTGGCGTGGCACTGTGTGGCACATTTCCTTCCTATTCCGTGGTGGCATACAGGCTTCAATTATAAAAAAAAAATATATGACAGTCTAAATAATCAGTTAATTTTACCAGCCAGCCATACCTTTGGGTCCTCCATTTGCTGAATGTTAGGTACCTACCTACTCAGGTATTCGGAGAAGTCGAGATGTCACCCTGATTGTGGTCACCTGACAGAAACCGAAATATAAGGGCGAGTAGGGTCACACACAATTTACCGAGTTGTTAGGTAAATCTAAATGCTTACGTAAGTACCAAAGATGTTTTCGAACTAAAACCCTTTAAATTGACCACCGTCATCAATTAGTATGAATATATTATTACTTATATTCTATTATCTGTGATTTGGATTAGGTGAGTATTGGGCTTCTCCATAGATTGCCACGACAAACGATCTTTAAATGAACTTAACAAACGTTATAATATATAGCTAGGTAGTCATTGTGATAGAAATTTAACACTGGTGATATGCAAAATTTAAACGGTTTAGTTGAAGTAAATTTAAATTCACTCTAAGGATGTACTAGACAGGCGCGGATCCAGTTAGGGTCATGACCCTTCTGGGTTAACCAGTGTTAATTTACCACAGCATGCGCTCTGTACCTGCCATTATTTTCTTCTCTAGTTATCTAACCTACAACACGCGTGCTAAAAGGTTTATTGGTAGAAACTTAATTATCGCTCACTGGTTGAGACACTTTGCCGCTCGCTCCCTTTGCTTGATATGTAGGTACTTATAATTCTAATAATATATCTGTTTGTTAGTCATCATTCGCAGTTAATCGCGGCTCGTTCCACTAGCACACAGTTTCTCAAAATGGGCGATAGCACCTCCTTGTGGGCGCTGGAGGCCTTCAGGGGGGCGCGACCCCTGTAGGCTTTCTACAGCCCGAGCGGTAGAAGGCCTAGAAGAAATTGGAGGGCGTTGAGGCGGTCTATAGGGGCATAGAATTATTATTTTTCCTGATACAAACTGAATATATAAACCTTAATACTTAGTACATCATTAATTTCGTCATTTTGTTTTATTTATCACGGCTTTTTATATCAATTTTTAATAAGTTTGAGTTAAAAACGCGATTTATTAAATCCTGCATTATTAAATATGATTCGCGACTCACTCCGGTCGACGGTTACTTATACGTGTTTATACCGATGTTGTCTGTGTTGGCTAATCATCGCTTTATGAAATTTTATCGGCTCGCTTCGCTTGCTTGCAACTTTTAGTATTAAATATTTTGATAATTCGCTTCGCTCCCTTTTTACTTCTACTCAGGTGCTTATTGACTTTTTTGCGCCTAAAACGCAGTTATGTTTTAGAAGCAAAACATTCAATATGCACTTCAGCTGATATTTATATAGCTGACTACGGTATACCTACATAATTATTCGGATACACCCTGTAGATGCAAAGCAGCAAAAAGCAGATTAGCTTAAAACCGCAATTAGTTAACAGCAGACACAGGCTCATCTTACTATCAGATTCCAACTCGTTAATAGCACGCAGATTTGTCTAACATCACAATCAGAAATTCAACAACAATTCTTGAGTTTCGGCAATTACCATGTAAATTCACGAAGTTCGCAAAATAATTTAACGTGGTGGACGAAAACAATTTATATGTTAATTCTGGAGGTATGGACTGTGGGAGCAAGGTGGTTCCAACATGTCGTCAATTGTCATACAACCAGAAAATGGTGGTATCTCTTGTTATCAATTTATGTTTCACTGAACCATTGCATCGCGAATGGACGTAAAAAAGTCAGTAAGAAAATTGTTACGAAAAATAAATCTTGCTAAAAATTTTAAACTTTCGTAGAAAGTACGGCAAGCGTAGGCCTTCTACTGGGAGGCGTCTTTGTGTATAGTGGCGCATAGATAAGTCTACGGGGCTCCGCTCTACAATAGTTTGAACAGCTTTTTTGGTTACTTCTGTCTGCATCAGTTTTGATGAGTAAAGGCCTCTTCTCTATTATGCCACTCCTGGTGGTCTTGTGGCAGCCAAATCCACTTTTCACCTGCCCTCGCAATATCATCTGACCATATCGGCAGGTGGTCTGCCTCGAGGCCGCCGCATACCTATCGGTTGTACTCGTACTTACTTAAATTGTATTATTCTAACATTAGTATTTTTACTAGCATAAGAAAATCTTGTAAACAAGCATAGGTAGGTACCGCTTACCAAAATGTAGTTGGTAAACTAGATACCGCTTATTACTTTCGTGATTTCAATGAATTAATTATGTAAACTTTTCCAGATCATTTTATTGAAATAAATGTGTCGAACATAATTTGACTGATAATACTAGACTAGTATTTGGCCGTAACTTGTCACCGTAAAATATAAAATAGTGCGTTCAAAGCCAAACATTGTCACATCTTATTTCCCTCGCGGGCCCTGGATTTAATGCCAGAAAAAAGTGGTGATAAAAAGCTCATAAAAAGTGATCACTTTGACGAATTGAATTGATAAGGTTCATTTCGTGGCACAAGAACGCACTAAAGGCACGTTACAAAGGTCGTTTGGCAAGAAAGCTGTATTAAAGTTTTATAAGAGCAAATACAAGTTTCTCTTGCCAAATCTACGGAATGAGGTGTAATTTTCAAGTGTGTGGGCATTTGGGATTCAAAACTGTAAAAGTTGTGAGTCAACTATTGTACCTACGTTTTGATATATATATTGTTTTCTTTGGAGCACGACTTTTGAATCCAGTGTATGTGAGTAAGGTACCTTCAATTTATTTTTTCATTGATTTATTTAGATAATACCTGTATAGAACTTGTATGAAATTTTTTCCTGCGAAAGCTAATAGTTTTAGAGAAATTAATTATTAAGGCTATATTTTTCTACACAAAGTTATTATCGCTCTATTTTGGCATTTTTTTGTTCGCTATTTTGATGTATTTCGCTATTTTACTAGTAACAAAGTCATAACCTGAGACCCTAAGACTAATCTAAAACAGTTTGTTAGATTGGCTGCTGAAGCGCCAATTTTTTTTTTTCATGTACCTACCTATTCTTGATATGATGAGTGTAATTCTTTTTGCTATTTTCTTGAAAAATATTGGAATATGCACCTTTTGATCTTATGTGAAAAGTTCTCCCTTCACTCCCGCCCCTTTCCACCTTTCCAATTAGTATGTACCTATATGTACACTGATTCTAAATTGCTTCCGGTACGACCATTCACTTATAACCACTTCAAATATTTTGCAACTTAAAGTACATAGTAGAAGTAAGTACATAGTAGTGAAGTCCCACTGTACTTATTGCGTGTTATTAAAAAGTCGGAACAGCAGCGATGGTATTGTTGTCAAATAAACTACTTTCTGTTCCATGTTCTATTCTGTAGCGTAGACTCGATGTAGCTTCGAAATAGCGTTTTTACTCCCTTTTGTTTCTTTAATGTCTGACAGGAATAGAGCTTTTTTGAGGCTATATTTTTATGCTACACGTACCGGATTTTTAACTTATTACATTTTAATGTACTCAATACATTTATTGCTTTCACATGGTAGATACATAGATGGTGTTTATAGGTAGGTATCTCACATGAACCCTGTCTAAGGGTATAGCAATAGATAGGTAGGCAGGCCGAAGTTTTGTGTAAACAAAAAAAAATAGTAGGTACGATAAAATAAAGTCAAGGTAGGCAAAGTATCAAGGTATCTAGCATTTGGAATAACACAATTAGGTAAGTAGGTTTAGTCATTTTTTCTTTTGTTATAATTTTCATTAGTCAAAATAGGTACGTCACTTTTATTCCAAAAACTATCGTGAACTTGACTATTCATATTGTAAAAACGGGAATTTTCACGTACTGCACTATCGGTGAAGGCACCGACTAAGTTTCGACTCATTCCGAGAGTCTTCATCAGGGTGAGTGGTTGCGACTTTCTCCTTCCGCGTCGCGCCGTGCACTACACGGCAATGAGTCGAAACTTAGTCGGTGCCTTCACCGATAGTGCAGTACGTGAAAATTCCCGTTTTTACAATATGAATAGGTACGTCACTTTTTATTTATTTTTAAGGTTTGTTAGCTTTCTAGTCTAAATAATCTTTAATGTCATAGTAGCATTTGTCAATTAAGAATGATTTTAGTCTTTTATTGAAAAGCGAATCTTTTTGTAATTCTGTGATTTGTTTTGGAAGTTTGTTGTAGATTTTAATTGACATTACGTATCGCTGTGCAATTTTAGGTGTGATCTTGGTTGTAAAATTTTGTTTAAATCTGGCCTAAGTGCGTATCTTCGAGGAAGATCATCAAGTTTCGTGTACAAATCGAGATATTTTCTGACAAATTTACATATTTCTAGAATGTAGATTGACGATAACGAAAAAATCTTTAGATTTATAAAATGAGGTTTGCAACTTTTTCTTTTTTTTATGTTTGCTATAATACGCACACATTTATTTTGTAAAATAAACAAGTCTTGAATGTACTTAAATGAATGTGTCAAAGTTAGAATATACTTACTAGAAATTAAGACTGAAGGCTTATCCAATGATGAAAATGCCATGCCGGCCAGTCGTAACTCCTACGCCAAAATCCGTCTACCCGTATAAAGCCTTTTAACAGGATACAATCAGTAAAGTATTAACCACAGTAAACTTGGGAGATCTACTCACAAGATGCTGAAGTAAAACGATTAAGCCCAGCTCGCTCATCGATTCTGATTCAGCGGGTTCTCGAATGCAAGTTCCTGATTATGATTTGATTTGATTTGAAAGCCCCTTTTCAACAACCATCCCGTATTTTACGGGTCACTTATTGGCCGGCACTAAGATTGGGTGAACGCCGTGAGAACCTATTATTTAATAAATTATAGGAGGTATGAAAATATGAAAAAACAGTGATTATAGTATCGACTAAGTACTACCTGGGTCTGGGTGTTGCTGTACTTGGTAGGTACTCGTAGTCCCTGATACCAACGACACAGGCAATCCTAGTGCGGGCGGCCAAGACTTGTTTGTGACTGTTAGTGTTATTCATAAATTTTTGTCACTTCCATCCATCGAGCCTCGACATGCCATCAACAAAAAATGTAATTTAAATGTAATGAATCAACAAAATATTAAAAATAATTTACAAAATATTTTGCAAGATTTTTTCCTCTCGACCTAATTTCGCAAACATAAAATTTCGAATGTTAAATGTCTTTACGGCAATCTTTATTATTTTTTCATAAATTTTTCCCCATTTTCAGAATTCCGAGGAGGATTCATTCGTGCCCGTAAATAATGAAGGGTTAGGACGAGGGAATTCGATTCAGATTTTATTAAGTAATTTAAATTTTATTTGCTTACCTACAAAGTTCGTACACTTTTTGATACGAGAAGGAAATAAAATGATATTAAACCCTCATTTGACCATTCTTCGTGGTCCCTCCGTGATCATTGCATTTGTAGCTAAGTATCTATATTGCAACGCCAAGAGAAAAAAAAGAAGTATCTATATTACCTAGAAGTTAGCTTATAGCTAGCCAAAATCTAGCAGGTGCCGGTTTGAGCACTACAGTTTGAGTAGGTCCGTCTCGGTGTGTCAAACCCCGTTTTTTACATAATAATAATTCATTTATTTGTCTGATTGCGGTAGTACAAAGTTATTTATTAATAATATTTTGCTCTATTTAGCTCTTATTTCGCAATATCTGAAATGCATGGGCGTAGCTATTGATTACACGTAGAAGGGTTCCGCGGGTACAAAAATGTACAACAATAAGCTAGTTTTTGGCCGTACTCCACGCAGAGAAATATGCTGAATTCTAAACGCCAGTCTCAGTGTCAGTTAGAAATTGCATAAACATCACTCACTTGTTGGTCACTCAGGTGACCCTACATTTGTTGTACACCACATGAGGTTAAACTGAGCAAAACACATTTTTTCTAAATATTTTTCTAAAAAAAAAAAAATGTTGGTTCCCTGTGGCACAAAAATGGTAGTTGATAGTAGCACCGTTATCCAAAAATGCTAACTAATTGAGAAAACTCCTTGATTTGTGATCTTGGCATCGAAAAGAAAAGACAAAATAAAGAAATTTTTGAAATTGTCCCATAACTCGAAAACCGTGAGATTTTGATTGAGTACATTTTTATTTTCTGAAAAGTATAGGCACGTATAGGTAATGGATTGAATATTCTTTTTAGGTATATATTTTGTGGCACATTCCATGGTTTTTAATATAGAGTTTGTATTTTACATGAAATGTTTTTCATGGGCTTTATTTTATTGTAAATATGTCGTAACACATATTTTTAATCACCTATACTTTCATAAAATTAACTAATTTTACACTTCAAAATGTCGAACACAACGTAAATGAATAGAACATTCTTTATTGCTCTACATATTATGTAATACATATTATGCTAAAAAACATTATCTTCTAGATAGCCTTTGTGTATTGTGAAAAAAGATATGTCGGCAGTGGATATTCGAATAGGTACAACAAAAATAATAATTAGTAATATTTAATGCAAATACTTAATAGTCATACTTTAATATTAAGGGCATATTCATTAATTAAATTTATTACCATATTTTAAACATATCCACCTATGGCGTCAGGCAGAACATGTAAAGAACGGCCGAACCCCGGGATCAGTGGCGCGTATTAGGAGATACCTATTTCCAGCAGTGGACTGATATGGGCTGATGATGAAGTGCCTGAGCAAGTTCTTTTGTATTCCAATGCTTTTGTATAAAAAAAATACTGTAAAGCATGTTATTCACTCTAACTATAGGATTATATGTATCTTAATAAGATTTGCTGAAGTAGATAATACTTAACTTCCATTACTCAGATATAAGTATAAGTTCAAGTACCTAGAAACAGAGTGTGCTTGAAAGCTTAAGGAGTCTTCTGCCTTCGATGCTTAATTAGTTTCCTTTAACAAGGTGTAAAAACTGTAACTTCTACGAAGTATCTGAAAAAAAAAGCTTTATATTTCGATAGGTAGGTACTTAGTTAAAAAAAACTCTTATGCCTATTAATCCTCATTCATATGTATGTACTGAGTGTAGAGTAGGTATACGCAGATTCGTGATGATATGAAATAGATGATGTTTACTCATAGGAACGTCCAAACATTAGGTATATTTGGCCCATCGTTTTTGCCTAGTTAGTACATAGTTAGCTTTCTTCCTGCAATCTGTCATGTGGAATGCTTGCGGCAACTTGCAGCAAATCCATCGCTATGGATTGGAACACCATAACCGATAGCTCATGCCTTTGAATTTTTGGTTCTAGGGCATGTCGGTTTCCTCCCAATGTTTTTCTTTACATTTTTGAGCACATAATCCTTCCTACTAATTGAATAAACGAAAGAGTAACAAATATCCTCACAAACTTTCACATTTATAATATTAGTAGGAAGGATATACATCAGAATAACACATAGGCTATTTTTTATCCGGGTACCACGCGGACGAAGCCGTGGGCAAAAGCTAGTTATATATAAATTAACAAGTTAGGTAAGTACCTACTTATTTTAATTTTATCCGAAAGAGGCAGATAATTGAAAACCATTTAAGTAGATATGTACTTAAATTTTACCTAAAAAAATAAAATCTTATACTGAGTTAAGAATAAGATATTTTTTCTACAGTTTCCTTTCTAAACTAGATAGTGTTTTTTTTGCGTCTATCTATTCTATTGATGGACATAGGCGCTAACAGTGGGGATATCTGATAACTTACAGTGATAAATGTTGAAAGTGACATTTCATTGAACGGTCCAGCTGTGAACGCCAGTCGCTTTCCGGTGGTGCAAGCCAGGAGTGCCACCTGCCTCTGCAGCCGATGGTGGGCATCCACCCAGTCACTCTTAAATGTGCTGTAGCACACGCGTTCACTCTACAAAAAAGCAATTTAGTTGTAGGGCAATCGTTTTTTCTTGGTTAGGGACTCTACTTAGGGATATGACCAATGGTAAAATACCAGTGCTATGAAAGTAATCAGTTGAATTCATGCCTTTAAATTTCATCTACCTCGCACTGGTTTCATAAGAGCATTAATGCAGCCTAATGCAGGGTGTAGGATTTAATTAGTACTGGCATTGTGTCTGCTCTTGTGCCCAAGAAGCTACTGCAGATGGCTGGAGTCTGAACTCCAGTCCTGAGACTGTTACACCACAGCCCGTGGCTTGACCGGGGGGCCCTGGGTAACTATGCTAAGGTCATGCTACCATCCATCAAAAACTATGCGTACTTTGCTCCTGACTTGTGCAGAAAGATCCCTCTTACAAAGTCGCTTTACTCTGATTCAAAGCAAAGACAAGAATAAAACAAACTTTGATTACTTGCATAGAAACCTTTGGCGTATGTATCCATTTCATGCTTCTACGTTTCATATTTCTTATATTGAAATGTTAAACCGTTAAGCTAATAATGTTTTAGGTTTTCGCGATTATTAGACATAATGAAGTTAAACACTTTTAATACTCAAACGAATTTATTGCGGCGTTTAATTTTATTGTTACACCTGACGTGTTGATGGCTTTGCAGATTTCGTGGCAAGTAGACTAACAAAATAAAAAAACGCATTTAAAAGTGTTTAATTTTCATCCCATCATAACTATACAGTTACTATACAGTACTAGTTTAATATACCTCAACGATAACTTCATTGCTGTGGTAGTAAAACAGTAGAAGCTGGATCAGGCAAGCGCCTATGTAAACACAGCTCGAGACCAGGGTTGGCAGATCATCCTCTAACTGAAAAATAAAACAACTAGAACAGTTCAACAGTAACTTTGGAAGAACTTTATGATATTTTGTACTTACTTCAGCTATTTGTATGATGCATACTCCAAGATTCACCGAAATTATAACCAAGTAAAAGAACATCACGGGAGATATCAAAGCGTTGAGCTTCTGCTGATACAGAACCAGCTTTATGTGGAATTCATGACATACAGCAATATTCCTCTGACTGTTTGCAGCACTCTGCAAGTCTATCACGCGAGAACAGTAGAGACTGCACACACGCAGCTGGCCGACGAAGAAAATCATCATAGTTATCGTCGTCATGTCCCATAAAACTATGTTAATGCTCATTATATACCCAAACAACGTCTGAATAAGCAAGCTATAGTAGTAGCCTGGTGGTATATCGCTAAATGGAGTGTAGGCGTCAAAAAGATTCAGGTAGACCGTTCCGTTCTCCGACACCTGATTTTTCTGAAAGGGTTGGGTAAATATAAAGATGTTAGAGAAGAAAGCGACCACAATAAAGAAATAAGTGACTCGTCTGCTCCACTCCACGTATTCCTTTATTATAGTATCTTGCTCTGCATCCTTTTCTACTGCCTGTTTCCGCTCGACTGAGCTGATAAATTTTACCAACTCCACCCAAGATTTGTAGTTCTTCTGAAACAAGCAAGTTTTCAGGACACCCATGTGGAACGGAGCGTATTGTAGGATTAGTTCGAACAATTCCGAGTTGAAGGAAACAACGCATTTGACGTATTGGGTGAAGAAAAAAACGGTAATGATGTAGAAAAAGATGAGTTTGAGTCGTGACTTTAGAGATTTGAGATCTGGATGCCAGAGGCCAGTAAATTTCTGCATCCGGAGAAGTGGACCAAGACTTGGATGTTCTCTGTCCTCCAGTAACAGAAGCAGTTTATTTATTTTCGCGAACATAGCTGCCGACGATGGACGACGACGGTCTGTCCTCGAAGCTACGTGATTTGTGAGACTTACCTAACATCAAATAATGCCTCATTCATAATTGGCGTGAGAATTTCCATATTAAATGCAGTTGCTTACGAATATTTTGTCTTAATAATAACAGGTTAGGATATTGCCGATTGAATTTTATATTAACTGGAAACGATGAGTGTAATTTGTTGGATTTAATTGCGATGAAGGTATACAAATTTAAATGCTATTTTGAAACTGTAATATTTAAACCTCTCTACCGTTTAGTTTTTAATACAGGGTTCTAAAAAACATCCATTAGAAATGTTTTTATTTTGTTTTGTCCTACGCTCAGTGAGAAGGTAGGTACGTACCTACCTACACCTAGTACACACATTTACAAATCCACTTACCTTCACTGTTTTTATTAGGAAAGTTGTAGTAAGTTAGTTTTGTTTCTATCCAAACAAGTTTTGTTTTATTGGTACCTGAGTGTAATTACAGACTGACCACCATATCTGATCACATCCTCATCATCATCAACAACAGCCTGTTGAAATCCTAAGCCTCCCTGAAAGGGACAATTCAAAAAAACAGAGTAGCTTGTGTATAAAAAATAAAGACTGATTACCTATTTAAGTATTTGTGTTTTTTTTTAATTACAGTGTAAATAAATGGATCAGGGGATTTCTGGAACTGTTGTCCACAAATCCCAATCAAAGGGCCAGCAAAGGGGATTTGTAGACAAAAAATTCAGAAATCCCCTTCGCAGGGGATTTGTGGAATAAGTCCTTTTAAAGAGTAGCTTTGCTCAACCCACCAACTTCCGGAGCAGTCTTGGACTGGGAGACGTTTTTTTTATATACAACTAGATAATACGCATACGGCCCACCTGTTACCGTAAGCGGTTATCGTGGCCCCTATCAAATGTTTTCTATAGCTTAGATGAGTATTTTGCGGAGACGACGGCTTCTTGTTTTAAATTATATATAATTTTATATTAAACAGTTAACAGAGTAGGAATGATTTTTCATTATAGGTTCCAACCTTAGTGTAATTTAACTTAAGACCAATATTGTATGTCCGAAGCGGGCAAGCTGTTGAAACTTCAAAAAAACAATACCACCTTTATAAACAGTTGTTCCAATAAAGATTTACTTTACTTTAACCTATAGACGCAATACCTGAGGTATCACTCGCGTGTTGCCAACTCTAAGATATCAAGGGTTATAAGTCTCATGTGTCCGTAATTTCATGCAACTATACCCTTCGATCCGGAACAAAGAAATGCGAGCATAACTGCTTGGCTGCAGATATAGGTATACTACCTACCTCCATACAATATTTTCCCAGAGGATCTCTTCACAAGCAGCACTATACCGCTTCTAATACTGTTTGTGTTTTATTTCTATTATTAAGGGACTTTCACCGTATAGTTCATGCATTCCTCTTGACGACCTCTGTGGCGCAGTGAGCGAAGGCCCGCCTGAGACGCAGAAGATTGCGGGTTCGATTCCTGCCGCGGTACAAATGTTTGTATGATCTGCAAATATTTGTCTCGGGTCTGCGTGTTTTCTATCCTATCCTAAAACGCGAAAGTTTGGGAGGATGTTTGTTCATCTTTTACGCAAAAACTACTGAACTGATTTTGGTGAAACTTTACAGTAATATTGCTTATACATCAGAATAGCACATAGGCTACTTTTTATCCAGGTACCATGCGGGCGAAGCCGTGATCAGAAGCTAGTGTATAATAAGTATGTATTTACAAAAAAAAATATGTATATAAGTAGTCTATCAGTCATGTAGTTCCCATAACATAAGCTTTGCTTACTTTGGGGCTAGATGATGCTGTGTGAAAATGTCTAGCATTATTCCAGTCGTAGGAATATCCATAGCTTTTGAAACTTGGAAAGATCTTGTATATGCCGAGAAGTTTCCCCACAAACTATAACCACCACTTGTCCAGTGCAGGTTGGTTCGCCAAAGCCTCGTCTGTCAGCCGGTAGGTTGCATCACGGGCCGATGAGGTTGGATTCGGTCCCTATATGATGCTTCTTGGAACCACTTGCCACCAAATCAGATCAGAATCTATAGATAACACAATTCAAAAAAAAATGTTTTGCATTACAACATAACAAATCCAGATGTAACAAAAAAAGTTCACGACTGTATCCTCCGTGATGAACATACTCAGTGCATAGACCATTGAGGATACCGGAGGTAGTCAGAGGCACTTCAAATGCTACATCAGGCACATGTCAAACGTAAACATTCCCACTGAATATACATGACAACATTGATTTCAGAAAATACTTGAAAGGAGTGTGTTCCGTGCCTTATGGAGGTGTAAGTAGGTATGGTATTTTCCAGTTCTCTAGATACAAAGTAGGACAGTGATATTGTGCGTACTTCCCCAGTTTCAGGAGTAAGTGGAATGCTTAGCCTTCAGATATAAGATCAGGCGGAAATTACGAGGAAATTGTATTCGTTTCTTACAGCGACAGCCTCACAATAAGGGCGCTGCGTGTTTATTAAACGCTGTAGGGAGTACGCCATGGAGCGGCAACAGGACCTTAGAAAGACAGTCAAAGATGACATGCGCCAAGAAGGAGAAACCTTTGTTGTGGGCGACTTGGTGCTTCTACGAGCGCACGCGTTGAGCAATGCAGCCCAAGCAAGACGGGCCTTACGTGATCGTCAATAGAGTGAGCGCTACAACTTACATCTTGGCTCATCAGTCATCACCGAAAACAGGACGACATAGTCGGGAAATACCATGTCTCTCAGCTTAAGCGGTATCATGCTAGGGATGATGAACAATCTGAGGTGTGTCAGCCAATAGCCCCAAAACGTAAACGTGGGCGACCTCGTAAGAATGTTTAGTTTAGTCTACCTTAGTTTGTATGTAACCAAATACTGAGTAGTTTGATCTAACGTGGGGACCCCACGTAGATCAAAAGGGGGAGTATGTAGGGAGTACGCTCGAACTGTAAGATTTTGTACATATATTATCTATGACCGGAAAACGAACGACATTAGAATTACTCCGGTCCTCGTTCTAGCTTCCTTTTGGCCGGCAGTTGATTTCTGTACACGATCGTGGATGTTTGAATAAACCTACTTTTTATACATACTACAATGCTAATTTAATGGGTAGGTGATACTTTTTTTGTTAACAAAGTTGTAAAACCTACCAATAGGTAATTTTCAAAGCTGTCTGAGCTTTGAAAATTACCTATTGGTAGGTATATTTATTATTTAATTCAGAGTGTACCTTACTCTATTTACTCAGATTGGTAAATACCTAGGTTATTACAACTATGAATTATATTTTTCTGTATCTATTAAAACATTAATTTATAACTACTTTCAAAAACGCGTTTAAAGTGAGCATTTACGGTTAAATTAGACCTAAGCAAGAGCGAAATTTCCTATGACAAGTATTTTTTACTTAAAAGGAAATTTCATCATTGTTAATATTAAGTATCTTTGGAAACTTAATAAAACATTTTGTATTTGTATTGTATTGTATTGTATTAGCACGTAGATGGCTGGAACACAGAATTAAATTCAACTTCAAAGATTATTGTTTCAAACAGGAGATGAGACCCGACTCTTCGCGCCCCGGGTCCTCTGTAATGTGACCCGGGAACTGTGTGCAGTGTACTTACGCCCTTATTACTACCTACCTACTTATTAGTGCAACCTGACTTTGTTTTGCCTAGTAGTAATGTTGAACGTTTTTACCTACTATCCCTTGGGATGATGGATTTGACACAATAGTAAATTAACGTTCAAAATAAACATTAATATAAATAGGTTTTAACGAAACTTCCATTTTAGATTGTCTGGTAGAAATAACCACTATGAAACAGGCATTAAGACTGCCTATGTATTTCTGTTTTTTTTTTATAAATTGTGCAATAAAGTGTAAATGAATAAATAAAATAAATAAATACTCATGTCAAAAAGTTCTAACAGTTTTATTTTATTTTTATTTTATTTATTTAACAAAGTCACACAGCTCTCAAGGAATGATAACTATAACCGATAAAAACTTTTTTGCAGCCAATTAAGGATTTACATTTTATGTACATTGACGACAATCACTAAAGATATAGGTTAAGATTATTAATCTATCGCAGACTCTGCTTCAAGGGACAACCATAATGAGTGATATAAAACATTTCACTGTAACCTCAATCGTCATATAAAAAATCAGTACAGTGGCATCGTAAACTGCGACGTAAAATTAAATCACAGCTGTTTGCACGCGAGTGCACTGTCGCCGTTCAGAAGGTAAAAATCGTACGTGTGAGACGAACTAATGGCGTCCAAGGTAATTGATTGAAAGCAATTTCAAAGCGCATAGGGCACTTTAAAGGCGGGCTTCGGCTTCCTCTGTTTTTTATATTCATTGAAGCCGAAAGCTACCTTACTTCACTACTCCAATATTAATCTGTGATACCTATTAGCTAACGGAATATGTATTATAAATATTTATAGTTTTTTACTACTAAAGTAAGGTTCTATTTATTTATTGGTTTTTATTCAAGTACTTACCTACCTAAGATAATATAAATTAATTACGAAACTAATAAATCTATTTTATCTTTGGAAATATGGTCTGGTAACTATCTGATAGATCTATTATATGCTATCTATTATATTTTAACCTCTGTGGCGCAGTGGGCAAATTCCCGCATGAGACGCAGAACTTTACGGGTTCGATTCCCGCCTCGGGACAAATATTTGTATGATCTGCAAATATTTGTCTAGGTGTTTTATATTTATAATAATTGTAAGTATTTACAGATATTTTTTTTAATAAGTAGGTATTATATCAGTCATGTAGCACCCATAATAAAATCTCTGCCTAGTTTGGGGTGATGCTGTGTGAAAATGACCAAAATGATTTATTTATTACTAGTTGTTGCATGCGGCTTCGCCCACGTGGTATGTTAATAAAAGTAGCATATGACCGTCTCCAGGCCTCAAACTATGTCCACCAACTTTTGAATGAATTGAACCAAGGATTACAATTTATACAAAGTTTAGAACTCAATTGCACACCCCCAAAGGGTAGTTTTGAAAAAATAAAAAATACGTGTTTCATTATTTACTTTAAAGTTTATTTGTACAGAGTTTTGAGCGAATCAAATATTTTTTTTTCATAGAAACTTTACCACCCTGTTTAACCCCGTTAGAGGTTGATTTTTGAAAATTAGATATGCCTATGTGTTATTCCATAACCTAAACTATCTACATTCCAAAGTTCATCAAAATCGGTTTAGTAGTTACGGAGATACGTGGTAACAAACATTCACACACACACACACAGAGACTTTTATCAGATTGATCTACAAGTGCTCTCAATTTTTGATTAGAGTCGACACATATACTAAGTCACAACAAATTGGGTTGGCTGATAGAAAATGCTTTAGCATTAAGTCCGCCTTTTGTTCTCGTTTTAATTAAATGTGCAATAAAGAGTTAATAAATAAATAAGTGTACAAAAAAACATTTGAGTTCTGTACATAATTTCATGTTATGCATCGATTTTCCTGATCATATCATATAACTATACATATATTACGATAGGGCCGAATATTTTGCCGAAGAGATTTACTTCAACTCAAGTCTATGCTATAGCAGAGGGGTCAATTTCATTTAATTAAATCCCGGTTTAAAAAGCAATTTGATGCTGACACAAACTAGGGCATAGAATGGGTGAAAGTAACTTCCCTGCGCCTCATTTAAAAAGATGATGTTATAAAAAAATATTATTACAGAAACGCAATTACCTCTGGGACGTGTGAATCATCCCAAGGCTCATGAAGACACATGTCAACTTGCTTAATCCAGTGATCATATAAAATTATTCTAGCCTAATGCTACAATACATAATATCTAAAGTAGTGGATATACCTACTCAATTATTTGTAAGAGTAAGACAAAATAACGTGGGCACATGAGGATCTGATGATAAAGTACCTGCTGGACAGAATTTATAGAATTCTTTTTTTTTTTTACATTTAATGTCTTATAAATTATTATTTCCTATTTTCCGAGCGACTCCGATGACCGACTGAATGTCCCGACTTTTTTCCAAAAAGTGGCAACCCTGGTGACGATATAATATGGAAATTCATTATGAACACAGTTGATAAAATATGAAAATATTGGCTAAAGACCCCTGACATAGAAGTTGTAAAATAAACTACAAACAAACAGTGACAGTGAGTGAATAATAAGTGACTAATGCCAGACGACAGTGTCTTATTAAATATCAAGATTGGCCAAAAGGACGAGTATCCAGGCCGTTAAACAAAAATAAAAAAAAATATGGAAAGGATGTAGAACAACCAAAATGTCATTATGTGGTCTATAAAATGACATATTGAACAGACTTTGTGAATGAGCAAAGTATAATGTAACTTTGCTCATTAAACCTACGTACAGCACGTTAAAAACTATTAGTACCCACTTATCTATAGCCTACCCAATTTATTTTTGGCATAGGAATAGGATCGCAGGGGATCTTAGTAGGTACATGCATACCTACTACGTAATTGAATAGTGAAGGAGACCAATTTTCCGTACGATCGCCCGCAGAGCGCACCGCGCGCGCTTCGCGAGATATCGTCCAAATTAACCAACCAAACCGTGTTCTATCCACAGTGAACACAACTATTAAGATACCCACCAAAAAGGTAAGAAACAGGTAAATAATACTTAAGAATTAAAATTATTTACCTGCCTACTAATGTGTAATTAAAAAGAAAGAAGTTTGAAAAAATAATAAATAAATAAATAATGCTGGACAATCCACACAGCATCATCTAGCCCCAAGCTAAGCAGAGCTTGTGTTATGGGTACTAGATGACTGATATACTTAATACAATACATTACATAGATAGATATTTTTTTATTATACATAGAAAATACCCAGAACACCCGGAACAAATATTTGCAGATCGTACAAACATTTGTCCCAGGGCGGGAATCGAACCCGCAATCTCCTGTGTCGCAGGCGGACCTTCGCCCACCGCACCAGATCGGTCGTCAAAAAAAAAAAAAAAAAGAAGAAGAAATTTTGATTTCAGCTTAGGCCTCCTCCAACCCCTTCCATTTTCCCCTGTCTCTTGCAGTCCTCGTCCGTAACTTCCCTCTTGTGTTTTCGATGTCGTCTTTCCAGCGTTTGTATTGCCTACCTCTGTTTCTTTTGATAAACGAATAAAATATAAATTTAATTTAAATCAATGAAAATTGTAAATAATTATTTTAGTGTCCGAAATAAATGGCTTATTTATCTATTATATTCATTATAATGTGTAATGTTATACCTATTTTGTTAGAATACGGTTGCGTGCGTGAACGTAAATTAAATCGGAATCATGCGGGGGCAACTTTTTCTTTTACACTTGTAACAATTAAGTGAAGTTTGTTATAACATCAATTTGATTTGACCCGCTTTTGGAATAACATAATAATATTTTTTTTTGTTTTGAATAATATAGCTATCGATCTAATTACCTCCATACTAAAGAGGCAAACAAACTTACGGCCCACCTATTTGTAAGCGGTTACCCTAGCCTGTGGACGCTTACAATACCGGTGGTATTACTTACGCGTTGCCTCCCTGAGATATCAAGATGAAAGATCTCATGTGCCTGTAATTCCACCGGCAACCATACCCTTCAAACCGGAACACAGCGATGAGAGCATTACTGCTTGGCATAGTGGTACACTTCCCCGGACGAGCCCTTCTACTCTTAAACGAGATAACTTTGTGTTTTTATTTTATTTTTGACATTTGCCGGTAAAATGAGGGTAGGCCTGTGTGTGGTAAAATCACAAAATTTACTTGCATTATTACATTTTCTGTTGTTTTTCTTTTGTTTTCTTAGTTGATAGGTACTTAAGTAAATTATATTAGCAGGTAGGTTAGCGCACTCGTGCATAGATATATATTTAAGTAGATACTTACTTATAAGTAGGTACTTAAAGCTTTGTTTTCTCATATAATAAGTGAACTATAATTATGTTCTTTGAGAAATAAGGAATCTTTAAACCGACATAAATCGTCCCCTTGTAAACTTGATACCATTGTAGAGAACTTTTCAATAGTCGCATACGATAAACGAAATGTGCTGTCTAGTTAGAACGAATCAAATCTAGATGCAAGCGATCAAGAACCAGCCAAGGTGGTCTCTATAATTGGATGGTTAGGTTCGATTCTGATGAAGATTTCGCTGCTTCAACATCGTATTAAAGACGTCATAAGAAAGTGAGATTTGAAGATCGACTGGTATATTCTTGAGTAAATTAAGTTTAGCATCTAACTGCGTGTGTAAATCGTGAACTTGTCGTGAATTTTGACAGTAGTGATGTGTCACTTGCGTAGTGGGGTACTCGTGCCCATCCAACAATTTAATAAGTTTGGGTTCATTCCATTACATTTTTTCAGAGATTCACTGCTGGACACTGGACATAAAACTTATAAACTGCCACAACTTAACTGGAACCTCTCCTGTAGCAGACTTTTTGATGACCTTTCTGAAGAGTCTCGTCCAATTTACAATACACTGCGTCGTCCTACTTATTTATGGTCATCACTCCTAAATTTTTCCAGAGGTAGTTGGATAAGCAGCTACGTGTAGGTATATAATTTCATTCAAGTCCACATTATCACTTCTGATATTTCTTCTACTATATTTTAAGAAATTAGATAGTTGTGTTCCGTCGTTGCAGCAAAACATAGATTACTTTACAGTCTCTATGCTCCAGGATTAATTATCTCGCGTTGATTAGAACCACGTCTGCGATTTGATGTATTAAAAGCATGAACGCGAATATTCATGACGTGATGAGCTGAATGAATGGAGAAGGTATGCTCACAATCTCACATGGAAATTATGCTGAAATTATAAGGAACAAGGCGTTAATTCAAAATCTGCTGTTTCACGGTTCAGGTAGGTAATGAGAGCTTTAATTCAGCTATTTTAGCTTTTCAGAAATCAAATTTAATCATGCCGTTTGTTATAAAAAACAGGTATAAAAAAACATCTAAAAATCAATTTTCAACTCTTCAAAACCTATTTCACAGTGTAATCTTAATCAAAAAATTTAATCAATCCTCATAATATATAATAAAATTTCAACACATAATTCGCCTTTACATTCAATTCTTTGCGCTCTTCAAATCGCATATTACTGAACGAGATCTGGTTAGAGCCTCCAAATTGAAATCTCATACGCCGAGCCTTTATTAGGCGATACCGAGCGTTCGTTGTCGTGTCGACTACCCTCGAGATGGTGCACTGACATCCTATTACGACGTGTGCAGGGTTGAACAAATGTAAAATTTCACTTGCACGGATTTCTTCATTTATCCAGTACATACCTACTTACCTAGAATTTTTTAACTAATACCTAGTAATACTACCGGGCCTACTGTCTCCCAGCTCTTTGTGTACATACATACCTTGAAAGTAAATGACAGAGTTTATAATGTATGCGTCAAGTATTGTAACTGCCTATATGGCAAATAAGTTTATTTAACAGACAAATACATGGAGTACCAAATGTACCATTATAGGACAAATTTTGTTATTTTTATTTATTATTATAGCTCGGATTTTATCCGATTCATAATTATATTTAAAAAGTAAATATAATTATGAATCGGATCTTAAATTTTTTGGTTATAGTTCAACATACTATAGATACCGTGACAACCCTATGCTCGAGGACGAAATTCGTTAAGTCTCGTAGGTAGGTATACTAACGATGAACAGAATCCAAGGATCGCGTTTCGTCTCACTCCCAACTCCTAACACCTGTCCAATTTGCGTCAAATCATCATCCCTGCATCGGATGTCATTTAATTTACCTACCTAACGACAGAGATATCGTTGAGTCGGCTGAAGTGGAAATTTTGATAGGCAATTTTAAAATAACATCATATGCGAGTTGGTGCATACTTAGTTTTATTCAATGTTCTTAAATTAGTGGATATCATTGAATGGAGACTAATTCTTAAAAGAGCAGAGCAACATCGACTTTCTTGTTCTTTTTCAAATTTGATGAGGGTTGAACGTTGATACAGTTTTATTAAATCACATAGCCATAAAGTATAAAACGGACGCAACTCAAGTGCCATTACTGAAGAAAGATAATGAACACACGGAGCTCACCGAACATAAAGCTAAAGTAATACACATAAATAACTGGTCTTGGGCTTAAAATTACTTTCAGGCAATTTGTCAGGAAAAAAGTGTCCCAAGCGGAAACAAATGGGTCAACCTTTTTTGGTCTAACGGAAACTTCTAATCTATTATCCCTCGTGTATTGAAGATTAGTAACTAAATACAGCATTCATTTTAATTTATAAAAAAGAAGACAGCTAATCAATTTCATTTAAAATCGGACAAGACATTCTTATTATTCTTACTCCTCATAAAATCTAAGTTCATAGATTCGACTTATCGGAAAATAAGGGAGCACATAAGTAGTTACACATAAAATTACACTAAATAAGTACGTAAAAGTAACTGACCGGTGAATGGAGAAAATTCTGACGAAATTTTGTACGGTCACCCGTAATAACTTTCATGGCATTCCATCGCCATGTCATAAATCGGAAATGCTATCACCCCACAACTTCCCATAAACGTATTGTATCAGAATCGTTAATGGAATGGGTAGGTACTCGGTATTGTTTTATTAAACCACGCTCTCTCTTGAAAAGTACCATTTGGTTAGAATAATCTCATCCCATTAATTTACTCCCAGCCTAAAAGCTTAATTTCCCATAGGATTCTGAATATAAATTTATTTTTGAATAGATAATGGTTCTGGTCTGAAACACACATTACCAATACGTAACCGAATTTAAATTATTATATTACAAAAATGATTAAAAGATTTAATAAAGCTTAGACCTTACTTATATATATTTGCTGGGCAAGAAAATAAACAATTTAATATAAAAGCTTTCAACTTAAGGAAGCTATATGCAGTATGTGTAATTAATTCAATTAAATCTACTTAAATTTAAGAATCTCTTAAAAACCAATTATCTACGTTCATAGAGAAACAAGCCTAAAAATGTTCATTCAAATATAAAAATAATTTTATTTTTGGGGAGTTTTTACGAGTTACCATTCGCAGACCTTTAGCCTTCCAATATTTTTATGGGTAAGGTATGTGAAGGCACGATATTTCAATTGTTCAGTGAGCCGACAGAGTTTATAGGCGAGCGTCGAGTGACGTCGTAATAGGGACAAACATTACCCTTTTAAATTGAATTTCACGCAATTTATCAAGTAAGCTCTGATAAAAAACTCAGCATCCACCTTCCTTTAGACATTTAATTAAAACTAAGTGTTTTCAGACTTGTCAGTAAGTATAAAAATGGCGTGTACCTACGTAAGCTTGAATAGTTAAATATACCTAGCTGTAAGACAACAATGGGATAGTGTGATCCATCAAAGAACCGATTCAGCAGTAAGCACCTACCTAACACAGCACAGAAAATATTATTATTTCAACATTTTACCTGCCAGAGTTTTTCCACCTAAATTACAAAACTGAAACGTGGTATTATTTCATTTGAATTATTATTATTTTTATTATTATTTATTTACTTTAATTAACATGGCAATTGATCCTAAATTACATTAACTAAAGACTAAAACTACTTACTTTAAATATAAATAAGAAGGGACTATTAACAATACACTAACAATTTAAATAATTAATATAAGGAAGATCAATAAATATATCAATAGTAAAAAAAGTAATATAAAACATAAATTAATGACGCTCACAAAAACACATGCATTCGTTTAGAATTTTTGTCCACGTATCTGCGAACATGTCAAAATCGGGGCTAGCAGAAAGAAGAGCGTTGAGTGCCGTGAGGGAGCGCGGTATAGGTGACCAGAGGGTCTAGACAAATACCACTTTCTTTTGACGTTAACGCCTGCGGAAATATTGAATTGTATGGGAATGACATTAGCTGCGGAAATGTCACGTGACAGCTGCCAAGTTTTACCTTGAAAAAATTGCGTTAGCGTGAAAGGAAAAGTAAGCGTGACGTATTTGTTTAGCGCCCCAAGCTCGTGCTGCGGTACGCGATGCAGGCACGGCAAACAGCAGATGCCTCCGACTACGGCAATAATTGTTCGGGACGCAGAGTCGGCACAGCTCGTTGCTCAGGCGTCACTTTTGTTGTGAAGGACTGTGGTTATTTGATCGTAAGATCACCGTGCCTTCAGTGAATTATACCCTAGGTATACCAACAGAAACTTGGTGGGGTAGAGGAAGGGGTAGTATCCATAGCAGCGCTTGTAGAGGAATCGCAGGAATGCTTTCTGGACCTTTTCCAGCATAAGTATGTACGTGACCTCGTGCGGGCTCAACACAAGCGCTGCTCTCCAACTTACTCCTAACAAGTGCCGAAAAGATAAGGCGAATGACATAAACGTCCTCAAAATCACGGGCATTTCTAAGTATTTTGAATAAAATGATGATGATGATGTACCTACCTAGATATTAAATTTAGAAAAAAAATAAGAAAGAATCTGGTAGAAGAATTGGTAGGTAATAAAATAACCTACCAATTCAAAATAACCCCCTAATAAAAACTGTATCTACCCTCAACCACCCAGGGCGTGACTAACTCTGGCAAAGTTACTAGCACACAATCTATGCCATTCCTTACTAACTATGCTACAATCTGTGCTACGGGCACAAGTTCTGCAAACTTCTCGTAATGCTATTAAAAGTCGTGTTGGTGTCCGCGGCGCGACAATAGATGTAACTTTAACATTGTTTTCGTTGCAAGATGCCAATCGATTTTATGGGTTAGTCTGAAACTTTTTTCTGAAACTTTTACTTTAAGAAATACAGTGTGCCACATTACCATTTAATTCAGCATAATTGTTATTTATGTTAAAGTTTCACCTTCTAATTTTATTTAAAATGTTGCGGATAATGAAGGACTTACGTTAATTGAATTCGATTTATACGTACCTACCTTCCGAATTGATAATATCAAGGTAATTGTAGACACTTTATAAACATTCCAGTACCTACTTTGAATAAAAATCGGATCCGGATTAAGTTTTGCCCCTGGCTTCGTTCTGAGTACACCCCTGCGCGTCAAAGTAGGAAGGAGTCCCAAAAATCTGACGTCATATCGACATCGCACTTCCCGCGCGAAAAATTCAAAAAATTTCGACGTTCCGAAACTTGCAGAAACTCTGGAACTTCGGCGACCGGTACCGTCGAAGTTTGATGAGTTCGACACACGCTCCGGCGTAAGCGTCGTCTCGCACAATAGTTGTTGCTTACTTTTGAATAAAACTCCACAGGAATTTAGTAACTATGTCAACGTATTCTTATGCTTGCCTTTTCCGCAGTAAAAATACCTTGTTGCTGTCTAGAACAGGAAATATAACGGGAGGTTATATTGCTAAGAAGAGCTATGAGATACGACAGTCGTCAAGCCATCAAGTTGTAAGAAGGTAAGGTAGTACAGCTACAAGGATGAAACGTACTCGGTACTTACCTAAATATTCTAAAATAGTACATTATTGCAGAGGCAGCGAAATATGCAATTACAGGTCGAGTATCAGTTTCTTTAATGAGACAAAACAGGCAAATGCCATTTACGCCGAGACATAAATAGTACTTTTCTCAAAAAAATGTAAGTAACTATTGCAAGGTTGACGATTATGTTTATTTTTTTCTGCATATTCCGAAATGTAAAGGCATCTGTGATATAGGCGTCTGTATACAGCCACTTGAACGCAACCTGTTTATATCAGGTTCGATGAAAGAGATCCTAATTCAAAAGAGGAAAAATCCAAATTCAAATGTTTTGTCGTAATCTACCTATAGGTACCAATTGAAATTAGAAAGTTTTACTTACTGAAGACTTTCTTTTATTTTTTAAAAAAGGTAATAAAAAAGATTTAAAAAAATGCTTGCCTGCTCTAGGACTTAAACCCGCTTAATAAGAAAAAACCATTCAGTTTTTTTATGATACCGATTTAAAGGTCAAATCACTAGTATCAATTCCTCCTCAATAACATTATGTAGTAGGTACCTACCTACCTCAAATAAAGATAAAGATAAAGATAATTTATTGCGTGAAATACATGTAGGTACATAGGTGTTTTAGGTATAAATGTGATTCAATGTATTTCTACCGTTAAGCATGCAATACAATGGTTGATTAAAATTAAAGGCACATGAGATATAAAAAAATTATATCTTAAACTTATATCAAATTAAAGGAACACCAAGAAATGTAAGATTCTATTTAAGATGCTTACTTATGAATTTTCTTTTGACATGGTTTTAGGGACCTAGAAGTGTTTTTTTTTTTAATTATGAATGAATGTGCTTGAATGTGTACTACTTACCTAGTACTAATCTGTGGCGGAAAATGTATGAGTACCTATCACATATTAGTATGTACTAAGTATCTACCTAGTCAACATTCGTGCGCGAACGACGAATGTGTAAATGTCCATGGGACAGTACCTATCTATTCCTACCTGCTTTTTGAAGTGACCCTTGTTAAAATTTTAAGGGTTCCCTACCTCAAAAAGAAAAAACCCTTATATCAAGCTTCTAAGTCAACGTAATGAAAATTGATAATGTCATTTTGATACTCGCAAATAAATCAAAACCTATTATGGGAAGTGTACTAGTATACTTTGACCTAGAATCATGAAATTTGGCAAGAAGCAAGGTCTCACAGCACAAGTAAAGGAAAAAAACCTAAAATCGGTAATTTGTAGTTTTAGCACATAAAAAATATTTTTTCGCGATTACAAACATACCTCGTGTGTTCATAAGTTTTGAGACGAACTTATTTAATTAATTTAAAAAGAAAGTAATTCATGCAACCTTTTTTAAACTTTTAAAATTTTTAATTTCGAATGTTTTGAATCAGAAAAAATATACATTTGAATATTTGTTTCATTCTCCGTGAAAATGGCGCCAACAAAAGATTTGCGTGCGACTGTAATTTCACTGTTTCAAGCAGGAAAAAAACCAATGCAAGTTTTTAGTGAAATCTAAAGTTTGGGATGTAGTCGGAACTTTGTGTATTATACCATAAAGAGGTACAAGGAGACCGGCTCTTTAGAAGACCGTGGAAGATGTGGCCGCCCGCGGTCTGTAAGGACGCCCGCCAACATCAAAGTAATCAGAGAGCGAATTCGTCGCAACCCTTGCCGGACTCAAAAGAAATTAGCTCTGCAGACTAACATTTATAATAATATCGGTGAACAGGATACTTAAATATGATCTTAAACTAAAGGCCTACAGTCGAAGGAAAGTGCATTATTTAAACGAGCGTCTTCGTAAATTGCGACTGGAACGATGTCGGAACCTATTGAAGAGACACGATCCAAAAAATATCCTGTTTACCGATGAAAAGATCTTCACGGTGGAAGAAAAGTTTAACCGGCAGAACAATAAGGTTTACGCCAGAAGTTCAAAGGACGTCCAGCCATCTGTACGCAATGTCCAGCGCACTCATCATCCAGCAAGTGTGATGGTTTGGTGGGGTGTTTCCTACGAGGGGGTCACTTCGCTTCATTTTTGCCAGCAAGGCGTCAAGGTGAAGGCACAAAATTACCAAACCGACATATTGGAAGCGGTGGTTAAACCATTAAATGATACGCTATTCGCTGGAAAATACTGGGTTTTCCAACAGGACTCTGCTCCCTCCCATAAAGCTAAGACTACCTGTTAGCGCCATCTATACATCATATTACACAACTACAATATAGTTTATCGATATCCTTCCATTCACTCCCTCCTTTGAACGAAACGTGACGTCACACGCAAGAACAAATCATTCGCCTACATCGTCGTACTTTCACTCAATTCGTTCGCCGGCATTCAATAACTTTCTTGCTACGCTCCGCTTCAAAAATAAAAATAAATTAAGAAGTAAATCTAAACTCCCTCCGGAGGTACCACATAAACGAACGCCTTCAGACAATAAGAACTGTGATTTATGGTGATCATTTCGCGAACCAGCACTCATCATCAAAAAGAACGTTGCCGGCAGGAGCCGCCTCAGGATGTTCACGTAAGTTTTCGTTCTCCTGTCCTATTCATCACCATAAGTTCTGGTCCTTCGAACCTTAATCCTTCCTAATCCATCCTAATATCTATATATTTTACGCTATTCATACAGTTTTACGTGTTTTTTTCCAAACCCACGCCACGCGCTCAAACTGCCTACCGCACGCATGCACACCTCAAAAACACTTTACAAGCGCTTATTTATCTACGCAACACGCTTTTAACTTTGTATTTCTTATTATTTCAATCAAAAACACGCTAAAACTTACACATTTCCATACTACGCATTTCAATTTTATTCATTGCCACGCATTCTTACGCCGCCATTTTTTCTTCCGGGTTGATTTATTGCATTTTTACAATTTTACTTATCTTGATTGTGCTTGCATATTTTCATTGTTACTGTTGACCACGTATATATTTGTTGCTTCGAACGTATTACCTACTCTAAAAAATGCCGCCACCTAAAGCCTCTGATACTGATTCCGACACAAAGGAAAGTCATACTTCCATTTTGGAAAACAAAATTGCTATGCTTACCGCGAAGCAACAAAGCTTGTTCCAATTGGTGCAAAATATGTACGATCTGAGCACCCGCTGTAGAAGCGAAAAAGCGAAAAGTTCATTTTTGATTCGCATCCATTCATTAGAAAAGGTTCGTCAAGAGTACACTGAAGTGACGGAGCAATTGAGCTTATCAATGCTGGCCGCAAATCCAAAAGCTGTCGCAGACTTCGCCTCTTTGCTTGCATTTGATGAACTGTATTGTAACATAAAAGCCGTCGAATCTGAACTTACTTGCGTTGCCGCTGAATCGAACAAATCTAAAACGCCAACGCAAACAAATAGTAACTATGATCTTTTAAAAAGAAAACTGCCCGCTTTGGAGTTAGTGTCCTTTGATGGATCGCCCAATAAATGGGTGATGTTCTATGAAAACTTTAACGCACTCATACATAATAATTTAAATTTATCTGAAGCAGAAAAGGTACAGTATCTTATCGGGAAACTGTCCGGCAAGGCTCTCAGCGTTTGCGCGGGAATTCCTCCGATCGCTAGCAATTATACAATTTTATGGAACGCTCTCAAGGACAAGTACCAAGACAAAAGGACACTAGCTACAATGTATTTAGATCAGATACTCAATTTCAAAGGTAGCCAGTCTCCGTCTGCTAATTCGTTAGACGCATTTATAGAACATTTTTGTGCCGCTCAATCTGCATTGAAACAGTTAGGTATTGACGATCTCTCGGATTTTATCTTCACCCATCTCGCTATATCAAAGCTAGACAAAGAAACTGTCAACTTATTCGAACAAGCGCACCGCGAAGAGAAGCTACCTACTTTTGACTCACTAACTAAATTCATAAAGGAACAAAGTAAGATTCACATGCTACGTAATTCCGGGATACCTACTAGAGCCGCGAATACCTACTCATATAATAAAACGCAACCAGGCAAACCTTTTGTCTCGCAATATAATAAACCAAAATCCCAGGCAATGCACACATTTGTTGCTCAAAATAATTCAAACTTTCCGAAATGCGCCTTTTGCAAAAACGACAATGTACATCCATTGTACAGATGTGAAGCTTTTCTTAAGTTGAATGCACCCGCGAGAGTTAATTTCGTACGAACTAACAACCTATGTGTGAATTGTTTGGGATTTCATAATTTAAACTCGTGCCGCTCATACAACAGATGTTCGGTTTGCAATCGCATGCATCACACGCAATTACACATCGATTCACCTCGGGTCGAATCCGCTGCCGCCGGCTCGAGTGCCGGCCGCGCGGTCTCTACGCGCTTCCAGCCGCTCGCCGTCGCCGCTGCTTGCGAGTCGAAAACCTATACCTGCACGGACCGCCCCGCGCGGCCCGTACCTGCACCGGCGACAGCGGACGCGCGCGATCATGAACCTTATGTTCACGCTGAACAACACCCCCCGTTAGCTCCGCATGATGGGACCGCATTCATGACATCCGCTCTTAGTTCCAACGCAACAACTGTACTCCTGCCTAGCGCCGTCGTATACGTCTATGATGACGCAGGTGAACGCTATAAGATAAGAATTTTTCTAGATAGTGGCTCAATGGGTCATTTCGTCACAAAATCGTGTTGTGATCGCTTAAATTTAAATATTACACACGCGCCTGGTACTGTCAAGGGCATAGGCCTTTCAGTAAAACCTTTTCTGGGTTTCGCTAAATTTAAAATTCATTCTCGCTTCGACTCACGGTGCAGTTACACGATCAACGCACGCGTCATAGATACGATCACCGACAAAATGCCAATTAGTTTAATTGACACGTCCGAACTACAACACCTACGTGATTTGCCGTTAGCTGATGATGAATATCACACGCCTGCCGACTTTGACTGTCTTATCAGCAACGAGCTGTTCCCGTTTTTGCTAGGGAACCGTAAAATAACTGCTCCGGGTTCTTCCGTTGTCGGGGTTGAGACGTCACTCGGTTATGTAGTGATGGGAAGAGCGGATTGCGTTCCGCACTCGTATCGCGACGACAACCAATCATTTCACGCGATCATTGAACCCACACTAGAAGACCTAAGCCAACGTTTCTGGGAACTCGAGAGTGTACCTGCTAAAAAACATCTTAGTCCGGACGATGAAGCATGCGAACGCATTTTTAAAGACACTTTCTCTCGCGACGATACCGGCCGATACACTGTTGCGCTTCCATTCAAATATGAACCGACTGAGCTCGGTCGCTCTGATAATATCGCTAGAACACGCCTATTGAATTTAGAAAAACGCTTAAACGCTAATCCCGAATTACGCAAAGATTACAACGCTACTATTCAAGACTATATCGATAAGGGGTACCTCAAAAAGATAGACAATCCCGCGCTCGGTCCGTGCTACTATATTCCACACCACGCTATCTATCGGCCAGATAAAGCCACTACTAAAACTAGAATTGTACTAGACGCGAGTTGTAAAACTAGTTCAAATAAATCTCTTAACGACGTTCTATACACCGGACCGAACTTGCAAACGAACATATTTGATCTATTAATAAATCTTCGACTTTATCCGATAGCCCTGTCCGCAGATATTGAAAAAATGTTTTTCCAATTAAAATTAGACCCAAAATATCACAGCTTCCAACGCATTCTATTCCGCTTTAATTCGGATGATCCGATTTCCACTTACGCCTTTTCTCGCGTCGCTTTTGGCCTTTCCTGTTCGCCGTACTTGGCAATGCGCGTCGTGAAACAGCTTGCTGATGATGAACGCACGCGCTGGCCTGCTGCTGCGTGGGCAGCCGAACGTCAATTCTTCATGGACGACTATGTTTCCTCCGTGGCCACGATCTCTGAAGCTGAACAGCTGTATCACGAACTCACGCATCTTTTCAAGGCCGGAGGCTTCAATCTTGTTAAATGGGTCACTAATGACACCGAATTAATGAAACGCATTCCTATCGATCAGCAAGCTCCTAATATCGTAAACTTCGACGAAAACAATAATATTAAAATTATCGGTCTTCAATGGAAAATCCAGGAAGACTGCTTCTTTTTCAAAGTCAATTCAAATCCCGCAAAATGCACTAAACGCACTATACTTTCCGCGGCTGCTCGACTTTTTGATCCATTGTCATTGCTCGGGCCGGTCACAGCGCTATTAAAATTACTTGTCCAAGAATGTTGGAAACGCGGTTTAGATTGGGATGATGATGTTCCCGCCTGTATTGAAGATCAATGGTCTCAATTTCAAAACGAGATTAATTTATTAGAAACAATAAAAATTCCGCGTCACGTAGGTATACTACAAATTTCTCGAAAAATTTCGCTCATTGGTTTCGCTGATTCGAGCCAAAAATGCTACGGTGCTGTTGTTTATCTTCGCGTTAGCCAGAGTGAGAGTGACGTAGGTCAAGTAACACTCCTTTGTGCAAAATCAAAAGTAGCATCGTCAAACAATATTGTCACCCTACCGCGCCTCGAACTTTGTGCAGCACTGTTACTATCTAACTTAATCGTGGCCGTGCGAGACTCCATCAGTGAACGCGTTCAGATAAACGAGACTATTGCCTTTTCAGACTCCACAGTAACACTGTCATGGATTCGCGCTCCGCCATTCAGATTTCAAACATTCGTCGCTAACCGCATCTCCGCGATCAACGAGAACTTGCCAGCACGACACTGGTTTCACATACCTGGAAATGAAAATCCAGCAGATATTATTTCGCGCCCTGTCATGCCTGGCAAACTCGTTGGTAACGATTTATGGTTTCATGGCCCATCGTGGCTCGCTTATCCGCTAAACGAATGGCCTGTTCAAACTCATGCTAAACCTTTACCTGTTATAGAACTTCCCGAAATTAAAAACTCAACTTTCGCCATTCGAACAGTTGAAATGAATTCAGACGTACTATATGACTTAGCGGATCGTATGTCAAAATGGAATAAATACCTACACACTGTGGTTTACGTATTACGATTTACAAAATTATTAAAATCGCGCCGTGATATATCAGTTCACGACCTAGAAACAGCAGAAAAATATATTATTCGAAGTATTCAAAAAAGACATTTTCGCGAAATAAACAGTCCTGCCTTACAAAAACTAAATGTCTTCGTTGACAAAGACAATCTCATACGAGTAGGCGGACGTTTAAAAAACGCTCAGTTAAACTTTACACAAAGACATCCGATTGTTTTACCTGCTAATGATCCGATTGTTCACTTACTGGTTGATCATTCTCACATTGCAAACGCTCACTCAGGTCCAAGCCTTCTTTTAGCTTTACTACGGCAAAATTATTGGATTCTTTCCGCTAGAAATATGATACGTAAACGCTTGCGAAATTGTAACGCTTGCTTCAAATTGAAGCCAAAAAATACTTGCCCTCTTATGGGAGATTTACCCCACTTTCGGGTAAGTGAAGTCAAAAGTTTTGTTTTCACTGGTGTTGATTATGCGGGTCCATTCTTTGTAACGCCTTATCGCCGTCGCGGCGTAAGAAGTGTCAAGGCTTATCTTTGCTTATTCATTTGTTTGACAACAAAGGCTTTGCACCTGGAACTCGTTTCCGATTTAAGTACAGAAATGTTCTTAGCAGCATTTAAACGCTTTATTAGTAGACGGGGTCCAGTTTCCATGATCCTTAGCGATGGCGGTACTAATTTCGTAGGAGCCAAAAGAAAACTTGATGAATTGCACATGCTATTAACTTCTGATGCGCATAACAAATATCTTGATCAAAACTTAGCTGATTTACACGTTCAGTTCAAACGGAATCCACCTCTTGGATCCCATTTCGGAGGAATTTATGAAAGTAACATAAAATCTGTCAAAACTCATTTTAAGAAAACAATTGGAAATCAAATCTTAACGTACGAAGAGCTAAATACTGTCTTGGTACAAATTGAAGGAATTTTAAACAGCCGTCCGCTGTGTGTATTGAGTTCCGACCCTAATGAACTTGAAGCTTTAACGCCATCACACTTTTTGAATATAACGCCATTGAAGTATCTTCCTGCTCAAGACGTTTGCAATGTTCCTGAGAACAGACTTAGCCGTTATGAAATGCTTAACAAGTTAGTTCAATCTTACTGGCATAGATGGAGAGTAGAATATTTGACCTCACTTCAAAGCAGGCAGAAATGGAACACTCCTTCTGAGCCCCTTCAAAAGGGACAAATTGTTATCGTTAGAGAAGACAACGCTCCAGTATTAAGCTGGCCTCTCGCCGTTATAGAAGAGCTTTATCCGGGCAGAGATCAAATAACTAGAGTGGCGAAAATTCGTACTAAGACTGGCTTTTATGTTCGGCCAATTGTAAAGCTCTATAAACTGCCACTTCAATAAACATCTTAGGTACATCAGAACTAACTTAGCTTATTAATCTTAAATTTACTTTTCGCTCGCTATTATTATAAATTATAATTTTTAATTAGTTATTCAGAAGGTATCCCTTCAGCCCGGGGAATAATGTTAGCGCCATCTATACATCATATTACACAACTACAATATAGTTTATCGATATCCTTCCATTCACTCCCTCCTTTGAACGAAACGTGACGTCACACGCAAGAACAAATCATTCGCCTACATCGTCGTACTTTCACTCAATTCGTTCGCCGGCATTCAATAACTTTCTTGCTACGCTCCGCTTCAAAAATAAAAATAAATTAAGAAGTAAATCTAAACTCCCTCCGGAGGTACCACATAAACGAACGCCTTCAGACAATAAGAACTGTGATTTATGGTGATCATTTCGCGAACCAGCACTCATCATCAAAAAGAACGTTGCCGGCAGGAGCCGCCTCAGGATGTTCACGTAAGTTTTCGTTCTCCTGTCCTATTCATCACCACTACCCAACGTTGGCTGGAGGCCAATTTGCCAGGCTTCATTCGGAGCGAATATTGGCCCTCGTCAAGCCCTAACTTGAATCCTTTGGATTATTCTTTATGGACGGAATTGGAGCTGAGGGCATGCAGAAAGTCTCACCCAAACCTGGATTCTCTCAAGCGAGCCCTTATTAAAGAATCGAAACGGATTCCCATTGAAAAGATTCGTGCCGCCATAGATGAATGGCGCACGCGTTTGAAGGCCTGCATTGAATGCAAAGGCGGCCATTTTGAATGATTTATTTTTAAATACAGATCTAGATGTCAGTAGTTTTAATTTTAATATCCAATAAATGAATACTCAACTTAGCTCCAAAAATATTTTAGTTTTACTGTGTCTCAAGACTTATGAACACACGAGGTACATTATCAAACTATATCGATGTATGGAAGAACATTATTTTCAACTACAAAGTTATCTTTCATCCGACCATCTTTTCCCTAGAGCATGTTTAGTGCTTTCATAGTTATGAATTTTAGTAATGTACATTATTTTGGTGAACATACAACATATACATAAGGGAGCCTCGGTGCGCGTGTCACTCGCACTTATCCAGGTTTTTTTAGGACTGGCCTTCTCCAGTGCCTTCAGTGCAAGAGATTCTACCTATCTACCTAATTTGGTGCCCTTTGTAATTGTGTATAGGTAGGAACTCCTCACACACCATTTAAGAACAGCCCACTACCAACCAGCCTTGGAGCCAGTCTCCAAGGAGTCGACCTTCGACCTCGCCGTGTCAGTCGTCACTTGTCGACGCCTTCTCGGACTTGTGCACAAAAATCTAGTGTATTTTGTGAATACAAAATAGTAGCGAGTTGGAAGACAGCATTTTTAGGGTGCTGAAATCATGGCCGCAGTTAAAAGGTCCATGGCGGTGCCTGATGAAAATAAAAATAACACAACGTTATAACTTTGAATTGTTTTGTATAAAGTTATTGGTTGTAACCTATCAATAGTTAAATAAATAAATAAATAATGCTGGACATTTTCACACAGCATCATCTAGCCCCAAACTAAGCAGAGCTTGTATTATGGGAACTGCATGATTGATATACTACTTATAAACATTTTTTTTGTAAATACATAGATAATAATATACATAGAAAACACCCAGACCTGAGACAAATATTTGCAGATACAAACATTTGTCCCGTGGCGGGAATTGAACCCGCAACCTTCTGCGACCCAGGCGGACCTTCGCCCACTGCGCCACAGAGGTCGTCATGTAGGAGGAGTTAGGTAGGTACTTCAGTGTTCGGACTTGCCTCTGACTATACCCTCGTAGTGATTTAAGTATTATTTTATAAATGTTTATGGTATTTAAGGTAATGTTAAGATTATTGTTCTTTCTTTTTTCTAAACTTTTTCTTCCAATTTAATTATCAATTAAATTGGATTTACCTAATTATCAAAGAAAATTTAAGGCTACTTTGCACGGATAATCTGGCGATTTGGTTTGGTTGAGCTAAGGTGACCATCCGTTCGGTTTTTCCCGGATTTGTCCCAGTTTAGAGACATTTTTTTTTTTTTTTTTAGTCCGTGGAGCGTCCTGGGGGCAAGACAAATACCACTTTCTGTTGCCGTTAACGCCTGCGGAAAGATAAAATTGTATGAAAATTACATTTGCTGCGGAAATGTCACGTGACATTTCCATACAATTTTATCATTCCGCAGGCGTTAACATCAACAGAAAGTGGTATTTGTCTAGCCCCCCTGGTGGGTTTTTTTTGTAGTCCGGTTTTAGGCCGCTGAAGTGCACATATCTATCGAAAATATGCGGCCAAAATTACGTCTAACGTGCCAAATTTTTTTTTTTTTATAACTAGCTGTTGCCAGCGGATTTGCACGCGTGGATTCGTGTTTCTAAAAAAACGATATTCCCATACAACCCATTTTTCCCCATTAAAATGTGAAAATCCAATAATCATTAAATACTTTATTATATAATTATGCTTCCTGATCAGAAAGCCTAATTTTTAAGTTGCCTTAGAAGTAAAATGATACGTATTAAGGCATGTCTAAAAAGCAAAATACCTAAGATTCAGAACACCTAAATCGGTAGTATGTAATTATTATTTAATCATGTGTAGATCACTGAATGTAATAACAAAAATGATTTCGAAATTTCTCCGTAGAATCAACTTCAACTTCAACTTCTTGATTATGGCTTCTGTGGCTAGTTGTCACAATTCTGCCAGTGTCCGTTTGATCCATGATACATTCATAAACAATACAGAGGTGTGAAAATAAGAATATGGTCGGTTTAATGATAGAAAATCGACCAGAATTTTGTGCCAGTTTGAAATTTCTAAAACAAAAAGACAACACAAACATATAAAACGACACAAAGTTAGTAGCTAGATTTGATTAGTAAGAACAATAGTTTTTACAATTTTATTTTATTCATATCAATAAATTTACATAATATATAATTGATTAGAGGAGAAAAGGTGAGGGATAAAAGGCATTTGAGGGAGAAAGGACGGGGGATTTCAGGAGGGATGATATCGTATAAAGAGTGACGAATTTTCGGACAGTTAAAAAATATATGATCCACGTTACCTTCATCCAGACCACATTCGCACATTGAATTATCCCTTATCCTAAGTTTGGACAAAAATACTGGGGTGCAAGAATGACCCAATCGAAGACGACAGATTGTTGAGGTAGTAACCTTCTTAGCCTTTCGAAATTTGAAAAACCAAGGAACATCGGGTATATCTATTTGAATGTCGCCATAATGTTTCCCTTTAGTTTTCGTAGAAATACTCCAAAGTTTGGACCAAGATTTTTTAAGATGGAATTTAGGAAGGAGGCATAGGTCATGGGAGAAATTCTTAAAATGCTCAAGTGTACCTACATTTGAAGCAGCTTTGGCATATGAGTCGGCTATATCGTTACCAGGGATACCTGAGTGACCAGGGATCCAGGCAATAATGATATTAATTCCCAGGTTGTGGCATTGAAAGAGAGTTTCTCTGATTTTGAGTATAGACGGGAATCGGGAAATAGAACGAAACGGATTAGAAATAATGGCTTGAAGACAACTTTTAGAATCAGAGAAAATAATAGTGTTATTGAGATTATGGGATTTCACAAAGAGGATAGCTTCTAAGATGGCGATAGATTCCCCAGTAAAAACTGAAGCAGAAGAAGGACATTTAAAACTGAGACATATATTAGTAAATGGGATCCAAACTGCAGAACCAACAGTACTATCTACAGATAATTTAGATGCGTCAGTAAAAATTACTTGCCATCCATTGAAATTGGTAGCAATTTGCTCGCTAAAGATTTTGCATGCATTTGTTGATCCCTTATCTATACCGAAGTGTAATAAAATGTTAGGCTGAAAGGTAAGAGATTCAAAGGGGTTAAGGTATAGAGGATAAGTTGGATACTGGTAAACAGGGTTTGGGAGTTGCGAGAATTTGATGTAACTACGAAGAATACAAGGAAGCTTATCAGAAGTATGCGAATCAAACAAGTCAAGTAAGAGGTTTATTTTAGGGATAAGAGGATGATTTGAATTTTGGACAATTTTAAAGATAAACCTATCTGAAAGAAACTGTCTACGTAAATTTAGGGGAGGATCACAACACTCGACTTGCATAGCGTTAATAGGAGATGATCTCATTGCTCCGAGAATTATACGCAGGCATTTTGACTGGATTTTGTTAATTTTTTCCAGGCCAGACTTATTAAAAAGATTGAGAAGAAATGAACCATAATCTAAATGACTTCTAATAATTGCGTTATAAAGAAGTTTTTGGGTATATGGGTGAGATCCCCACCAGACACCCGAAAGAGAGCGAAGGATATTTACATTCTTTTCACACTTTTGTGAGGTAGAGTCAAAGTGAGGAATGCCTGTCATTTTAGAGTCCAAAGTAATTCCAAGAAATTTAGTGCTATTCGATTGAGGGATGAGATCTTGATTAAAAAATAACTCTATAGAAGGGATAGCTCTTTTCTTTGTAAAAATTACGACAGAACTTTTAGAAGCCGATAATGATAAGCCGTGGTTTGTTAACCAGTCGTCGAGATATGCTAAAGCAGAATTGAGTCTATCTGATGCCTCCTCAATTGCCTGCACTTTCACATAAAGAGTCAGGTCATCGGCATATTGAAGAACTTCGCAGAAGGAGTTTACAACACTTTCAAGATCGTGAGTGTAGATACTATACAGGAGTGGACTTAGTACGGAACCTTGAGGTAATCCTTTCCATACAGTCTTAGGAGGGAGGAAGCCGTTACTTGTTTTAATTACTACCAATCTTTCCATCAAAAGGTTACATATGCAACGAACAAGTCTCTCTGGGATACTCAGCTGAATAAGCTTATTCCTGAGCACAGGAAGCAATACATTGTCATATGCTGACGCAATATCAAGAAAGACACCTACAAGGGACTTTTTTTCTTTGAAGGCAGTATAGATGTTAGTGGTTAAAATGCTTAGACTGTCAATAGTGCTCATACCCTTTCTGAAGCCAAATTGAGATTTAGCCAGGATAGATTTATTTTCCACAAACCATTCAAGGCGATGTTTAATCAAATGCTCCATAATCTTTGCTAAAACCGACGACAGCGCTATCGGTCTTCGGCTGTTATGATCAGAAGGATCTTTACTAGGTTTTAGTATGGGGATGATAATTTGGGTTTTCCACTGTTCAGGGACTATTCCATGCTCAAAGAATGAGTTCACTAAATCTAAATAAACTCTTTTAACTTTTTCAGAAGATTTAGTGATGAATGAGTAAGGAATTCCATCTATACCAGGAGAAGAATCCGTAAGTCCGTCAAGAGCAAGAGTCAGTTCACTAAATGAAAAGGGTTGATCAAACCAGTCATGGAAAGGAAGATAAGAAGAGGGACAAGGAAGGGAATCTGCAGTAGGAACTGAAGGAGGAGCAAGTTTATCAGAAAATGCTTCAAGCCATGAAGAAGGGTCGTTGGCGGAGATGTTTTGAATATTTTGGGATCCCCTGAAACGTTTAATCTGCTTCCAGACAAGGGAGGGAGGTGTTTTCGGAGATAAGCTTTCACAAAAACCGATCCAACCAAGTCTTTTCTTCTTGGAGACTAGTCTTCTAAACTTTGCTGCCGATTCTTGATATCTTATAAAATTGATTTCGGACATAGCAGAATAATAGTTCCGTTCAGCTTCTTTTCGATTCAAGACAGCTGCTGTACACTCAGAATCCCACCAAGGAGTGGAAATTTTAAAATGTTTGGTGGGTTTTTTGAGAGGAATGTGAGAATCAGCGCAGGAAATAATATGATTTATGAAGATAGCATATGCTTGAAGCGGAGAGGACTTTATAGAAGGGATAGGAGTGGAGTCTAGTTTGAGATCGAGCGAAGAAGAATAAGATGACCAATCTGCACCAGATAATCTATATTTCAGAGAAGGGCAAGAGTTGCAAAAAGGAGATACTCTATTTTGAATGGAGATGAGAATAGGGAAATGGTCACTTCCATATGAAAGTGGAAGAGTTTGCCATGAAAGGGTAGAAGAAAGAGAAGGAGAGCAGAGGGAAAGATCTACAGCGCTTTTTGGGTTTTGGGAGGGGCGAACTCTGCGAGTGGGCGACCCATCATTAAGAAGACAGAGATTGGATTCATCGAAAATTTCTATAAGGGACAGACCAAATAGATCAGAAAGATGATGACCCCATGAGATGTGATGGGCATTAAAATCACCCAAAAGCACTACAGGAGAGGGAATGGATGTAAATAGAAGAAGTAAATCAGGTATTAAGGAAGAGCTGGGATGAGGGATATAAATAGAAATGAACGAGATATCTAAGAATCTGATACCAACAGCGTTGATACCAGGGGGAAGGGAAGGGAGGGGAATTTGGGAAAAGGGCAGTGTGCGCCTTATTAATAAGGCGCATCCGGCATACCCGTCAGCCCTGTCGTCCCGGAGGCAGGAGTAGCCCGAGATCCGATAACGGGATCCAGGCTTCAACCATGTCTCCGAGACGGCAATGACTGACGGGCGGAAGTTAGATATTAAGTGGGTAAGTTCATGATGTTTTGCGCGAACGCTCTGACAGTTCCACTGCAGAACGACCACAGGATCCATTATGATGGCCAGACAAAGAGACTAATTGTGTTAGTTTAGAGGCAACGTTGGACGGTAGGGGATGTGGGTTCATTAGTATAATATTTATTATCAAAGTTATTAAGGTCTCTATATGTTAGAGGAGATCATTTTGAGGAGATGCACCTAAGTGTTGGTTGTTGCCAAGAGCACAACCATTAGGCATAACTGACGATGGATCAGATACTATGTCACGGTGGGCAGCCTTATCGTAAGACTTTCCAAGTGGGGCTCTGGGGCGGGGAGTGGCATATACTGTCTTAACATAGGAACGAGTGGACTGGGACTGGGACGAACCTGCAGAAAACTGTTTCTGCGAGGCTTGGGAGAACATTTCTTGAGCTACTTCTGAGTATGAACGTGATACCTGGGGGAATTGGGAACAAGCTTCTTCATAGGAGATGCTACTTTGGGCCATGTCTGCCTTAATGGACCTTTGCCTTTCTTGCTCCGGGCAGCATTTGCTAGTAGCAAAGTGCCGTCCTGAGCAATGCAAGCAGGAAGAATTAGCCTCTGAGACTTCACAGCTATCTCCAGAATGATCCTGGGAACAGCGGAAGCACCTAGGCTTTGATCTACATTGTGCCTTAGTGTGGCCATACCTGCAACAGGTATGGCACTGAATAGTGGGGTATTGGTACAGTTCCACGGGGAGGGAAGTATAATATAAGAAAACTTTAGAGGGAAGTGTTTGTCCTTGGAAGGTCACAACAACCGTCTGAGTAGGAACCCATGTAATCTTACTTTCTTCAACATTTTTCCTATTGAGCCGACGAGCCTTAATTACTATGCCGCAACCTGTTGGTAGAACAAGATCCTTTGCAAATTCATCCATTGATAGGTCCGTGGGAACCTGTCGAATCAGACCCATTCTGGTAACGTTATAGGTGGGGATGGAAGCAACGTACTTGCACATTGTCAGGATTGGAGATACAATAAATCTGTTTGCATCATCTGCATTCAAAAACTCTACTGATATTTTGTTTCGGCCTACTTTTTTAACGCCATCGGCGCAAATGTTGGCGAATTTATGATTGGCGAGGAATTGTCCAAACTTGATAGGTCTTATTGTTGTGCCAGCTGAAGTTTCTGCTTCTGAACGGGAAACGTGGACCACATACGGTCCCTTGTCAAGAGTTGTGTAGGCTTGTATAGCCCCAACAACTATGGATGGATGAGTGTAAACAGTCTGGATTGATGGAACAGTTAAGTCGGGAGATGTAGCGGATTTTTTGGCTGAAGATTGATCTTCAGACTCTAAACGACGTTTACATCCAACTTGAGTTGTATTTACGCATTCTGCTGTTATCGTAGTAGGGTCAGGGGGATCCGGAGGTGCCGGAGGTACCGGCGGATCGCACTCCATGCTTGAGGTATAACCTCAAACACAGATAAACGTATATGGACAGGGATTTACGATAATATTAATCTTACCAACACCACACGAAACAACACAACGTTAAGATAAATCAAAGTGGTAGTTTAAATTTTGTAAAGAGGCCAAACTGAGAGAAAACTATCACAAAAACACTCTGATCAGTTTACTCGGTAACACTTCCGAACGCAGAATCCCTCCGTAGAATGAAACGCAAATACGATGACGTGACGTGCCAGCTGTACTGACATCTGACAAAATAGGTAGTTTGTCAAAAAATGTCAGCCAACAAGGAAACTAACCTTGTTCAGGCTTATAGCGAATTAAATAAATTCTGCCTCGGCGGTGATTATGATAGAGCGTTAAAAGCAACGGGAAAAAGTAAGTAATCTGCCCCATTATCCACTTCATTCATACCAACCATTCTGTAGAAAATGACTCTATACAAAACCTACAGTTCATCACGTATTTCTGCCCATAGTTATATTTTTCATAAAAATGTACTTAAGTACCATTAAAATGTACCTAAGTGTGCTTTAAAATATTGCTTTTGTCATATATACAACCTATGGGCTTATATAATGTTTTGACAACATTTTTGAACTTTTATTTACATGATTCCATCCATCCTACAATTTTAGTAGTTCACGTCAAAAATGTTTTATTTCAGTCCTGCAAATAGCTTCTAATGAACAGAAAGCATTCCACTGCAAGATAATATGCTTTATCCAGTTGGGAAACTTCAAAGAAGCTTTATCTGTGCTCACAAAGCCTAAGAATGCTCCGTTGGTATCGGACTTGTACTTTGAGAAGGCCTACGTTCAGTACCGACTGAACTTACCAAAGGATGCCCTGGAAACAGTAGATAGTGCTCCAGAGCAGACATCTGCTTTGAAGGAATTGAGGTGATTACTGTGAAACATATCTTCATATTATTTTGTGACTTATGGAAAGTGATTTTATAATATACCTCAGCAGGGATTGAATCTATGGCTTGACAGGGATTAATGATTTTGTAATATTATAAAATCTTGAGATTTTCCATAAGTGTGGGTCTAAAAACTCTAAAAACCAATCTATTTGGTTGGTGACAGTAGCTAACTAGACATGGTGGAAATTCTGTTTAAAGTGAAACAAAAGGACTATATTTGATTGGGTCTATGTTAAAAGGAACATACAAACACCCTAACATACAAAATAAATTATTATTAAAAGAATCCTTCAAAATACAGGATTCTGTGAGCTTAAGTTAAATGTTGTAAAAAAAGTTTATTAAAAAGTAATGTATTAAGTTTAAAAAATTCAAAAAGAGTGTTTAAGATTGAAATATGAAAAGCTAGTAAGAAACAACTGATGTAATTTATATTCCAGAGCTCAAATTCTGTACCGGTTGGAGCAGTACCAAGACTGCTACAATCTTTATCGAGACCTGGTCAAGAACACCACTGACGACTATGAAGATGAAAGGCAAGCCAACATGGCTGCTGTGGTTGCTAACCTTGCTGCTGTCAACCCTGTAAGTATCTGCAATTATATAAATCCATACAAGGACAATCAAAAGGGTTTGTTCAAAACCCAAAATTTATATTTTTTTATTTTTTATGACATATTTTAAAGAGGTTGTTACCTCTATAAAATATGTCACCCTGGAGGTTGTGTCCAGGGTGAAGAGACTGTGGAGCATGTGGTAATACACTGCACCGCCACAAATGAAGTCGGGTCGAAGACAGGACTGCAAAAACTCATCAACACATGCTCTCCACCATCATTAACTGACAGGAGGTCAGGAATACTGGAACGCTGCTGTCAGCAACCCAGAGTCCTTCTCCGCTACTTCAAGGAGTAGGGCTGGTTGGGGTCAGGTTAGAAGGGAGTTAATGCACAATACACCCCAATGCGGGAAGTCAGTGCAGACCTCAGTTCCCCCACTTAGAATTAGAATTAATATTTTAAAGAGAGCTGCACTGCAGCAACAGTGAACTCCAACTTCTATTTCATAGGTTGCGGGTTCAAACCCAGATATGTTACAATGTATTTTAAAAAGTATGCATTCCTAACACAGTAAATGGAAATTACCATGCCCTTGAATCAAAAATTCTAAGACATGTGCAATCAGCCCATGCTCTCAATAATCTGAATGTGCTTGCAACCTGTCATAATTTAATGTAAACTGTTTGTAATATAGGTACCTTAGGTTGCTCAACAGTTCTATCTTTACCTACCTGATTAAATTTATTATTATTTCTGTAAATAAGACAGTAGCTACATTGTTTGTACTTGTTTCTCCTGCCTTTTCACTGCTCTGCATACTGAGAATGGATCGGCAGATGTATATGATCATTTAATTACAGCTTATATGTCTTGTTTAAATTATGCATGTTTATGTTTATATGTCTTGTTTAAATTAGGTGGAGGCTCAGTACAGTTGTATGTATGTATGTAGGTGGACACCTTTTTCCAAATTCGACCTAACTCTGCCCAGAAGAATGGAGTGGCCTTGGGTTGTTGAGGATTTGTTGGCGTTGAGTTGCTATGCCCGCGCATTCTAGGATTACGCGGGCAGCTGATTCTGCTTCAGTTAGGCAACCTCTGCAGAGTGGGCTGTCGGTAGCTCCGATGTTGTAGAGATGCTTGTTTAAGGGGCAGTGCCCGGTAAGGGTCCCCACGATGCTTTGAAGGTCCAATCAAGTTAACTTCGCCATTAAATTGTATTTAATTAAATTATATTTTTTTCACCATTCCAGTCTTCAGACTTGCCCCAATTCGAAGAAAGTACTTACGAGCTCACATACAATGCCGGCACTACCACCGCTATGCGCGGGAAGTACAATGAGGCTCTGCAGCAGTTGAAGAAAGCCGAGCAAGCGTGTTCGGAGAGCGTTCTCGAAGATGGGGGGACCGAGGAGGAGGCTAAGCAAGAAGCTGCCATCATCAGGTAAGGGTACCTACCACAACAGTCGCAAGTAGCGCCGGCCCTGGGGTAGAGCGAGAGGAGCGGTCACTCTAGAAGCCAGGAGGCAAGGGGGGGAAATAGTGTAATAATAAAAGCTACATACTTAATATAGTTGTTTTAACATAAATTGAAAAACAATTTATATAATTTGAAAGGGTCGACCAAAGGACGCCGAAAGACAATCTCGCTCCACCCTGATAAAGGAATAGGGCCTGCGCTGGTCACAGGTCTAATGTCACCATTGTACCAAGTGACTGTAAAACGAAATTATGATTGGGTTTAACTAAATAGATTGTTATTATATAGTGATCCTCTGTATGAAGATCTTAAGCGTTATGTTGAGGCCTGGGGAGTCAGAAAAGATATAACCACCTCCTGGTGCAAGTGTGTTTGAAGTGCGTCTATGAGAGAAGTTCTTAAAAACTAACCAGCTCCATGTGGGCCTGGTCCATGCTGCTAACATGTTCTACTGGTCCATATAAGACTAAAGAGGGTTAAAGAAACAATATCTTGAGCAGAGTAAGAGAGAACGATGGAACTGACATGGTTGAAAACCTAAAACGTTAATTTAAAAAATGGTAATTTTTCACACAGCATCTCTAGCCCCAAACTAAGCAGAGCTTGTATTATGGGAACTACATTACTGATATACTACTTTGTATACCTTTTTTTTTTGTAAATGCATACATAGGAAACACCCAGACCCGAGACAAATATTTGCAGATCATACAAACATTAGTCCCGCGGCGGGAATCGAACCAGCAATCTTCTGCGTCATAGAGGTCGTCAAAATAATGTATTTCAAAATAGATATAGTGTATCATAATAGTTTTTCTTTATATTTACAAAAGGCTGTTAGTCCATCTTTCCGTATGTTGGTATATGTCTAGTTCCTATTTTCTGCTCATTCTGTAGTCTCAACGACTACAGGACGGCGACTAAATATAATAAGAGAATATGATAGCTCGCTTTTCTCGCCAAATACGTTTGATATACACACTTCCTCATTCAGAGCAACTCACTTCCCTCGCCATAGCCTACTGTTCAATCTCTTTACACTGTTTATTTTGATTCATTTATTAATTCCAGGGTCCAACAAGCATATTGTCTGCAGCAAATGGGCAAGGAGAAAGAAGCTGCCGCCATATACCAGAATGTGCTGAAAGACAAGCCGAGTGATCAAGCCCTCATCGCTATTGCTAGCAATAATGCTGTTGTCATCAACAGGTACGCTTAAGATATATTACTAGCCTCTGCCCACGGCTTTGCCCGCGTGGTACCCGGATAAAAAGTAGCCTATGTGTTATTTTGATGTGTAAGCTATTTTACTATAAAGTTTCATCAAAATCTGTTCAGTGGTTTTTGTGTGAAAGAGGAACATCATCCTAGGATAGGATAGGATAGTATAGTAGTATAGGATTTACAGAATGAATTTAATTTAAACATTAATATCAACTGGTTACCTCTCTAGGGTTTAAAGATTATGTTCCTTGCCCATAGGCGTATGTTGTTTATTTTTCAAAGACAAAAATGTAGCTTAAGTCTAAAATTTTAATGTAGGCGAGGTCGACACTGTACAATTTACCTCTCTAGGGGTTATAGATTATGTTCCTTGCCCATAGACATATGTTGTTTATTTTTCTTAGGCAAAAATGTAGCTTAAGTCTAACATTTTAATGTCCTCTAAAATTTTAACAATGGCGCGACGGGCTCAGAAGTCTACGACTCAAGAGGGACGGGTTCCATTCCCGCTGCAATCATAAAACTATGTGATCAAAATTCAAGAAATTACCAGTTGGTACCTTATATACACACAAATTTTATTAGTTATTAATTTTTTTTTAATTCACAACAGGGACGCGAATGTGTTCGATTCACGCAAACGCATGAAGGCAGCGAGTGCGGATGGTCTTGAGCATAAACTGAACTCGAGGCAGCGCGGAGCCATCACCTACAACCAGGCTATACTCGCCATTTACTCTAATCAGGTACAGAAAATTATTTTTCATTATCATCAACAGCCTGTAGAAGTTAACATGTTTCATTTCATTTATTCACATCCTCTTGGACGAGTCATATTAACAGATTTTGTTTTCAAGAGATTATAAAAAAACGATTTTAAATAACGGGAAATTATAGAAGTCTTATATTAAATTTCATCTACCATTTTTTCATGATATGATTATAAAAAAAATGCTGAACAATTTTCACACAGCATCATCTAGCCCCAAACTAAGCAAAGCTTGTATTATGGGAACTACATGACTGATATATTAATTACATACTTTTTTTTGTAAATACATACATATTTTACATAGGAAACATCCAGACCCGAGACAAATATTTGTAGATAATACAAACATTTGTCCCACGACGGGAATCGAACCCGCAACCTTCTGCATCTCAGGCGGGCCTTCGCCCACTGCGCCACAGAGGTCGTCATAACGCCACAGGATTATATCACGCGTAAAAAGATGACAAATACTGGAATTAGATCAGATAAATTAAGTAGTTTCGAGCAATTTATGGTACCCACTGTTAAAAGGAATCACACCCAAACATACCTCATCTCAGATAATATCTGATTATGGCTGAAGAGACGATGGTAGATTTAAATAATAAAAAAGGGACTTTATATGATGTGCAATTATGTCATGAAATGTTAATTCTAGCCGGATTTCTGCAAGCAATGCTGTGTGAAACTAGCCCGTGAATTCAACGATGAACGCCGCGCGGCTTTGATCGAGGCATCATCTCTCATGAAGGAAGGGAAGAAGGCGCAGGCGGTGGCTTTGCTCCTCAAACAAGGTGGCACGCTGACATTAGCGGCTGCTCAACTTTTGTTAGCTCAGGTAAGACAAATTGGACTCTTTAGGGTTAAGCTCACCTTTGTACATGTTATATCATTCTGGCTTTTGTAACAAAGTGTTAATATGTGTGGACAATAAAGAATAAGTCGTTCAATTGGCACCACACTAAAGCTGAATGAAGAATCATTAAAAAAAAATAACCAAGCAGTTTGTTGCCAGATTTTTCTAAGCTTGGTCGCGTGGTAAATTTACTAAATTTGGTAAATTTAGCTAATCGGTGTAAATTTACTTTAAAAATTTAAATTCACGTAGTTTTTAAGTTGACGTTTCTGTACATATAACCCTTGTGATTTCAATTAAAAAATGACTTAGAAAGAATTAAATTTTGCAAACAAATATCCCGTCTCGTACGCACATCGAAAAAAGTTTGCGATCAGCTTGTAAAACTTAAAATCTATTTAAAATATAAAAAATATATAATTATGTTTTTAAATATTATTGAAAATTATATAGCGAATTGTTAAAATGTTAAAAATACAACATTTAGAATAAGAATAACCCATTTTATTTATATTGTGTTATTTATTATGTGCATTTTTATGATTTAATACAAATGCACATAATACAAAGATCGGTTAAGCGACATCTCTCGCCACGTTATTGAACTACGTTGCAGAGCAACGAAACTGTTGATATACGAAGCGTAGTTACCACACACCTACAGATGACGCTATAACGCATCACACAGCGATACAAAGTGCACAACAAAAATATAAGTAGGCAGGCATGAGCCTCTCTCTTTTCATTTAAGTCTTCGTATTTTTCAGGGTGATCGCAAAGGCGCAGTGAAACTTCTAGAAGAAAGCGAATTCAAGTACCGCCCAGCAGTAATCGGTACGCTTTGCACTTTACTCTCCGCCGACAATGAATTGGAGAAGGCGTCACAACTGTTCATCGATGTTTACGAACATTACAAAAACGATGAGGTGAGGTTCAGAAAACAATATTAGTAAAATTCACAATTTTAATGTGTCTCAATTCCAATTCAGTTGCACGCGAACCTGCCTCTTTGCCTGTCAATCAGCACTGCGTTGACCAATCATGTTGATGAATCATGAATTGCGAGAGATGTTGATACATCGGGATTTATGTTACAGCGCTTGAGGTCGCTGCGCGAGGTGTGGCGCGCGGCTTGCTCAGCGCACCAGCGCTGCGGGGACGTGCAGCGCACGGCGGCAGCGCTGGAAGCGCTGGCCGGTGCCGCGCCAGGTGACACGCGCACGCTGGCCACCCTCGTCAAGACCCTCGCGGCCGCCGACCCCGCCCGGGCCAAGAAACTCGCTGAGGAGCTCCCGCCGCTGGACCAGCTCGAGGTAACTACTGCACCACTTCAATGTCCAGCGCTTGAGGTCGCTGCGGGGACGTGCAGCGCACGGCGGCAGCGCTGGAAGCGCTGGCCGGTGCCGCGCCAGGTGACACGCGCACGCTGGCCACCCTCGTCAAGACCCTCGCGGCCGCCGACCCCGCCCGGGCCAAGAAACTCGCTGAGGAGCTCCCGCCGCTGGACCAGCTCGAGGTAACTACTGCACCACTTCAATGTCCAGCGCTTGAGGTCGCTGCGGGGACGTGCAGCGCACGGCGGCAGCGCTGGAAGCGCTGGCCGGTGCCGCGCCAGGTGACACGCGCACGCTGGCCACCCTCGTCAAGACCCTCGCGGCCGCCGACCCCGCCCGGGCCAAGAAACTCGCTGAGGAGCTCCCGCCGCTGGACCAGCTCGAGGTAACTACTGCACCACTTCAATGTCCAGCGCTTGAGGTCGCTGCGGGGACGTGCAGCGCACGGCGGCAGCGCTGGAAGCGCTGGCCGGTGCCGCGCCAGGTGACACGCGCACGCTGGCCACCCTCGTCAAGACCCTCGCGGCCGCCGACCCCGCCCGGGCCAAGAAACTCGCTGAGGAGCTCCCGCCGCTGGACCAGCTCGAGGTAACTACTGCACCACTTCAATGTCCAGCGCTTGAGGTCGCTGCGGGGACGTGCGTATTTGTATTTGTTTGTACTAAACTTAAATCAAGAACCTAGTTATATCTTAGTGTCAGTTTTTATATAGAAACTTGTTAATTAAGTGTTAGCTTAAGAGCTGTTAAAGTTTCTTGCAAATGTGCCAATGAGAGCTTCATTGCCATCATACTCAAGCGCTTTCTATATTATGTACATCATACAATTTATCGAAATAAAGCGTTATGGAAGGAAAGCATCCAATGAAAAGTTGTTTATTTACTCGCGATACAAGGAGCCCGTATATTAATCATTTATTTCTGAAATGGATCCGAGTTTTTAGAAAGGTTTTATAGCCACAAGTCACTGCAATGCGTGATGAAAAACACGCCCGGTGTTTTAAAATGTTGCAAAAACGATCTTGTATGTTATAACATGTTTAAAAATTCCATTCACACTGTAACTTTATTTAGATCATATTTAAAAGTTTTAAATTTTAATTTTTGATTTTCGTCGATTTTTGCTAAAGTTTCGTGTTTTTTTTTATTTACAGACTAAGATTGATATCGACGCTTTGGAGTCTTCGAAATGGATGATGGGAGCGAAGGTTGTCAAAAAAACGGCACAAAGCAAGCAGGAACAATCTCCAGGGTAAGTATCTATTACTTGCATTTTTTTAACGCAATATCACACCTTCTTTGACTACATATATAAAGTAGTATAAATACAAGTAGTTAGTATAAATATAGATTACAAAAAATATCTACTAAACAAATAATAAATTTTTACCTAATTCTATTAGAATTTGGACTCATATACTACGCTTCTTTTTGCTTAGTACATAATTCAGTGTAAGAAGGCCATAGGGCCTTCATACACTGTATTGTATGTTATGTACAACCGACTTCTAGTGTGTTATAAATTGATGTTTGAAAATTTCCATCTTCAGAACTCCGGGCTCAGAATTAGGGCAGAAGAAAAAGCCCGCTCGCAAACGCAAGACCAAGCTGCCTCCCAACGCTGACGTCTCCAGACCCCCGGACCCAGAAAGGTACAGCAAGGGCCACCAACTGGCCCTCTGGGGCCAGTCTGGGGGTTAAAGGTTGAACTATAAATGAGTAGGATAGTCATTTTATCATTAGTTGTGTCATTTAGCGAGTTTTTATGAAACAGAGGGTATCTTTATTCCAAATTCAACAGTAGAAAATAAAAAACTGTTTAAAATCTTTATAAGTAATAATGTTAATGTTTTAACCCCAGTAGGTGACGCAAAATTGTCGACTGGAAATTTTGTACGGACAACTGATATATTTTTAACCAAAATCTGTGTGGTCTGATTTCCAGATGGCTTCCGAAATATGAGCGCACGGCGTACAGAAAGCGTCGTGGCGTGAGACGTGACGTCATTAAGGGCAGTCAGGGCATGTCTACCAACGCTACTGATCAATAGTAAGTTAACATTGAAATTATCTTGGTTTGGTATCATTTTAAGATATTATTACGACTTAACCTCGTACTTAACTTTTCTTCTGCTTACGTATCGTCCGTTAAAGAGGCCCTTCCTCATGAGCACCGTCGAGCGTGATCGCAGATGGTGGATAATAATTTATAAGACATTAAACGTCAAAAAAGCGACACCAATTAACAAGAAATTAATAAAAAGTCCAATATGCAACTTCATCACCCATATTTTTACCCTTAGGAGTGGGATTTGTCATAAAATGTATATGGAACCACCCTTGAAGTCCCCTACCCATTAAAATAAGAATCATTAAAATAGGTTCACAATATTGGCGACGATATCGCGTGTGTATGTTACACACAAAAAAATATAGACGAATTGAGAAACTCCTTTTTTTAAGTCCCAAGGTTACGGTTTCAGGTACTCTAATAGCATCAGATCTTCACGTGCCCATGTTATTTGGCTTATTTTTTCGTATAAAAAACAAAATAAAAGTCGCCTACAAAAAATGTTTCGGCTAGTCGTGATTCCATGAGATTTTTTTAAGTTTTACGGGGAAAATAGCAATCCCTCAGGTATAAAACTTTTATGGGACCACCTCGGGATCATTCTTTATACAACAAAAGAATCATCAAAATCGCTTTACAATCCGCGAAGATATCAGGTAACAAACAAGATAAAAAAACACAATCGAATTGAGAACCTAATTTTTATGAAGTCTGTTAAAAAAAGAACTGGGTCAAGCAATACTTGCAATTTAAGAGAAAAGCACTCCAATATTAGGATACTCCAGGTGCTAGAACCAGCTAGTTTCAGAAATTTAGGAATACTTGAGGTTGTATTTGAACACATAATAAATTGATGACTTTGACTGCCCTAAGTGTTATTTATTACACTGCCCGATCGTAAGGGCGATTATGGAACAAGGCAGGCCGGGATCGCCCGGTCGTCCTAATTAGGAAAAGATGGTCCCTGATTATGGCCTTTAACCCACGTTTTATTTTCCAGTGACATGAGCAAGCAGCAGCCAAATTCAGCCGCAGCCGCCAAGAGTCCCCGCCCCGTGGAGTCCAGCACCAAGCAGGAGAACGCTTGGCAACGGAAACAGCAGCAGAAGAAGAAGGGCAAGGGACGTAAATGGTAGTCACCTCAATAACAGGATCAATCAATAAACTATTTGTATAAAATATGTGTTTTACTTGATAGTTTGTACGCAATTTAAAATGAAAAAAAAAACATTTATTGGAACATGATAAAAGTAGGTACATAAAACAAAGAAAACGATAGTAACTGCAAATAGTTATAACATATTAAGAAATTAAATGTCTTTAAATATAATGTTGAATGGTCAGTTACCAGCGCAGAGTTCAAGAAATTTCGGTCACAACGTTAAATTGGTTTGGGCTAGTGTTTGGGCCGGCAACTATTCAGTCTTACTGAAATCACCACAGAGTGGAAATTATGGAAAACCTGACACCCCAACTGACTTTCATTATAACGGATTGATGTATCAAGTTATTTGTTTTAGTTAATTATTGTAGACGATTCTTATTCACATGTTGTAGAGGAAAGAAAAAAAAACATTCCAAAAAATGGCTTGGTACTAATTTTACTCTGAACAATTTTTTAGGTTTTGCGTTATTTGAATAGGACCATGAAAAAAAATCAAAACCCACGTTAATCAATCAAGGTGTTACCCAGTTTTAACGCGCGTCTCCCATTTGTATTATAATGGGAGACGCGCGTTAAAACTGGCCCATATGCATGATTGGTTATAGGTAGCTCTTAAAATTCTCCAAGTAAAATGGCGAAAAAAAAGCAGACAGACAGACATACCGAAACTACGGAGGTTCCTAGTAAATATGGAACCTTAAAAATGGACAGGGCCGCCCGCACTGCGTGCTTCATGACTCGTCTGACATGTAGCGAAGCGACCGAATGTCTAGATTTCTCGTGCATTCCCCTATTACCCCCTGAAAGCTGAATAACTTGACGAGCCTTGTTGCCTAACAGCTTAATCGCCTGCCCTATTCTACTTATATGTATAAATGCGAAATTTTGAACCGGATTGGATTTGAAAGTTTTACGTGGGCGAAGCCTTGCAGAAAGAGGCTAGTTATACTATTACTAGTGAATCTTACTCCTATTATAAACATGAAAGTATGTGAGGATGGATGTTTGTTACTCTTTCACGCAAATACTACTAAACGGTTTTTGATAAAACTTTACAGTAATATAGCTTATAAATCAGAATAACACATAGGCTACTTTTCATACGGGTACCACGCAGGCGAAGCCGTGGGCAGAAGCTAGTATGAAAATTAAAAGACTCGCTTCCTTTTGTTTCAGGTCAGTTTCAAATAAAACTAGAAAACTGAAGCAAATTCAAATATTTACTCGTTTACAATATTAATTAATTACTTATTTTCTACCACCTTTCCTCTTAGATTTCCCTGGTCTCACATTCTTCTTACTATTAGGCTTGAACGTTTTAGTTTTGTAATCAAACGGCTTCTTTTTCGCTGAGCTATTGAAACCATCCATATTACTCGACGACTCTCTTGTATTTAGTTTAGAGCCTTTCTTCTTGCCGCCGAAGCCGAATTTTTTGTCCTTAGCAGTTCTCTTTTTGGAGATCTTGTTCTGTGGCCCTTTGCCTTTGCTGTTTTTGCCTTTATTATCTTCGAGGAAGTCTAGATCTGCTGATTTGCCTTTCCTGACTCGTTTGAGCTGTTCTAGCATGTGTTTCTTGTCAGCTGCCTGTTTTAGTTTGGCGTCGATCTGAAATGTATAATTTAAAAGTATTAGTCAATATACATTTTTACATAAATTAGATATGTTGGTAGAATTTTAATTAAAATAAAATTACACACTAGAGTTCCCTGTTGTGTTTCCATCAGGACCGTAGAATCATAATTTTGGAAGTCAATGAAATAGTGTAGTGCTCTGATTTAGGTTAACATTTCTCACTCATTTGTGAAATAATTCTTTAATTGTGTAACAACGAAAGCAAATTTGTAAAATGAATTGTCTCGCCTTGTATAAATGATATAATCTTCTTCTCACATGAAATAAATAAATCGAATTCTATGAGTACCACATAATACTCATGCCAATTACCTGTACTCTTTTAGCGATTTTCTTCTGATCTCTGAGCGAGCGGACCTTCTCTGTACGCGCTTGCGCCGCCTGCTTCGCCATCAAGCTCTTACGGACTTTCTGCATGTGCTCATCTGTCTTAGCCATCTCCGCAAAGTAGTCATCTGGCCTAGAAAGACATATTTTGCCTGTTACTGTTGTTTCATTAATTCAATACCTACACTACTATGGGTAAATTACATATAGCTTAAATGTACAATAAGGTTAGGAGTATACTTATTTGAAATAAGACCACAAAAGTCTTGGTGCTCTTATTTTGCTGGCCGTTTTAAAGCGCTAATCGGGAGTCTAGTTCTATGGTTGATCAAAGCCACAATACAAGGAGCCTGTGTATGTGTTTGAGAATGAGTAAAAGTTTTTTTTTTCTTAGAAAACAAACAAAGCTATTGAACTATTAACTCTAGAATATCTTTACATAGTAGCTAATAATATTGTGCTTTATGGACGTAAAAGCCTAAGGTAGTGGAGTGCCAAGTTCAAGTATAGCCTACCCTCTAAACTAGTTGAGAGATTGTATCATGTGAGGGAGAGGTTGTTTGTCTGTTACTATTCAGTTACCAATCATAGAACATACTTTCAAAAAAGCTGCTTATCTATAAATGAATGAATAAATAATTCTGGACAATTCCACACAGTATTGTGGAATTTTCCAACATTATTTAAAAATAAGCAGACCTTTCGTAATGGGAACTACATTACTGACATACTACTTTATAATTTTTTTTTATAGTTACACACATATTTTAGATAAAACACCCAGACTCCAGACAAATATATGCAGATCATACAAACTATTGTTCTATGGCAGGAATCATACCCGCAACCTTCAGCATCTCAGGCGATCCTTCGCACACAGCACCACAGAGGTTATCAATAAATATTACACCTGTTTTATGATTGACTTCAATACCTTCTAGTTGGTATTCCTAGTTCCTTCAGTTTCTTGAGCCCCTCAACAACCGCTGCCTGTCCTTGTCTATGGATGAGGTTCTCTCTCTTAAACTCATTAAGCACCGGATCTTGTGTGGGATCATACAATTGACTACCCTTTGTATTTTCTTTTATATTTCTGAAAGATTGAAAGGTGGTTATTTTGTGGTTTATAAATTGGTTAGGTTTAATAATTTTGTCTAAGTAAAATCTGAATAAATATATTTTAATTTAATATAATTTATTTATTAGATATTTAATGATATATGTGCTTGTACATAGTTCATATAGTTTGCTTTTTTGTTAAAAGAGGCACAGTAATTCATAGGCAATTCACCATGTGACTTTAAAATACCCATCAGAATATAATTCATATTAGCTTGGAGTTTACATAATGTTTGCACCATGAAAATGCAGTGATATATTTTAAGTGCAAACTCTAGGAAACAATATAGATTAGGGAACCCAGAGGTACATACAT